>CM062297.1:55709940-56909940 GCA_031216915.1 Pictodentalium vernedei
GAATGCCTCTGGCAACCATGTTTTTCATTTGACAGGAACAAATTGAGGATCATTTGTAGAGGACCGCCCACAGACCATTTCTGCTAAGTTTGGTTCACATCCGCTCATCAGTTCCAGAGAAAATGAAAATGTGAAATGTTTACACACAATGGACGATAGATGGCAGACGCCAAGTGATGGCAATAGCTAGAGCTGTTGGTTAACTGAAACCGAACCGAGGTTTTTAGTTTTTTAAAAAACCGAAACCGAAACCGTCGACATCCCGTAATCTAAGGTTTTTCGTTGTTTTTATTAAATACTCTCTTGCTGCAGAAATTTACAGAATGTAGCCATCCCAGAGTAGTGAGAGTACCCAGACACTGCCAATGGCAGTGTCTGGGTACTCTCACTACTCTGGGAAGGCTACATTCTGTGAATTTCCGACATTTCAGTTTAGTTGTGTCTGCATCTTCCTCAAGTTGCATGTAGGTGTCAGACCTCGAAACATGGCCAAGCACAATAAAAGTTCTGTATATTTAGGTAATTATTATATTGGCCTTCCTGATTCTTCATGTATTATAGCTTATTTTGGGCATTCATTGAGTTTCACTCAATTTCACTACCATTCAGTTATGACTCCGGACATAAGAATGAGTTTTATTGAATTTTACTTGGCCTCATGAACAAACCGAAAACCGAACCGAACCGAGGTTTTACTCCACCTGATAAACCAAAACCGAACAAGAAATTTAAATACCTACAGCTCTAGCAATAGCTCACAATAAGAAAATGAGACCAGTTTTTTAAATACTGTATAAATTTACCTGTTGAATAGATATGAATATTTGAGAGTTTAAAAGAATAAAAACAATGTAAAATTTATTAAAAAGGTTGATTTCCTTAGTTGAAAAACGATAGAATTTTATAAGTGTTTGTGTTGAAAAACAAATCTCATGGGCAGCGGAACCGGGGGGGGGGTGGGGGGGGGGGGGGGGGGTGGGGGGGGGGGTGGAGGGGGGTCTTGCTTCAGCCCCCACACTTTTTTTGCCGGGCCATAATTTTTTGTATGCATATATTTTAACACAACCAATTATCGACTGGTGAAACAAGGGGCAGATCCAGAGCCTCCCCATATTTTTGCCAGCTATGTTTCTGTCGTACTGGTTCATTTTCGTGGATTTCGGATCATTTTTTGCAGTACGTGGCAGCAAACCCTAAAATGTATACAGTCTGTTAAAAAATCAGTTAACTGAAATAGATTGTAATCTTACAGACATACAAATACCAAATCCACCCCCAGACAAGATAATCCACAGACAGTATAATTGCTAATTGCTGTTAACGTCTGGTAAAGAATACAGGTGAGGTCTATTTATCAGCTTTGGTCATTACGACTGAAAAATCTCAAAATATCTGCTCAGATGCATGGAAATGAGGGGGGGTGGAGGATCCTGGAATTTAAAATTTTCATATGGCACAGGCCGAACCATGGTCGGCCCATCATACCGACGACCATTCATCGCCCGATCCAGCCCCCCCCCCCCCCCCCCCCCCCCCAATTTGAAAATCGTTCCACCGCCCCTGAATCTTTAAGAGACACTGCAGTAAAGTTCTGCAGTCTGACAAGATTAAAATCTGTACAGTGCAACCTAGGAAAGTGCTCTATTATCAATACTTGTTGGCAATGAACAGATTCCAGTTGCATATTACCCTCTAAAAAAAAGTAATGAGTTATGATCAATATGACATTGTGTTAAAATTGTGGTAAATATGCAATGAATAAAAAAAAACTGTATATATAAATAGACATCAACAGGTGTGTGTCATGCTTTAATAAACAGTAAATGATAGAACTGTGAAGGAAATCAATAACAGTATAACCCACAAACCACTAAAATTAAAATGTCATTGCCCTATTTCAACCTTCTTTAGTAAGGCCTAAAAAAGCTAAAAATCTGTTTCTCAGACTCTCCCACATGGTCCTTTTGGCTGTTACATGCACTCTTTTTATAACCAATGCAAACTTAAGAAAACTGAAAGCCCAACAAAATGACCCCGTCAAATTCCCCCAACATCATCCCATCTGACCAAATCCCTCCACATGTACGACAAAATACCTCCATGATAATAAATGACTACATCAAATTTTAAATTTTTTTATTTACGCAAAATATAAAATATGAAAAAAATCAATCAACAAAAGAGCAACTGAGCGAGAAATAGCTCTGAAATACATATAGAACAACAATCTCTGACATGACCTGGATTTTCAAGATCAAACCAACATAAGATAAAGAAATTTGTATGGTTCCATTAACATATATGAAAAGATCAATGACTTAAGAACCAGAAAAATTAAAAATAACATTACCTTAAATATCTTGCCGCTTTATCTGGTAAGAATATGGCCACAAAAGAAAAACCTCAAATATCTTGGCGCTTTAGCATTAAAACCAAACAGATATGGGTGTAACCTAATCAAAAGTTCATGTTTTATTACTAAAACAACACAATTATAAGATCAAAAAGAAAAAAAAATTGCGACATTGACACCGTAGCTGCGACGGGTGGCGCAATCTCACAAAATTCTAAGTTCATAAAAACACATGCATTGAACAGTGGCTAGACATCAATAAGATATACTTACATGCCAAATATAAAGTCATTTCATCAAGTATGTCAAAAGTTATTGAGTTTTGAAACTCGTTGGTCACAGACAGACCGACCAACCAACAGTCAGACCAACATTGCCACTTATAGAGCTGCTAGTCGCAGCTAAAAAATTGAAGAGGGAATTTTGTCTACATTAGAAGAAAGTTGGGAGGAATTTTGTCGGGGGAGGGGTTTTTCCAGGGGGGATTTTGTTGACAAGGATTTTGTCTACATTAGTCGAAAGTCAGAAGGGATTTTGTCGGGGGGGGGGGGGGGGGGGGGGGGTATTTTGTCAAGGGGGATATTGTCTGAACCCCAAAAAGATAATAACAAAATGGTTTATGTCTGATAATTTACCCAAGTTAATAAAACTGATAAATTTGTCCCTTGAGTACAAGGCTTTGCAATGCTTTAACATTGCAAAGCCTTCTTGCACTCAAGGGATAAAATACACCACACCTATGCTATTCTGTACATTATGAGGCCTAAAGGGTGAAACAAACCAAGAGCATGAACTTTTGATGGCAAAGAAATAATTACAAAAATAAAAAATAAAATCCCCACCTCCTCCCATGCAATTTTACGAATGAAAGTGTCAATGATACTGTAGCCTAGGGGGTTAATTCCATTCGAAATTTTCTGGGTACAGACAGCCAACAGTCAACAGTTCTGCAGTCAGCACAATGGAATAAATGAAAGTGTTAGAAAATAAGTCCATTGTGTATAAATATGAAGTCATAATTTTTCGGCATCCTAAGCGACTTTAACCTATTTTTCAACTGTGTTAAAAAGTTGAGGTCAAGGTGTTGTTTACGTTTTGATTTGGAAAAGGGATGAAAATTAAAGCTATTATATGAATAAGTAAATATATATTATTTAATTCCTTTTCATATATTTTATATATCAAAAAACTGCATTTAAATGAAGGTGAAGTTTTCAATTTTTTGAAAGTAAGTCACCTATTTTCACTTCCGATACTCGCACATTGATCACGAATCTCCGATTACGAAGAAAAAAACAGAAATAAACAGGAACACAGTTGAAATCTATATCATAAAATACTCTTTATAAATTTAACTTTAACTTAAATCCATATTTTACTGCTTCCTGAGTTTTTACCAGAGTTTGAAATGCAATTCATTTGACTCCGAAAGTTTTACATAAGTTACAACGGGAAAGAAATATTCGTCTGTTGTTTTCCTAGATTTTTCGTCCAAAACTGATCCCTGTCCAGGAGGCCGGGAAATACACTGAAATTTCGGGATTTTTCTGGGCATTCCAGGAGAGTTAACATGTCTGAGTTACAGTAAAATCATTCCAAAGCGAGTCATCCTACAAAGTTGCAATGAAATCCCTTCATAAATATAACTTGTAGACTTTGCTAAAGGAATTTACGTCTCGGCGGTCACAGTTGACTGATCATGACCAAAATACAAGGGTCTCATCTAGATATCTTACCAAGTTATCCTACCAAGATACAATGAAATCCTTTAAAAAAAAAAAAAAACCTGTAGACAGTGCTAAAGGAATCCAGGTCAAATGACGGTTAGGCTGTCACAGCTGACCAATCATGACCAAAATACGACTGTCTCATCTAGACATCATACCAAGTTATCCTTCCAAGTCACAATGAAATCACCTCATAAATATTAACTGTAGACTGTGCTAAACAAATCTAGATCATGTACCTGAGCGGCCATATTACGGCTGACAGATCACAGCCAAAATAGGATGTTCTCATCTGGACATTATGCCGAGTCATCCTACAAATTTGCAATGAAATCCCTTCATAAATGCAAGCTGTACACTTTGCTAAAGGAATCTAGGTAACGGGCCCGTGCGACCATCTTGGTTGACTGAACCCGACCAAAATAGGACGTTCTCATGTAGACATTATACAGAGTCATCCTACGAAGTTACAATAAAATCCCTTCATAAATACAACATGTAGACTGTGCTAATGGTTTTAGGGTTTGGGCCTGCGCTGCCGCTGTGGTTGACCGATCACAACCAAAAGGTGACGTTCTCATCTAGACATTATACGGAGTCGTTCTACCACGTTACAATGAAATTCCTAAATAAATACGACCTGTAGACTGTGTTAAAGGTTTTGGGGTTTCCGGCTCACGTTGCTGTCCCAATTGACCGACTTCAATGAAAAGGGGGCAGTCTCATCTAGACATGACCTTGAACTTGCACATGAAACTTGATGATCAGACAAGAATTATGGGGTGTTGCCTGTGCTAAAGATCTTAAATGTGAACAGACTCACAAACTTCCAGGAGTTCACTCTATAACATCCCTTCATAAAAACAACATGTTGACTGTGCTAATGGTTTTCGGGTTTGGGCCTGCACAGCCGCTGTGGTTGACCGATCACAACCAAAAGGTGACGTTCTCATCTAGACATTATACGGAGTCGTTCTACCACGTTACAATGAAATCCCTAAATAAATACGACCTGTAGACTGTGTTAAAGGTTTTGGTGTTTCCGGCTCACGTTGCTGTCCCAATTGACCGACTTCAATGAAAAGGGGGCAGTCTCATCTAGACATGACCTTGAACTTGCACATGAAACTTAATGATCAGACAAGAATTATGGGGTGTAGCCTGTGCTAAAGATCTTAAATGTGAACAGACTCACAAACTTACAGGAGTTCACTCTATATCCTGTATTTAATTAACAGGCCACCGTAAAACTAAAGGTGTGACAAATTTTTTTGTGCTTCGGTACAATATTCAATCAACAGGGTATCTTGGCTTTGCCAAATTAAGCCAAAATGGCCTGAGAAACAGAAGATCTACTTTGTATGGCCTAATGTCAAAATAAAAAAAAAAAAAATGTTTTCCATAATGTAACTAGGAATTTAATTGAGCTCTGCCAACCACTTGAATTGGTTAAATTCAAAGTTGAATCACCAAGTCTGAAAATAAGCAATCTGTCATTTGCAGAATGAGGTCCCCAGAGGGTGAATGTGCTGATGCTAGCCCATACAGTGGGCCAATGTATCCTCTGGGTTCCTCTTTCTGTTTAGGTTTGATACCTTGATTCAGACTCTGGGGACCTCATTTTGCAGATGATAGTCTGCTTATTTTCTGGCTTGTGCATCACAGGAAATATTTCCTGCTTGAAATTTTTATATTTTCCATGGTAATCTGTGCGTAGAGGGTTAATTATTACAGAAAACAGATGGATTGTATTGTATTGTATGTTTAAAAATTCCTGCGTTAATTTTTTTGTCAACCCCACACAGAATCAAATCCCTCTATTGACTTTTTGGAGCAGCCTCAGTGACTTAACACTTTACCCAATGCAGACGATTTCAAAATTTATTATTTTAAATATCATTTTTATAATTTTTTCCAAAAATTTCAACAAAACCATATCACGTGACCCCTTTGGAACGAGCTCAACGAGCTCATTCCAAAGAGGAGTCACATGATATGGTTTTGTTGAAATTTTTCAAAAATTAATATTTTTTCAGCTGCTGAATTTGCATATTATGCGGCCAGATGCGGGCGATTCGTTGGGTAAAGGGTTAAAGCAAGGCTCTGTCACAGATACTGAAGTAGGAAGTATTCTATATACATGAGGTTGAGGGCAAGGTGGTTCAGTTGGTAGAGGTGCAGGCTGCAAGCCGAGAGGTCCTCGGTTCGAATCCCACCTGCGGCAACCGCGTTGTGTCCTTGGGCAAGACAGACACTTCACCCCCATTGCCCACGTGGGGGCACGGTGACGCTGTGTACTAATGCGTACTGCATGTCAGTGATGCACCTGTATTCAACCAATGCTAACCCTGCTTGTGTGGAGTTGGTATGTTGGGGAGCTGACAGTTGCTTGCCGTTGCTCAGTGGTTCTCTCCAGGTACTCCGGCTTCCTCCACAAGTAAAACTGTCACGGTCATGGTTAGCCATTGTGCAGAAATATGTGACCTTAAACACCAAAAAATAAATAAATATATACAGGAGGTTGAGGTAATTCAGCCAGATACTGAAGCAGGAAGTATACCAGGTGATTTTGCTACCACTTAATCTTGATTGCCCGCATTGGGGCACGGTGGTGCCAATGCCATGTACTAAGGCACACTGCATGTCGATGATGAACTTGTCTTCAACCAATGCTAACCCTGCTTGTGCAGAGTAGGTATGTCATTAAAAAAAAGGGGTGGGGGAGGGTATATAGCAGTCACTTTGTATGTCCATCCATTTGTCTGTCCATCCATCCCACTTATTTCTGTGTTATTTAACTCTACTACTGTTAGAGCCTGGAGGTAGAACTTTATATTCCATATGCAAGTTGTCTATCATTACATTCATGAGCGATGACTGGGGCTGCTTTTGGGACAAGTAGGTCAATGGCCAAGGTCACTGTAACTTTAAATATAATGTTTTGATGTCCGTCCCACTCGTATCCATGCAATAATTCTTGTACTGTGAGACTAAAACATTCATATTTCCTAAACATGATGTTGTCTACTGGGGACAGTTGGTCAATGGCCAAGATCGATGTAACTATAAATAGTTTCTGGAATGACTAAATAAACATGTCTGTTTTCTTAGTTACTTTGAAGCCCTAACTAATCATTAACTCAATTCCTGCATCAGCTTTTGACTAAAGATCAGCTAAATACATAGCTAAAACAATTATGCTTAACGTGGGTTCTCTTTCTATGGCACAAGATTTACCACAGATTAACCCTTTACCTAACATGAAAAGCAGACGACACTTGCAAAAAAAATTCTTGAATAACTAATTTTTTTTATTTTTTGTCTCAAAAACGTAGGTTATGACCTCTCATTGGAACGAGCTCGACGAGCTCGTTCCAATGAGGGGCATAACCTATGTTTTTGAGACAAAAAATTATGAAAATTAATTGGCGATTATTTTAGAATAGCGCTGGCCGGTTTTGCCATTACTTTAGGTAAAGGGTTAAGTTTGGTTAAAAAATGTACCACAAGATGACTAAAAAATCCCTTTCAACAGTAACTAAAAACGAACAATAAACTGATAAGGGAACCTAGCTGAATGATGACTAATCTTCCACAAGACACTAGCTTTTCTCTTATGCTGAACAGCTGGCTAAATACAAGCTAAAGACCTCATTTACATATTTAGTTCTGCTGCAGCCCTAATTTAAATTTTTGGAACGACTAAAAGTGTAACTATTTAGTGTTGTTTTAGTTTCTGGAATGCCTGCCCCTTTTCTTAACTACTTTTAAGTTCTTACTAAACTATGGCTCATTATATACGACTGACATACCAGATTATAACTAAAACATTGGCTAAATTATGATTTTTTACTAGCTTCAGTTGCTTACTTTTTGTTGGCTTCAAGCTGATCAGATGTTGGCTATATTTTTGTAGGGGTAGCTGTAAAGCAGCCATGACTAGATTTAATGAAAAAATCATCTGCGTTTAACTCAAGAAATAATTGTTGAAAAAAACATTCAATTTACAAGCGCAAAATTTGATAAAATGTGCTAAAATTATACTTATTTCAGTAGCAAGAGAAACCCTGTCCTTGTCAGGAATATCCACCAGCTGCATTCAAGAAGTTAATATTAGAATGGTATATATAGACAATATACATATAGTGTTTTTTTATATCTGGTTTATACAACGAGTTGAAATATAGTTAATATTTTCGAGGCTCTGCCGAGAAAATATTAACTATATTTCAACGAGTTGTATAAACCAGATATAAAAAAAACACTATATGTATATTGTTTTTATCTGATAACAAACAGCAGTTTCAATAGTTGAGGCTTATATTCACTTTTATGCTCATTCCCACGGGCCTCTGTAGAAAATGAGACAAAGCAAACGCGATCTTTTGGTTGTTTCTGTACAGGCAAAACCACTGGTTGCAGTTGATCTATTATTCACGTCTTTTTTAGCTCTTCCTGGCGACGATGATAAAGTGTATTCAATCAAGAAGTTTCCAATTTCCATTATTTATGGTCCACTTTTGTTTTTGTTTACAATTCGTACGAAACGTTTTTTTTCACGTAGCAGACGAACGTGTAATTGGAGCAGTACTTTGATCGTGGACGTAGACGTAGCTATAAATAGCGCATTACACATTACTGACAGTCTAGTAATTTCTACATAAGGTTTTGAACGAAGTAGGTTGTAATTATTTCTTTATTTCAGCAAAATAAACTGAAAATTTACATGTTTATACTTATAGAAAATATGTCATATATATTTCGATTAAATTTCACTTGCTCCTTCAACGTAGAATTCAAACTTGCATTACGAAGTTTATGAATGAATGAAAATGGAATCGAACGAGGTCAAAGGTCGTTCGCATAAATTATAATTATATACAACACCCGTTGTATATACTTCAAGTATATACAACGGGTGTTATACTCTATGGTTATCAGATAAAATGGGTTTCTGACCCATCAACATTCAAATTGCTTGAATGTATCACTTTGAATGGATCATTACCATGATGCGTTCTGACTTTTTCTGTTCTTAGTACAGTGGAACCCTGTTAATTGAATAGCCACTTTTCCAAGAAAAGCTATTCAAATAACAGGAGTATTCTATTAACCCTTTACCTAACGAAGCGGCCACATCAGCCCGCGTATTATGCAAATTCAGCAGTTGAAAAAATATTATTTTTCAAAAAATTTCAACAAAACCATATCATGTGACCCCACGTTGGAACAAGTTCATCAGGCTCATTCGAACGAGGGGTCACATGATATGATTTTGTGGAAATTTTTTGAAAAAATCATATTTAAAATAATAAATTTTGATATCGTCTGCATTTGGTAAAGGGTTAACAGGGATTAACAAAAAGATATCATGTGACCCCTCATTGGAACGAGCTCATTGATATGGTTTGGTTGAATTTTTTTTTTAAAAATCTGAAAAAATTTATATTTAAAATAATGCACTGGGTAAAGGGTTAAGTTGGGTTCCACTGCATTCCAGTGGTGTCAACTCATTCCAGACGGAGTTATCTTAGCAATGAGACAAGATTCAAGGGAAAATTGACCACAGTGACCAAGGTGATGAAAGAAAATGCCATATAGCATTGCAGATGGTGACTTTTTCTACTCAAGAGATATATGATTTCTTATGTTACATTATTTAGATTAACTGTTCATCAATTGCATCACAGCAGCCATGACTAGATTTGACAAAAAATATCTGGAAAATACTCAGCGGTTTCAGAGTTAATGCCTCTTCTTCATCCAATGGCACAGGTATGTGGGAACACCTTCGTAGCGACAACTTCATGGCCTCGCTCTTCTTGAATACTACGAAGGGATCTTTAGCCTGCTTGGAGTGTCTCCCTCTCTACACAGAGGGCAGCCATTTTATATCTCCACCCAATGGGACTGTACACTGTGACAGTATCAACCCCACAACAGATGCTGACAGAGGGTGTTCGGACATCTCGATAAATTTCCCTGACTGAGAATCGACCCGGGTCCTCTGGCATGAGACCAGTACTTATCCACTCGGCCACCATTATCTGGCCAAATGGCTATTCAATGAACAGGGTTCCACTGTAATAACACAATATTTTCTCAACCCAATATCCCTCCCTCTACAGAATAAAAAAATCCAATTTTATCAGTAAAAGAAAATTAGTTTTTTCTTCAAACAAAAATGGTGAAGCCTGCATGTGTTCCCATGGGGATAGATAACTGAAGAACTGGGTTAGAGGTAAAGGACAAACAAACACATCTGAATATTAGCATTATGTCATTTCCATGATTTGGTTCAATCAATTACAATTTCCTCAAATCTATGTCATTAGCCTAATGAACTGAATAACTGCAATCAATGAGGGAGTAATTCAATTCAATAATACCTTTGTAGTTTCTATTACGAAGGAAGGATGAGTGGACATTGCATTTTCTTAATTCTCAAGCGCCTGCATGTGAAATTGGAAGGGGGGGGGGGGGGGGGGGCATAAAAAGCATTTCAAATTTGTGGGGCAATATGAACAATCAGACCCCGCAAGGTATTTAGAAGGGAAACATGGTAACTATAGCTTATCTAGAGGCTCAGTAAGGTAAAACAAAACCACTCCATCTTCTAGTTAAAATACACCCCCCACCCCCTCCAAAAAAACCCAAAACAGTAAGGCCTAAAAAGGTTAAAAATCTGTTTCTCAGGCCCTCCAGCATTGTCCTTTTGGTTGCCGCATGCTCTTTTTTTTATAACCAATACAAACTTTAAAAAATAGAAATTGAATGGTTTATATCTGATATTTTTCCCAAGTTAATCAAATTTATAAATTTGTCCCTTGAGTGCAACAAGACTTTGCAATGCTTTAGCATTGCAAAGCCTTGTTGCACTCAAGGGACGAAATACACCACCACCCATGCTATTTTGTAGACTATGAGGCCTAAAACATAAAACAAACCCAAGAATTTGAATTTTTTGAGGCAAAGAAATAATTACAAAAATAAAGTAAAAAAAAAATGCCCGCCCACATGCAGTTTTACAAAAAATGGCATGAGAAACAGAAGATCTACATCGTGGGGCCTGAATGCTTGTTTCGGGGAAAATTGCAGCATGAAAACAAATCTGTCCATCCACACATACAAATAGACAAGTGGAATTTTATATCTACACTCATTTCCCTTCCACACAAACACTAACAGAATATTACTAAAAGACAGGGGTCCTGATGAAAATGTATGATGATGCATATTAAATCCATGGTGTTTTTTCTATGATGTTTTCTTTTGGCAAATTCTACATCATCATAACAAAACTGCAATATTTGTTCTTTATTTACTCAAGTCATTTTGTCACCTGTACAAACAAATCAAGGAATTTTACTTGAAATCTGTTCTTTAGATTTAAGGTCTACTTGCAGTTGGAAGAATGTAGATTGAGAGACGATACTGAGAGATTGTATCATCCCTTGAGCATGGAAGAAGGCTACAGCACTGCAGATGGCTCATTGTTCCACTAAAAAGATGATATACAGCATGGCCACCACAGACTGGTTACCTTCCACAGGGTGGGCAATATTTCCATGGATGCAATATTTGATTCCAAACACTAATTATAGGAATAATCTCAATAGAGATGGTCTGTCGCCCGGTATACTCCCACCATGGCATACTGCCTAGTGTGTGTGCCTGAAAAGGGGCAATCAATTTTTTTAAGTGAAAAAAAAATCCAATATGGCCTCCAGTCGGCCATCTTGAATCCGATTTGGAAAACATTTATGTCACGCACTGCTCCTCATCATGTCAATCAATTTATATTGAGTTTCATGAAAATGCAACAAAAACTGTAGAAGTAGTTCGCTCCACAAGTATTTTGAAAATATGGCCACCAGAAGGCCATTTTGAATCCGATCTGGAAAAAATTTATGTCATGCACTGCTCCTAGTCATGTCGATCAATTTATATTGAGTTACATGAAAATGCAGCAAAAACTGTAGAAGTAGTTCATTATTGCTTGAGAGAAATCATCACTCCACGGGTGATTTACTGACAATACACTCTCTATGTACACCATTTTCACTTCCAAGATATTATATATAACATTGTGACTGAAAAAGTGTACCGTATTCAGCTACATTGTGCGAAAATTGGCACACATTTCTTTTCATTATTCAAAATGTTGCATACAATTCGTATGTGACTGTCTTCAACACTCAGAATGTATCGAACTGCAACACAGAATGTGTTATGAATTATTGCGAATCAATGCAACATTGACAAGTGATAATAGATTTCAAAGGCATTCCCAAACAGGTCTGGCATTTCAGAAAATCAAGGGGTGCAAAAAATTGCCCTCCTCAATTTTCTTCTAGGCGTGCAGCACTCCTACACTCCTAAAGAATGCCAGGCCTGCTTCATTTTCTGTGGATGCACTCCATTTTATCTTTGGATTGAAGCTATTTTGTCTGTATGGATTTTCTTTGAATTTATGGGATACGATAGGCACCAAGCCTGGCAATCTAGAAAATCATGGAGTGCAAAACAGTTGCCCTCCTCAGATTGCTTGGGAGTGCAATTGCACCCGAAATTTTTAATGCAAAAACTTGTATGCTATTTTGGTTAAATTCACTTGAATGCATTAATATTGTGACTGAAAAATTGTACTACATTCAGCTACATAGTGGGAAAAATTAGCACACACATCTCATTATTCAAAATGTTGCATTCAATTCTTATGTGATCGTCTCCTACATCCAAAATGTATCGAAATGCGACACAGAATGGGTCATGAATTATTGCGAATCGATGCAACATTGACAAATCGTCCCCCTGAGTTCCAATGTGTTCTCTGTGCCAGTAGGTACTGGCACAGAGAACACATTGGAATTCAGGGGGACGAAATGATGAGATTTTAAAGGCAGTCCCAAACAGGTCTGGCATTCCAGAAAATCAAGGGGTGCAAAAAATTGCCCTCTTCAAATTTTTCTAGCCGTGCAGCACGGGCTGCACCCCTGAACTCCTAAAGAATGCCAGGCCTGGATAAGGCACTCTCCCATAAATTGTAACAAGAAAAATATATGCGAACAAATTTTGTCAACTCAAAATAATTCAGCATTCTACCAGGTGTTTAAACAAGAGCAATGAGAAGCGTGGTATATGTCCCCTCCTGCAATACCATGGATAGCATTTTGCCATCAAAAACATAACATGTGCCTGCAGCAATCTGTATTAATATAAACAAGAGGCCCCACGGGGCCTGAAGTGCTCATCTTGTACAGAACACAATTTAAACAGAGTCCAAGAATGAGTCTACATTAAGCAAGCCATCTCCATAGGCTACACTGTCAATCCTTGAGTCCCTAAGGAGTGACAAAAATAATCTAGGCATCATGCCTTTTCTTCAGTTGATCATAAGTAAAATGTAGAGCTCGCCTATGAAGCCCCATGATACAACCTATGTGGATTAATCTTAGTACCTCTAGAGGGTACTGAATACAAAATTTTTAATTCTTCAGCAAAATGGCCAATTCCGGCTCCCATAGAGAGCCCAAATATTAACCCAGGCTCTTGATTTGAACACAGTTAAATCTGACTTCCCTAGAGATGTTGTGTACCGAATATGAAATCATTCTGACCGTTGGATCTGAAGAAGAGAAATTGTAAAGAAATTTCTTCGAATTGCACTAAGTTCAAATTTGGGCTACCATAGCGAGCCCAAATATTGACCTATGCTTCTGATTTGAACAAACTTGAATCTGACCCCCCCTAGAGAAGTTGTACACCAAATGTGAAAGCATTATGACAAGTGAATCTGAAGAAGAAGATTTTTGAAGAAATTCCTTCATATTGTACTAAGTTAAATTTCATGTTCCCATATGGAGCCCAAATATTAACCTAGGCACTTGAATTGAACAACCTGGAATCTGACCCCCCCCCCCCCTAGAGATGTTGTATACCAAATATAAAAGCATTCCGACTGGTGGATCTGAAGAAGAAGATTTTTAAAGAAATTTTCTCATATTGCACTAAGTAAAAATTTGGGCTACCATAGTGAGCCCAAATATGTACCTAGGGATCTGATTTGAACAAACTTGAATCTGACCCCCATAGAGATGTTGCATACCAAATATCAAAGCATTCTGACTGATGGATCTGAAGAAGAAGATTTTTTTTAAATTACCCTCCATATTGAACAAAGATAAAATTTGGGCTTCCATAGGAAGCCCAAATATTAACCTAGGGACTTGGTTTGAACAATCTAGAATCTGACCCTCATAACAATGAAGATTTTTTTTAAATTACCCTCCATATTGAACAAAGATAAAATTTGGGCTTCCATAGGAAGCCCAAATATTAACCTAGGGACTTGGTTTGAACAATCTAGAATCTGACCCTCATAACAATGATGTATACCAAATATTAAAAGATTCTGACTGGTGGTTCTGAAGAAGAAGATTTTTAAAGAATATTCCCCACATTACCCTATGTTAAAACTTCGGGCTCCTGTAGAGAGCCCAAATATGAACCAATAAGCTTTATTTCAACAAACTTTTATCTGACCCCCCTATGAATGCTGTATACCAAATATCAAAAGATTCTGATGATTGGTTCTGGAGAAAAGATTTTTAAAAATTTTTGCAAATATGCTGACTCAGCATTTTTTCGATGCCCATTACAGAACACCCTAACATAACCGATGGCAATTTTTTTTTACCATTCAATTCTACTGGTCATAAGGATACTTCATACCAAATAAAAGCTCTCTGTTCCGTGGGGTTTGGGAAATATGGGCGTTTGAAAATATTTCTATTTTTAGCTCCCAGGGTTCCCATGGGGATGTGAGAATATTTTTTTTTGCATGGGTCAAGTACTTATGACCCAATACTACCACAAACCAAATTTGGTTCATACCAGACCATCGGTTCAGAAAATAGAAATTTTGGGTGGGGCTAAAAATCTTACCCCTCCTATTACAAAGCCAAATATTATTTCACGAACTTCGTTTGACCAAACTTGATTCTACACCTCATATGGAAGCTCCATAGCAAATATCAAGTCATTGTACACACTGGTTCTTGAGAAGAAGATTTTAAAAATATTTTGGAGCATTTTCCCCCACTCTCTCCCTATGGGGCTGGGCATGCTGAGTTGAACAAAAATGAAATGCCCCTTTGGGACCATCACTCACACAAACTTTCACTTAAATTGGCCCAGTGGCTTTGGAGGAGAAGACCAAAACATGGTGTTGACGGACGACGGACGACAGACGGCGAGCGATGAGATTAGCTCAGCTTGACTTTGTCAAGATGAGCTAACAAGCATGGCAAAAATTTTTTCAATCCAATGTATGATGACAGAGCTAGAGCAGCAAATATGTTGGACGCACACATTTTTCAATCATCCCCCAAGTTAAACAAGGGCAAATAACACTGTAAATGCTCATGGGAAGATATTAATTCTACTGTAGGATCTGTTCTCCCCATACTGAGGAACAAGCACGGTAAAAATTTGAATTCAACGTATGATGACAGAGCTGGAGCAGCAAATATGTTGGACGGACACATTTTTCAATAATAATCCCCCAAGTTAAACAAGGGAAAATAACTCTGTAAATGTTTACGTGAAGATGTTAATTCTGCTGTAGGATCCGTTCCCTCATGTTGACAGACAGGCATGGCAAAAATTATTTGAATTCGACAAATAACGAGCATGCTAGAGCAGCAAATATGTTGGACGGACACATTTGCGTTACGCACAAACGTACGACGAACGTACGCAGCTCTCCACTAGATACCCCCTCCGACCAAGTCGGGGCATAATAACTGGGTGACATGGTTGCTTGTGTGCTAAGGCATACTGAAAATAAGAAGTCTGACATTTGCAGAATTAGGTCCCCAGAGGGTGAATTTGATGCTATCCCATACAGTATGCTAATTTATCCTCTGGGAACCTCTTTCTGTTTAGTTTTGAGACCCTGATTCAGATTGAGGTTCACAGAGGGAAAATTTAGTGATGCTACCATCACTAAATTCACCCTCTGGGGACCTCATTTTGCAGATGACAGTCTGCTTATTTTCTGGCTTGACTTAAAAGCTAATGTGGCACTTATCTTCAACCACTGCTAACCAAGCGGAGGTTACACCAATGAACCAAAACAAACAAACAATTTGCATTATGGAAAACATTTGCAGTGTAAAATTGATACATTTTGACATCGGTGTGCCGAGGGTTAGTGAGACATCTGCTAATAAACTGTTCATCACTTTCACTTGAAAATACAGTGGAATATTTTTATACAACAGTTGAATGGGTAGCATTATGTTGCTGATTTTAATACTCTCCAACCAAGTTCATAACAAACAGCCAAGGTGAATGAATACCAGCACACTGTCTGTAGTGGTCTGTACAGACAACACAAAAGTCTTTTGATGCAAATATCGAGGGTTTGTTTAAGTACTTGCAGGGCTCGATACAACCAGGGAAGAAGATATCAGCAGTGCTGATACCAGACAGTCCATAAATATGAGCCCAGTACTTGGCTAATCATGACCACAACATGAGTATCAACTCAAGACAAAGGGTGAGCGTTAATAAGCCATGTTGCCCATTTTAGAGAGGGTTTGCACCTCCCAAGCATTGGTGACTGGGTCCTATTTTACCAGTAAAACAGAGCCTGTTTAACGCAGTGAACAGGCACTGCTTCACTTCCCGGGGTTCCTGTGGGGAATGAGCCCAGTATTATTTATTTATTGTTGTTTATGGCCACATACTTCTGCACAATGGCTAATCATGACCACAACATGGAGATAAAGTCAAGGTCAATCTATCATTTATGTCCCATGTTGCCTATTTTAGAGGACTCGCACCCCAAGCATTAGTGACTGGGTCCTATTTTACCAGTGAAACAGAGCTTGTTTACCACAGTAAACAAGCACTGCTTCACTTCCCGGGGTTCCCACGGGGGAATGAGCCCAGTAGAGAAGGCTGTGACTGTGATGGTTAGTAACCCCTAGGGAGAAACTCAATCAAGCAAGTGAAGCTGTCACAATTGGGTAAAAACAGGTTGTGTACAATTAAGCCTGCACATGATTTTTTATTTGGTGTCCGTCATAAAAAGAATCAGGTTCTGACACAATGTTGAATCATGTGCATGCACTGTGAGAAGTATGGACAAGAACTGTCCACGGAATAACTTATGTGGGCTTGACAAAATTAGAAAGGATGAATGGTCTCTGACCTTAAGAGTAATGGCATGGATCAGAAAGTTTATCCAAGTCAGATGAAGATCTTGGAAGGTTAAGAGGTTCCTAATGAATGGTACTGAAGAAAATTTACGCTGATGCATCAAGATTTCCCATCATTATCAAGTGACTGTTTGCTATATACTGTTATATAAAGCCCTCTGAAGCTCAAAATTTGATTCAAAATCATCCCACAGTTTCATGCGGTGAGAAATGATTTTGAAATTGAGCTGGGTGGTTTTTCGGTTTTCCAATTCAGTTCCATTCTCTGCGGCAAAGAAGAAAACAGAACCTCAAGAGCCAGCAAAAACCTGCAGAGTGGTATCTTACTGGGAAGGAATTGGACTAGTGGCCCCTAAGGACTCTCGTTCATTTTTCTCTATGATCAATTGGTAGAATAGTAAATGTGTCGCATTTCGATACATTTTGAGTGTTGAAGACAGTCACATAAGAATTGAATGCAACATTTTGAATAATGAGAAGATGTGTGTGCTACTTTTTCCACTATGTAGCTGAATGTAGTTCTATTTTTCAGTCACAATATTAATTCCTTGAAGTGAATATAACCAAAATAGCTTACAAGTTTTTGCATTGAAAATTCAAGGTGCAATTGCACTCCCAAGCAATCTGAGGAGGGCAACTATTTTGCACTCCTTGATTTTTTAGATTGCCTGACCTGTGTTAAATTTATTTATTTATTGATGTTAAAATCCTTGCATGCTGCTGGGGGATATTCCTGCCCAGGACAGAGTTTCTCTTGCTAGTGAAATAAGTATAAATTGGGCACATTTAATCAAATTTTCCTCCGGCAAAATGAAAGGATTTTTCACTATTGATTTCTTGAGTTAAATTTAGATGAATTTTACATCAATCTAGTCATGGCTGCTGTGAAGCAGCCATGACTAGATTCGATGAAAAATAACTTGAAAATACTCAGCGGGTTAAGAATTAAGATCACATACTTCCCCACAATAGCTAATTGTGACTGCAACATGGAAAAAGTTCAAGTTCAGTCAATCATCTATACCCATGTTGCCCATTTTTGAGGACTTCCTCATCAGACACTGGTTAGGCCACACAAAGTAGATCTTCTGTTTCTCAGGCCATTATTTGTGAAATTGCATGCGGGCGAGCGTTTTTTTATTTTATTTTTTATTTCAGTAATTACTTTTTTGCCATCAAAAGTTCATGTTCTTGGTTCAAGTTTTAGGCCTCATAATCTACAGAATAGGGTGGTGGTGTATTTCATCCCTTGAGTGCAAGAAGACTTTGCAATGCTAAAGCATTGCAAAGCCTTCTTGCACTCAAGGGACAAATTCATCAATTTTTTTAACTTGGGTAAAATATCAGACATAAACCATTTAATTTTTATTTTTTTTGAAGTTTAAATTGGTTATGAAAAGAGAGTATGCGGCTGCGAAAAGGACCATGCGGGAGGGCCTGAGAAACAGATTTTTAATCTTTTAGGCCTTACCTGGTCCTATTTTACCAGTAAAAAAGAGCTTGTATACCACAGTAAACAAGCATTGCTTCATTTCCTGGAATTACCAGGAGGGTGATATCTTGATTAATCGACAGGGAAAAGTACTCTATAGCACATTGCCTCTTGAACTGAACGCCACTGAGCACAAATTGAAGGTTACATGATATTTGCATGAATTCTTCTGAGCCAATAATTACCTAACCCACCAGCGGTATAACAAAGATGCCTACACTACATTGTGTTTTTATAAGTGGAGCAGATATGAACAGGTCAATATTTCTGATAGCAGTATATGTATTTGTATTAGATACTTCTTGAGTGTGCCTGCCAATTAACTCAATCAATATCTTTTTCTGAGAATTTTTAATGAAGCTCACCCTAAGTTCACAGCATTTATATACAATCTGTACAATGAAATGGGAGACTGAAACAAGCCACCTAACATAGAATAGCTGAGCACAAAAGTTACAAGTTGATTTTTTATTGGGTAACCAATCGGTAAAATCAATTTGGTATTCTTAGTGTACACAGGCTCAGGGAATGTTTTAATTGCTGAATCTTGTGTGGCAAACTGTTCCAGCTGGAAATTTTATGTAGTAATTTTAAAAAGCTGCATCACACCTTTTTTCAAAGTTAACTCTACTCAAAGCAGATGTTATCAAAATTTGCTATTTAAAAAAAATATTTTTTGAAATTTTTCAAAAGATTTCAACAAAAACATATATCATGTGATGAAGCAGGTAAAATTCCAGCTTGCAAACCACTGGACAGGGTACTTGGTGGTCCATATATATTTGTTGGTGTTTAACTTTATTGTAACTTTCAGCATCTTTGCTATCTCAAGATAGGGTTGCCAAAAATAGGGTCGAAGTCAAGTTTAGCCAATTGTTTATACATTGGTTATCAGTTCAGGCTGTCTCCAAAAGTGTATTACAACACAGAATATCGGTTTAACACTTTACCTAATGAATTGTCTGCAGCTACCCATGTAAATAAAAAATTTAGCAGCTGAAAAATATTTTATGCACGCCCGTCCTTAATATAGAGAATGGTAAAAACATAACTAAAAATGGCAAGTCCGATGCGACAACACCATGTGGTGTTACCATTTAATCTTATATTTAGAATTGTGCAATGATGATAGCACATTGCCTCATGATTATAAATACCACATGGTTTCAAAAGTCATAAATCTACATAACTATCAAAAATTTTGTGAAATGTACCCATCACAGTGGGTGTAACCGCCTTTTGTAAAATGTATACTTTTAAAAACTAAGAATATTTTGAGGAACTTGTTCCAATGAGGGGTCACATGATATGGTTTTGTTGAAATTTTTGGAAAAACTCGGAAAAAATAAAATTAAAATAAAAAATTTTGATATCGTGTGCATTTGGTAAAGATTAATTAATGATAGAAAGTCTAGAAATAAGCATTTCTAATCTCACCCTTTGCACTGATATTAGTAAACCAGATGGTTTTATCGTGCTATTTCTTCTGCTAAAGATCTGAAAAAAGCTGCTTAATGGATTGCATAACTAGAGGGGGTATCAGTACCCCGTGGCTCACCAAGAGGTGGCCAATGTAAACGGGTGGCTGGAGTAAAAAAAAAAGTTCAAAACCTGCACACAAAAGTCCAAAATTAAAGAAAATAAGCAGCTAAAGGGTTAAATAATATAATAATAACCCCTAAGAAGCATGGAGATATGCTGCAAGGTAAATCTCCACTTGGGAGAAAGGAAAAAAAAACCCATCAAAACCTGCACGCAAACATCAAAATAAGTCTAAAATTTGATTCAAAGGGTTAAAATTAAGACAAAATACCCTGGAAAAGAGTTAAATGTTATAGTGAACCACCATAGCAATATGCAGAAACTCTACACTTGGAAGAAAGGAAAAAAAAAACCATGAAAACCTGCACACAAACGTCAAAATAAGTCTAAAAATCTATTCAAAGGGTTAACATTTTTTTAAAAATGCACTGGAAAGATATCAATGTTATAATAACCACCACTGCAATATGCAGTGAGGTCAACCTCACTTGAAATTGTTTTTTTTATCACAACCTGTACATAAAAGTAAGAAACTGTAAGCCTAAGTCCAAAAGCTGTACATAAAAGTCCAAAATTGAAGTAATTCAGCAGGAAAAGGGTTAAATAATACAAACATAGCCCTAAGATGCATGTTTACAAACAATAGAAAGCATGGACATATGCTGGAAGGTAAATCTCCACTTGGAAGAAAGGAAAAAAAAACATCAAAACCTGCACGTAAACATCAAAATAAGTCTAAAATTTGATTCAAAGGGTTAAAATTAAGACAAAATACCCTGGAAAAGAGTTAAATGTTATAGTGAACCACCATAGCAATATGCAGAAACTCTACACTTGGAAGAAAGGAAAAAAAAACAAAACAATGAAAACCTGCACACAAACGTCAAAATAAGTCTAAAAATCTATTCATAGGGTTAAAAAAATTTTAAAAATGCACTGGAAAGATATCAATGTTATAATAACCACCACTGCAATATGCAGTGAGGTCAACCTCACTTGAAATTGTTTTTTTTTTTATCACAACCTGCACATAAAAGTAAGAAGCTGTAAGCCTAAGTCCAAAAGCTGTACAGAAAAGTCCAAAATTGAAGTAATTCAGCAGGAAAAGGGTTAAATAATACAAACATAGCCCTAAGATGCATGTATACATACAATAGAAAGCATGGACATATGCTGCAAGGTAAATCTCCACTTGGGAGAAAGGAAAAAAAAACCCATCAAAACCTGCACGCAAACATCAAAATAAGTCTAATGTCCTTAGTTAGCCCCATATTATAATACAGAATTGATATGTCCTTAGTTAATAATTATACACAATTAATATTTTTCTAAAAGAATTTTTTTTATTTAGAATAAGCAGACTTCTGAGAACCTCAGTTGGATAATTTATAGTCAAGGAGGTGCAAAAATGGAGGAGGTAGGGGTGGGATTAAGATCGGAGTTACTGAAGGAATTTCTCACTTAACCCCTTTACCCAACGCTGACGATATCAAAATTTGTTATTTTAAATATCATTTTTTAAAAAAATTGCAACAAAACCATATCATGCGACCCCCTCGTTGAAATGAGCTTGACGAGCTCGTTCCAACGAGAGGTCACATGATATGGTTTTGTTGAAATTTTTTGAAAAAATAATATTTTTTCAACTGCTGAATTTGCATATTACGCGGGCAGATGTGGCCGATTCGTTGGGTAAAGGCTTAATGGAAATTATGTAATGGTAGACAGAATTTTTCCTTTGAAGTGGGGTACAATTGGAAAACTAGGACACCACCCTGACCCTTGTTATAGAGAATTTACTTTTGAGGAAATCCAGGATCCTATTGGACTATGTTTGTAAAACTACCTGTGGCACCAATACTTAATGGATATTAACCCTTTACCTAATGAATCGTCCGCCCACGTAATATGCAAATTGAGCAGATGAAAAAATTAAATTTTTCAAAATATTTCAACAAAACCATATCATATGACCCCTCATTGAGCTCATTTGAGCTCATTCCAATGAGGAGTCACATGATATTGTTTTGTTGAAATCTTTTGAAAAAATAAAAACAAAATGATATTTAAAATAATAAATTTTAATATCGTCTGCGTTGGGTAAAGGGTTAAATTCCATCTAAATTTTGCTGAGTGCTTTATTGGAATTTATTGGAGGCTAAATTTTTAACTGAACATTTCATTACAAATTTATTGGATACTGTTTCTTCAGACACAATGTTGGACATTATAATATCAGTTGGAATGTTTCTTCACCACTAGATTAATGGATTCTGTTTAATTTTACTTTGGACTAATTCAGTAATTGGGGCGCGGTGGCATCACGGTAACCGGTGTCCAACATCGAGCGCGGTTAGTAGTTGGATGGGTGACCATTTCAGCGACGGATTCGTGCTCCCGTGTTGTGTCCTTGGGCAAGGCACTTAACCCCGATTGCCTACATGGGGGCACGATGACGCTGTGTACTAAGACGTACTGCACGTCGATAGGGCGCATGTCTTCAACCAATCTAACCTTGCCTGTGCCGCAGTGCAGAGTTCAGAGTTACGATGTTGGAGAGCTGACAGCTGCTCGTCGTTGCTTGGTGGTTTTCTCCGGGTACTCCGTCTTCTTCCACCCGTAAAACTGTCACCGACATGATATGACCTTGGCTGTTAATGTGTCATTAAATCCTAATAAATAAATTCAGTAATTGATAAGTATTACTGTTTTTATTTTCTGTAAACCAAATCTTGTAAAAAAATTTTGTATCATTTTTTTTTTTTATTAAATTTCAGAATAGTTAAATTTGAGTTATTGTTGCTGATTCTCAGGTTTCTTTGTGTTACCATTATTGTTATGGTCACACTGTAACCTCCCCCCCCCCCCACCCCCACCCACACACCCCCAAGCCAAGACACTTTAACGTCTCTGGGTCCAGAGTTGGATGAGACTAAGAAGTCAGTTAGTTTTTGTTTAACCCTTTACCCAACGCAGACGATATCAAAAATTTATTATTTTAAATATCATTTTTTTAAATTTTTCAAAAAATTTCAACAAAACAAAATCATGTGACCCCTCGATGGAACGAGCTCATCGAGCTCGTTCCAACGAGGGGTCACATGATTTTGTTTTGTTGAAATTTTTTGAAAAAGAATATTTTTTCAACTGTTAAATTTTCATATCACGCGGGCGGATTCATCCGATTCGTTGTTTAAAGGGTTAACCCTTTACCTACCATGAAAAGTAGACAACACTTGCAAAAAAAAATTCTTGATTAACTAATTTTTTGTCTGAAAAACATTGGTTGTGACCCCTCATTGGAACGAGCACGTTCCAAATAGGGGTCATAACCTGTGTTTTTGAGACAAAAAATGAAAAAAAATAATGAAAATTAATTGATTTTTGTGAATAGCTCTGGCCAGTTTTGGCTGTTATGTTGAGTAAAAGGTTAATGGGTAGTGGTAGTGATTACTGGGAAAATTTATTACCAGATAGTCGATAACGTTATATACCATGCACCACATGAGACTGTGTCTAACTTTATTACCAAGTAGTCGATAATGGTATATACCATGCACCACACGAGACTGTGTCTAACTTTATTACCAAGTAGTCGATAATGGTATATACCATGCACCACAAGAGATCGTGTCTAACTTTCAGCTTACAAAAGGTTTGATTTAAATTATCAGCTTCTGGTTATCATGAAATATGTGATCAACATGGTCGGTCATGCAGCCCTTCATGCAATACACATGTTCCTTTGAAGTATTCAACTCAATTCAAGATAATCAGGCATACTGACAATATATCTCTTTGTCTTGTCCCTTTGATGAAATTAACAATGCTGTGTTACAAAGACTAATGATGATTCTTATTCACTGTACATACTGATGAAAGCAATGCATTCAACTTTTTATAGGAAAGTAATTCTGAATTTTGGAAGTCTGTGATTCAGAAAAGATTGATTTTCTCTTTTTATAAATTTTGTTATCCCTTCAATTAGAGCTGTAGGTTTTTAAATTTCTTGTTCGGTTTCGGTTTTGGTTTTTCAGGTGGAGTAAAACCTCGGTTCGGTTCGGTTTTTCGGTTTGTTCATGAGGCCAAGTAAAATTCAATAGAACTCATTCTTATGTCCAGAGTCATAACTGAATGGTAGTGAAATTGAGTGAAACTCAATGAATGCCCGAAATAAGCTATAATACATGAAGAATCAGGAAGGCCAATATAATAATTACCTAAATATACAGAACTTTTATTGTGCTTGGCCATTTTTCGAGGTCTGACACCTACACGCAACTTGAAGAAAGCTGCAAACACAACTAAAATGTCGGAAATTCACAGAATGTAGCCTTCCCAGAGTTGTAAGAGTACCCAGGCACTGCCATTGGCAGTGTCTGGGTACTCTCACTACTCTGGGATGGCTTCTGTAAATTTCTGCAGCAAGAGAGTATTTAATAAAAAAACGAAAAACCTTAGATTACAGGATGTCAACGGTTTCAGTTTCGTTTTTTTTTAAAAACTAAAAACCTCGGTTCGGTTTCGGTTAACCTACAGCTCTACCCTCCATTTAGCAGCTGGTAATAATAACTAGGGTTTAATCCCGGGAATGGGGAGCGGTGGAATTGCAGTAACCGGTTCTCGTCAGATTACCGGAGATAAGCAATGTCGAGCCCGGTTAGTTCTCGGATGGGTGACCGTCTGAGCAATCGATTCAGACTCCTGTGTTGTGTCCTTGGGCAAGACACTTAACCCTGATTGTCCACATGGGTGCACGATGACTCCGTGTACTAAGGCATACTGCACATCGATGGTATGCATGTCTTCAAACAATCTAACCCTGCCTGTGCTGCAGCGCGGAGTTACGATGTTGGGGATCTGGCAGCTGCTTGTTGTTGCTCGTTGGTTCTCTCCGGGTACTCCGGCTTCCTCCACTGTCACGGTCATGGTTAGCCGCTGTGCATAAGTATGTGACCTTAAACCCCAATAAATAAATAATCTCGCAAACAGAAATTTTCTGGTTCTCATTTTTGAAAGTCGGTCATGATACCAGGAATTTTCTGGTTGCCGCTTCTGAATATCAGTCCCGAAACTCGGAAAATTCATAGGACAGAACCAGGAATCAAAGGTTGCATTCCGCAACCTTTGCTTTCCGATTCTAGTCTATGAATTTCCCAGGCATTAGCACTCATTTTCAGAACCAGTAATAGGAAAATTTCCATTTGCTTGATTAAACCATAGTTCCATCGGTGATGCTGGGCTCGGAAGAAACTGATATTTGTTATAATCTCCTAAGCTATAATACATAACCATTGATACCAAGGTCTGTGAATCTCCTGGATATCGTGAACGACTTTCAGAACATTCCCTATATTAAACCTTAACCTTAATAATTCAGGACTGCAATCGCTGCAGCAATAGAGAACTTATTGTGGCATTATTTACTATCACATGGTAAGTAACAGTTCAAAATGGTATACAATGGCACTTAAAGCTTTCAAAAACACATTGAATCTAGCATTATTGTTAAATTGTATAACAAGAGCAATGCTAACGCGTGTGCTGATACCCCCGAAGGTAGCAAAGTCGGACTTGCATGTAAATAAATAACTTTTGAATGTTTGAAGAGAATTGGTTCATCCATACAACCCTATAGGCTATGGTACAATTTACCTTAGTCAGAAACAGAGGCCAAAAACAAACAGGGGCCATAACTCTACCAAACATGAATGGATGAAACGCTGCCCTATCACCATACCAAAGAACATTAAAATCCGACAACTGATGCTCGAGTTATAATACAAAATGTTCCTATGGATGGACGGAAGGATGGACGGAAGGATGCACGGAAGTATGGACGGATGGACAGATGGAGACCTCGACTATATACCCCCGAAAAAATTTTTTGGGGCGGCATAATAATGTTTTTTATTATATACGAGCCTGTGAGTTATCGCAATTATCTAAAAGATATTTCTTGATATTCATAAACTCAATGGATATCGAGGAATATCCCTCAGTAGCTTCATAAATTACCTCACGCTACGCCACATCACGTGAAAATGAAAATGTCAATGACACTACAACTTAATCAAGAAGGGACTGAATTAAATAGTAAGTACCAGTAATACCAAGTCATTCGCTCGAGTTTCTTCAGAAAAGACATCACCCCAAAGCTACATACGAAATCAGAAAAAGATTGGCAGAGGGATGCGGCCTGTAGGGTGTGCTAAAAGAATTGTGGATGAACAGAGGAACTTATGTATGGGCAGACATATGGACAAACAAAGGATCACAACCCATCGCAATAGCTAATAGATGATGTTATCAAGTTGAGCTAAAATGAGAAAAGGAAAAAAAAAATCCAGCAAAAGGATCACAGATCCAGAAGTCGAGTTTTGACATTAAATTCTGAAGAAATAAGCTATTTGTAACAACAGTGACCTTGACCTTGGAGTCCCAGACTCCGAAATCAACAGATGTCTTCCCTTCCTATAGGGTAACCTCTGCTATAAGTTTGGTAAAGGTGCTTCAAATAGAACTAAAGTTATTGCCCGGAAACCAATTTGTCAAAAAATATTCTATTTATAGTAACAGTGACCTTGACCTTGGAGTCCCAGACTCCGAAATCAAAAGGTGTCTTCCCTTCCTATAAGGTAACCTCTGGTATAAGTTTGGTGAAGATACACAGAATAGGAGTAAAGTTATTGCCCAGAAACCAATTTGTCACAAAATATTCTATTTATAGTAACAGTGACCTTGACCTTGGAGTCCCCGACTCCGAAATCAATAGGTGTCTTCCCTTCCAAGTAACCTCTGGTATAAGTTTGGTAAAGGTGCATCAAACAGAACTAAAGTTATTGCCTGGAAACCAATTTGTCACAAAATATTCTATTTATAGTAAGTGACCTTGACCTTGGAGTCCCAGACTCCAAAATCAATAGGTGTCTTCCCTTCCTATAAGGTAACCTGTGGTATAAGTTTGGTGAAGATACA
The DNA here is from genome assembly GCA_031216915.1 of Pictodentalium vernedei. Classification (NCBI taxonomy): domain Eukaryota; kingdom Metazoa; phylum Mollusca; class Scaphopoda; order Dentaliida; family Dentaliidae; genus Pictodentalium; species Pictodentalium vernedei. The sequence goes on from CM062297.1 coordinate 55,737,262, forward strand.
CGGAATAGGACTAAAGTTATTGCCCAGAAACCAATTTGTCACAAAATATTCTATTTACAGTAACAGTGACCTTGACCTTGGAGTTCCTGACTCCGAAATCAATAGGTGTCTTCCCTTCCTATAGGGTAACCTCTGGTATAAGTTTGGTAAAGGTGCGTCAAATAGAACTAAAGTTATTGCCTGGAAACCAATTTGTCACAAAATATTCTATTTATAGTAACAGTGACCTTGACCATGGGGCGTGAGACTCTGAAATCGATAGGTGTCTTCCTTTCCTATAGGGTAACCTCTGGTATAATTTTGGTAAAGGTGCATCAAATAGAACTAAAGTTATTGCCCGGAAACCAATTTGTCACAAAATATTCTATTTATAGTAACAGTGACCTTGACCATGGGGCGCGAGACTCTGAAATCGATAGGTGTCTTCCTTTCCTATAGGGTAACCTTCTGGTATAATTTTGGTAAAGGTGCATCAAATAGAACTAAAGTTATTGCCCGGAAACCAATTGTTTACGCCCTCCGCCAATTCATCAAACTATAAGTCAAGTTTCACTTCGTCAAAACTCGACTAAAAAAACACTCAGATAAGGAGTTTAACCCTTTGACCCCTCGCGGTATCTTCCATGTCAGTTCAATGGCAACAACTGGAAGTGTCTAGATTCATTATCTACATGTAGACCAATTAATATTTTCAATGTGCAGCCTTGGGGCTGCACATTGAAAATGTTGATTGGTATAACCCTCACATTCCTTTAACATCCATCCCACTTAATGAAATTATTACAGGGCATGTTTCTGGGGCGGAAAAAAGGACCCTCGTGTTCAATTATTTATTTATTTATTGGTGTTTAAGGTCACATATTTATGCACAATGGCTAATCGTGACCGTGACAGTTTGACGGGTGAAGGAAGCCGGAGTACCCGGAGAGAACCACCGAGCAGCTGTCAGCTCTCCAACATCGTAACTCTGAACTCTGTACCGCAGCACAGGCAGGGTTAGATTGGTTGAAGACATGCGCACCATCGATGTGCAGTACGTCTCAGTACACAGCGTCATCGTGCCCCCATGTAGGCAATCGGGGTGAAGTGTCTTGCCCAAGGACACAACGCGGTTGCCGCAGGTGGGATTCGAACACCCTCGTGTTCAAAGGGTTAAGGTCCACTCCTAAGAACTGCAGTGCACATATAAATCTAACCTTGAAACATGAAACATATAGACACTAATGTTAATTTGAGTAATCTTCTTTGTGTGGATTAATCTCATTACTACAAAATATTTCTATAGTACAATGAAATGAATTTTCTTGCAATCAGATTTTCTCAGAAGTTTGGAGCCCTTCTATTGGTGATCTTTAATTATCAGTCTAAAGTATTCTGCGACATCCTGAAAGGTTGCCATAGTTAATTCCATTCAGACTGGAAGTCCCAAGAGTAAGCTGCAATTAAATTCATAAATTTTCTTCTTGTTATTCCTGTAGAGAATAAACAGTGACAGTCATGGAGCACTAACAGGATTACTTAAACAGCCAGTGACTTTCACTCCAATACAACTTAATCCTTTCATCTTACAAATCTCTCTAATGTTACACATAACAAGACGGATGTCACATCCAATCTGCTCATCTACATCCGTACTTGATACATTCAATCCAATGTCAAGAAAGCTTCTTGAATTCGCATTTTTATATCACACCAAATAATGGTTAGATTTATTTTTAAATTGGATAAATTCAGGGCCAGGAAGAGGGTGGGGGCCCAGGGTAGTAAACCCAGAATTTGGCTGCCCCTCACCCCCCCCCCCCACCCCCATCCCAAGCAAGAACTAGCAAGATAAGTTACCCATGGTATTGCTAGTTGCCACTCATGCAAAGAAGGAATGGGAGTGCCCTGTGGAGATTCTCAATCTGTTGATAGACTGTTATCTGTATGGGGGGCGTGGTGGCTCAGTTGGTAGAGGTGCAGGCTGCAAGCCGAGAGGTCCTCGGTTCGAATCCCACCTGCAGCAACCACGTTGTGTCCTTGGGCAAGACACTTCACCCCGATTGCCTACATGGGGGCACGATGACGCTGAGTACTGAGGCGTACTGCACGTCGATGGTGCGCATGTCTTCAACCAATCTAACCCTGCCTGTGCTGCGGTGCAGAGTTCAGAGTTACGATGTTGGAGAGCTGACAGCTGCTCGTCGTTGCTCGGTGGTTCTCTCCAGGTACTCCGGCTTCCTCCACCCGTAAAACTGTCACGGTCACGATTAGCCATTGTGCATAAGTATGTGACCTTAAACACCAATAAATAAATAAATATAAGTAAATGTTATCTGTATGCATATGCACCAGGCTCAATGTTATCACTTCCAAGAATTGAGCAGTTAAAAGCTACAGTACATGGAGAGTGTATTATCACTAAATCACCTGCAGAGTGGAGATTCCACCCAAGCAATAATTGAAAATTTGTTGCAAAGCATAACAAGCACAAGCAAAGTTTCAGCCAATGGACCTCCGGGTTAAACCCGGAGGTCCACTGGCTGAAACATTGCTTGTGTTTTTAGTCGATATATACAAAATGCGAAAGTTATAGATTGGGTGATAACTCCACTCCACAGGTGATTTAGTTACAATCCACTCTCCACGTACTGTAAATGTTTATTAACACAAGACACTACACATAAAGTAAAGTCATATCAAGTTGTCATATTCAAGACTGTGCATGCTGACCAACTGAAATCTTCCAGGTGACCGAATGTAAAAAAAAGGCCATTTTTGTAAAAATGCATGTGGGCGAGCAGTTTTTTATTTTATTTTTCATTTTTGAAATTATTTTTTTGCTATCGAAAGATCATATTCTTGGTTTGTTTTATGTTTTAGGCCTCATAATCTACAGAATAACATGGGTGGTGGTGCATTTTGTCCACTGAGTGCAACAAGGCTTTGCAATGCTAAAGCAATGCAATTTAAGCCTTGTTGCACTCAAGGGTCATTTATCAATTTTATTAACTTGGGCAAAATTTCAGGCATAAACCATTCACTCTTTACGTTTTTTAAGTTTGCATTGGTTATAACCAGAGAGCATGCGGTAGTCAAAATAACCATTCAGGAGGGCCTGAGAAACAGATTTTTAACTTTTTAAGGCCTAAACATTCATTTTCTTGGAATCAACGAAAGAAATGTTCATCAATCCAGACTTGATTTGATCAAATCTTTGATGGCATTTACTGTTAACCCTTTACCCAATGCAGACAATATCAAAATTTATTATTTTAAATATCATTTTTTAAAATTTTTCGAAAAATTTCAACAAAACGATATCATGTGATCCCTCGTTGGAACGAGCTCAATGAGCTCGTTCCAACGAGGGGTCACATGATATGGTTTTGTTGAAATTTTTTGAAAAATCATATTTTTTCAACTGCTGAATTTGCATATTACGCGGGCAGATGTGGCCAATTCGGTGGGTAAAGGGTTAAGAATGAAAACTTACCACAGACGTACTTTTAGGATTATGCTATTTCGTTCCACATATTCTGTTAATATCTTGCTTTTTCAATGTGCAGTAAATACTTATTGATTAGAAAATCTATAACTGGAGCATGAAAGAATATCTGTACATATGACATCACACTGTATCAATGGCCACCTGTTCGCAAACTCCACACAAGGCAGGTTAACAAACAGGTGCACAATATTTCCACAGACACAATAATATTAGATTCCAAACACTAATTATAGAAATAATCAGCAAAAATTTAATTAATGAAGCACTGGGTACAACCCGGTGTTTCATTAATTAAAATTTTGCTCATATTACTTGGTAAATGCATGCGTGGACATCACAGCCCATGCAAGTATTACGACCAGTCTACGGCGACTGAACTGTAATTCTGTATGTTAAGACTTTACTCAGCATGAATAACAGATGGCACTTGCAAAAATATTCATGAATAATTAAGAATCTCCATTCTTTGCCTAAAAGACATCACTTTTGACCTAAGATGTAAGAGCACATCCAGGTGTGGTGAAAATTTAATTTAATTTAATTTATTGGAATTTAATGATACTTTGAACAGCCAGGGTCACGTGTCGGGTAATTTTACGGGTGGAGAAAGCAGGAGTACCCGGAAAGAACCACTGAGCAGCAATTAGAAACTGTCAAGTTCTAACTAACTCCACATAAGCATAGTTAGAATTGGCTGCAGGCAAGTGGACAATCGACATTCTGTACACAGTGCTACCGTGCACCCACGTAGGCACTGGGATTAAGTACCTTGCTCAAGGGCACAATGTAGTTACCGCCGGTCAGGATTGGACCATGGACCTTTCAGTTGGCGTTTACTCTAACCAGCTTGATAATAGTGATGGCTGAATTATAGAGATGTCCTGCAATTTCATTTAACCCTTTACTCAATGCAGAGAATATCGAGAATATCAAAATTTATTATTTTAATTACTATTTTTTTAAATTTTTCAAAAAATTTCAACAAAACCATATCACGTGACCGCTCATTGGAACGAGCTCATCGAGCTCATTCCAATGAGGGGGTCACATGATATGGTTTTGTTGAAATATTTTTTAAAATTTATTTTTTTCAACTGCTCAGTTTGCAAATTACATGGGTGGATGAGGGCGATTAGTTAGGTAAAGTGTTAACAAATAATAATAATGATGGCATTTTCACTCTTTGTCTCCTTTCCAGGTAAAAGTGATAGCCAAATTTTTTCTTCAAAATTAATAATAGTGACATGACTATTGTTAGGCAAGGGAGAATATTAAATTAAGAGATGTTCAGTTTACTGAAATCCCCCATACACTCCCGACAGAAGATATAACCAGGACTTGAAATCAAGGAATTTTCAGCTCAGTACTTTCAGTGATTTGTTGCAGAGCAGCATGGCTTCAGCTCTTTCCACTTTTGTACGGCGAGACAAGAGCAAAGATATGCCAGCTTCTCAACACTACATGTACTGCTTTTGAAACAATTATGATTATGAGGGTAATGAAGTCAGGTGGCTGAGTATGTTTTTGCACTGCACAATTAAGTAGAGTAATCTTAATGTTGGCAGTCTACATGCCGTGACTGACTGATGGGTGTCTCGAGAAAGGCTTTGTAATTTATACGTACTGGAAATTAAGTTTTCCATTAATTTAGAAACGTTTTGGTACCTGATATTTGGTCACTTCTGTGCAGGTGCACAAGCGCCATACACGGTTTTAAATGAATGAAATAAAAATATTGTTTAAAAAACTAGAAGCAGGTGCATAGGTTCCCATGGTAGTGAACATCCATTCCAAGTATCAAAGAATCAACCCATAAACATCTGAGAATATCTCCAGACAAAATTATGTGTACGGATGGACAGATGGATGGACAGATGGATGGACAGACAGATGAATGGATGGACAGACAAGGTGATTCCAGTATACACCCCCTCCCCCACAACTGGGTGAGTTGGGTATAAAAAGAGAATTTTTCATGGGAATTTTCAAGCACTTAATCGGATCTTCCCTTTATTTTAACTCTCAGCACTTTGACATCAGAATATTTGAAATATACCCAATTCAATCTTGTTTAACAAATCTCACAGAGCTCTGACGTCTAACAAGGCTGAAGTTTTCAAGCACTTTTAACCCTTTACCCAACGCCGATGATATCAAAATTTATTATTTTAAATATTATTTTTAAAATTTTTTAAAAATATTCGACAAAACCATATCGTGTGACCCCCTCAATGGAACAAGCTCATTCCAAAGAGGGGTCACATAATATGGTTTTGTTGAAATGTTTTGAAAAATAGTATTTTTTCAGCTGCTAAGGCTAAAAAAAAAATAATGTTTTGATTCTCAGGCCCTCCCTCGTTGGATTTGAACCTCCTCATTAGACATGTTTATTATGTCATGTTTTGTTTAAGAATTTGTGAAAACATGGAATGGTCATTTTTTCCCATTTCTCGACATATAATTATTTAGCTGTGTTTGCAGTAAATTGTTTTTTCTTGTTGCAGTTTATGGGAGAGTGCACAGAGGCATATAAACTCAAGTTTAACCAATCATTTAGAGCCATGTTTCCCATTTTAAAGGACTCCTACACCCAAGCATTGGTTACTGGGGCCTATTCTAATGGATCATGATGTTTGACAGATCTTTCCCATTAAAAAGAACGATAAAATACAAATCCTTTTAGCTGTTGTTACGGCAGTTAGTTATAAAAGGTATACTATAATTACACTAAAATACAACCTTTTCTCTTTTTCAAGTGGAAAGACAGCAAAAAGATTTGCTGAGTATACTCAACCATTTACATGAAAAAAAAAAAAAAATTAAAAAAAAAAAAAATAAAAATAAAATCCTCCCTCCCTCACTGATTTGAAAAAAAAATTGCCAGAGAATCAATTCATTTTTTTTATTTGGCCTAAATTGCATATTATGCGGGCAGATGTGGGCGATTCACTGGGTAAAGGGTTAAGGTGAAGGAATTTCAGGGTTAAAATTCTAGTAGTTGCAAGGATTCCTACAAACCTTGTGTACTATGGAATTAAGAGGTGTGTTCAATCCACTACAAACCCTGTGTACTGTATAATCAAGAGGTATGTTCAATCCCCTACAAACCCTATGTACAGTTAAACTAGAAGTCGTGTCATGAAATGCGCACAAATAGCACGTCAATCTGCACGTTAATCAACGCATTATGACCATAGTAATGCTATCAATTTCTGTGCATATGGCCTGTGCACAGGCAATGTTTCAGCCAATGGACCTCCGGGTAACCCGGAGGTCCATTGGCAGAAACATTGCCTGTGTTTGCTCTGAGTAAACAGGAGAACCTGCCGTGCTTTGGATGCCATTCGATATGGCAATTGCGCGCGATTCCAACGCGCAATTAAGCCTAGATAAGCGCATTGTTCGTGACAGGACTTCTAGTTTTAACTGTACTATGTAATCAAGAGATGTGTTCAAAGCACAGCAAATTTCTGAAAGAAGCTGACATAGTTTCTGAAAAGAAAATAGATTAATTAAGTCAGAGGAAAAGTAAATGAACTCTAAAAACGTGTTCAGTTGAATGATTTTACTTTTATTGCCAAATGGCTTTTGTACCATGCTCAATTAAAACTGATAGACAGATATTTTTAGTATCTAAAATATTCTAAACATCATTCCACATTGTGAGAAATGTCCGTAAACTAAGCAAACATGAAGTTATTTCTATTCCTGCTGCAAACATCAAGTAGATCACGTCTGCAGAGAGATAACTTTTCCAGAAAGAATGTAATTAGTCTGTGTGAAACACACAGACTATTGTTTTTGTAGGGTTTCTTTTTTTTCTTCTTTTCCTTCTTCTTCTTCTTCTCCGGTCTTCTATGCACTTCCTTGTCCACACGCTAACTCGGAAACGAATCATCCTATCTCGCTGATTTTTGGGATACTGACAGTCATAAGTTCTCTGCACCCTATGTTTTTCAGGTTGCTAGAGCCCTTGAGTATGGCCCAGTCGGCCACAGGGTTTTCACAGCCTCTAATTTCCTGTAACAGTAAATTATCCCAAAGCAATACTATGTTGTATTTATTCACACTGGAGAAATGTAAACGGAAGTGGAGGTAGCTGTCAAACATTAAAGAGAATCTTGTTATTATAATCAGAAGTCAGTTCTTCAAATCAAGTTGAGAGAAAACCCTTGCTTATCAAGGAAATACAGTACAAATTATGCAGTTTAATGCTTTTAACCCTCTGAAGACAAAGTGGAGTTCACGCGAAAGGAACATACTTGTATTCAACCTCCTGATACAAACATCTGTATCAGGGGGTTGGATACACGACAATTGCGGAGTTAATACATGTACAGACAAAATACAAGTTGATTGCAAGATAAAACTCAGTTCTTTCACACGAGGGGCATGTTTAAAGTGTGTATCAACAGGTGGCCTTGTCATCTTTAGGAGTTTTTAGCTGCTCTCACAGAATAAAGTCATCTGTCAGTGTACTTTCTCGGCTACCATATTAGCAAACCTTGAGCTCTCTCCTTCACAAGCACTCAAGGTAATATGTCTTCCCACGGACAATGTTTTGCAGCTGTGCGCAGCTGCAAAACATTGCCCCTGGGAAGACGTGGTAACACTTCTGCAATTTCCCTGTGCGTATCTAGAAAACTATATCCACTACCAAATCAAACAGCAGTCTTGTTATATGAGGTAACTACATAATAGGGGAAAAGTTGGTTTAAACAATGAGGCCGCCAAGGCGACGTAGCTTCTGCCTTCCTAGCGGAAACTCTGGCATCAAAATTCCATTTTGATCATACCGTATAATTGCCAAGGACTGCTTGAAATCCACACATGTGTTTACCAGGTAATAAAAATCAGCAGCAGCAAAATTTTAATTAATAAAGCACCGGGTCGCCTGCGGCTCGGTGTTTAAATGAGACATCCAGGTATTAAATCTCCAAATGCCATACTTGTTGACAGAGATAACATTTTTGTCCCGTTTGAAACACAACAGAAACAAAGTGGGGAAAAATTTGTGGACACATCTCTCACCCTCCATAATCAGCATGAATACTGTTTTGTTTCTACAAGACAACAGATAGAGTTACATCCCTTGTGTCATTAAGGAAATGAGTAAACAGTATTTTCCTACCGGCACGTAGAAGACATTCTTATTTTATTTTTCTCAAGTTGTTTCATTTAATTATTCGCCTATTTAATTCATAACAGCAAAATATGATCGAATTGTTGGAAAATCTTATAATATTTGTGACTGTTTTCAGGTTTTTGTGTTCGATTTTTATATCGAGGCGAGCAGAAGTGAAACACTTTCATTTAAACCATATAGGCCAATGTTTCGCATGCGCTTATACCCTGGATGTTGCACGCTCTCATATACCTTGGATGTTTGTCCAAGGCATTCTGACCAATCAAAAGACAGTATTTATCGGTATATAGAGACAATTTAATTTACGAGTACCAAATTATAACAGAGACAGGATGGATGGATGAACTAACAGATGGTGGGCTGACGAACTGATTGACAGATGTAATCCAGTATAGCCTATACTCGCTGAGTGGAAGTATAAAATATTATATGTGTTGAGGATAACCTGTGGGAAAAACTAGGGTTGATATGAAGAGATTTTTTACTTCTAAATTTTTCTATTTTTTGTAAATTTACTTTTGTTTGCATATAGATTCACAAAATGTACACACATGGGCACTGGAAGCACTTCATGGCAGAGAGGTCAGACCCCAGGAAAATACTTGAAATAGCAGCCCCGCCATGACATGCCGATGCATGCATGTCCAGAAGGTCCAAAATGGGTGAATTTGAGAGGTTGTGTCTCCCTCCCAGCAAGAGGGAAGCACCTCTTCCCAAACTTCCCAAAATCCCCCATTGAATTTTGAAAGCTTCCAGAACAGATTTGGGCTTCCAGAACGGACAAATCATTAAAAAATGAGTAACAAACCTGGGAAGGGCATTATCTGCCCCCTCTTGCACCAGGGTCCAAAAGCAGCTGCCCCTTCTGTCCCCATGCTTCCGCCACCACTGTCTACAAACTTTGTACAAATGTTATGATTTTATCCAACAGGACTGTTCAGGCCTGGCATTTTCAGGAGAGCGATTTATTCGCTCGCCTTAAAAAAAATTGAGGAGGGCTATTTTCCTCCTAGCCTTAGAAATTAATGATTACCACCACAGTCTATTCCTAAAACTCATAGGTTTTCAGATCTCTGCTATGCTAGTGGTCTCTGCAATATGGCCACACTGCCCCTCCCACACCTCTGGGCCTTACCAAGGCCCGGAGGTGTGAGAAGGACAGTGTAGCAGTCTCACAGAGACTACTTGGTTAGTAGCACCAAATAAAATGTACAAAGCCCACAAGGCAGAATTCATTAATAGTACAACTTCGTTTTGCCACTTTTAGCTTCTGGAAACTTGAGGAGAGCTAATCGCTCCCCTAGGCCATGTGAGGAGAGTGATCTTTAGCCCTCCTGCATTTTTAAGAATGCCAGGCCTGACTGTTTGAGTAGGAAGGAATTTTTAGGGTCAGTGGGATTACTTTAAACATAGGTATTTTTTAAGGGTAGCGGTGGGGGTGGTAAAAGACAATGACAACAGATTGTTTGTGACCAAGATTACTTTTTGTTCAAAATTCCTCACTATTACATGTAAAAGGAAAACATGAGTTAATCTATAGCTGGGAATTATCTTAATGATTATCTTAATTACTAATATGTACTGATCATATCTGAAAACATCAACTGTTCTTCCCAGATAAGATGTAAGTACATAACAATAAAGAACCGAAGGAAACATCCTGAAATAATTGCAGTATTGTCTGTAATTATTTCATATGGATAATCATTACACACCCACAAAGTAGATCTTTTGTTTCTCAGGCCATTTTTTGTAAAATTGTATGTGGGCGGTTTATTTTACTTTTATTTTTGTAATTATTTCTTTGCCATCAAAAGTTCATATTCTTGCTTTGTTTTATGTTTTAGGCCTCATAATCTACATAATAGCATGGGTGGTGGTGTATTTTGTCACTTGAGTGCAGGAAGGTATTGCAATGCTAAAGCAAATTGCAAAGCCTCTTTGCACTCAAAGGACAAATTTATCAATTTTTTTTTAACTTGGGTAAAACATCAGACATGAACCATTTAATTACATTTTATTTATTGGTGTTTAAGGTCACATACTTATGCACAATGGCTTATCATGACCTGACAGTTTTACGGGTGGAGGAAGCCGGAGTACCCAAAGAGAACCACCGAGCAATTTCGAGCAGCTGCCAGCTCCCAACATCGTAACTCCGTACTGCAGCACAGGCAGGGTTAGATTGGTTGAAGACATGCGCGCCATCAATGTACAGTACGCATTACTACATAGCGTCATCATGACCCCATGTGGACAATGGGAGCTAAGAGCCTTGTCCAAGGACACAACGTGGGAGGCTGAATGGATTGCTCAGACGGTCACCCATCCGAGGACTAACCGGGCTCGACATTGCTTAACTTCGGTGATCTGACGAGAACTGGTTACCTCAACGCCACCATGGCCCGAACCATTTAATTTATATTTCTTTAAGTTTGCATTGGTTATAAAAAGAGAGCCTAAAACATAAAACATACCAAGAAGATGAACTTTTGGTGGCAAAGAAATAATTACAAAAATAAAAAATAGGCCGATGAAATCGTCAGATGTGTACCCATATGCGCAACTAGTAGAAAGCTGTATGACGGAGGGCCACCACGGATGCCGACATTATGTACACCATACAAGGTATGGGTACATATAGAAATGGATTGGAGGAGTGTCTAATTTGATGGATAAAGGGTTAATATCTCCGGATCAAATTATCAGATTTACATAAAAAAACTATACAGCACAGCACATCAGTAGCCTGAATAAATATATAAAGTAACATGACAATCGGATTGATATTTTTTGAGTTACCTCATGCCAAAGGGATTGGAGGAATTTTTAATTTGAAGGATAAAGGGTTAATATCTCCAGATCAAATTATCAGATTAACACCAAAAACTATACAGCTCAGCATATCAGTAACCTGAACACAATTTTAAAGTAACTTGACAATCCAAGCAATATTTTTCAAGTTATCAAATGCCAAAGGGATTGGAGGAATTTTCAATTTGAAGGATAAAGGGTTAATATCTCAGGATTAAAATAACAGATTAACACCAAAAACTATACAGCTCGCTACATCAGTAACCTGAATACAAATATAAAGTAACTTGACAATCCAAACAATATTTTTCAAGTTATCGAATGCCAAAGGGATTGGAGAAATTTTCAATTTGAAGGATAAAGGGTTAATATCTCAAGATTAAATTATCAGATTTACACCCAAAACTATACAGCACGGCACATCAGTAACCTGAACACAAATATAAAGTAACTTGACAATCCAAGCAATATTTTTCAAGTTATCAAATGCCAAAGGGATTGGAGGAATTTTCAATTTGAAGGATAAAGGGTTAATATCTCGGGATCATATCATCAGATTTACACCAAAAACTATAGAGCTCGGCACATCAGTAACCTGAACACAAATATAAAGTAACTAGACAATCCAAGCAATAGTTTTCAAGTTATCGTATGCTAAAGGAATTGGAGGAATTTTCAATTTGAAGAATAAAGGGTTAATATCTCAGGATCAAATTATCCGATTTACACCAAAAATTATACAGCTTGGCACATCAGTAACCTGAAAACAAATATAAAGTAACTTGACAATCCAAGCAATATTTTTCAAGTTATCGAATGCCAAAGGGATTGGAGGAATTTTCAATTTGAAGGATAAAGGGTTAATATCTCAGGATTAAATTATCAGATTTACACCAAAAACTATACAGCTCGGCACATCAGTAACCTGAACACAAATATAAAGTAACTTGACAATCCAAGCAGTATTTTTCAAGTTATCGAATGCCAAAGGGATTGGAGAAATTTTCAATTTGAAGGATAGAGGGTTAATATTTCAGGATCAGAATAACAGATTTACACCAAATACTATACAGCTCGGCACATCAGTAACCTGAACACAAATATAAAGTAACTTGACAATCCAAGCAATATTTTTCAAGTTATTGAATGCCAAAGGGATTGGAGGAATTTTCAATTTGATTGATAAAGGGTTAATATCTCGGGATCAAATCATCAGATTTATACCAAAAACTATACAGCTCGGCAAATCAGTAACCTGAACACAAATATAAAGTAACTAGACAATCCAAGCAGTATTTTTCAAGTTATCGAATGCCAAAGGGATCAGAGGAATTTTGAATTTGAAGGATAAAGAGTTAATATCTCAGGATCAAATTATCTGATTTACACCAAAAACTATACAGCTCGGCACATCAGTAACCTGAACACAAATATAAAGACAGACAGACAGACGGATGGACAAAGGATGGACGAACGACGGATGGTCACACCGGATGCCGGCATTATGTGTACCATACATAGTATGGGTACACATAAAAATATTATAAAAAACACCCGTCCATGTGCAATTTTACAAAAAAAGGCCTGAGAAACAGAGGGTCTATTTTGTGGGGCCTTAGTTGTAATATTCTACATTTAATCCGAATCTTACATGAGGAACATTAGTATTTATGGAGAAAATGAAAGTGTCAATGACACTGTAGCTCAACTTGTCAAGACAAAGACATGTACATGTATAGTATGTGACACAGCAATGACAAACATCTAGGTAATGACCTGATAACAAAGATACATATAAAGTATTGTAACGGTCTGAACATAAATACTGACCGTTGCCTGTAACAAATGTATAGGTAAAGTATTGTAAAGGTGGGTGACAGTCAGATGCTAAACTAGAAAAAAATCTTTGAGTCCCAGAGTGGGTCTGACTGAAGCCCAAAATATTTGTTCTCATAGCACAGTGATAACAAAGGCACCCCAAAACACACTCATTCCTGTCCCAAGGTGAAAACAAAGGTACCCAAGAAGTTTTGTGAAGATCAGTTCACAAATACAGCCTCTACCCTGAGCCGTATTGACATGTGTGCTTACATTGTGTAAGTAGCACTGAATAAATCAAAGTTCATCTAATTTGCATAATTTCTGCTTGAGAAAAAAACCCGTACTATATGTGATGTATTCCATGTTACTAAACATTCATACAAAAATTTATTCAAATCAGAACTTTCATACAGAAGTTCTGTACAAAAGACTGATTGCACTAATTTTGGTACAAAAAGGCTGCTGGTGGCCATCTTGAATTTTGGACCACACCCCAAAACACTCGTTCTCATCCCAAGGTGATAACAAAGATACCCAAGAAGTTTTGTGAAGATCGGTTCGTAAATACAGCCTCTAGCCCAAGCCGTATTGACATGTGCACTTACAGTGTATAAGTAGCACTGAATAAATCAAAGTTCATCTAATTTGCATAATTTCTGCTTGAGAAAAAACCCTGTACTGTATGTGATGTATTCCATGGTACTAAACATTCACACAAAAAATTATTCAAATCAGCTCTTTCATATGGAAGTTCTGTGCAAAAATCTGATTGCACCAAATTTTGTACAAAATGGCTGCCATTGGCCATCTTGAATTTCGGACCGGACCCCAAAACACTCGTTCTCGTCCCACGGTGATAACAAAGGTACCCAAGGAGGTTCGTAAAGATTGGTTCATAAATACGGCCTCTAGCCCAAGCCGTATTGGCATTTGCACTTACAGTGCTGAAAGTAACACCAAAAAACATCAAAGTTAGTCTAATTTGCATAATTTCTGCACGAGAAAAAAAAACGTACTATATGTGATATATTCTATGTTACTAAACATTCATACAAAAATTTATTCAAATCAGAACTTTCATACAGAAGTTCTGTACAAAAGACTGATTGCACTAATTTTGGTACAAAATGGCTGCTGGTGGCCATCTTGAATTTCGGACCACACCCAAAAACACTCGTTCTCATCCCACTGTGATAACAAAGGTACCTAAGAAGTTTCGTAAAGATTGGTTCATAAATACGGCCTCTAGCCTGAGCCGTATAGAAGTTGTGTACAAAAAACTGATTACACCTAATTTCGGTACAAAATGGCCACTGGCAGCCATCTTGAATTTTGGACCGCACCCAGAAACACTCGTTCTCATCCCAAGGTGATAACAAAGGTACCCAAGACGTTTCGTGAAGATCGGTTCATAAATACAGACTCTAGCCCGAGCCGTATTGACATGTGTACTTACTGTGTGTAAGTAGCACTGAAAAAATCAAAGTTCATCTAATTTGCATAATTTCTGCACGAGAAAAAAACCTGTATTATATGTGATGTATCCCATGGTACTAAACATTCACACAAAAAATTATTCAAATCAGCGCTTTCATATGGAAGTTTTGTGCAAAAATCTGACTGCACCAAATTTTGTACAAAATGGCTGCCATCGGCCATCTTGAATTTCGGACCGGACCCAAAAACACTCGTTCTCGTCTCACGGTGATAACAAAGGTACACAAGGAGTTTCGTAAAGATCGGTTCATAAATACGGCCTCTAGCCCGAGCCGTGTTGGCATTTGCACTTACAGTGCTGAAAGTTACACCAAAAAACATCTAAGTTAGTCTAATTTCCATAATTTACGCACGAGAAAAAAACCTGTATTATATGTGATGTATCCCATGGTACTAAACATTCATACAAAAAATTATTCAAATCAGAGCTTTCATATGGAAGTTCTCTACAAAAAACAGATTTCTGCATCGTCGGTACAAAATGGCGGCTGGCAGCCATCTTAAATTTCGGACCGCACCCAAAAACACTCGTTCCCGTCCCACAGTCATAACAAAGGTACCCAAGAAGTTTCGTAAAGATCGGTTCATAAATACGGCCTCTAGCCCGAGCCATAGCCAATTGTTGACGTACGGACAGATGGACGGACGGACAGACGGACGACGGGCCATGACAATAGCTCAAATTTGACTTTGTCAAAGTTGAGCTAAAAAAATACAATAGATGCACTATTAACTCTTTACCTAACAAGTCGGGCGTAAAATGCAAATTCAGCAGTTGAAAAAATATTAATTTCAGAAAATTACAACAAAACTATATCATGTGACCCCTCATTTGAATGAGCTCATTCCAATGAAGGGTCACATGATATGGCTTTGCTGAAATGTTTTGAAAGTTTTGAAAAAATAATATTTAAAATCATTATGATATCGTCTGTGTTGCATAAAGGGTTAATAAAAAAAAATCACCATATGCTGAAAAAATTTATAAAATTGAAGTGTAATTTTGGTACCAGTTGATATATGTGTCTTCATTGTATGGCCTGTGCAGTTTCAGGTTATGAACCACTAAATTGGTGTGAACACGTGACTTGGAGCATTTAAACACCCAAAGTTCTGAGTAGGATTAAATAGGCCCGATTGGCTGATTGTTCAATATCAGTGGGATTTGAAACCAGTAATTAAAAAAAAAAATTGTCCTCTTTGGGAAGGACGAAAAAGTTTGTTTGTAATTTTTTGCCGGAATGTGTGAGAATCTCTCAAAAACATGAGGCATGAAAAAAAAAGTGTCAAGGCCATTCAGTGCAGGACCATAGGGTAGTAGTGAAAATTTGAATTTTAGATTGAAATTCAATGTGGCAACATATATTTTTTTCCAGTTTTTTTTTTTTTTCAAGAGATGATGTACTTTGTGGATTTGTATGTATTTTTGTGCAAAACAACTTGGTGTGTTGTACAGAGAGTCAAAGGTTAGCACTGTGTTCAATGAGATTTTTTTAGGCGTTCATAACCTTCAGAGAGATTATTTAAAAAAAATGGTTGTTTTCCAAATGAGATGTCATTTAAGAATGTCTATGACTTCAGTATGTTTAATGATGTTTAATGATAAAGAAAATAATACCTCAGGTCAGGTAAAGTAATCTATCACTGTGAGATTGTTGGTCATAAAAATCAAGTAATGTCATATTGCAGAATTAATATGGTGATAAATGTATTTACTGAAACAAGTAATATGTTGTCAGTGAAATATGAGTTGATTGTCAACTTAACTGGTTACAGAAACCCATAATTGGGCTTTATTTGCCCATAATTGGGCTTTATTCTGCAGTGAAGGTACCACAGGTACTCGGCACAAGCTGGGAAATCGAAAGAAAAATGATATTTGATTCCATTTTTGAATCGATGCTGACATGCCCCTGTAATGGTATATAAATACTAACAAGGTAAACAACTCGCTTTTCGAAAACGATAGCACTCATCTTTGTTATACCCCGCTCAAATTAGATTCACATAACGTATCCAACAATACCCAGTATCAATGGAAAGGGGAATGAATAAGCTTTACAGTGGTGTATTACATGACCTTTGGGTGGTCTTGGGTTGTTCATGATAACTGGGAGAAGTCGCAGAAAAGGCCGAAAAACATTTAGTTGGACAAGATAGTGCACAGTGGAATGAGGTTTACGAACGACAATTATCCGATTTATTATAAATAATTCGAGGTCCCATTGTCTATGGAGGGCAGATTCAAATATTAACCGTATATCTTTATAAATTACTATCTCGGATTTACATTTACATTTACATTTTACAATTTGAGGGGGGTATAACGAAGATGAGTGCTATCGTTTTCAAAAAGCGACTTGTTTACCTTGTTAATATTTATATACCATTACAGGGGCACGTCAGCATGGATTCAAAAATGGTATCAAATATTATTTTTCTTTCGATTCCCCAGCTTGTGGCGAGTACCTGTGGAAGGTACATCTATATTATCTTTCGATAAATATTCAAAATTGTTGCTTTGTGTTGTATATTCAGATTTGGGATGTGACAAAGGTGGGTGGAAAATATCCAGGCCTGAATCTCTTTCCCCTCACCCATTAGTTAATAGTTATTGGTGTTTAAGGTCACATATTTCAACACAATGACTAATCAAGACTGCAACATGGCGGTAAAGTCAAATTTAGTTAATTGTTTAAACTCATATTGCCCATTTTCGAGGACTTCCAAACCAAGCATTGGTGACTGCATCCCATTTTACCGGTAAAACAGAGCTTGTTTACCACCGTAAACTAGCACTACTTTACTTCCCAGGGTTCCCACTGGACCCTCACCCATGAAATTCTCTTTATGCCATTTGATGCTCAAAAGGTGAGAAATACATTTTTGACATAAATTTCAGGTGTTTAACCCTTTACCCAATACAACGGTTAAAATCGGCCAGCACTATTCACAAAAATCGCCAATTAATTTTCATTATTTTTTCATTTTTTGTCTCAAAAACATAGGCTATGACCCCTTTTTGGAACAAGCTCATCAAGCTTATTCCAAAGAGGGGTCACAACCTATGTTTTTGAGACAAAAATGAAAAAAAAATAGTTATTCAAGAATTCTGTTTGCAATATTTATTTTATTTATTGGGGTTTAAGGTCACATATTTTAGCACAATGGCTAATCATGACCATGACAGTTTTACAGGTGGAGGAAACCAGAGTATCCGGAGAGAACAAAGGTGCAACTGTCAGCTCCCCAATATACTAACTCCACACAAGCAGGGTTAGCATTGACGTGCAGTACGCCTTAGTACACGACATAACCGTGCCCCCACATGGGAATGGGGGTGAAGTGTCTTGCCCAAGGACACAACGCGGTTGCCGCAGGTGAGATTCGAACCGAGAACCTCTCGGCTTGCAGCCTGTACCTCTACCTACTGAGCCACTGCACCCCTTCTGTTTGCTTCGTCTGCTTTTCAGGTTAGGTAAAGGGTTAAGTTTGGAGAAAACATGACCCCACAAAATGGTGATGTCAGTGGGGGAAGGAATAACAAACTCTTTTACCCAGTTACTTCAGACCCAACTGTTTGATGTAATATCTATCGAAAGGTAACATACATTTCGATCCCTTATAATGTGATCACTTATACTTCTGCCCAGGACCTGAATCTCTTTCCATTAAAATATGTAAAATTTGAATATATTTAATCAGATTTCCCTCTGTGAAATGCACAGACAGGGGGGCAATGTGGCGCAGTGGTTGCAGCATTGGACTTTAGAAAGGTCCATGGTTTGAGCCCTGCCAGGATTAACTGTGTTGGGTCCTTGGGCAAGACACTATACATCCCGCTTTGCCCACATGGGGGCATAGCGCCACTGTGTACTAAGGCATACTGCACGTCGATGGTGCACTTGTCTTCAACCAATGCTAACCCTGCTTGTGCGGAGTTAGTAAGTGCTTGACAGATGTTCACCGTTGCTCAGCTGTTCTCTCAGGTAGTCTGGCTTTCTACATCCATAAAACTGTCTGACACAAGGTGCCCAGGCTGTTGACAGTGTCGTTAAACCCCAATAAATAATAAATAAATAAATTGCATAGACTTTTTGACCAATGTTCTCTTCATAGAAATTTTAATGAATTTTTCATCAAATCTAATCATGGCTGCTTCATAGCAGCCATGACAAGATTTGATGAAACAAATAGTTTAAAATTACTTAATTAAGGGTTAAGTGTTAACAACACTTTCGACAGCCCGGGACACATTAAATCGAACAATTTTATATGAGGAAAAAGCTGGAGTACCCAGAGAGAACCACTTCACAATGACAAGCAACTGACAGACTCCTCAACATACTAACTGTGCATAAGCAGCCTTGCCAGTGGTTGAAGGCAAGTGCACCATCATCATGCAGTATGCCTATAAGTACAGATCACCACTGTGCTCCCACGTGCCCACTCAGGATTAAATGTCTTGCCCAAGGATACATGTACAGGACCGCACATACGCTTGAATCGGTTAAAAAATTATCACACGAGATTGCTTTGTCCCAGGATATCACGA
This sequence comes from Pictodentalium vernedei, assembly GCA_031216915.1. Taxonomy (NCBI): domain Eukaryota; kingdom Metazoa; phylum Mollusca; class Scaphopoda; order Dentaliida; family Dentaliidae; genus Pictodentalium; species Pictodentalium vernedei. Next base: position 55,756,585 of record CM062297.1, read on the forward strand.
GAGCAGAAGGTTCTATATTTATCACACACCTCCCATGTAACAACTGGTATATATGAAAAGTGAAATAAAAGCACTTTTCAACTGGATAATTGCTGTGTTTCTTTTGTTGCCAACAAAACATCACTGTTAGGTGGTGGGATACCAACCCTAAATTCTTTTTAATTTTTACGGCATTCAACTGGTCGAAACCAATGGATGCAGATCAGTGTCATGGTCACGATGATCGAACTTCAAATATTGACTAAACTCCAGGGAATAACACAACAAAAACTTTTTAAATATTTAATAAGTTTAGTACACTCCATCATTATATGACCAATTGTGGAAAGTATTTGTCAAGGAACAAGCAGTCAGAATTTTATTTTTATATTGTAGATTTTTGACTTGAATCTGATTGATTGTTTAACTGGTAGAGTGCTAAATTATTTTTGGTCATCTAAATTTGTCCACGTCTCTTAGCCTTGTTACAATTTATGGGAGAGTGCCTATTGGCACTCTCCCATAAATTGTAACAAGGCAAATCTCCACAGATTAAATAATTTTACTTCCAAAATAATGTGAAGCACATTCACAGAATATGAAGCCATTCAGTTGTGGCACCTGCACTTCAGAATAAAGCCCAAATATGGGCTTCCAGCAGTCTACCAGTTAAATATCCCGAGCTAACAAATCTAAATGAGGAACTTGGAATTTCCAAGCGATCTTGACTCCGGTGCATTCAAGCATAGCGCAAAAACATTCTCACTGATTTGACCAACGATAACTTGATTTATTTTGATTGGTTCCTTCTCTGTTTACGTTGGAAACAAAATCGAACGTGTTTTGTATCACCGCATGTGCGATACAACTTTATTTTTATCGTACAAGCAGAAGAGTAGAAACCCTGTGTTCTACAGTTAAAACTAGAAGTCCTGTTACGAATAGTGCGCTTATCTAGGCTTAATTGCGCGTTGGAATTGCGCGCAATTGCCATATCGAATGGCATCCAAAGCACGGCAGGTTCTCCTGGTTACTCATAGCAAATACATGCAATGTTTCTGCCAATGGACCTCCGGGTTACCCGGAGGTCCATTGGCTGAAACATTGCTTGTGCACAGGCCATATGTACAGAATATGATAGCTTTACTTGGGCCATAACGCGTACATTAACGCGCATATCAACGTGCTATTTGTGCGCATTTCATGACAGGACTTCTAGTTTTAACTGTACATTAACCCTTTACCCAACATTAATGGCCAAAACCAGCCAGCACTATTCAAACAAGTCGCCAAATTAATTTTCATTATTTTTCATTTTTTGTCTCAAAAACATAGGTTGTGATGCCTCTTTGGAATGAGCTTGATGAGCTCGTTCCAAAGAGGGGTCATAACCTATGTTTTTGAGACAAAAAATGAAAAAAATTAGTTATTGAAGAATTTTGTTTGCAAGTGTCATCTGCTTTTTATGTTAGGTAATGGGTTAATAGGTGTGTGATAAAATGCAGTTACCTCTGGTCAGCTTGAACCACTGACCTTTTGGTTTCAAGTTCAATGCTCTATCCAGTGAGCCACCACTGTCCTGTCCAGTTCAACTTCAAAGAGCACAATATTTTACTGCCCTCGTTATAAAATATGTCATGGGTCTGGAAGTGTTAACAGATGAATATGAATGCAAATTCAATAAATTTTTCACTCTTTGTCTGAGGTCTTGCAATGAAGGTGAATGGAATATCAGCTGGCCTAGCTGCTTCTGCTGAAGTGATCAATAGGCAAGTGGACTGGCAAATGAACCAATTGTTTGCCCAATCTGTATTGCATCATACAGAAGTTGTACTCACACCTGCCCTTTACACAGGTCTGATAACCAATTCAGAATATCTTCTACAGAAACTGAAACATTATTTCAACATTCCCATGTGTGAACAGTCTATATAATGTACAACTGTATAACTCTTTTTTATAAGAAAATATTTCTTCCCTTGAGTTATAAATACCAATCTTGTGAGGAATATTTTTCTATTGTAGACAAGTTGATGACTCAAGAATTCAGTGCACTATATTAACTGGTTGAGTGCTAGAAGCCACTATCAGGGCTCCACTGAAAAGTGCTGAAAGCCACTATAGTGGCTTTACAATGTTTGCACTAATTTGTTGTCGGCTCAGCAGTGGAAGAAAAATATTAATATAAAATTATTTTGTTACAATTTATTGGAGAGTGCCAACTGGCACTCTCCAATAAATTTCAACAAAACAATTATTTATGAGCTGTATCCTCCTAAACTAAGGCTCCTTTTGCTGGCAGTGTTGTATCTTTGAAAAAAAAATACTCGCGTTTCAAATGACCATTGAAAAGTAATTTAGCACTCAACCAGTTAACCCATTACCCAAAGCACACAATATCAATTTTCTTTTTCAAAAATTTCAACAAAACCTTATCATGTGATCTCTTATTGGATGAACTCGAAAAAAAATTCGGAAAAATTTTTGGGTGCTTGAATGCCAACACTTTCTCAGAAAGCTGTTGATCTGAGTAAAAGGAGTTGACCATTTGGCTGAATCACAATTATTATGTAAAAATACCTTTATGTTCCAAATATCCATTCTATGAAAGCGCTCGTTACATGTTCCTATTTTTGTTGACTTACGTTTCTTCACTGTGTGGCCCAAGCCATTTTAGAAAGATCATTAAGGCCACACAAAGTAGATCTTCTGTTTCTCAGGCCATTATTTGTGAAATTGCATGCGGGCAAGCGTTTTTTTATTTTATTTTTTATTTCAGTAATAACTTCTTTGCCATCAAAAGTTCATGTTCTTGGTTTGTGTTTTAGGATTAATAATCTACAGAATAGCATGGGTGGTGGTGTATTTCATCCCCTGAGTGCAAGAAGGCTTAAATTTGCAATGCTAAAGCTAAAAAGCCTTCTTGCACTCAAGATACAAATTCATCCATTTTTTTTAACTTGGGTAAAATATCAGACATAAACCATTTAATTTTTATTTTTTTTTAAGTTTAAATTGGTTATAAAAAGAGAGCATGCGGCAGCCAAAAGGACCATGTGGGAGGGCTTGAGAAACAGATGTTTTATTTGTTTAGGCCTAAAAATAAATGAAAGACACATTCAATTTATGAGTTTTGTTTTCCGAAATGGACGTTATAAAGGAATATCTATGACGTCAGATTACATTTATTACTGGAGTTCAAGGTCACTTTCAGCATCCATGGCTGCATGACAACATAGATTTATTCATTTATTGGTGTTTCAGGTCACATACTTATGCACAATCGCTAATCGTGACAGTGACAGTTTGATGGGTGGAGAAAGCCGGAGTACCTGGAGAGAACCACCGAGTATCGACGAGCAACTGTCGATCAGCTCCTCAACATTCTAACTCTGTTCAAGCTCCGCTCAAGCAGGGTTACAGCAGTTGAAGACATGTGCACCAATGACGTGCAGTACGCCTTAGTACACAGCATCATCGTGCCCCCATGTAGGCAGCTGGGATAAAGTGCTTTGCCCAAGGACACAACACGGGTCGTCCCGGAAGGGGATCGAACTCGGGACCTCTAGCACAGAAGTCCAACAGTCTACCACTTAGCCACTGCACTCCCATGACAACATAGATACATTTGTGCAGTCAAATCTAGCTAAGCGTTTATACCTACAGTACGTGGAGAGTGGATTGTAACTAAATCACCCATGGAGTGGAGTTATCACCCAAAGTATCACTTTCAAATTCTGTACATATGGACAAAAAACACAAGCAATGTTTCAGCAAATATGGCCTCCGGATTTAACACTCAGGTTCATTGGCTGGAACTTTGCTTGTGCTTGTTATGCTTTGCAACAAATTGGCAATTATTGCTTGGGTGGAATCTCCACTCTACACATGATTAGTCATAGTACACTCTCCACATACTGTACATTGCTCACTTTAGAGGACTTCTACCCCCAGGCATTGGTTATCGGGTTCTAGTTTACCAGTAATGTAGAGCATGTTTACCACAATGGACAGGTATACCACTTTGATAAATCACAGGAGAGTGACTAACACCTCCACAGAAAAGGGTTTGAAGGGTGTCTACTCCCTCTTCCATAGAAACGGTTGGGGGGATGTTTACCCACCCTCTCCCATAGTATAACAGATATTTATTTATTTATTTATTGGTGTTTAAGGTCACATGTTTATGCACAATGGCTAATCATGACCGTGACAGTTTTACGGGTGGAGGAAGCCTGAGTACCCGGAGAGAACCACTGAGCAACGGCAAGAACTCTCAGCTCCCCAACATACTAAGTCCACACAAGGAGGGTTAGCATTGGTTGAAGACAAGTGCACCATCAACGTGCAGTATACCTTAGTACACAACGCCACCGTGCCCCCATGAGGGCAATGGAATGAAGTGACTTGCCCATAGACACAATGCAGGTGCCGCAGGTGAGATTCAAACCGAGTATCTCTCGGCTTGCAGCCTGCACCTCTACCTACTAAGCCACCACGCTCCCATAGTATAACAGATAACAGCCACTTCACTATGATAAGAAACCCTGTACCATACATGTAGGCTTTTCTTTGACAACTTCCTTTGGGAGCTGTTAACTTCCAAAGGACATTTTCCGACTTTGCAGTCTACTTACAATCAAGAAAAGATTCTGGGGACAAATGGCAAATTGGTGTTTTCTAAGCACTCTATGCATGTGCCTTGCCCAAGGACACAACGTGGGTTGTGTCCTTGGGCAAGATCAAGCCATTCTAGATCTTGAAATTACAGGTTGGCTATAGAAAACACTGCAAAGCCACTATTTATTTATTTACTTATTGGTGTTTAAGGTCACATACTTCTGCACAATAGCTAATCATGACCACATTGTACCCCATGTTGCCTATTTTAGAGGACGTGCACACCAAGCATTAGTGACTAGGTCCTATTTTAACTCCCTTCACTCTGATGTCAAAATATCCAAATTTCAAGTTGCCATTTTTCCCATAATGCAACTGGGAATTTACCCAATTCAATCTTGTTTGACAGAGCTCAATGAGCTCTGTCAAACAAGATTGAATTGGTTAAATTTCTAGGTGCATTATGGGAAAAATTTGCACCTTGAACTTTAGATATTTCGACATCAGTGTGCAGGGGGTTAACAGTGAAACAGAGCTTGTTTACCACAGTAAACAAGCACTGCAACACTTCCCAGGGTTCTCACTGGGGCTGCCAAGTCATTAGACTCACAAGCAGTTTGTAGTAAAAATTCTGGAAAATTACAGAGGCCCTTAAGGGTTGAAAAAGACTTCCTTCATTTATTGTGTGAACACATTTTTAAGAATCCACTGAGTTATCAAACTTTTTCTGGGTGGACATTTGCCACACTCCATATTTTCAAGCCATACAGGGCGCTCACTCACCTCAAACTGCCAAGCCTGACTAAACAAGCACTGCTCCACTTTCTGGAGCAAACATGATTGGATATGAAGAAAACCAATCAAAAAATTTACGGCGGGTTAAGAAGTATTGAGTTAATAATTAATACACCAGAAACATATGTGCCACTGATAATGACAAGACTATATGTTAATTGTACTCTGAACATTTTCCAACATAGAAAAGTATTTTCCCCGGCAAATTGTCGTCATTATCATTAGGATGAATACTTCTGCTGAGGTGAGAAAATTCACTTGCAGGAAGGCAAAAAAAATAGATTTTCTTGTCCATTTAATATAATTAAAGAGTTCACTGAGGCAGGAACAATTTCATTAAAAAAGCTAATGACTACATAAGTTTATTTTTCAATTAACCTTGTTTCTGTCACAATTATTATTTTCGTGTTTTTTTTCTTTTTCCAATGCCCGAAAATACCCAAAACATTCAAAATTGCATACACTGTTCATACTTTGATGACTTGAGTGATGCGACAAAAGATCCGAAAGCTTGAATCCAGTGATGCTTTCCGGAATTAAGGAATGACAGAACAGTCTGTGTGACCATAGCTGCATAATACGTGTACAACTGGAAAATTTTTAAGTCAAGGCTCGAAAGAACTACATTAAATTGAACTTATTTTATGGGTTTACAGTCCGTTCACTACTGGACAAGTCGAGACTCGAAAGAACTACATCAAATTGAACGTATTTCAGTGTTAAACTCCATTGACTCCGGTCCAGTAAATTTACCAATCGCACACAGTTGGGTGATAAATGTGGCTCTCAGAGCCACTTTTACCACCATAGTGCACGCAACTGGTAATTTTTACTGCGACCTGCATCAATGGAGTGCAACCTTCACTTTGCCGGTATGAACTGGCGATTGCCGCAAGTATGCTCAATTTTAAGCTTTGCATGTCGTTTAACTTGTATCTCCTGTAAAAGGGGCATATAGAGAGATGAAGAATACACATTGAGGTGGTTTTTCGACTTTATTGAATAATATCATTGACATCATTTTACATTAACCCTTTACCTAACATGAAAAGCAGACGACACTTGCAAACAAAATTCTTGAATAACTATTTTTGTTCATTTTTTGTCTCAAAAACATAGGTTATGAGCTCGTTCTAAAGAGGGGTCATAACCTATGTTTTTGAGACAAAAAATGAGAAAAATAATGAAAATTAATGGGCAATTTTTGTGAATAGCACTGGCCGGTTTTGGTCATTTCGTTGGGTAAAGGGTTAACAATTGAACAATTGCAGAAGATAATAAGATGTGGTTAATGAATCATCACAAAAAATGCTTGGCAATAATCGATTGAACCGATGATCCAGAAGCCGTTGCTCTTGTCATCCAATTGCCCACAATTGGCCTATTCGGGTGGCCGATTCTGATCATCGGTTGAACACTAAGCCCCACTCAGACAAAAGTAGAGGAGCAGCTCAGAAACGCCCTGCTGACTGAATCAAATGCCTATAGTACGCCGCAGTTACTGGTCACTTTCCACGAGTGAGCATTGTTTCCACGAACGCAATGATAGATTCCAAACATTAATTATGGGAAAATCATTGAAAACTTAATTAATGAAGCAACGGGTACAACCCTGTGTTTTATTAATTAAAATAAGATAATTTTTATTACCTGGTAAATATTAGGGCTGAAACAGTTGGCTCATATTCGTAACCGACTAACCGGGAGCTATAACCGGACAAGTACTAGTAAACAAATACCCACACGTGGATCACGACCACTCCATGGCAACTGTACTGTATGATATATTTTAGACATCAGGGAAAACTTTTCAAATCTTTTACCCGGCAGACTAATGCATAACAAAAAGTATTTTTTAACCCTTTGTTCCCCATACAGCCACAAACTCCCCACTTATATCAGGCCTGGCATTTTCAGGAGAGCGATTTATTCACTCGCCTCGTTTTTTTAAGTTAGAACTTTGTTTTATACTTATAAAAAAATTTTGTTTAACTCTTACGCCGCTGAGTATTTTTGTAAGTATTTTCCATCAAGTCTGGCCATGGCTGCTTAGAATAAGCCATGACTAGATTTGATGAAAAATTTGATACATTTAATTCAAGAAATCGCTGAACAAAATGTGATGCAATTGACAGGGGGAAATTCGGTCCAATTTATTGTTATTTTAGTGGCAAAAGATTTTCTGTCCCAGGCAGGAATATATTTGTCAGCAACATGCAAGGAGGAAAGCATTAATTCGCTCTCTAAAGACGGGAAATTAATCTTTGGCGTGGGGTGTCCTTAATCCTCTGCATACTGATGTCAAACTTCCAAAATTTCAAGAAACAAATGTTTCCAATAATGCAACTGGGAATTTAACCAAATACACAGGGCTCAAAATTAATGAGGGAATCAAAATCGATAAACGCAAGAAAACAATAAGAATCAACTTTGATCTGCGCAAAATGTTCATTTGATTCTTGATTATTCTAAAAGTGGCTTTAACCCTTTACCCAACGTAACGGCCAAAACCGGCCAGAGCTATTCTCAAAAATCTCCAATTAATTTTCTTTATTTTTTCATTTTTTGTCTCAAAAACATAGGTTATGACCCCTCGTTGGAACGAGCTCGTCGAGCTCATTCCAACGGGGGGTCATAACCTATGTTTTTGAGACAAAAAATGAAAAAAAATAGTTATTCAAGAATTTTTTTTGCAAATGTCGTCTGCTTTTCATGTTAGGTAAAGGGTTAAAAAACCATAAGGATTCTTAGTCTTTGCATCCTCATAATAAGGTAACAAAACTTCACATATCAGTGGTGTCTAGTGAAGTCCTCGCTGCTCAATGTACATGTTGGCAGCCAAGACTACACTAGATATCACTGGTATAATACTGTAATTGCCACCATCAAGACCACCCCAAATCTGCATGTTGGAACAGGTGTTCTATATATTGTACACGTGCAGTATAGTCACCATGGACTGGGCGTAATCCACGCATGGAAGGTGATGTCCATGCTTGCATTTACCAGGTAGAAAAATCATCAGCAGCAAAATTTTAATTAATGAAGCACCGGGTTGTACCGATGCTTCATTAATTAAATTTTTGATGATTATTCCTATAATTAGATTTAAGAGCCAGGTCCTGATGTTTCAGAACCAAATACGCACTGGCGCATGCCCAGGTCAGTCCCTGACAATAATGCCTTTCTGATATCCTCAACATGCATTTCTGATACCTTCACAGAACTTGTTAACCCTTTACCCAACGCAGACGTTATCAAAATTTAATATTTTAAATAACATTTTCCACAAATTTCAACCAAACCAAGTCATATGACCCTTCATTGGAACGACAGGGACCGACCTGGGTATGCACCAGTGCGTATTTGGTTCTGAAACATCAGGACCTGGCTCTTAAATCTCAGAAATAGGCTTCTCAGTTGGCGCGTAACTTCTCAGATCATATTTTGATATTCTTTCGATGGATAATTGATAGAGACACTCTTGCATGTATTATATATATGATTATCATTTATCATTGTTGTAGAGTGCTTAAGTTAATACTTCAAGTCTTAATTACCAAGCATTAATCTTCACTGTGGTTTCTGATCAAGTCTTGGCTGCCTAAATAGGAAGCCAAGACTTGATCAGAAACCACAGTGAAGATTAATGTTTGCTATAGTGTACTAAATGAAAATGATGAGAGCTATTACATACTTGCAGTGTGTGTTACAAACAGCAGTGTGACTCCGTAAATTGAAATCTGGCGCATGAATTGAAAAAATAGGCTCCGAGGCTAGAGCGTATTTTAAATAGTCCTGATCGGTCCCTGCAAACCAAGTCATATGACCCTTCAATGGAACGAGCTTGATGAGCTCGTTCCAAAGAGGGGTTACATTATATGCTTTGGTTGAAATTCTATTTAAAATAATATTTTTTCAGCTGCTGAATTTGCATATTACGTGGGTGGATGTGGCCGTTTCATTGGGTAAAGGATTAAATGCTATGCACAAAAGTTATTTCTAATTTCTTTAAAAATTATTTTGGATTCCTGCATGAAAATCTTTAAATGCTGAGCACAAAACCCCACTTCGGATTTCTGTAAAGATATTTGACTCCTAAAAATAAGTACCCATTAATTCTCTTTCTACAGAGAGTTCAGTTCTAATGCTTTCATCTTTTCACACACCCTCGAATTTACTGATTACAGTAAATGCTGTTTCACTAGTTGTGTAATGCACTATGAAGACAAATTTGATATATTTTTTTTCCTACTTACCGGTACATAAACAAGGCTTCTGATGTGGCATCAGGGATTTATTTGAAGGAAAATAACATTTTATTTGGCTTTCTCCACATTATTATGCATGAAAACACTCAATGGTGCTGTGCAAACTGGGAAAAAGATAGTTTTGTTTGTCTACCAGTCATCTCAAAAGAATTACTTGTGGGACACCCAAGTTTTTAGTTTGCCTGCATTAACACCTAACTACAGGGATGCAGAAACTGTGAATTTAAGATAACCGTATCAAGCAAGCCTGAATATAAGAAACCTGTCATTTACAAAATGAGGTCCCCAGAGGGTGAATTTGCTGATGCTTTCCCATACAGTGGGCCAGTTTATCCTCTAGGTACACCTTTCTGTTTTGGCTTGTGACCTTGATTCAGACTGAGGTTCACAGAGGGTAAATTTTGAGATGCTACCCTGCTGTGCAGGGTAGCATCACCAAATTCACCCTCTGGAGACCTCATTTTGCAGATGACAGTCTGCTTATTTTCATCAAGGTTGTGCAAAAAAAGTTAGGCTACCCCTTTTGAATCCCAGTGCACTCTCTTTTATCACAGTTTTTTTTAAATGAATATAAAAATAAAATGTCAAGCATTAGGCCACACAAAATCGATCTTCTGTTTCTCAGGTAATTTTGTGTAAAATTGCATGTGAGTGGGTGGTTTTATTTTTGTAATTATTTCTTTGCCATCAAAAGTTCATATTCTTGGTTTGTTTTATGTTTTAAGCCTCATAAACTACGGAATAGCATGGGTGGGGGTGTATTTGATCCTTCAGTGCAGCAAGACTTTGCAATGCAAAAGCATTGCAAAGCCTTGTTGCACTCAGGGGACAAATTTATCAATTTTTATTTGCCAGCAGCTAAAAGGACAATGCGGGAGGGCTGAGAAACAATTAATTTTTTTTTACTTTTTTAGACCTTAGTATTGTTAAACTGGACAGGTGTATAAAATGGGTCTTCAAAATATAGCACACATAACAAGAATAATTTTATAGCCTGACATTGACACACGGTGCTCCATATGGCTGTACAAAATTGCAAAATGATTTTGGGAAAAAAAAGATTAGAATTTTTGCAGTGAATATAAATCTCTTACGAGTTTGTCAGGACAAGGTCAAGCAGAAGCCAGCAGCCAATGTTGGCAAGTGCTATGGAAGAGGGAGTGGGGGGAGGGGGGGGGTGCAATGAACAGTTTATGTAGCATATTGCAATTGCCTATCCCTATCCATTCTTGGTGTGACTGCATGTATGTGTTTGTACATGTACTCTTGAGTGCCTAATAATAGTACAGGGCAAAATAATAGTACAGGGTGGAAACGTTTCCTAAAAATTAATAATAGTACAGGGTCGAATAATAGTATAGGGTGGAAAATTCCAAGATGTGAGCCAACCACTATGCTCAGAGCCGCTTTTTTATAACACAGATGTCTGATGCTCTTGAAGTGGTGAAGGGCTAAATTACTTTCGGTTATCATAATTTTCACATGGATTTGACTTGTTGCAATTTATGGAAGAGTGCCTACAGGCACTCTCCCATAATTGCACCAAGGCAAAACCTTATAGACTAATTAATTCTGTTTCAGCAATGGCATGAAGCACATCCACTGAGTACTTGGTCTTAAAGTTATGTTAACAGTACTTCAGAATAAAGCCAAAATATATGCTTCCAGATCTCTACCAGTTAACATTTTCATTGCATTCTGTGTTTGCTTGTACATGTACATATACCTTACTAGATTGCTTTGGTGAACTTCTTGAGATAATTAAGCGGCTGCTCTGCACATTCGACTGCTGAAAATTAATAATCACACAGAGCCAAATAAGGATCATACAGGCAGAAATTTTGTTCAAAAAAGAATAATCATTCATGTATGATTATTAGGCACACAAGAGTATATCCTTGGGCAAGACACTTAATCCTCATTACCCATGTTGGGGCATGGTGTCCCTGTGTACTAAAGTGTACTGCACGGCAATGCTGCACTTGCCTTTAGCCGCTGCTGAACCTGCATGTGCAGAGTTAGATTCATATTCAGATAATTTATTCAGAGGTATACATAAATAATGATTGCAAATACATATATTTCATAAGTTTAGTAAATAGTATACTGTAGGGGGTGACGTAGCCAAATTGGACGTCTACCTGTCACCTTGGAAGAAAGTGTAGTTGCAAACAGTGTTCAACCAATTACAAATGAAAGTGTCAATGACACTGTAGCTCAACTTGTTTAAGACAGGTACATGCATAGTATGTGACACAGCAATGACAAACATCTAGGTAATGACCTGTAAACAAAGGTACATGTAAAGTATTGTAACGGTCTGTACATAAATGCTGACTATAGCATGTAACAAATATATAGGTAAAGTATTGTAAAGGTGGGGTGACAGTTAGATGCTAAACTAGAAAAGAAATCTTTCGAGTCCCAGAGTGGGTCTGACAGAACCCAAAAATATTTGTTTTCATAGCACAGTGATAACAAAGGCACCCCAAAACACTCATTCCTGTCACAAGGTGATAGCAAAGGTACCCCAAGAAGTTTTGTGAAGATCGGTTCCTAAATACAGACTCTAGCCCGAGCCGTATTGACATGTGCACTTACTGTGTATAAGTAGCACTGAACAAATCAAAGTTCATCTAATTTGCATAATTTCTGCACGAAAAAAACCCCTGTATTATATGTGATGTATTCCATGTTACTAAACATTCCTACAAAAATTTATTCAAATCAGAACTTTCATACAGAAGTTCTGAACAAAAAACTGATTGCACTAATTTTGGTACAAAATGGCTGCTGGTGGCTATCTTGAATTTTTGGAATGCACCCAAAAACATTCGTTCTTGTCCCACGGTGATAACAGAGGTACCCAAGAAGTTTTGTAAAGATCGGTTCATAAATACGGCCTCTAGCCTGAGCCGTATAGAAGCTGTGTACAAAAAACTGATTGGACCTAATTTCGGTAAAAAATGGCCACTGGCAGCCATCTCGAATTTTGGACCGCACCCAGAAACACTCGTTCTCGTCCCAAGGTGATAACAAAGGTACCCAAGAAGTTTCGTGAAGATCGGTTCATAAATACAGACTCTAGCCTGAGCCATATTGACATGTGCACTTACTGTGTATAAGAAGCACTGAATAAATCAAAGTTCATCTAATTTGCATAATTTCTGCACAAGAAAAAAACCTGTATTATATGTGATGTATTCCATGTTACTAAACATTCATACAAAAATTTATTCAAATCAGAACTTTCATACAGAAGTTCTGTACAAAAAACTGATTGCACTAACTAAAGTACAAAATGGCTGCTGGTGGCCATCTTGAATTTCGGACCACACCCAAAACCACTCGTTCTCGTCCCACGGTGATAACAAAGGTACCCAAGAAATTTCGTAAAGATCGGTTCATAAATACGGCCTTTAGCCCGAGCTGTATTGGCATTTGCAGTTACAGTGCTGAAAGTAACACTAAATAGATCAACTAATTGGCATAATTTATGCACGAGAAAAAACCTGTATTACATGTGATGTATCCCATGGTACTAAACATTCACACACAAAATTATTCAAATCAGCGCTTTCATATGGAAGTTCTGCGCAAAAATCTGATTGCACCTAATTTTGAACAAAATGGCTGCCAGTGGCCATCTTGAATTTCAGACCGGACCCAAAAAACTCATTCACATCCCACGGTGATAACAAAGGTACCCAAGAAGTTTCGTAAAGATCAGTTCATAAATACGGCCTCTAGCCCGAGCCGTATTGAATTGTTGACGGACAGACGGCCAGATGGACGACTGGCCATGGCATAAGCTCAAATTTGACTTACGTCAAAGTTGAGCTAACAATGGCTGCTGACCAATTACTCAGGTTATTTGAGCTCACAATCGACCGATTCCAATTGTAATACCCTGCACTACTAGGCAAGTCGGGGCTTGCAAAGAACGACATTAAAATGAACATATTTTACAGTGTTTACAGTCAGTTCACTACTAGAAAAGTCAAGACTCGAAATAACTACATTAAACTGAACATATTTCACAGTGTTAAACTCTGTTGACTCGGGTCCAGTAAAATTACCAGTCGCGCTCATTCTTTGAGCCACGTTTACCACCCAAGTGTGCACAAGTGATCATTTTTACTGTGACCTGTGTCAATGGTGTGCAACCTTCACTTTTCTGGTAGGAACTTGGTGATTGTAAGCTTTACATGTCGCTTAACTTGTATATCTCATAAAGGGGCTTCTAAATAGATTAAGAATACACATTGTGGTTGTTTCTCAACTTTATTGAATGGTATCATTGACATCATTTTACATTAACAATTGACCAATTGCAGAAGATAATAAAATGCAGTTTTTGAATCATCACAAAATGCTTGGCAACAATTGGTCGAATAGATGTTCCAGGACCCATTGCGGTTGTCATCCAATTGCCCACAATGGGCTGATTGTGCTGGCCGGTTCTGATCATTGGTTGAACACTAGTTGCAGACTGTGACCAAATGGTTAGGAAAAAAAGTATCTGACGCTAAGTTGGGCCTGGTGCTCAAATTTTTTCCTTGCCAAGATGTTTTTCCAGCACAAAAGCCAGTGGGAGATTGGTGGTTAGGAATGGATACATTGGTACAAAACTTGCTACTCTTAGTGGCCACTCCTTTACTTGGTGCCAGGTCCCATCAAGCATCTATGTGAACTATGTCGGCCAGCACATTCGAAGGGCATCATGTTGGGGTACTCTACGACTGTGCCTGCAGGCAAGTCTTGCACCTTTATAGTGCTTGGAACACTTACTGAGCACCAGAAGTGATGCATTTCATTATACTCTATGGACTAAGCCAATAAAAAATAATGAATTACATCACCGACAGTGCCCAGTAAGTGTTCTTCGATATCACTGACAACAGACTCCTACTGGGGTGTTGAACATTCTTTGGTAAAATGTCGGAGTAGGCAGCAAGTTTGACCAGGACGTTTTAGTATGTTAGGGAGGCTGACAGTTGCACGCCACTGCTCGATAGTTCTCTCCAGGTACTCTGTTTTCCACTACCAGTAAAATAATCTGACATGATGTAACGTTGGTTTTGAAAGTGCTATTGAACCCCAATAAATGAACAAATTAATTCTTTTCATTCTGCTAGCAGATATTACCTCCAGAACAAAATTTTAATCTAGCAACTAGAATAAGGTTAATCCTGCCACTGATTAAACCCTTTCCTGACATAGCGGCACATCCGATTACAAACTAAGCACTGGAAAAAATGTTATTTAACCCTTTACCTTACAAAATGCTGCATCCACCCACATAATTTGTAAATTGAGCAGTTGAAAAAAATTAATTTTTCAAAATATTTCAACAAAACCATATCATGCGACCCCCTCATTGGAATGAGCTATCAAGCTCATTCCAAAGAGGGGTCAACTGGTATGGTTTTGTTGAAATTGGTTTTTAAAAATTAAACAAGCCAAGACCAATACCGGGTCTGGACCTGCGTCGCTGCATGCAACTGAATCGGCAAACAGGAAGTGGCTGAACAGCAGATCTGAAAATTGCATACACGATACAACTGATCATTATCAGGCTCCAGATGAAATATAAAATCAACCCTTGCATAGAAGCCAAGAAAAGTTTGACGAAAAATTTCAATGTTCAGTGGGTACAGTAAAATTTCAAAGTATCGGCAAACAGGAAGTGGCTGCATGGCAGATCTGAAAATTGCTTACACGATACAACTCATCATTATGAAACAGCAGACCAAATATAAAATCATTCCCTTTCATAGAAGGCAAGGAAACTTTGACGGAAAAAGTGTTTCGGATGCACTGACGGATGGACTGACGGACGGAATGACGGACTGACGGACGGAGTCGAGCGGTTACTAGACCTGCTCTGCTGCTGGCGACGCAGGTAAAAAATAGTAATTAAAATAATAAATTTTGATATTCTCTACGTTGGATAATGAGTTAAAAACCAAAATTCAATAAACCCGTATCATGTGACTCCTCATTGGAATGGCTCAGCAAGATTGTTCCGATGAAGGGCCACATGATAGTTTTGCTCAAATTTTTTGAAAAATTCAAAAAAAAAATTTAAATAACAAATTTTGATATTTTATGTGTTGGGTAAATGGTAAATACATGTAATATAAATCTGTAAATATGTCAATTGTTTCACGAAAAATGTTTGGTCTTCATTTGTTTGAAGTTTTCACCTCTGCCATCACTGGATTTTATGAAAAAATTCAAAATACTCAGAACCTTAACCCTTTACCCAATGTAATGGCCAAAACTGGCCAGCGGTATTCACAAAAGTCGCTAATTAATTTTTTAATTTTTGTGTCTCAAAAACATAGGTTATGACCCCTCTTTGGAATGAGCTTGTCAAGCTCGTTCCAATGAGGGGTCATAATCTATGTTTTTGAGACAAAAAATGAAAATAAAAGGCTGCCCAGCCACACGTCCCCAGAAAAAGTGTGCAATTTGAGGTATTTGAAAAAAATTGAATTTTTCGAAGTCGCAAAAGGGACTTAACTCTGGCAAACAATGTTGGACCAAACCTTGATTTGAACTTGACCTGTGGGGTATGTTGATACACCTATAACCAAATTTCATTTCAATCAGTCAACAACAACTAAAGTTATCATCGGAAAACCAACAGAAAATGAATTTTCGAAGTCGAAAATGGGGCAAAATTCTGGATAAATTGTCGGACCACACCCCGATTCGAACTTGACCTGTATTTTATGTTGATACACTTACATACCAAATTACATTTGATTTGTCCAACTATAACTTAAGTTATCGTCGGGAAATAAAAAAAAGAAAATTTTTGAAGTAAAAAAAGGGGCATAACTCTGGCAAAAATTGTCGAGCTGCACCCTGATTCGAACTTGACCTGTATTTTATATTGATACACCAACATACCAAAGTTCATTTGATTTGGACAACTGTAACTAAAGTCATCATTGGGAAACCAAAGTGGGATGGACGCACATGCAGACACATGCATGCACGCATGGACACAGACTATTTTAATAGTGCCCCGAAAAATTAGGGGAGGGGGGATAAAAATTAGTTATTCAAGAATTCTGTTTGCAAGTGTTGTCTGCTCTTCGTGTTAGGTAATGGGTTAAGCACTGATGCCTATGTGAATTAGTCTACATTCATGTTGAAAACTAGAATACTGTCATCTGCACAAAAGCTGATCATCCTGATTCAGATGATTTATGTGTTGAGATTTCCAGAGTAAAATGCAGGTGATTTCAGAAGCCTCAGGGTACATACTTGTACACTACATTTTAGAATATCTCATGCATATTACATGACTTTGCGAACTTTTATAAATACTGGTGACACTCAACTTATATAAATTAATCCCATAACCTTTCATAAATCAACACTAAAGTCTTGTTGAAAGCATCTTCAAAACATTTTGGCTCATCTATTACAGAATTGGAACTTTTTTCGGAGTACTTGATTAAAAATATGATGAATGGAGGCTTCTTTTATCTGTTTAAGTCTTTTTCTGAAACAGTTTGGCATGCTCATGAACAAGGGATGAGAATGACATGCAATAAAATTTGCAGAATTTTAGTGATATTCTCATCAGTGGCGTAGATAAAGGGGAGGCCCCCCCCCCCCCCCCCCCCCCCCCCCCCCCCCCCCCCCCCCCCCCCCCCCCCCCGTCCTCCAGAAGTTTTGTCTGAAATTTTTTGGGACCATTTTTAGGCGAATTTATGCCTTATAACATTAAAATGCTGGCTTTGGGGATAAAAACATGCCATTTGGGGTAAATTTTGGATAAAAAAAGACCAATTTTCAGTACATTTACAGTAAACAACAGATTCTTTCTGTTTGTTTGGGTTTTTGTTGTTGTTACACTGTCGGAAAATTTTCGGTCTGTCGGAAAATTTTGGACTTGCTCCTCCGCCAGCGAAAAGCTTAGATCTACGCCACTGATTCTCATATTTTTACGAACAAATTTGACAATTTTATGTTTCTACAAAAAATAAAAGAACACAGAGTGAACCTGTTGGTTGTCAGATATTTTATTTTCTCTAAATCTGCATGGAAAATCGTCTTTCAAAACCATTTTCATGCAAATTTATAGAAATAAACTTTCAGCTATTTGACCAAAAATTTTCTGGCATATTTTATCCCAGGAATACAGGCATAAAGAAAAATACATGTTCTTTAATCACAAAAGCGGTCTTGTCTGCAATATTTATTTATTGGTTTTGAAGAAATTTTTGAAAAAGTATCAAATTACGCAGTCGGATGGGTCAAATTCATTAGGGAAAGGGTTAATTGAATAAATCAATACCACTACACCATGGGATATTTTTGAGTGGTAAACAGTGTTCACACTGTTAGGTGCCAACTGCACTTAACCCTTTACCCAACGAATCGCCCGCATAATATGCAAATTCAGCAGCTGAAAAAAAATTATCTTCTGAAAAATTTCAACAAAACCATATCATGTGACCCCTCTTTGGAACGAGCTCGTTCCAAAGAGAGGTCACATGATATGGTTTTGTTGAAATTTTTTGAAAAAATTTTAAAAATGATATTTAAATTTTGAAATCGTCTGCATTGGGTAAAGGGTTTAAAACATTGAGTGGAACGAAAAATACAGCATTTGACACCAAAAATACATGATCTCAAAAGATTTGTGGTTTATTATTTCAGCACATCCTTTTTTTTAAGATAAAATCAAATCACTTTTTACAATTATTTATTTATTATTTATTGGTGTTTAAGGTCACATACTTATGTACAATGGCTAATCGTGACCGTGACAGTTTTACGGGTGGAGGAAGCCGGAGTACCCGGAGAGAACCACCGGGCAACGACAAGCAGCTGTCAGCTCTCCAACATCGTAGCTCTGAACTCTGCACCGCAGCACAGGCAGGGTTAGATTGGTTGAAGACATGCGCACCATTGACGTGCAGTACGCCTCAGTACACAGCGTCATCGTGCCCCCAAGTAGGCAATCGGGGTGAAGTGTCTTGCCCAAGGACACAACGCGGTTGCCGCAGGTGGGATTCGAACCGAGGACCTCTCGACTTGCAGCTTGCACCTCTACCAACTGAGCCACCGCGCCCCACTTTTTACAATAAAATTAAATTTCTGTCTGAGAACACAAGTGAGTTTGTGCCTGTCAAATAACCCGGTCAAGTATTCCATACATGTAGGTAACAGGTATAATCATGTTTCTTTGATATGGGTCGACTTAATTAACAGTTTAACCATTTAATCTGATTCTTATCAAATATTTCTTTGGGAGCGTGGTGACTCAGTAGGTAGAGGTGCAGGCTGCAAGCCGAGAGGTCCGCGGTTCGAATCCCACCTGCGGCAACCGCGTTGTGTCCTTGGGCAAGACACTTCATCTCCATTGCCCACATGGGGGCACGATGATGCTGTGTACTGAGGCGTACTGCATGTCGATGGTACGCATGTCTTCAACCAATTTAACCCTGCCTGTGCTGCAGTGCGGAGTTACGATGTTGGGGAGCTGGCAGCTGCTCGTCGTTGCTCGGTGGTTCTCTCCGGGTACTCCGGCTTCCTCCACCTATAAAACTGCCACGGTCATGGTTAGCCATTGTGCATAAATATGTGACCTTAAACATCAATAAATAAATAAATGAATAAATAAATAAATATTTCTTTGCTACTTAATATTTTTTTTTATCGTACTTAATCTTTTCTATGAGCCTTCTGGAAGATAATAAATTATTTGCTCCCAGTTTATTTAACCAGTTGAGGGCTAGATTACTTATTTATTTAAATAATTTATTTATTTTATTAAATTTGTTTTATTACAAATTATTGGAGAGTGCCCACAGGCACTCTCCACTAATTTGTAACAGAACAAATTTACATAAACAAAATATTCCGAATATGAAAGATGAGCGAGGAAAACATAGGCTTTTGCTCATACCCATATTTTTTGGAAAGCTGTGCTAGTGACTTCTTGCACTCAACTAGTTATGTATTTATTTATTTATTGGTGTTTAAGGTCACATATTTATGCACAATGGCCAATCATGACCGTGACAGTTTTACGTGTGGAGAAAGCCGGAGTACCCGGAGAGAACCACCTAGCAACAGCGAGCAATTGTCAGCTCCCCAACATACTAACTCCATACAAGCGGGGTTAGCATTGGTTGAAAACAAGTGCACCATCATCGTGCAGTATGCCTTAGTGCACAGCGTCACCATGCCCCCACATGGGCAATGGGGGTGAAGTGTCTTGCCAAAGGACACAACGTGGTTGCCACAGGTGGGATTCGAACCAAGCACCTCTCGGCCTGCAGCCTGCACCTCTACCTACTGAGCCACCGCGCTCCCACTCGACTAGTTAAAGTGAGGCAACAGTGAGTAATAATAAACAAGAAATTATTTTGTGAATGTTAATAGCTTTTCACTTTATTTGTTTATTTTAGTTTCTTGTTAGGCCCCACAAAGTAGATCTTCTGTTCCTCAAGCCATTTTTTGTGAAATTGCATGTGGGCAAGCGGCTTTTTATTTTATTTTTTATTTTTGGAATTATTTTTTTGCCATCAAAAGTTCATATTCTCGGTTTGTTTTATGTTTTAGGCCTCATAATCTACAGAATTGCTTGAGTGGTGGTGTATTTCTTCCCTTAAGTGCAACAAGGCTTCACAATGCTAAAGCATTGCAAAGCCTTGTTGCAAGCAAAGGACAAATTTATAAATTTTATTGGGTATAACAACAAACTTGAAACTGTCTTCCCTAGAGATGTTGTAAATCAAATATGAAAGGATTCTGACTGGTGAATATGAGGAAGATTTTGAAGAAATTCCCTCATATTCCACTTAGTTAAAATTTGGGTTCCAATGGGGAGCCCAAATATTGACCCAGGAACTTGATTTGAACAAACTTGAATCTCATCCCATTGGAGATGTTGTACACCAAATATGAAAGCATTGCAACTGTTGGAATTGCAACTATTGGATCTGAAGAAGCTTTAAAAACAAATTTCCTCACATTGCACTAAGTTAAAATTCCAAATTTGGGCTCCGACGGGAAGGCAAATATTAACTTTGGGACTTGGTTTCAACAATCTTGAATCTGATCCTCATAACAATGATGTATGCCAAACATTAAAAGATTCTGACTGGTGATTTTGAAGAAGATTTTTTAAAGATTATTCCCCATATTGCCCAAAGTTAAAAATCTGGGATCCTGTATTGAGCCCAAATATGAACTGAGGGGGCTTCACTTTAACATCTGCCCCCTCCCCCCCCCACCCCCCCCCCCCCCCACACCTTATGGATGCTGTATACCAAATATCAAAGATTCTGACCATTGATTCTAGAGAAATTTTTTATAATCGATGGCAATTCTAAGGATGCTTTTATGACCCAATAATACCATGATACCAAATTTGGTTCAAATCAGACCACCGGTTCAGAAAATACTAGTGTTAAAACGATTAGCCGACTAATCGATGTCGACGCGATTATTAAATTAGTCGATCCCTAAACCTGCTAGTCGATTAGTCGGAACATCTGCCCCAACCATACACCATCCCCTTAAATTCACCCAACATTGTTGCGAACGTCACAAGTAAACTCCCGAAATCAAAAAACAACCCACGGAAATAACGCGTTTCATGTTTCCGACTGCATGAATAACAACCCTAATTGGCCAACTGACCAGAGATTGAATAAGACCAGGGGTGCGTGAAGTAAACAGGGAAAAATATATGGGTGAGCTTATTCTCGAGGGAGCAGCCTGCAGGAAAATTTGGACCCAAAGTTGACATGAAATTAGGCCACCTACGGACATCAATTTGTTCACCAGGTACTGGTAAGTTCGAAATGTCTTACAGAAACATCAAAGAGAAATTATGGAAGAACACATACCAGTTCGTATTTGGAACAATTTGTTATCACTAAAGAACCAATTACAAAATTGATGTGCTTTTTATTTTCATTTTGTAAATACATGCGGGCAAATTCCTGGAAATCTGCGAGTTTCCGGGAAATTGAAAGTGAAACTAGCTTTTCCTCGAACTGCAACTGAGTTAAGAGGAAACCCAATCAGGTCAGGTGATGATTTTCAAAGCAGACAATATGGAAATTAGTAGCCGTGTTCGATGTATGCATAATTATGGCCAGATAAGAGGTTAAGTCATAATACGAGAAGTTGTGTGGGAGTGTTCGGTGTACAATTGTTGACAGGCTGATGACTGCTGTGGGCGTTAACTGTGCTTAATTTTCGACAGAGGATGTACATCACGCATGTGTAAAGAGCACTTCCTTTTGTTAACATTCAATGGGATGGAAAGAATAATATAAAAAAACCAGAATAATGATTTATTTTATTAAAATATCAGTGACTATATTGAGAAAAAATGATTTTAAACAGAAGCTACCAACATTAATTCTCCCTCAAAACTGAAAGAGGTTTTGAGGACTTTGAAAGCTTCACTTGCCATTGTTTCATTGCAAGTATTACTGTTAGTTTTAACCAGGGAAGAATGGCGGCACACGTGTTTGATAACAATAACATGGGGGCTTCGACTAGTCGATTAGTAATCGATTACTGCTGGCGACTAGTCGATTCCTGAAAATCACTAATCGTTTCAACACTAGAAAATACATATTTTGGGCGGGGCCAAAAATCTTGCCCCTTCCATTACAAAGACAATTATTGCTCCACAAACTTTGTCTGAACTTGATTCTACACCTCAAAAGGAAGCTCCATACTAAATATTAAGTCATTGTACCTACTGATTCATGAGAAGATTTTAAAAATATTTTGGAGCAATTTCCCCCACCCCCTTCCTATGGGGCACGACAAGTTGAGTTGAGTTGAACAAAAATGCAATGCCCTTCAGGACCATCATTCACACAAACTTTCACTTGAATTGTCCCAGTGGTTTTGTAGATGTCCAAAACATAGTGTTGACAGACGTCGGATGGACAACGGACAGAGAGCGATTAGATAAGCTCAGCTTATCTTTGTCAAAGTGAGCTGAAAAGAATAGTTTTGACTCTCAGAGAATTTTTTTTCAAATCAGAGAGCGAAGGCGGATTTTATTTTTATTTTGTTATTACTGTCAGGGTTATGAATTATAAGGAACATAGCCACCGTGATACTGCACTGAGTGTCATGTGTTATATATACTTCTAAGTGGTTCCCTCCAGGTACTCCAGCTTCCCCTACCCGTAAAACTGTCATGGTCACGATTTGCCATCGTGCATAAGTATGTGAGCTTGAACACCAATAAATAAATTTTCAGAAACTGTGGAATTCTTTACTCAAATGTTTCAACAAAAGTCAATTCCACTGTATCTGCTGTTTGTTTGTGGTTATTTTACAACATAAACCATTATTAAAACCAACACCCCAGTAGCTGGATCCCATTGAAATCGGTCCAGGAATTTGCGACTTTAAGCATTTATGTTTCCGATTTTCATGGCACAACTAACAGTGATATTTGAAAACTACCAATAAAATATATCAACGCACACTAAAAAATCAATGTGGCGGTCTCTGAGAATCAGAAGTAATTTTTTATTTTTTGGCCTTGTAAATCACTTTCAAAAAATAATTTCGCACTTTACTTACCAGTTAGGATTTAAATTAGCTTAAACTTAAAAAGCATGTTCCAATGTTTTTTAACCCTTTACCCAACGCAGACGATATCAAAATTTATTATTTTAAATATCATTTTTTAATTTCTTTTCAAAACATTTCAACAAAACCATATCATGTGACCCCTCTTTGGAACGAGCTCGACGAGCTCGTTCCAAAGAGGGGTCACATGATATGGTTTTGTTGAAATTTTTCAAAAAATAATATTTTTTCAGCTGCTGAATTTGCATATTTCGCAGGTGGATGTGGCCGATCCGTTGGGTAAAGGGTAAAAGAAACTTTTGAGAATTATCATCTGAGGACAAGGACCACGCCATGAAAGTTTATGAGGAATCCAATTTTTGCACACTGTATATGGAACTGGCAGTGAACCAGTTAACCGTGCTCTAAAAAATACATGTTGTTTATCTCAATTATTAAAACATCAATTTTTTTTCAATTAAATTCACCCAGACTACCACTACGATTGGTAATCAACCTCTATTCTAAAAGCTATACATCTGAAATTACCATTCAAAATTAATTAGTTAAGTAACAGTTACAAACAGAACCACATGTATGAAGGGAATTTTTCTCATTAACTTACTACAGTATTTATAAAACTTTGCTTATCTGTTTGGTCACAGAATACAGGCCAGTATAAACTGGAAATTAAAGCAATCTGAAAATGGGCAACCTTAATTATTTACAGACAACACTTTTTCTGTTTTAAAAACAAACAAAAAATCAAGTCATTATAATAATATTTAACAGTATTGGTGCAAAAATTGAGATGAGAAAATTGAAGTATCGCAGTTTATTCCATCAAATTCTTTCATTAAGCCCATGAGGTGCTGTGATGTAGCATTCCATTGGAAAGGGCTCAATGAGCCCTTTCCAATGGTGTATTACATCACAAGACTCGACGACCTATATGCCACTGACAGGTCAAATTCAGAATCAAGGTATGGTAAATGCTTTTGTGCTTGGAAGTTATATTTAATTAACAGGGTCATTCAATTAAGAGATCAAATAAAGTGGACTCTATAATGTATAAGTTCATCTTTGGCAAATCGCGACTCTGGCAAATGTATCAAGTTGAATCTATTCTGGAGAACTAGAACCCTGCAAAGCATTGATTCGATTCAATTCGATTCAAAAGCATTCCAATGAACAAATTTAATCAAGGGTCACAATGATTCGGTAATTTTGGAATTGTCCAGTTGTTCTAAAAATCCTATGAAGTGGCTACTCTCCACCTCTTCTATCATCTGGACTCAGGGACTTGGCTAGATCAAGGTGTCCGATTGAGGGAGGGAGGGGTGGTAGGGTAGAGAATTTCCAACTACGGAGAGGGACCAGGAGGGGGAAACCCCCCTCCAGGTCCCTTCCCCTAGTTGGAAATTCACCACCGTGAAGCATTTTGAAAAAGAAGCCCTGAAAGGGGGAATAAAATTGATTCTGGTAACTGAAATGCCAACACATTTATGAAAGAATTATGAATTATCAGGTTATTATTATTTGGTATTATTCTGGAAATTGAATATGTGCTAAACAAATGCTCAAGCTGAGAACTTTGAGCAATTCACACTGTCCTAACATTAAATCAGATCTTATGCAGGAATGATCAATTTTCGAGGTTTCATCATATTGTAACTGTGAATGATGTAATTAACTCAAGATAATGATTTTGCATGTGATTTTCTTGAAGTGCATTTTGAGAATTTTTTTTTAATACGATAAGTAAACATACTATAGAAATCTCGTACCAATTGACTTCATGCATATTTATGAAGCTCGATGTTACAGTTAAAACTAGAAGTCCTGTCACGAATAGTGCGCTTATTTAGGCTTAATTGCTCGTTGGAATTGCGCGCAATTGCCATATCGAATGGCACCCAAAGCACGGCAGGTTCTCCTGATTACTCAAAGCAAATACATGCAATGTTTCTGCCAATGGACCTCCGGGTTACCCGGAGGTCCATTGGCTGAAACATTGCCTGTGCACAGGTCATATGTACAGAATATGATAGTTTTAATTGGGTCATAACGCGCACATTAACGCGCATATCAACGTGCTATTTGTGCGCATTTCATGACAGGACTTCTAGTTTTAACTGTACGTACACACCAATTTGAAACCAAGTTGGAATTTTGGTAAGTAAAGGAGACAAGAGCATCACCAAAGAAGCTCTAAAATCTGTATAGAAGGAATTTCTAACTACTCATGATTTGCCTTCCAAATTTCTAACTGTAGAAAATTTTGGCCAGGATTGGGGAGTGACCCCCCCCCCCCACCCCCACCCCCTCTGTTGCCATGTCCCTGTCTGGACTCCTGGACAGGAGAACTGATGATAGAAGAAGAGTGTAAGGAGGTTCTGCTTCAGAAATTACATGTACTTTGATACCATTCTGGAGGAATCTCCTTTTTAGACTGATTTTCTCCACTGAATACGATGCTTGATTGAAGATGGGCAATATATGTACATATATTTATGGTTGTAAGATGGGTAAATACATTGTATTTACAACCTTAAGACTTCTGAAATTTGATTAAGAGATTTGACATCCTCTTAATTCCATTTGGGCAATTTTGGGATTCAATTTGACCCAATTTTGTTCTGATATGCAGGACTCTATGGAGGTGTTGGTTACCAAATACCAAATTCTATTTAACCAATGAAGTAGAACTTATGTATCATAAAAACAAGCACTTGTCCACCTCCTGTTATTTTCACGGGGACCTACACTTAAAACTAGAAGTCCTGTCATGAAATGCGCACAAATAGCACGTCGATCTGCACGTTAATCTATGCATAAAGACCATAGTAAGGCATCAATTCTGCACATATGGCCTGTGCACAAGCAATGTTTCTGCCGATGGACCTCTGGGTTACCCGGAGGTCCAATGGCTGAATCATTGCTTGTGCACAGGCCATATGTACAAACCTGCCTGTGTTTGCTATGAGTTACCAGGAGAACCTGCTGTGCTTTGGATGTCATTCAATATGGCAATTGATAAGCGTGTAGTTCATGTCAGGACTTCTATTTTTAACTGGTAGAGTAATGAAAGCCCATATTTGGGCTTTACGCTGAGATGAAGATAATGCAACTTGAAGGCTTCATACACAGTGGATGTGCTTTGTTTTATCTTTGAAGTGATATTATTTAGTCTATAACGACTTGTCTTGTTATAATTTATGGGAGAGTGCCTGTAGGCACTCTCCCATAAATTGTAACAAGGCAAAGATATGTGAACTTTGATGGCCAAAAATAATTTAGCACTCTACCAGTTAACTGTACACAACTGACAAGCCAGAATTTTTCTGGATGTATGAATCGATGAATACTAAAAATGTGCACCCAATTTGTTCTGAAATGGGGATACATGTATGACCTTTGAGTGTCTTTGTATGTGCAGATGAAATGCTGTTATATGTAATGCTATTAGACAGAGCTCTCACAAATTCCTAGTGCTAAATAGTTAAAAGTTTCAAGTTCACCTTTGACAAATGCTACATGTATGACACAAGACAAATGCTTGCTCTATTGTTCTAACACAACTTCTTGACAAGGCCAGTCAAGATGACTAAAAATCTTTGCTAACAACCTGTCTTTCATCTTAGTATGTGGACAAGCCGAAAATCTTAAGGGTTTAATGGAAAAAAAACTTGAAAGGAGAAATCAAATATTTTCAGCCAATTACATCAGACTTGTGGCAGTGTGGTGGCTCAGTGGTTAGGGCATTCAACTTCAAACTGATAGGTCCTCGGTTCAATCTCCAACAGGCATAACTGCATTGTGTCCTTGGGCAAGCACTTAATCCCGATTTACCAGGTGGGAGCACGATGGCACTGCGTACTGAAGCATACTGTATGTCAATAGTACACTTGTCTTCAACCACTGCCAATTCTGCTTGCATGAACAGAGTTAGTAAGTTGGGGAGTCTGGCAGATTCTTGCCACTGCTCGGATACTCTGTCTTCCTCCATTTATAAAACTGTCCAACGTGAGGTGACTCTGGCTGCCAAAAGTGTAATTAAACCCCAATAAAAAAAAAACAAAATCAGACTTGCAGGGTTAATGCAATACTTTTGAGGCATGAATTTTATGATTTTACATAAATATTCCCGATACCATCCAGAGGTGAGAGTGTTTTGCAACTAAATTATGCTGAAATTAGCAAAAATTTGATTGAAGAAAATAATGACAAAAATAGTTTAGCAATGAATTAACAGTCATTAATTTTCTCTTCTGTACAACCATTTCTACTGTATGTAAATTTATAGAAAATGGAATTATTCAGTATTAAAGGGAATTAATAAGTTAAAATCAGACAAATTGCTGAACTATCTCATTCCTGACTACTTGTATAACTACATATAGAATGTTTCAAGTTTAATAAAAAAGTAAACTTTTCCACAATAATGGCTTAATATTTCTGTTTGAAAATTTTAAAAAATTCAATAATATTCTTTGATGTCAGCTTAAGGCAGCTGAGAGTCCATGTTTTTCTGAATACAGATAAATAATTACAAAATTCAAAATTTTTGATTTTTTGTCTTTTCATTTGCAAAGGATTTTTTTAACCCTTTGCTTAACCCCCTGCAACTAGAAATTTAATCAATTCAAGACTGAATTGATTAAAATTCTAGTTGCATTATGGGAATAATGGCTACTTGATATTTTGGTATTTTTACATCTGTGTGTAGGGGGTTAATGACATCAAAATATCAGAACTTCACAGTGCAATTTTTCCCGTAACTCAACTAGGAATTTAATCATTTCTATTCTAAATGAGCTCTGTCAAATAAGATTGAACTGGTTTAATTCCTTCTCACACTATTATAAAAAAAAATGCTGTTGAAATTGTAATATACCGATCTCAGTGTGTGGATGT
This sequence comes from Pictodentalium vernedei, assembly GCA_031216915.1. Taxonomy (NCBI): domain Eukaryota; kingdom Metazoa; phylum Mollusca; class Scaphopoda; order Dentaliida; family Dentaliidae; genus Pictodentalium; species Pictodentalium vernedei. Next base: position 55,784,754 of record CM062297.1, read on the forward strand.
TAAAAAAAAATTTAATGCTTCTGACACCCTACATTTGGTACTAGCAAAAAGTAACTGATGTGTTAACTCTGTACCTGCTGCTGGAGGAAATTGCTGTCCAAATCTCTTGCCACTAGAATACAGTATGTGGAGAGTGTATTATCACTAAATCACCCACAGAGTGGAGACTCCACCCAAGCAATAATTGCAAATTTGTTGCAAAGCATAACAAGCACAAGCAAAGTTTCAGCCAATGGACCTCCGGGTTCAACCCGGAGGTCCATTGGCTGAAACATTGCTTGTGTTTTTAGTCGATGTATACAAAATTTGAAAGTTATAGTTTGGGTGATAACTCCACTCCACGAGTGATTTAGTTACAATCCACTCTCCACGTACTGTAAGTGACATTTGGGCATTTTTAATTAAATTTACCCCCCTGTAAATTAAATGAAGGTTTTGATGAATGATTACTTGAGTAACATTTCCTAAAGGTTTTCATCAAATCTAGTCATGGCTGCTATAAAGCAGCCATGACTAGAATTGATGAAAATATTTTTAAAAATACTCGGTGGGTGAAGAGTTAACTGGTTGAGAGCAAGAAACTACTATCAGGGCTACCAAGAAATGAGGGTATCAAAGAAAAATCAAACATTTTCCTTGCTCAAGTTTCATATTCAGTCAAAGCAAATGATATTTTGTTTGTATAGATTTGTTTTATTACAAATTATTGGAGAGTGTCAACAAATAATAAAAAAATAATAAAACAAATTCTGTATAACAAATTCAGACCGCCAAAAATAATCTCGTCCTCAACCAGTCAAATGGGTTGAAAAAAAAAGAAATGGTTGCAAAATTTACTATTTTCCTAGAAATAAAACATGCAAAGATCATTTATTCAGTTCACCTGTGTTAATGTACCTCAACATAGTCTGCCCTTTGTTTATTTACTTCACTTATTTCTTCTCTGTCTTTAATGTTATTCATCTGTGATGTACTGTTTTCTGAGTCGTTTTTCACTTCATCATGCTCAGATTCAACAAGCTCAACGATTATACCTTCTTCATGATCTAAATCATTTATGTCGTCTTTTGCACTCTCGGGTGATTGACCGAAATCAGTGATAGTAATTTTAGGAATTTGAGAATTTCTTTTATTGTTTGATGAGGCACCAAACTTAGATTTAGAGCCCTTTTTGGGCTTGTCCGACTCCTTTACTTCCTCTCCTCTTGTACATGAACAAATTCGTGAAAACTTATTTCCCATACCTCACATAAAAAAAATGACAGGCCACAAACAACACTTAATCATGATCCACTAGAAAAGTTCACCAAGAAATCTAAGTTGAGAGAACAACACATGCTTTGTAAAAAAAAATAACTGATAGAGATCGGCCTATTCTCCTCACTGAGAACCACACATGTGAATGGTTACACTAGAATGAAATGAAATTATAGTCTGTTTCCGAATTTCATCACTGCCCTATTCAATCAATGAGAGAAGATTCATTTCTCATTGTAGCAACAGTTGTAGTCAATGTTCCCAACTTGAAAATTGCATTTTCTTGTGATTTTCATATATTTCTAGGCACATAATTACACTGAAGGAAAAAAATTGTAGGATAACTGCAAGAAGATTTGTCTTTAATCCTTTGATACTTTTGTACGCCTTATTACGTAAAAAAATCAAACAACGCATTGATACTTTCTGGTCATTTGTTTTATTATTTTTCGATTTTTTATTAACCTCAATTCTTATTTTCTCCCGAATCGTGCTCAGTGACAACCGTTGAGTCAAATGTTATCAGTGCTTAAAATACTAATACAATCCTCCTTTCAAGACTTCTTAACTGGTTGAGTGCTAGAAGCCACTATCGGAGTTTCAAAAAAATGAGGATACCAGAGCAAAAGCCAACACTTCCCTTGCTTATATTTCATATTCAGTCATACACAAATAATATTTTGTTATATAAAACTGATTTATTACAAATTATTGGAGAGTGCCTGTAGGCACTCTCCAATAATTTGTAATAATACAAGTTTTGAATAACAAATTCAGACTACCAAAAATAATCTAGTCCTGAACCAAACTAGAGGTACTCTGAGCAAACTCACAAAGTGATACCCCCCGCGCCTTAAATGAATAAGTTAGATTATCTCCCCTTGGAAATGTCAGAACGGAATTATATTGCTTCATGCACATCTTCATATGGAGTTCTTCCATTGTGTAAATTTTCATGAAAATTCTTCAAACGGTTTAGGAGGAGTTGCGCTTACAAGGATGGACAGACGCTATAAGTTAGATTATCTCCCGTTGGAAATGTCAGAACGGAATTATATTGCTTCATGCACATCTTCATATGGAGTTCTTCCATTGTGTAAAGTTTCATGAAAATTCTTCAAATGGTTTAGGAGGAGTTGCGCTTACAAGGATGTACATAGGGTATAAGTTAGATTATCTCCCCTTGGAAATGTCAGAATGGAATTATATTGCTTCATGCAATTCTTCATATGGGGTTCTTTCATTGTGTAACGTTTCATGAAAATTCTTCATACGGTTTAGGAGTTGCGCTTACAAGGATGGACAGAAAGACGGACGGACGGACGGACGGACGGACGGACGGACGGACGGACATTCCAACTATTTGGGTTTAAGGGCTTCGAAAAAAACATTTTATGTGTCCATCACCTTATTTTAGCCAGAACCCCACCCCCTCCACCCTAGAACTTATATTTAACCCTAACCCCACCCTATCCACTCAAAAACCACACCCTAACCCTAACCCTAACCTACCCTGACCCTAACCCCTAAAACCCCACCCCTGACCCTAACCCCCACCCACAGGGACCTAACCCACCCCAACGTTAAGATCTACTCTGGGGCTACCCCTAACCCTAACCCAACCCCACCCCTGACCCTAACCCCACCCTAGCCGGACCAAAAGGTTTAGGGGCTATATTTTGGTTAACCCCACCCCTGACCCCAACCCCCACCCCACTGGGTCCAACCCCCCTCCAACCATTAGCCCTGCCCTGGGGCTACCCCTAACCCTAACCCCACCCCTCTCCTAACCCTAATACTACCCTAATTTCGACTAACCTCCTAAAACTAATAGCTCCTAAACAGGTTTAGTTGGCCCGGACAGACAGGGTGATTCCTATATACCCCCCCCCCCCCCCCCTCTCCCCCCCCAAACTTTGTTTGTGGGGGTATAATAAACACTAATGTGAAAAATATTTTATTTGTACTTTTCGACGTCTGACGTAAAATTCTGAAAAACGTTGAAGAAACTGAATTCCCAGTGACGTTTGAACATCAGGATAATTAAAGTCTCAAAGGGTTAATATTTCCTTCACTGATGATACCAGGCTTCACAAGTAAGTCTTGGAATGATCTCGGAGAGCTTTCCAAACAACAGTTGTTGCAGAGAGCCTTTCTTGCTGCAGATATCCAACATCTTGGCACCCTTGAAAAAAAAGAAACCCATTTCTGCTGTCTATGGTCTATTTTCTTTACTGGTGTTTAAGGTCACTTTCAATATCTAGGCTGTATCTTGATAACATAAATGTGAAGTTAACCCTTGCATGCTATTGGAGGATATTCCTGCCCAGAATAGGATTTCTCTTGCTACAGAAATAAGCATATTTTGGGCACATTTAATCAAATTTTCATCAAAGCTGAATGGATTTTTTTCATAAATGAATTTAGATTAATTTTTCATAAAATCTAGTCATGGTTACAATGATTAGCAAAGCTAGACAAGCTGTGATGACAGGATTAGACGAAAAATATCTTGGAGAATATTTAGCAGGTTAACCCTTTACCCAAAGCAGACAATATCTAAATTTATTATTTTAGTTATTTTTTTAAAAAAAATTTCAAACAAATTAAAAACAAGAGGCCCCAGGGGGCCTTAGGCGCTCACCGAATGTTCCGTACTGTTAAGACACTAATTTTATCAAAAGCTATTCTTAACGTTCTACAGAGTAAATCTATACTCTCTGTGGAGCTAAAATATCAACAGGACTGAATGGGACAATGCTGCTGATCAAATATCAAAAGATTCTGCATGATGGTTCTGAAGAAGATTTTTAAAGAATTTTCCTTGAATTGCACAAAGTAAACATTCACACCCCCATAGTGAGGCCCAATATTGATTGAGGGACTCAATTTGAACAAACTTGAATCAGAACCTTACTAAGATGCTACATACCAAATATCGAAAGATTTTGCCCACTGGTTTGGGAGAAGAAGATTTTTAAAGAATTTTTTTTTAAATTGCACTAAGTGAAAATTCACGGCCCATAGGGAGCCCCAATATTGATCAAGGGACTCGATTTGAACAGACGTGAATCAGACCCATACCAAGATGCTGCATACCAAATATCAAAAAGATTCTGACCACTGGTCCTAGAGAAGAAAATTTTTGAAGATTTTTTCTTAAATTGCACCAAGTAAAATAAAAATCCACGCCCCCCATAGATAGCCCCAATATTGATCGAGGAACTCGATTTGAACAAACTTGAATCAGACTCATACCAAGTTGCTGCATACCAAATATCAAAAGATTCTGCCCATTGATTCCGGAGAAGAAAATTTTTGAATAATTTTTCTTAAATTGTACCAAGTAAAAATTCACCCCCCCCATAGGGAGCCCCAATATTGATGGAGGGACTCAATCGGGAGAAGAAGATTTTTAAAGAATTTTTTCTTAAATTGCACTAAGTAAAAATTCAGGTCCCCATAGTGAGCCCCAGAATTGATCAAGGGACTCCATTTGAACAAACTTGAATCAGACCCATACCAAGATGCTGTATACGAAATATCAAAAGATTCTGCCCACTGGTTCTGGAGAAGAGAATTTTTCCTTAAATTGCACTAAGGAAAAATTCATGCCCCTATAGGGAGCCCCAATATTGATCAAGGGACTCGATTTGAACAAACTTGAATCAGACCCATACCAAGATGCTGCATACCAAATACCAAAAGATTCTGCCCATTGGTTCTGGAGAAGAAGATTTTTAAATTGCACTAAGTAAAAATTCAGGTCCCCATAGTGAGCCCCAAAATTGATCAAGGGACTCCATTTGAACAAACTTGAATCAGACCCATACCAAGATGCTGTATACGAAATATCAAAAGATTCTGCCCACTGGTTCTGGAGAAGAGAATTTTTCCTTAAATTGCACTAAGGAAAAATTCATGCCCCTATAGGGAGCCCCAATATTGATCAAGGGACTCGATTTGAACAAACTTGAATCAGACCCATACCAAGATGCTGCATACCAAATACCAAAAGATTCTGCCCATTGGTTCTGGAGAAGAAGATTTTTAAAGAATTTTTCATAAATTGCACTAAGTAAAAATTCAGGTCCCCATAGTGAGCCCCAAAATTGATCAAGGGACTCCATTTGAACAAACTTGAATCAGACCCATATCAAGATGCTGTATACGAAATATCAAAAGATTCTGCCCACTGGTTCTGGAGAAGAAGATTTTTCCTTAAATTGCACTAAGGAAAAATTCATGCCCCCATAGTGAGCCCCAATATTGGTTGAGGGACTCGATTTTAACAAACTTGAATCAGACACATACCAAGATGCTGCATACCAAGTATCAAAAGATTCTGCCCACTGGTTCTGGAGAAGAAGATTTTTTAATAATTTTTCTATAATTCAGATGGTACTATCAGAGTTATGCCCCATACAGAGCCCCCAAGGGACATGGTCATTTCATTTGAACAAAACTGAATTGCCATATAGTAATGAACATCCACATGAAGTTTCGTGAAAATCGGACCAGTGGTTTCAGAAGAGAAGTCGTTTGAAAAATGTTCACGACGCCAGACGACGACAGACGGCAAGTGATAAGTTGAGCTCCCTTCGGTGAGCTAAAAACCCATATCATATGACCTCTCATAAAGGGGTCACGATATGGTTTTGTTGAAAGTTTTTGAAAAATAATTTTTTGCAACTGTTTAGTTCGTAAGTTTACTGTTCCACACAGCTGAGGTTTCACACACCAGGTATTAGTTATACCAATGCCTGTTACATCCTGTAAAGAAGAACTTTTATTACTTTCCAAAGTGTGATTTACTGGGATTTCCTGGTTTGATTATAAACGATAACTTCACAAGTGAATTATGCAATCAACAATTGGGTCATGTATATGTGTACGCGAACGAAGATGCTTTGGCATGGGTGCAATGGGGACTTCATTGTTTTTTAACCCTTTACCTAACATGAAAAGCAGACGACACTTGCAAAAAAAATTCTTGAATAACTATTATTTTCATTTTTTGTCCCTCGTTCCAATGAGGGGGTCATTACCAACGTTTTAGAGACAAATAATGAAAATTAATTGGCGATTTTTGAGAATAGCACTGGCCGTTTTTGGCCATTACGTTCGGTAAAGGGTTAAATAATATAATTATCGTTAATAATGAAAAGTAATAAACAGAGTAATCGCTTGACAGGACTGGTTACATGAAATAATTCATTCGAGGCGAGGGACTATATTGTAAAACACTCATGCGCATGCATTCTCGCACTCGTGTTTGTACATCGTCCCTCACCTCTCATGAATTATTTCACGTAACCAGTGCAGTCAAGCAATTACTCTCTATGTCTGCTGCAGTACACAGCTACTACCGTACTTCACTTCCTTCTGCGAATCTTATGGACGCCGTATCCCATATAATAATAATCCAGTAAGTTTCATACCCGTCAAAACTGACTGCAAGACATTCTCCACATTTTTTCTCTTCATAACACAATGAGCTTTAAAACCTTTCATTTGTTTCATTATTAAGGTTTACAATCACTTTCAGCACCTCCAGCTATATCCCAACCACAGCACATGTATAAAGTCAAGTATGAGCAATCATTTATAATAGTGCTGTGCATTTAACCCTTTACCCAACGATTCGGCTGCATCCGCCGGCGTAATATGTAAATTCAGGAGTTGAAAAAATATTATTTTTCAAAAACATTCAACAAAACCATATCATGTGACGCCTCATTGGAATGAGCTCGTCGAGCTCATTCCAATGAGGGGTGACATGAAATGGTTTTGTTGAAATTTTGGGAAAAATTTGAAAAAATGATATTTAAAATAATAAATTTTGATATCGTCTACATTAGGTAAAGGGTTAAAAGGACTCACACTTGAGGCTTGTTACAACCGATAATGTTACAATGCCGCATAATGTTACACCAACGCATAATGTTACAAAAAATGTAGTTAACAACCGATAATGTTATAAACTCCGCATAATGTTATAACTTTTTTCAACCCGTTATGTTATAAAAATCGACGCATAATGTTATAACTTTTGTCAACCCGTTATGTTATGTAGACAATAAACATATAGTGTGTTTTTATATCTGTGTTATACAACGAGCTGAAATATGGTTTATTTTTTCGAGGCTTCGCCAAGAAAAAATAAACCATATTTCAACGAGTTGTATAACACAGATATAAAAACACACTATATGTTTATTGTTTTTATCTGATAACAAACAGACACCCGTCTCGTGCGTCTACCCGACTTATATATGCTTCCCACGGGCCTCCAAAGAAAACCAGTCTACGAGACAAAAGAAATAGGACAAGATGCATAGAGTTGTGTCTCTTACATTACAAAATCGATGACGGCGATTGTAAAGTGCGATTGCACTTCTTGCATCATGTAACTGCGCTGGAACAAAATAAATTTCAACTATTTTATTAACAGTAATAAAACGGTGTTTCAGTAGAGTTATTCTTTTTTTGACATAGTTCCAGTTTTCTTCCATGTTTTATGCTGTAGTCCCAATATAACAAATAATTTTGCGTTTGTTTACAATTTTTACGAAGTGTTTTTTTTTTCAGGTAGAGCAGACAAACTTTTAATTAGCGCAGTTCCACAAGTACTTTTGATCGAGGCCGTGACTATAAATAGTTCGCAGTCGCCACATACTAATTACTATTAACATTCAAGTAATTTCTACAATGTTTTGAAGCAAAATTTTAGGTTGCCTTTATTGAAACAAAATAAATAAGAAATGACACCATCAGAGGATTTTGACAAAGTGCAATTAAAACCTGCCCTGTGATATAACGATGTTTCATGAATGAATGAATGAAAATGGAATTGAAAGAGGTCAGAGGTCGTTCGCATAAATTATAATTATATACAACACCCGTTGTATATACTTCAAGTATATACAACGGTTGTTATACTCTATGGTTATCAGATAAAACAAATTAACCGATAATGTTATCACATCAAATAAACATATCTTTGGTAATTTATACTGTCATGGCATCAGTTTCAAGTGGAGACCGTCGGTCTGTATTTGAGGGAACTCTTCAGTTCCCAGTGTAGAATTGGACCATTCTGACTTTAAATAGTATATATACCATTATTGTAATAAACCCATTTCGGTGATAAATTATGCGACCCTTATATGGTCGGACATTAGGTAAGGATACTATCCTATATTTTAAGGATACTAAACCCACGGAATCCCCCTTTTCCTCATATGAAGCAATGAAAGCAAAGCTATGAAAATGAGCATGATGCGCGCAAAAACATACGTCTCAAAATGAAAGCTATGAAAATGAGCGCAATGAGTACCTCTTCATATGTCTCATACCCTCATTAAGGATACTATCCTACCTTTATTTGGAAGTGTTTTCAAGAGTGTTTGGGTCAGTTTTCTGAAGATTGTTGGGTTGTTTGGATTAATTCGATATCTATTGTCGGGTTGTTAGGGGTGAGACGGAGCACGTGTCCCCATAACAACACGCTCTGCGCATACGCACTCCTACCACCTATTATCATGACAATGACGTCACAACTTGGCCACCCACGTGCACTATCATGACAACCCAACATGACCGCCCAGTCACGTGACATGACGCCACTTCCCCCGGTCCTGCCCCGGGGTCCTACAAAATAGCTCATTTTCAATATACATAACTACTCCACACCATCACCAACACCGCCACAACACCAACATCAACACAACTCCCCCCCCCCCCCCCACAGCCACCTCCTTCTCCCTATACTGCCTGTTCTAGTGATTCCGCCTTTTCCAGAACCTGTAATCCCAAATTCATCACTTCTACTTCTTCCAACATCTCCACCATCTATATTATCATATCGTCTAGCACTACTCCCTTATAACATTCTTAGATAGCCTTCTTTGTACAATCACCCTGATGTACTAATCCATGATCTCCTCTCTTTCTCAGCCTAATCCCTGCCCACCCCTTTCAATCCTCCTAAACCCCATTCCTCTTCCTACCCAGTCTCGCATCTTATTCTTGCTCCGTGCGACACTTCCAACCCGCCACATCCACATGTGTACCTCGCTCCATCCAACTTTTTGACCTCTTTTAACTCCACCTCATTTTTGTTCACTGTTAGCTGTTAAAATGTCAAATTAATGAACAGTAAGATATTCTTATGACTAAGAAATAAGCGACAAATGAGTTTTAGATGCCAAAAACAAGCAGAAACAGAGGCATTTGCCCATCCCCAAAGGCGTCAGGGGACTATGGTACACTACATTTCTGGAAGTGGAGACTGCACATGTTGGTAAACGTACCAACCAGATAAAATAGCACCCCCACCTTCACTGGATGATCATTGTAATGCCGTCACACGATTGAGTTACTAGGATAATCCGCTTCTATGTAACGTGACTAGATCACTCTATGATAAATCCCCAGCCAGGAGTTGGGGGGGAGGGGGGGGGAGTATCTCCTCGTCTTAACCAGAGCAGAAACCTTTAGTTTTAATATTACATACCTTTATGCGGCAATAAATGGTAAGTGGTAAAGTCCATCTACAATAGCTGTAACTGGAATTAGTATACAGAAGTTATAACATTATCGGGTAATTTGTTGTAACATAACGGGTTGAAAAAAGTTATAACATTATGCGTCGATTTTTATAACATAACGGGTTGAAAAAAGTTATAACATTATGCGGAGTTTATAACATTATCGGTTGTTTACTACATTTTTTTGTAACATTATGCGTTGGTGTAACATTATGCAGCATTGTAACCTTATCGGTTGTAACAAGGCTTTGACCACAGGGTCCTATGATCCCAGTGAAGCAGAATTTGTCTACTGCAAGAAGCAAGCACTGCTTCACTTACTATGGTCCCAACAAATAAAACCTGCCAAATAACCCTTCACCCAACAACTTGAAAAGTTTGTTTTAAATTTAAAGAGGGGGCAAATAAACTGGGGAAGACAAAATATTTTTTCTCCACATTTCATTTGACCTTGTGCTGGGTTAACCCTTTACCTAACGTGAAGGGCTGGCAACACTTGCTCTCAAAATTCTTGATTAGCACATTTTCTTTCCATTTTTTGCGTGGAAAACATAGCTTATGTACCCTCTTTGGAACAAGCTGAAAGAGCTCATCCCAATGAAGGGTCATAAGCTATGCATTTGAGACAAAAAATAAAAAAATAAGGAAAATTGAATGGCAATTTTCGTGAATAGCTCTGGCTGGATAATTCCATTACTTTGGGTAAAGGGTTAAGATGGTGCATTCCCCATCAGTGAAGGATCAGGGTCTTCCCTGGGGAAAACGACTAACTTCTCATGCCAAATAGAGCACCCTGGTTACTTTTTGAAGTCTTAAATACCCAGAAAGTGGTGGAATAACCATAGCAGAATGACACAAGAAATATCAGGGTGACCAGTTTTAGATTATTTATTTATTGGGGTGGTGGAGTGCGGTGGCTCAGTTGTAGACTGTTAGACTTCTTTCTAGAGGTTCCGAGTTTGACCTGCGTTGTGTCCTTGGGCAAGGCACTTTATCCCGGTTGCCTACAGCACATTGATGGTGCACATGTCTTCAACTGGTTTAACCCTGCTTCAGCATAGCTTGAACAGAGTTAGAATATTGAGGAGCTGACAGCTGTTCATCGATGCTCGGTGGTTCTCTCTGGGTACTCCAGCTTCCTCCACCCGTAAAACTGTCACGATCGCGATTAGTCATTGTGCATAAGTATGTGACCTTAAACTCCAATAAATAATTAAATATTTATTGGGGTTTAACAACACTTTTGACAGCCAGGGTCACCTCGTGTTGGACAGTTTTATAGCAGTAGTAAGCAGGAGTTCCTGGAGAGAACCTCCGAGCAATGGCGAGCAACTGCCAGACTCCCCAACGTACTAACTGCACTAACTCCACACAAGCAGGGTTAGCATTGGTTGAAGACAAGTGCACCATCAACCTGCAATACGCTGTAGTACACAGCGTCACCATGCCCCCATGTAGGCAATTGAATTGAAGTGCTGTGCCCAAGGATGCAGCATTGGCGGGTAGCAAACTGTGGAACTTTTGGTTTGTTTGTTTGTTTGTTGGCGGTTAACGTCACATATTTATGCACCATGGCTAATCGTGACACAACATGGAGATGAAGTCAAGTTTAGTCAATCGTTGATCAACATGTTGCCCATTTTAGAGGACTTTCACCCCAAGCATTGGTGACGGGGTCCTATTTTACTAGTAAAGCGGAACTGGGGAACTTTTGGTATAACGTCCAATTCCACAACCATTGAGCCACCGTGCTCCCAAACAGTTTCAGATATTTCAGCAGTGATGATACGTAGGGTTGACATTTCACAGCGAAATTGTGCGCGGGGGAGGGGGGGGGGGGTGGAGAGACACTAGTTTTATGGAAGTTTTCATTAAATGTAATCATGGCTGCTTCATTACAGCCATGACTTGATTTAATGACGACTGTGTTTAAAAATACTCAGTTGGTTAACCCTTTATCCAATGTAATGGCCAAAACCGGCCAGCGCTATTCACAAAAATCGCCTATTAGTTTCCATTATTTTTTCATTTTTTGTCTCAAAAACATAGGTTATGACCCCTCGTTGGAACAAGCTCATTCCAATGAGGGGCATAACCTATGTTTTTGAGACAAATGAAAGTGTCAATGACACTATACCTCAACTTGTGTAAGACATGTACATGTATAGCATGTGACACAGCAATGACACATATCTAGGTAAAGACCTGATAACAAAGTTACATGTAAAGTATTGTAAAGTTGGGTGACAGTTACCTCTAGCCAGAGCCGTATTGAAATGTGCACTTATTGTGTATAAGTAGCACTGAATAAATCAAAGTTTGTCTAATTGGCCGTCAGCGGCCATCTTGAAATTTTGGACCGGACCCCAGAACACTCGTTCTCATCCCAAGGTACCCAAAAAGTATCGTGAAGATCGGTTCATAAATAGAACCCCAAGCCTGAGCCGTATTGACATGAGTACTTACTGTGTATAAGTAGCACTGAATAAATCAAAGTTCATCTAATTTGCATAATTTCTACACGAGAAAAAAACTTGTATTATATGTAATGTATTCCATGTTACTAAACATTCATACAAAAATTTATTCAAATCAGAACTTTCATACAGAAGTTCTGTTCAAAAAACTGATTGCACTAATTTTGTTACAAAATGGCTGCCGATGGCCATCTTGAATTTTGAACTGCACCCAAAAACACTCGTTCTCGTCCCATGGTGATAACAAAGGTACCACAGAAGTTTTGTAAAGATTGGTTCATAAATACCATGAGCCATATTGAATTGTTGACGGATGGACAGACGGACAGATAGGCCATGGCAAAACCTTAAATTTGACTACGTCAAAGCTGAGGTAAAAATGAAAACTAGAGTGATGTCATGCATGCAGCCTGTCTGTCCCAGCAATGGCAATGCGTAGACACAAAATAGTCTGAGCCATTTTTTGTTAACCGTTTACCTAACGAATCTGCACTCGCGATATACAGAAATTGCTATTCAAGTTTTATTTTCTTTATTTGCATGTAATAACTCCCAATCCTTCAAAATGCACTTTTGGGAAAATTGCCTAAATTACCCAGGAGGGGGGTGGGTGGGGGTGGGGTGGGGGGAGGGGTTTTATATTTATTGATTTTTAAGGTCATATATTTATGCACAATGGCTAATTATGACCGTGACAGTTTTACAGGTGGAGGAAGCCGGAGTACCCGGAGAGAACCACCGAGCAGCTGCCAGCTCCCCAACATCGTAACTCCGCACTGCAGCACAGGCAGGGTTAGATTGGTTGAAGACATGCGTACCATCGACGTGCAGTACGCCTTAGTACACGGCGTCATCGTGCCCCCATGCGGGCAATGGGGATGAAGTGTCTTGCCCAAGGACACAACGCGGTTGCCGCAGCCGGGATTCGAACCGAGGATCTCTCGGCTTGCAGCCTGCACCTCTACCTACTGAGCCACCGCGCTCCCCCGGAGGGGGGGGGGGGGGGGGGGGGGTGACCCATATTCAAACAACTTGGCCTGTAGTATTAGCTGGAAAATACACATATATCTATCAACTTTGGTTGAAATCAAATAATCCAAACTGGTGTTATTGGTTAGAAACCAATTGTTTACGGACAGATGGACGGACCATTTACATAATATGACCGTTTTTACAAATGGTTGGATAAAAAAGTAATAGCAAATTTGAAGAGGGGGCAGGGCAATAACTTGAACAATTTTCATTGGCACACCAGGGGAGGTTGGTGGGTGGGGTGGGTGGGGTGGTGAGATGGGACAGGGGTGGAGGAGACCAAATGGTTTCTGCATGTAATCACTCTAAATCCTTCAAAATGCATATGCCTAATTGGCGGGAGTGGGGGGGGGGGGGGGGGGGCAGGGCAATAACTTCAAAAATTTTCATTGGATAATGGTGGTCATCGAACTTGACATAGACATTGCTGCTGTAGAGACATATACTGAAAAGAATTGAAATCTGTTAACTATTGTTCAAGTTATGCCATAAACAAAGTTTGGACAGATGGACGGACAGCCAGGCTGATGGACAGATGGACGTATGGAGCTCTATGCTATATCCCTCCCTTGTGGGGGATAAAAAGTAACAAAGTATGTGGTAGAAGCCTAATTTGAAATTTAGAGGAACTAAGTTCGAAAACTGTTTTGAAAAGGGTTAAATTAATGTCAATATTATTTGAAACCACCTTGTACAGCTACAGTAGACCCTGCGCAAAATGAAAAACAATGATGTTGTAACACAGTGTTTGAAGAATGAAAGGTAGAATCTTGAAAAGCAAAACTTTAATCCGAAACTTTAAGCTGGGAATACTAAGTAAAACTGACTGGCAAAAAAGGGTTAAATATTTCCTAAAACCGATAAAAGAAATCATTGATGTAAACGGAATCATTAAGTTGTATTGATCATGCAAGAATAAGAGTAAGAAAGTATGTAGCAAAGTCTAATTTCAAATACAAAGAAAGTAAGACTGAAAACATGTTAAAAGGGGTTAAAATTATGCCAATATTAATGAAAATCACTGTGGAAATGTTCAGTAGAGAGTAGACATTGTCCCAAATAAGAAACAGTGACATTCCACTTAACTGTTTGAAGAATTAAAGGTGTAATTTTTAAAACCCCCCTCCAAAAAAAAACTTTAACCAAAAACTTTAAACTGTAGTTGTAAGTTAAATTGCCATACAAAAAAGGGTTAAATATTTCCCAAAATAACATGAAACATAAAAAAAACCATAAAAAAAAAAAAACATACAATCAATAGTAATATTAATTTAAAAGAAAAAAACCCCAAAAACTTTTAAGGTTGACGAAAAAACTTTAACCACAAACTTTAACCAAAACTCCAAATGTTAACCGACGGACAGACGAAAGTCATGACTAAACAGGAAAACAAAACACTTGAACGTTCAGTAAAAAAACTTTAACCACAAACTTCAACCAAAACTCTAAATGTTAACAGATGGACAGACAGACGGACAGACGGACGAAAGTCATGACTATAGCCCTCACTGTAAACAGTCGGGCTAAAAAATAGTTATTCAAAAATTTTGTAGGCAAGTGCCGTCTGCTTTTCATGTTAGGTAAAGGGGTAAGAGATAAATATGTACATGTACATTAGATATACAGAGGTCAAGTACTTGACTTGGTCCAAAAATGCAGAGAATTCAGTCATTTTTGGGGAAATTCACACAAAAGGCTCCAGGGGGCCTCTGGAATGATGAGATTCCAACATCAAGAGATACCCAGCAAAGATGTTAACCCTTTACCCAACGAATCGGCCACATCCGCCCGCGTAATATGCAAATTCAGCAGTTGAAAAAGTATTATTTTTCAAACAATTTCAACAAAAAAACATATCATGTGACCCCCTCGTTGGAACGAGCTCATCGAGCTCGTTCCAACGAGGGGTCACATGGTTTTGTTGAAATTTGTTGCAAAATTTTAAAAAATGATATTTAAAATAACTTAGATGTGAGTCTTCCATGGAAGACGTGTGTCGCCTGCACTATATTTTAATATTTCAGACAGAATTCTAAGTGGAAAAGGGGCATAACTCTGGAAAAAATACAGCGGATCAAAAAATAAAATAGGAGGTGCACAATGCCATTATGTGATAAAGAATCACTGAAAGTTTCATCAAAATCCATTCATAGGTTAAAGAGGAGTGGCGGATAAGAGAAAGTGTGACGCGGACGACGACGCAGATGATGCGGACGACGCAAGACGACAAACGTAATCCCTATATGTCGCTTCCCCACTTCGTGGGGCAGCGACACCAAATAACTTAGATGTGTGTCTTCCATGGAAGACGTGTGTCACCTGCACTATATTTTAATATTTCAGACAGAATTCTAAGTGGAAAAGGGGCATAACTCTGGAAAAAATACAGCAGATCAAAAAATAAAATAGGAGGTGCACAATGCCATTATGTGATAAAGAATCAGCGAAAGTTTCATCAAAATCCATTCATAGGTTAAAAAGGAGTGGCGGATAAGAGAAAGTGTGACACGGAAGACGACGCAAGCCGACAAAAGTAATCCCTATATGTCGCTCCCCACTTCGTGGGGGGCGGCGACACAATAAATTTTGATATCGTCTGTGTTGGGTAAAGAGTTAAATGCAAATATCAAGGAATTTGGAGCAAAATATGGGCATTTGAAAAAAAATTTAATTTTTAGCTCCTGGGATTCTCACTTGATGTCACTTCCTGGCAAAATGTTCCATTTTTATGGTCGTTCCATCTGTAAAAATCACATCATGAAATGTTTCGATCCAATTTATTTCAATAAAAATTTTATCCTTTGGGGCTGTTTTTTTCTTCAAACAATAGCTCCATATCACACTGTAATAATACATTTGCTTGATGGAGTTTATTATCTGTTTTCACTCTACACATTTCGTCCCTTGAGTTCCAATGTGCTCTGTGTGCCAGCTGGCACAAAGAACACATTGGAACTCAGGGGACAATTTGTCAATAAATTTTTTTGAGTTTTTAAGTAGTTTTCTTTTTATTGATGACCTCTTTGATTTAATTTCATGAGTCGTCTGTATTTTTATCAATTTACCCAAAACTGTCCAATTTTATGCACTAGTTCCACTACAAACTCATAAAAGCGATTCGCCGTATCAAAATTATCATGGATTTGTGCGATTGACGAAGTATTCCTTTTTTTTTTTAATGCAGCTTTGAATGTAGAGCGTACATCACAGCAATTTTTACTTGTTGGTGGTATGGGGAGGGGGGGGGGGGGGGGGGGGGTCTTTTTCACAACACAGACATGTACACATGGGACATGCCATTCATATGATGTACATGTATATAGGTTTTTTTTATGTTATCATCTTAGCGCATTTTGGCGATATTCAGATACGAATGTGACGCAAATATCGCATTACTAGCACGTCCATGTTTCCACTTTATTGTATGCTGTACTGTACATGTATCAAGTACTTATGACCCAATAATTAGTTCAAATTGACCTATTGGTTCTGAAGATATTTTGAGCAGAGCCAAAAATCCAGACACCTCCCATCACAATGGCAAATATTTCCCAACAAATTTTGTTTGAAAAGTCTTTACACTTTAAAAAAATGCTAAGTATTACCAAATACATGTATCACATCATTGTACCTCTAAGTTCATGAAAAGATTTATAAAACTAGTTGTGTCAGTGCCACACAATATATGCCTCTGTGAGCAAAAAAAGTGTGGAAAACTGATTCTCGGAGTTTTCACATCATAAACTTAAATTAATCAAGGTCAATAACTCCACGAGAAATAATCCCACCAGAACGAAATTTGAACTCGATTTGTAGATACCCATGACAAAGTTGCATACCAAAAATCAGCCAATTATATCAATGAATGGTGAAAAAAACGTTTTGAAACTGTTATTTGGGAATAATGGATGGATAAGGTAACACTACATGTATATACCCCCAGCCATTTTATGGCGGGGACATAAAAATTGTGATACTTTTCTCCCACTCTCCCCGGCCTGGGAAGCAATATACTGATTTCAACTGAGTGAAAATGGGCATCCCAACCATCATTCACAAAAATTAATGAAATCGTCAATGTGGTTTGGAAGGAGAAAACTCAAACACAACATTTGTAGAACAAATGAATTCTGATCAATATTATATTATTATATATATCACTCTGACTTTCAATGATGGTGACAGGTGAGCTAATAGACTTGTTTATTCATATAAAATGAGTTTACTTTGTGATCTACATGTACTTGCAATTAGCAGGTCATATTCATGTTGGAATATGATAAATGGTTTTATGCTAAGTGCAATTTGCAAGGTTGATCAATTGAGAAAAGTAATGACACAGCCACATCCGTCCGCGTAATTTGCAACAATACCATATTGTGTGACACCTCATTGGAATGAGCTCTTTGAGCTCGTTCAAATGAGGGGTAACACAATATGGTTTGAAATTCGGATTGGACCCAAAAACACTCGTTCTCGTCCCACAGTCATAACAAAGGTACTCAAGAATCTTCGTAAAGATTGGTTCATAAGTACAGCCTCTAGCCCGAGCCGTATTGAATTGTTGACGGACAGACAGACAGACGGCCAGATGGACAGACGGACGACGGACAACTGGCCATGGCAAAAGCTCAAATTTGGCTTTGCCAAGTTGAGCTAAAAATGCAGGAGGGCTAAAAATCGCTCTCCTCACATGGCCTAGGGGAGCGATAAGCTCTCCTCAAGCTTACAAAAGCTAAAAATGACAAAATGAAGTAGTACTATTAATGAATTTTGCCTAGTGGAATTTGTACCTTTTATTTGGTGCTGCTAACAAGGTAGTCTCTGTGAGACGGCTACACTGCCCCTCCCACACCTCGGGGCCTTGGTGAGGCCCGGAGGTGTGGGAGGTGCAGTGTGGCCATATTGCAGAGATCACTAACATAGAGATCTGAAAACCTGTAGGTTTTAGGAATAGGCTGTTGTGGTAATCATTATTCTAAGGCTAAGAGGGCTATCTTTCGCCCTCCTCAATTTTTTTAAGGCAAGCAGTAGGCAAGCGAATATATCGCTCTCCTGAAAATGCCAGGCCTGTTGGAGGTCCAAAAAAATGAAAATGCCAAAATACCAAATTTCGAGGTGCAATTTTTTTTCTGTATAATATAACTAAAAATTTAACAAATTCAATCATTGAGCTCTGTCAAACAAAGCTGAATTAATAAAAGTCTTACATGTCAGCTGAAGAAAATTAATCTTCTGATTCTCAGGCACCAGCACTTCATCATATTTATTTTGGAAATTTCAAAATGTATAAAACTGTATCATAGGGTGTGATTTTTGCGGTATCACGTCACGATTTGCAAAGCAATATGTCGTATACATTGATACAGTATTGTTATTCTCTTCTCAAATGCAACACCATTCTCACATGTATGTACAAAACAAATATTTATTTAACTGGTTGAGAGCTAGATTAGTTTTAGTCGTCTAAATCTGTTCATCAGAAATTGTTTTATTACAAATTATTGGAGAGTGCCAACAGGCATGCTTCAATAATTTGTAGTACAGTTAAAACTAGAAGTCCTGTCATGAAATGTGCACAAATAGCACGTCGATTTGCGCGTTAATCTACGCGTTATGACCATAAGTAAGGCTACCAAATTGGGTACATATGACCTGTGCACAAGCAATGTTTCAGCCACTGGACCTCTGAGTGCCCAGAGGTCCACTGGCAGAAAACATTGCTTGTGTTTGCTATGAATAACCATGAGAACCCACCGGGCTTTGTATGCCATTAGAGATGGCAATTGCGTGCAATTCCTACGCGCTATTAAGCCTAGATAAGCGCACTTATGTGACAGGACTTCTAGATTTAACTGTAGAACAAATCTGTATAAACAAACTACTATTTACGTTTGAATACGAAACATGGTTAAGGAAATTGCTGAGTTTTGCACTGGTACCCTCATTTTTATGTAAGGTCTGATTCTGGCTTCTAGCACTCAACCAGTTAAAAAACTCATTACTATTTTTTATCTCCATTTTAGTTGTTCTATATTGATTTTGTGTTGTGTGATCACTGTTAAAAAAAACCCTCACCTATCAGTGAAATCAACATGGAAGCTCTAGTATTTAATTTTAGGCTCTCACAACTGGATTTTAGGCAATGGCGAGCATTCCATAAGGAATAAAAAAAAATAAAAATAAAAAATGCCCTCCCTCATTCGGTTTTTAAAAAAAAATGTTTGAGAATCAATTTTTAAATTTTTTTTTTTTGTATTAGGGTTTAACGACAAATTAACAGCTAGGGTCATATCATGTCGGTGACAGTTTTATGGGTGGAGGAAGCCGGAGTACCCAGAGAGAACCACCATGCAACAACAAGCAGCTGTCAGCTCTCCAATACCGTAACTCTGAACTCTGCACCGCGGCACAGGCAAGGTTAGATTGGTTTGAAGACATGTGCACCTTTGACGTGCAGTACGCCTTAGTACACAGCGTCATTGTGTCCCTATGTAGGCAATCCGGATTAAGTGCCTTGCCCAAGGACACAATGGGGGGAGAGCGAATCAGTCGCTGAAATGGTCACCCATCCAACTACTTACCGTGCTCGACGTTGCTTAACTTCAGTGATCTGACAAGAACCTGTTACCATGACGCCACCGTGCACCCCAATTTTTTTAATTTTGTTTGGTCTTAGTTGCATTATGGGAAAAAATTGCAGCTAGAAATTTTGATACATTAACATCATTGTGCAGAGAATAATGTGTGTCATCATCTAGTTATATCAGGAGGAGGTTCAAACACAAATAAATTAACCCTTTTCCCAACAATGCAGACAATATCAAAATTTATTGTTTTAAATATTAAAACATTTAAATAAAAAAAAAAATATTTGAATATTATTTGTTCAAATTTTTAAAAAAATTCAACAAAACCATATCATGTGACACCTCACTGGAATGAGCTCATTTGAGCTCATTCTAGGGAGGTGTCACATGATATGGTTTATAGACATTTTTTTTAATTGTTTAATTTGTATATTACGCAGGCGGATGCTGACGATTCGTTAAGTACAGTACGTGGAGAGTGGATTATAATGAAATCACCCGCAGAGTGGGGTTATGACCCAAAGTATCACTTTCAAATTCCGTACATGTGGACAAAAAATACAAGCAATGTTTCAGCCAATGGACCTCCAGATATTACCCTGAGGTCCATTGGCTGGAACTTTGCTTAGTATTAATGTGCTTGTTATGCTTTTCAAAAAATTTGCAATTATTGCTTGGGTGGGATCTCCACTCCGCGGGTGATTTAGTGATAATACACTCTACACGTACTGTAAAATGTTAAGAGTTGTCTGGCCCCATTATTTCTTAAAAATTGTCTGAGTTCAAAGAAGTGAAACACATTTTGACAGAAATAGAAAAAATCTCTCAAGTCTGGATCTCTTCATGACATCCCAGACAAAAGTGGCATCTGATCACAAACAAGGCAATGTAGTTAATTATCACACTACAGGATGAGTACATTACCTGCACTTCAAAAATACTGCTCATTTACATTATTGACAGACAAGAGCATCCCTAATTAAACTACTAAAGATGATGTCTGAAACTTACAGAAGCTGATCATTATTCTTGAAAGAACTCAACTCTTTATCTTAATAATAAGTCAAAACAGTTTTAAGTGAGAACTAGTTTTTCTTGAGACTTGATTCAGATTTGAATCTCAGACATTTCCCCACCGGCTATTAATTAAAAAAAAATGACATTTTCCCCCATTATGGACAATTCCCCACCAGAATTTACCCACTGTTGCAGATAAATCATTTTGGGACATTTCATTATCTGACGTGGCTCTTCAAATGTGCAATATACCGAAAAACCAAACCGATACTGATACATGTATCATGGGGGATACTGAAAAACTGAACTGAACCAATCGTTGAATAACAAAACCGGCTGAATTTTCAAATTTTCCTACATTTGGTATTTATAAGTCCCTGTTGAGGCTTGATAATAGCCTTTTCTTGAAAGAAGTGACTGATATTCTTCTCAGTTTTGTTAACGCTCAATGGACTGGGCAACTGTCCAGAATTCTCACTCGACTACAGCCTGCACATGTCCAACTGCTTAGCAGTGATTTCTAGTCAAGTCTTGGCTGCCTTTACGGCAGCCAAGACCTGACTAGAAATCGCTGCCCTGGTGTCTTTAGTCTCTTGTTAGCTGGACCACCCAAAGATGGCATGGTCAGGGCACATGCTCTGAGATCGCAAAAGCCTGAAATAGATCTTTAAACATTAAGGTGTGTTTTGAATAGGTCATAAAATTACGGTAGATATGATTTGTGGTCGTCAAAGAATGCCCAAAATATTATATTTTGAATAATTTCAACAAAACCATATCATGTGACCCCTCTTTGGAACGAGCTCGACGAGCTAGTTCCAAAAAGGGGTCACATGATATGGTTTTGTTAAAATTTTTTGAAAAAATTTAAGAAATGATATTTAAAACAAGAGGCCCCACGGGGCCTGAAGCGCTCATCTTGTACAGAACACAATTCAAACAGAGTCCAAGAATGAGTCTACATTAAGCAAGCCATCTCCATAGGCTACACTGTCAATCCTTGAGTCCCTCAGGAGTGACAAAAATAATCTGGGCATCATGCCTTTTCTTCAGTTGATCATAAGTAGAATGTAGAGCTCCCCTATGAAGCCCCTTGATACAACCTATGTGGATTAATCTTAGTACCTCTAGAGGGTACTGAATACAAAATTTTTAATTCTTCAGAAAAATGGCCAATTCCGGCTCCCATAGAGAGCCCAAATATTAACCCAGGCTCTTGATTTGAACACAGTTAAATCTGACTTCCCTAGAGATGTTGTGTACCGAATATGAAAGCATTCTGTTGGATCTGAAGAAGAGAAATTGTAAAGAAATTTCTTCGAATTGCACTAAGTTCAAATTTGGGCTACCTTAGCGAGCCCAAATATTAACCTATGGATCCGATTTGAACAAACTTGGATCTGACCCCCTAGAGATGTTGTATACCAAACGTGAAAGCATTCTGACAAGTGAATCTGAAGAAGATTTTTGAAGAAATTCCCTCATATTGTACTAAATTAAATTTCATGTTCCCATATGGAGCCCAAATATTAACCTAGGCACTCGAATTGAACAACCGGGGATCTGACCCCCCCTAAAGATGTTGTATACCAAATACAAAAGCATTCCGACTGGTGGATCTGAAGAAAAAGATTTTTAAAGAAATTTCCTCATATTGCACTAAGTAAAAATTTGGGCTACCATAGTGAGCCCAAATATATACCTAGGGATCCGATTTGAACAAACTTGAATCTGACCCCCATAGAGATGTTGCATACCAAATATCAAAGCATTCTGACTGATGGATCTGAAGAAGAAGATTTTTTTAAATTACCCTCCATATTGAACAAAGATCAAATTTGGGCTTCCGCAGGAAGCCCAAATATTAACCCAGGGACTTGGTTTGAACAATCTAGAATCTGACCCTCATAACAATGATGTATACCAAATATTAAAAGATTCTGACTGGTGGTTCTGAAGAAGAAGATTTTTAAAGAATATTCCCCATATTACACTATGTTAAAACTTCAGGCTCCTGTAGAGAGCCCAAATATGAACCAATGAGCTTTATTTCAACAAACTTTTATCTGACCCCCCTATGAATGCTGTATACCAAATATCAAAAGATTCTGATGATTGGTTCTGGAGAAAAGATTTTTTTTAATTTTTGCAAATATGCTGACTCAGCATTTTTTCGATGCCCATTACAGAACACACTAGCATAACCGATGGCAGTTTCTTTTTACCATTCAATTCTACTGGTCATAAGGATACTTCACACCAAATAAAAGCTCTCTGTTCCGTGGGGGTTTGGGAAATATGGGCGTTTGAAAATATTTCTATTTTTAGCTCCCAGGGTTCCCATGGGGATGTGGGAATTTTTTTTTTTTTTGCATGGGTCAAGTACTTATGACCCAATACTACCACAAAACAAATTTGGTTCATACCGGACCATCGGTTCAGAAAATAGAAATTTGGGGCGGGGGCCAAAAGTCTTACCCCTCCTATTACAAAGCCAAATATTACTTCACGAACTTCGTTTGAACAAACTTGATTCTACACCTCATATGGAATCTCCATAGCAAATATCAAGTCATTGTACACACTGGTTCTTGAGAAGATTTTAAAAATATTTTGGAGCATTTTCCCCCACTCCCTCCCTATGGGGCTGGGCATGCGGAGTTGAACAAAAATGAAATGCCCCTTTTGGGACCATCACTCACACAAACTTTCACTTGAATTGGCCCAGTGGCTTTGGAGGAGAAGAGCAACACATGGTGTTGACGGACGATGGACGACAGACGATGGACGACGGACGGAGAGCGATGAGATTAGCTCAGCTTGACTTTGTCAAGATGAGCTAAAAATAAATTTTGAAATCGTCTGCATTGGGTAAAGGGTTAAACAATGTTGCACTATTTGTGTGAGTTTGAATAAAATGTTTTCAAATATTGCTGCAATTATGCTGTCACTGATAACAATGAACAGCAGTCTGATGAGTGGGGGGGGGGGGGGGGGGGGGGGGGGGGGGGGGAGTGGCTCAGTAGGTGAGGTGCAGGCTGCAAGCCGAGAGGTCCTCGGTTCGAATCCCACCTGCAGCAACCGCGTTGTGTCCTTGAGCAAGAGACTTCACCCCCCATTGCCCAACTGGGGGCACGAAGACGCTGTGTACTAAGGCGTACTGCACATCGATAGTGCACCTGTCTTCAATCAATGCTAACCCTGCTTGTGTGGAGTTAGTATGTTGGGGAGCTGACAGTTGCTCGCCGTTGCTCGGTGGTTCTCTCCGGGTGCTCCAGCTTCCTCCACCCATAAAAACTGTCGTGGTCATGATTAGCCATTGTGCAGAAATATGTGACCTTAAACACCAATAAATAAATAGTCTCATGAGTGATTTGGGAATTTTTTGTTTTGGGAACTGATCAATTTGTGCAAAAGGTTTCTCGCCCTCATGGGAATACGTTGACATGGTCGGTGGGTGGGCGGGTGATGAAGAAATCATGAAAACACTGCTAAGTCATTCTGCAGCTATGTTCATGTGTTTTTGGTAGTTATTGTATTAACGTAAAATTAATCTGAAGGCTTTAGGGTTAAATATAAAATTTATTGGTCGAATTGAAAAGAAAATAATTCTGAAGATTTTTATTACAATGTATCAAGTGAAGTTTGGGACATTG
The DNA here is from genome assembly GCA_031216915.1 of Pictodentalium vernedei. Lineage (NCBI taxonomy): Eukaryota > Metazoa > Mollusca > Scaphopoda > Dentaliida > Dentaliidae > Pictodentalium > Pictodentalium vernedei. The sequence continues at coordinate 55,809,335 of CM062297.1, forward strand.
TTCATGATTATGATGCTCATATCAGAGAACTGGTCACATCAGACAGAGACCAACAAATATACTATTATCACAAAAGTCATCCTTCTCTCAATCAGATGGCAGGCCTTGACAATTCAGGCGAACGATCGTTCCGTTCCCCCAAGAGGTTACACAAACAAACATTGATGCAAACGGACTATCGGTTAGGGTCACGACAAACTTACACCAATGGACCATGATTTCATGAATTTAATACTTTCCAAAGTGTGATTTACTGGGATTTCTGGGTTTGATTATAAACAATAACTTCACAAGGGAATTATGCAATCAACAATTGTCATGTATCCGTGCAGGCAAACGAACACACTTTCCCATGGGCGTAATGGGGACTTCAATGTTTTTTTGTTTTTTTTTAACCCTTTACCTAACATGAAAAGCAGACGACACTTGCAACAAAAATTCTTGAATAACTATTATTTTCATTTTTTTTTGTCTCAAAAAACATAGGTTATGACCTCTTAATGAGAGGTTACAACCTATGTTTTAGAGACAAAAGAAAAAAAATAATGAAAATTAATTCGCAAGTTTTGAGAATAGCACTGGCCGATTTTGGCAGTTACGTTAGGTAAAGGGTTAAATAATATAAGTATTGTTAATAATGAAAAGTAATAAACAGAGTAATTGCTTGACTGGACTGGACTGGTTACGTGAAATATAAATCCGTTCGAGGCGAGGGACTCTATTGTAAAACACTCGTACACATTTGTGCACTCATGTTTGTACAACGTCCCTCACCTCTCATGAATTATTTCACGTAACCAGTCCAGTCAAACGATTACTCTCTATTTATTTATTTGTTTACTGGGATTTAACAACACTTTGCACAGCCAGGGTTACCTTGTGTTGGAGTTTAACTTGGAGAAAGCCACAGTACCTGAAGAGGACCACTGAGCAGATGCAGGCAAACTGCCAATGTATTAACTCTGCACAAGCAGGGGGTTGAACACACTTGCTCCCATTATGTGCAGTAGCCTTAGTACACAGTGGCACCATGGCCCCATGTGGGCAATCATGATTATTTATTTATTTATTTATTTATTTATTTATTTATCATGATTATTTATTTATTTATTTATTTATTTATTTATTTAATCATTGGTATTTATTTATTTATTTATTTATTGGTATTTATTTATTTATTTGAGTTTAAGGTTACATATTTCAGTATAATGGCTAATCATGACCGCAACATGGATATAAAGTAAAGTTCAGCCAATCGTATATACCCATGTTGCCCATTGTAGAGGACTTCCACCACAGGCACTGGTTACCAGGTCCTATTTCACCAGTAAAACACACTGAACAAGCACTGCTTCATTTCTAGGGTTCCCATAGGAAAACAAGAGGCCCCCAGGGGACCTGAGGCGCTCACCTGACAAGGTAGACTAAATATCAACCTAGGGAATTGATTTCAACAAGTTGCATCTGCCCCTCCTAAGAAAAGCATATACCAAATATCCAAAGATTCTGACCAGTGGATCTAAAAAAAAAAAAGATTTTTAAAGAATATTCCTCATATTGAACTAAGTTATAATTCAGGCTCTTATGAACCTAGGGACTTGGTTTTTACAAACTTGAATCTCCCCCCCCCCCCCCCCCCCCCCCCACCCTCCAAGGATGCTGCACACTAAATATCAAAACATTCTGACTGCTGGATACGAAGAAGATTTTTAAAGAAAATTCCTGATTTTGAACTAAGTTACAATTCGAGTCGCCACAGTGAGCCCAAATATGGCCCTAGGGGCATGGCTTGAACAAACTTGAATCTCATCCCCCTAAGGATGCTGCATGCCAAATATCAAAACATTCTGACTACTGAATCGGAAGAAGGTTTTTAAAGAAAAATTCCTCATACTGAACTAAGTTATAATTTGGGCTCCCACAGGGAGCCCAAATATGAACCCAGGGACTTGGCTTTAACAACCTTGAATCTCAGCCCCCTAAGGATGCTGCATACCAAATATCAAAACATTCCGACTGCTGGATCTGAAGAAGAAGATTTTTTAAGAAAATTCCTCATTTTGAACTAAGTTACAATTCAAGCTCTCACAGTGAGCCCAAATATGGACCTAGGGACAAGGCTTGAACAAACATGAATCTCACCCCCCTAAGGATGCTGCATACCAAATATCGAAACATTCCGACTGCTGGATCTGAAGAAGAAGATTTTTTAAGAAAATTCCTCATTTTGAACTAATTAAGTAACAATTCGAGCTCCCACAGTGAGCCCAAATATGGACCTAGGGACATATGGCTTGAACAAACTTGAATCTCACCCCCCCTAAGGATGCTGCATACCAAATATCGAAATATTCTGTCTGCTGGATCTGAAGAAGATTTTTAAAGAAAATTCCTCATTTTGAACTAAGTTATCATTTGGGCTTCCACAGTGAGCCTAAATATGGACCTGGGGACATGGCTTGAACAAGCTTGAATCTCATCCCCCTAACGATGCTACATCAAAACATTCCGACTGCTGGATCTGAAGAAGAAGATTTTTATAGAAAATCCCTCATTTTGATCTAAGTTATAATTCAGGCTCCCACAGTGAGCCCAAATATGAACCTGGGGACTTGGCTTGAACAAACTTGAATCTCACCCCCCCCTAAGCATACTGCATACCCAATATCAAAAGATTCTGCCTGCTGGATCTTGAGAAGAAGATTTTTAAAGAAAGTTGCCTTAAATGCACCAAGTTCAAATTTGGGCTCCTATACTGAGCCCAAATATGAACCCAGAGGGACGATTTGAACACACTTGAATCAGATCGACGTACCCCACAATGTTGCATACTAAATATCAAAAGATTCTGCCTGCTGGATCTGGAGAAGAAGATTTTTAAGAAATTTGCCTGAAATGCACCAAGTTCGAATTCGGGCTTCTCACAGTGAGCCCGAATATGAACCTGGGGACCTGGCTTGAACAAACTTGAATCTCACCCCCCCCTAAGCATGCTGCATACCCAATATCAAATGATTCTGCCTGCTGGATCTCGAGAAGAAGATTTTTAAAGAAAGTTGCCTGAAATGCATTAAGTTCAAATTCGGGCTCCTATACTGAGCCCAGATATGAATCCAGGGGGCCGATTTGAACAAACTTGAACAGATCCACACCATAATGCTGTATAACAAATATCAAATGATTCTGCTCACTTGTGCTGGAGAATAATATTTTTTAGTAATTTCTAATATACATAGGGTGCTATTGGAATTATGCCCCCTATGGAGCCCCAAGTGGACATGTCCCTTTCATTTGAACAAACTTGAATTGACATATGGTAATGAACATCCATACCAAGTTTCGAGCAAATCGACCCAGCGATTTCAGAGGAGAAGTCGTTTGAAAAATGTTCAAGACGCCGGACAGACGATGGACAACAGACGATGGACGACAGACAAAGGACGGCAAGCGATAAGTTTAGCTCCCTTCGGTGAGCTAATAAGGATAAAGTGCCTTGCCCAACACACAATGTGTTTACCACTAGTCGGGAACGAGCTGTAAACCTTTCAGATTGAAGTTCAATGCTCAAACCACTGCATGAGCTCCGGTTGTTATACATAAAATATTTCAAGATCATGACTGCAGTGCTGAAACCAAGCCTGAAAATAAGCAGTCTGACATTTGTAGAATGAGGTCCCCAGAGGGTGAATTTGATGATGCTATCCCATACAGTGGGCAAATTTATCCTCTGGCTACCTCTTTCTGTTTAGTTTCGAGACCCTGATTCAGATTGAGGTTCACAGAGGGTAAATTTAGTGATGCTACCCTGCTATGCAGGGTAGCATCACTAAATTCACCCTCTGGAGACCTCATTTTGCAGATGACAGTCTGCTTATTTTCTGGCTTGGCTGAAACAGTTGGCCCATTTTTGTAACCGGCTAACCATCTGACATAACCAGATTTCAACCGGATATCCATTAATTTTAACTGCTGGTATTATTGTATTGTCTACGATGTAAAATCAGTAAGGAATGGCGAGAAAACAGTTCAAAACACTGCCACCTGACTTCCACAAAACCTTTACAAACAAACACCATCGAATGACAATGGAAATTGCCAACGTGCAAATGATCATTAACAATCTATATGACTGCAATGGTCCCACATAATAGTGATGGTACATTGTAACTGTGATCACTCTGCATTGCCTGATCACAAAAAACAGGCCTTGCCATTTGAAAATCAAAGGTACGACATGTGAAAATCACAGGCGCACGGCATGCAGCACATCTGAAACGAAAATGGCAAGGGCAATTTGTTCCTACTGGCAAGCATTTGAAGTGGGGGACAAATGTCATTGATATTAGTTAAGAATTTTCCAACCAGTTTGTAAACTGTTGTTAGGCATAGTTATTAGCAAAGAACCTCCTACCTTGAGTGACTTGAATTTGATATGATCTCAGAGTGAATATGTAATCCTAACTTTTTTAATATCTTTTTCTGTTCATTGCTATGACAAAAGTCACAAACAGTTCCACATTTACATTTACCTATTTCTCGCAATGAAATTTCTGGCGGGGAATATGTTGCAAGTCATGAAAGGGTTGTGGTAAGAAATTATTATATGCCCCATTGACAAAAAGCCATTTATCTGACACTGACAACTGAAAAACGAATTTTTACAATGCTAGATTTTAAAATAGGTTTTACAATGCTAGATTTTAAAATAGTATTTTTTTGACATATGTTCCTACTTTTAAACAGTTCAATAAAATCAAAACAAGGTTTTCATGAAACATGTTTGTAAAGTATCAAACAGTCAATTTATTCTGAAAGCACCACTACTTGCACTGAGGGATATTTCAGCATTATAATCTGCAATCACCAACACCTCATCAAAGCGAAGAATGTCAAATTTGTCTGTAGAAGACAATGTTACACTGATAGGCACATGCTCACTGCTCCGCATGCAGAAAACAACCTGCAGTGCACTCGTCTGTTGGCAGTTTGATATAAAGTCACAGCCATTTATCTGTGACCTGACATCCCAAGCTACCAAAATAACTGTTCATTCAACATTCCAACACCTTAACACTTTCATGTTACATCGACTACACATCATTGTAAATCGACAAATGTTTGGTAGCTTTGACCATGCTTGTGTCGGCAGAAGAATTCTAACATCTTGCGGTCAAATACTATTTATTTTCCCCGACGCTATTCCGTAAACTACAGGTATAGCAGTTATCCAGTTAACAGATTTTCCAACCAGTTATGCCAATAACCAGTTGCAAACTGGTTATCGGTTAACCGTTTCAGCACTACATGACTGAGTCAAGAAAAAGGAACAGAAGAGAATCTGAGATTAAATGCTCACACATTTCGTTCATATATTTATTATATAGTGGTATGGGAAGATTAAGCACACAGACAATTATGACGGGATTGCGAACCTGTCGCAATCCAGTCAAAATTCTTTGTCTGCTTTGGTGATCACAGTGCTGCGATTACACTACTGCGCAAGAGACCATTAAATGAATATCCCATGTCCATAATATCTTCACTCAAGATCTAAGAGAAGTCGCCAACTCATATTGGCGATTGTTTCTCAAGTCAATGTCCGACGCGATATTAAAATCATCGTGATTCACGGTCACAGATTACAGCAGTAATTAATTTCTAGGGCACCTGAGCGAAAAGGATGTACTTATTGTCATATTTTGCATGACTCTCACAATTTTGTGGTCGAAATACATGTATAACTCAACAATCACAACTCGACGAAATGACGTTGACATTACCAACACTCATAAAATATTTACGTTTTTAATTAGAATAGTTTTTTTTAAAAATTCCGACAAATTGCAACATTCCGACACAAACGTACATAAATTTGATTCGGAAAATTATTGATGACTGGTTATCATTCTGATATTCTGTGACATCAACATGCAGTAGCTTATTTGGTCTAATCTATTTCATGCATGTAATAATACCGAGATTACACTCTCTGGAGTTAATCCCTTTTATTCGAAATGTCTTGCCCAATTTAATTATTGCATTCATTGTCCGCGTAATATCGGGTCGGTTTAATACTTTTGTCTCACCTCGGACCTAGGATATTCATGTAATGGTTGTTTGCGCAGTAGTGTATGGTGACCAACCTGGGGGGTAAACTGTGGAAAGCAATTCTCCCACTGCAGATTTTAGGAGAAGACAAATGAAAACAGGAAGAAGTGATCTGGAAGGAGAGGCTTGAATGGGTTTTTGGATGATTGCTTCATTATATATTTCTTTCACATGAAAATAACTAACAGAAACTGAGAAAATACATTTTTATATATGTTGGCCAAATTAAATTAGAAAGAAAAAAAATCGAAAAGAAAACTTTCAGTCAATATACATGTACAGTTAAAACTATAAGTTTTGTCATGAAATGCGCACAAATAGCACGCTGATCTGCGTGTTAATCTACGCGTTATGACCATAGTAAGGCTATCAAAATCTGTACATATGGCTTGTGTACAAGCAATGTTTCAGCCAATGGATCTCCGGGTAATCTGGAGATCCATTGGCCGAAACATTGCCTGTGTTTGCTATGAGTAACAAGCAGAACCTGCCGTGCTTTGGATGCCATTCGATATGGCAATTGCATGCAATTCCTACGTGCAATTAAGCCTAGATAAGCGCACAGTTCGTGACAGGACTTCTAGTTTTAACTGTATAATTTGTCAAATACATATCACACTTCAAACTGAAGACTTCATCACGTATTTTCCTCCTTGTAGCCCATTCACTATTTTCTGGGGCAAGTACACTTGGAAAGCTAATAAACTACATTTATACATAATGTAAAAAATTTGTTCAATCATTTTTGATTGACCACTTCACATTTTTACTCTACATAAAATTAAAGTGGAGTTTTCACCTCAGTGTTTTCTATAAGGCCAGTCTTGGGAATGAGACGTGTGCAAGTGCAATTGCTCCCATCAGCACCTGAGTTTTCTATTTTCCGGGAGATAAAAAATGCACTTGTTGAAAAATGTTGTGGAGCACTGATATACTATGAAGGCATATAAATGTGTTGTTTTGAGAAAGCAGCACTCTGTGGCCAGTGGCATGTTACTGTCATAATTCAACAATTCCTTATACATTTAACCCCTTGAACCCGTGCAGCCGCTTTTCCGGCCAGAAACATGATGCGTCATAATGTCATTAAATTGGATGGCTGTTCAGTAAATGTGTGGGGTAGACCAATCAATATTTTCAACGTGCATCCTCGAGGCTGCACGCTGAAAATATTGATTGGTCTACCCCAAATAATGAATATGGACTCTTTTAATTGCTGCCACTGATCTTGCATGGAAGATACCACTAGAGTTCAAAGGGTTAAGGTTTTTGGTGTCTGGTGACAGTATTCCCTCGAAAATTCATACACTAAAATTTTACAGATGCAATTTACTCCAGTCTCTGACTTCACAGGAGCTTAAAACTGCACCTGTCAATTTTGTTCATGTCCAGCCCTGTAATACATGACAATCATTAACAAATTCCATATACCACATTATAAACATTCAATGCAAAACAAAAACAAGGATTTTGTTGATGGACACTTTCCCAGGGGATTACTCTCGCAGCGTATCAAACATGCAGTGCTTCCCCTTGATTTGAATTTCCGAATTCACAATTGTCAAAAGCAACCCGAATGCAGTTTTCAATTGAAGCACTGTCGTCACACTGACTTATCAATGATATGGTATAAACCCTTCAAGGTATGTGTAAATTCTCATTAAACTGCTTTGAATAGACTGAAAATTACAGTTTGCAACTGATGCTAAAAAATGTCCGGCAGGGTCTCTAAATGTCCGAAGGAGTCAGTTTGTACCAGTCATTTTGTCCAGAACCCCCCCCCCCCCCCCCCAGCCCCTCACCCCCCCTCCCAAAAAAAAAAATTATATCCAGGCTTGCTGTCAAACAATATTGATTTGGCTACATTCCTGATTACATTGTGGGAAAAATTGGCTTTTGAAATTTTGATATTTCAACAGTGTTAACCCTTTACCCAACGCAGACTATTTCAAAATTTATTATTTTAAATATCATTTTTCAATTTTTTTCAAGAAATTTCAAGAAAACCATATCATGTGACCCCTCTTTGGAACGAGCTCGACAAGCTCATTCCAAAGAGGGGTCACATGATATGGTTTTGTTGAAATTTTTCGAAAAATAATATTTTTTCAGCTGCTGAATTTGCATATTACGTGGCGGATGCGGGCGATTCGTTGGGTACAGGGTTAAACAAAATGATAAGATAAATCTGAAGTGTGAACCACTTATTTTTACTTTGACTGTAAAGATAGCTAGTAATATCACAGTCTTAAATCTGATCAATTCCTGGCCTCAAGGGGAAATTCAATTCTTTGCTGTGAAACCTGTAGGTAATGAATTGTTAAAATAAAGACCAATCCTGATAATTGATTAATATGTCAACTTGCTTGTCATTTACCCCCAGGCATTGTGGGTAATGAGAGGAAGTCAAGAAGCTTGATTAATTTTTGTTAGTTTATATAACAGAAGCAACATCAGCAAAAACGCTGAGCATACACAACACCAACACACATACACTGTGAGTGTTCTTAGGCACGCTGGTAGCCATTACCAGTGTCACTGGTGCTAGCAGTCCGAGCGTATACGACACCTTCACACCTCTCCATCCACAGTTATCAACGACTCGGATAAATCAGAAGGAGGTAGGGGCAGGAAACACTCCTGGGTGTGGTACTTTGGTAAAGGCCTGCCTCCCCTCCAACTCTTCACTAAAAAATAAGTATACTCATTTATAAATATAATATAAATATAATATAACTACTTACTAACCCACCCATTTTCTACTTAAGCAGGTACCTACAGAAACCACTGGCTTTTTTTTTTTTTTTTTTTTTTTTTATGGTGTGAGAAAGCATGTATGGGTTTGTGGGGAAACCCCGTAACAGGGGCACGCTCTAAGGACGCGCCCCTGTTGTGCTGTTTCAATCCAAACCACCAGCCATGTTCTGGCAAAACCAGTGACAACGAGTAGCGAGAACGACTTAGATCTCGCTGCCCGGTGCCACACCAACAACTTTAACTGCTATGGAAAATCCTACCACGAAAACGCACACTAGCGAAATCTCATTCGGAAGCTGGTGGTAGGTTTGGTGGCCCTGAAAAGGCCCATTTGTTTGAAACACGGCAAGAATGCAAAAAAAAAAGAACCTAAACACCTTCAGAAGAGGATAGAGAAGGCTAATTAGGTGTTCCACTACCTTTCAGGGTGAAACGACGCCCTGTCTGGTGAACATTCATTGGTCAGGAAGACCAAGAAGCCACCAGCCCACTGCGAGCAGACTATGAGCAACAGAAGACCCACATCTATCTACTTATGGGATGCACGTCCCATCCCCAAGTGCAGAATCTTTTCGGTGCAAAATCGCTGGCTAAACAGTTATCTTTCAGATTCAACAGTTACTAAAAGTATGTTGAGCAGGGGTTGAAATTGGATTTTTTTCCAGGTTGCCAAAGTGTTTTCCTAGGCCCTAAATCTGGTCGCCAATTTTGTAATCAGATCGTCACATGAAAAGACGTGTACTGAAGCAGAGACCGAAGGCATCTGCAACGAGTGCCAAGGGCATGAGCAATTTTAGAGGGGTTTGGGGGTGGGGGGGGGGGGGGTCCTCCTCCCAAGAAAATTTTGAAATCTTCTATTAAATGGAGCCTTCTGGCGGCTTCTGGGCTGAAAATTCACCTTATTTTTTGGCTGGCAAAATGTCGTTTTCAGCAGCATGTTTGAAATTTGCAAGTTCGTCGGTGGGAATCCTATGATCTTCACTTTGACGTTTTAAGTTTTTGACTGCACAATTCTTGACAATTGACTTATATTGTTTGATACAAAATTAATACACAGAATTTGTTGACAGAAAGGAATCTCATCGTGCCATTCATTATTAACGAATGGAATGGTGAGGTTCTTTTCTATCAATGAATCGTTATAATTGCAACAACTTCTGTAAAGCTATGTTTGTACTGTGTTTGTGTAACAGTGTATGTGTGTATAATGTGAAAGTTGGGTTTGCGAATGCATCCTGGATGTTGACGAAAATTACCGCAGCTCTTGCACTGATTCTTTCGATTGTTAACCCTTTACCTAACATGAAAAGCAGACGACACTTGCAAAAAAATTCTTGAATAATTATTTTTTTTCATTTTTTGTCTCAAAAACATAGGTTATGACCCCTCATTGGAACAAGCTCGACGAGCTCGTTCCAATGAGGGGTCATAACCTATGTTTTTGAGACAAAAAATGAAAAAATAATTAAAATTAATAGGCAATTTTTGAGAATAGTGCTGGCCGGTTTTGGTCGTTACGTTGGGTAAAGGGTTAAAGAAAAAAATATAGGATACTTGTCCAAAAAATCTAAATTTTATAGTAAATTTCCTTTCTTATTATACCTACCACAATTGTTTACTACAGGCTTACACTACAGTGGAAGTCCCTAACTTGGATAAAATACTCTCTTTTTTTGTCTTTCCCACGCAATTTGGGAAAGAAAAGTGGTGCAAAAGCACCAAGAAAAAATAAGCCAAAACTGGATCGAGTGCAACCGGCGCAGACCCAGTACGGGACGCTCTCTCCCAAGTACAACTCCACGACTTCCGTTGCCAGTGCGCATATACCGTCTCTAAAGACTCATTCTTTTTGAATCCATAAACGTTAGAGTTATGTGATCAGCAGGGAGGAAAGATTCTTTACCCGTAAAGAAGACGGGAGGGCCTCCATGTAAACAATTGTGGTAGGTATAATAAGAAAGGAAATTTACTATAAAATTTAGATTTCTTATCAACCTACTCACAATTGTTTACTACAGGCTGAATAGACAATAGGCTGGAGGGAATTGCATAACCAACCCACACATAACCCCAGTGCACTGGAACCATGAAGCAGAAGAAAGAGCCCCCCCCCCCCCCCCCCCCCCCCCCCCCAAGCAAAGCAGCACCCACGAAAGATTCCATCGTGGAGTAGGCTGCCAAGTCCGAGGCCTTTTCAAAGAAAAGTGCCGAACAAGCTTGGAGAGGTAAGGATTAGTGCCGATACGAAGCTTCCCCACATAAGAAAAAGTCTGAAAGCATGGACCTGTAGCCCTTGATGGTAACAGGCTGGAGATCCCGAGAATCAAACAGATATACCAGAAACTCCGCAATCTGTGAAATCTAAGGATTTGCATAATCAACAGAGTGATCAGCACACCATCGACAAAAGACCTTCCATTTAGCTACATAAGCTAAACCAGTGGAGTGCCTCCTTGAAGAAGAAATGCACTCCACTACTCGTCTCGAAAAACCTCTACGGAGGAGACAGGACCTGACAAAAGATATGCGTGAAGGCACAATGAAGTCGGGTCAACGTGAAACCTCCTCGGGCGACCTTGACAAAGAAGGTCGCGACGTAGCGGGAGATGTGCCGGAACCGCCGCCATCAGCGAGCGGAGCTGATTGATCCACACCCACTGAGGCGACAGGGGAGTGATCAGAATGATTCGACAACTGCAGGTTCGAATTTTGGCTAGAACCTGAGGCAGAATCGGAACCGGCGGGAAGGCGTAGCCGACTAGACCGTTCCAATCGAGTGACAGAGCGTCCACGGCAAAAGCCAGAGGATCTGGACACGGGGACACGAAAGTGTCCACCTGATGGTTCCATCGAGTTGCAAAGAGGTTGATGTGGGGACGTCCCCAGAGATCGCAAAGCAACTGGAACCCTGCCCTGTGGAGCATCCACTCGGTGGAAATAACCCTGCCCTGTCGGGACAGGGAGTCGGCTAGGACGTTCAGACGACCGGGAATGTGACGAACAACCACTCCGGCGTGAACATCCTGAGCGAGCAGTAGAAGATCCCGAGCTAATTTGTACATCGGAACCGAGTGCGTGCCGCCATGGTTCCGAATGTAAGCAACCACTGTCGAATTGTCAGACAACAGAAGGACCTGGTGATTCTACAGGTGAGGGATCCACTGCCTGAAACTCAGAAGAAGAGCAAGAAGATCCTTCTGGTTGATGTGTAGAGCTGCTTGATCCTGGTCCCACATCCCGTGTAGGGAAAGACCGAGAGGATCCAACGTCGCACCCCATCTGAGATCGCTGGCATCTGCCGTCAGAACGCGATGGGTAAGTCCAGTGGAACACCCTGCGTAATCCACTGAACATCTGTCCAGGGAAGAAGGTGAGGATACAGAGATTCCGGAAACGGAAGCACCTGATCCAGAGAATCTACATTCGGCCTCCAACGATTGAGCAGAAAGTGTTGGAGAGGTCTGACACGCAGCCGACCTAGAGGAATGAGATTTGTCACCGAACCGCAGAGACCGATCAGCCAGAGAAAACTCCGAGTGGTCGCGGACGTGGACTGGGACAGAGTCAGAGCAAAAGCTGAGAGAATCACAGCCTTGGCCTGGGGAACCGCTACCAAATTGAATTGGGTGCGGAAAGCCATCCCCAGATGACAAAACGACTGAGAAGGGACCAGGTCCGACTTCTCCTCGTTGACTCTGAATCCTAGCGACGTGAGCAAGCTCAACAGAGTGGCGACATCCGACTCCAGTAAGGCAGCATTGGAATGCCTCTGGAGGATATCGTCCAGATATGCTGAAGTAGTCACCCTGGACTGTGTGCAATGGAACGCTATCACATGCGACATCAGTCTGGTGAAGGCCCAAGGAGCCAGGTTGAGGCCGAAAGGCATGGCCTTGAACTGGTAAACACGCCCCAGAAAAGCGAACCTGAGATACTTCCGTGACGCCCGATGCATCGGAACATGGAAGTAAGCGTCTCGCAGGTCGATGCTGGCAGCGAAATCTCCCTGGTGAATTGATTGGCGGACCGACCTGAAAGTCTCCATGCTGAACTTGGGAGCAATGATAGACTGGTTCAGGATACTCAGATCGATAACCGGTCGGAGTCGGCCGTCCTTCTTCGGCACCAAGAACAGGCGGGAATAGAAACCCACTGACTGAATGTTCTTGACGACCTCGATCGCCCCCTTTGCCAGGAGACTGCCAATCTCCGTGGACAAAAGTTCCTGACGTAAAACGTCTGAAGGAACTGTGGTTTGGAAGAGGCACCCTTGACAGAGTGGGGTGCCGTCGGAAGGATATTCGCAGCCCGGACCGAACAACAGCTAACACCCACGGATCGGATGTGATGGTGGCCCAAAGGTCTGCGAACTCTGCTATCCTTCCTCTAACCTGGGACAAGTCGAGGTGAGGACCTTCATTTCGAGCCCCGACAAAGCCCACGAGAGGAGAAACCACCTCCTCTACTAAATGAAGAATCCTGAGACTTCCCTCGATATCTGCCGACCTTTACCCTTACCCCTTGAGTAAGAAGTAGAGGCGGCGGCAGAAGGACCAGCCTTTTGCTTCACAGAGAAAGCAGAAGGGTACTTGTTTGGCTTGGAACGGACCTTGCCTCCCCTAGAAGGCTGATCAAGCTGACGAAACAGCAGCTGATCTTTTGAATGACGTAGGACGTCATCCCGGACCGTCGACACGGAACCATGGAGAAGTTGCGGACCTGCCAAAGAAGCAGATCGAAGAGCAGCACGCTGCTCCTCGGGAAGGGATCGTCCTGTGTCCAGCACAGCGTCCCTTCGAACTAATTCCAGATTAGCCGTGTTACAGGCATGCGTGTGAGTAAGATGCATAAGCACCTTGGACAGCACACGCAAAGGAGCCTGTACCTCATCAAACTTATCTGGAGGCAGATAAGCAGCCAAAGCTGAGACGACGTGATCTGAGAGAGAAAGCATGCCAAGCATCTCTCTAGATAAGCCCAACGTGGACTCCAGAGTCGTCATTGGAATGACGGCAGACTTGGGCTTGGAAAGCCCGAGTGAAGTGGAGTCCTGATCCAGAACCGTCAAAGTCTGGCAGACCGACAGATTGGTGGAATAGTAGGAACGATAACGCACAGGAGGCAAAAAGGCGTCAACCCTGGTGAAGAACGAAGTCTTCAGAGCCTTGGAATTCAGCTTGGAGTCCAATGCTGAAAAAGCTTCAACCACCTGTACCGACTGGCACGGCCAAAGGCGCCCAGAAGCAGGTTGCTCCATAGGCTGTAGGCGCACGACCGATGATCGCGGCCTGGCTGACACTGTCGGCTGGTTAGTTGGTTTGAGATCAGGCAGAAACCCAAACACAAAGTCAAGAGCTGCCCCCAAGTCCGAAGACTGCTGGCCCTCGACATCAAGCATGTCTGACTCCTCCCCAGAGTCGGAAGACACATAGCCCATCGTGGGCAAACCAGCCGACGCCTCCCATGGTGTCGGGACACCAGGGGAATCAAAAACCGGCCTGTTTCTAATCCCGGGAGGCGGCGCCATAGGAGGCGCCTGGAAACCACTCATTGCCTCACTGGAAGCAACAGGAAGGCTCTTTGATAGAACCTGAATGAGTAAGGAGAGGGCCTCCCTAAGCTCACTGCCCGTACTGGCCGGTTCGACAGGGGAGCGAACCGGCAAAGTGGCTTCACCTCTGACCCTCTTAACCACCGAAGGGTCACGATCCTCCAAAACACCCGACACAGGACGACGGGCGGCTGCCGAAACATCTGAAGGCAGACGTGTATAGGGGTACGAGGCACCCCGAGGATCAATATAGTGAGAACTCATAAGAGTCACCGTGGACCTCTGCGGGGCAGAAGGTCCAGGCTGCACAAAAGGCATTGGTCCCCCAAAACTGGTCATGTGGCCAGAATGAGAGGACAGAAACGCCACGGAGTTCATAGTGTCTCCACTAAGAACATCCGAATCCAAAGACACAACTATGGTGCTCGACCGCGTAGAGACCACAGAGATGGGTTCGGCCGGCAGCCCCTTCCAACTTCGCCGAGTTGAAGTCAGGGAAGGCTGAGGCCGATATCCCACGTCAACAGTACCAGACATTCCTGCGGTCCCCTGCAGCGAAAATCCGAGGCCGGCTGAAACTAACGACGAAGCAGACGGACCAGCAGTAGTAGTAGATACGTCGGGAGTCATTGAGGCGGGTGGAATAGTGGAGAGCACACCTGCTCGGCTCCGAAGGAGAAGTCACAACCCTAGTGACAACCTCAGATGTCGACTGGAGGGGGACCTTAGTCCCGGAACCAGGCACCTCTTCACCAGAACACTCAACGGCTCCTGCAGTATCCACCACAGGAAAAGACTGCACATCCCCCACGGAGGAGGAATAACTCTCACCAGACAGGGTCGGCTCGGGAGCCCCTGAACGACCACATTCTCCTTTCCCGCGGGAGCGAGAGGCACGGCCACGAGAACGAACGACACGGTTAACTGACGCCCAGAAAGTGGATGACCATGATCCACAGACACCACATGGCCGCTCGGCCGAACACCCATTACTGGAGGAACAAGACGAATGTAAATCATCCACATGCTTTGGCAGCAGACATAGCCCACAAGGAATTGTCCTGGGCATGATAGAGGTGAGAGGAGCAAAGAAGGTGAAATCAGAAAACAGAAGAACACCCCAAAAAAGAGAGAAAGGTGACAGAAACAAAGACACCAGACGGTCGACCGGTAACCACACAACAGGATGACTACTCTCAAAAGAGAGAAGAAAAACTGTAGGAGTGGTACCCCGCTGACACCTAACTCAAACACAATTAGAAAATTTTGCAAATTAAGCATTAACAATAATTGTGAAAATTAATAAATCCAAACCGCATGGAACACGAAATTCGCGCGCGACTCGAGGGAGAACAATTAAAATACATTATGGATATATAATATTGAAGAGAATATAAAGAAAACTGTTCCTGAGTATACAAAGGATACACTGATGCACTATGAATCAGGAATCATCAAACATCGAGCTGGATAAACACTGATAAGCGTGCAGAAACATCTCGACACGAAGCGGATGATAAAAAGAATGAGTCTTTAGAGACGGTATATGCGCATTGGCAACGGAAGTCGTGGAGTTGTACTTGGGAGAGAGCATCCTTTACTGGGTCTACGCCGGTTGCACTCGACCCAGTTTTGGCTTATTTTTGCTTGGTGCTTTTGCATCACTTTTCTTTCCCAAATTGCTTGGGAAAGACAAAAATAGAGAGTATTTTAGCCGAGTTAGGGACTTCCACTGTAGTGCAAGCCTGTAGTAAACAATTGTGAGTGGGTTGATAAGAAATAATACTGGTATATGTTTCTTCCCACATAATGTCTTATTTTATGTAGGTATTGGTGTTTATATCTGAAAAATGTGAAAAAATTTATGGTCGCCACATTAATCGCCAATCATGAAAGCCAGTCGCATTTGGCGACCTGGCACCCGCTAATTTCAACCCTTGATGTTGAGGCAATTAAAGTGGCAGTACCAGATATCTTTTTAGGGGAGGGGGCAAGGGTAGAAAAGATAGTCAATGGAGGGAGGCATTTTTGTGAGCATTGGTGCTTGCATGCTGGTACAAACTGGGAGAACATTTGTTCCATTTGCCCAAAGGTTGTGTAAAATTTTCTTTACAGGGAGCTCTTTTCTTCATGTATTCGTCTATTAAGACATTAAAATGGAATCAATGCAGGTGAATTTAATATTGAAGGTTACAAAGTTGATTAATTTAGGGACAAAGAAGAGAAATTAATCTTACAAGAACATATTTCCTCAATACATTTAAAAACTTCTAGACAAAATACAAATCTTTGCTGAGGGTAGCAACTGCGCAAGCATTCATTCAATCAGAAGGAGAACATTTTTCATCTGTACATATCGAAAACTGATTACACATGTGAAGGCCACCGTTACGATAAAAGTAACAGAATGATAAATAAATCACCAACTCAAGGAAATAAATTAGACTAGATAATTTTTGCCATGATAATACTTTTATATAGGTCTACCATGCATTAACCCTTTAACCAACAATTCGCCCACATCCGCCCACGTAATATGTAGATCCAGCAGCTGAAAAAATATTATTTTTCGAAAAATTTCAACAAAACCATATCATGTGACCCCTCGTTCGAACAAGCTCGTCGAGCTCGTTCCAGTGAGGTGTCTAATGATATGGTGTTGTTGAAAGTTTTCGAAAAAATTAAAAAACGATATTTAAATTAATGAATTTTGATATCGTCTGCGTATGGTAAAGGGTTAGTGTCAAGTGATGGCACTATTATAGCTCCCACTGACTAACAGTTACATGAGCTAAAAATTGACCTTAGACTCAGCCCGTCCCCTTTCAAAATCATTGCACCATCCATGTGCAATAAAGTAGGGCTGCACGATATTCAGATTTGAATACCGGTGACGATATCAAATAAAATATCGCAATGTACCGGTATATCATCAAAAATTTGTTAAAAGTTGAGAAGGCAGTCAGATATCACCGCTATTATGATACTATAGTAAATTGTCTTTTTGTCTATATTATTATAATAGAGGGTTATATGATTGCGCAATATATATTTCTGGAAAAGGGTAGCCAATGTTGTTGTTAAATTAAAATGCAAAATTTGCGAAACGCCAAGTCCATTCGCAACATTCGTGGCACTGTCGGGAGAATCCGCTCTAACATACAAAGAAATCACTCTGCTGGCGTAATTTACCTTTAAATAAACTACCTATTGTCCCTTTTTTCCAGGGACCGACCTGGGCATGCGCCAGTGCGTATTTGGTTCTGAAACATCAGGACCTGGCTCTTAAATCTCAGAAATAGGCTTCTCAGTTGGCGCGTAACTTCTCAGATCATATTTTGATATTCTTTCGATGGATAATCGAGAGAGACACTCTTACATGTATTATATATATGATTATCATTTATCATTGTTGTAGAGTGCTTAGTTAATACTTCAAGTCTTAATTACCAAGCATTAATCTTCACTGTGGTTTCTGATCAAGTCTTGGCTGCCTAAATAATTCACACTTACCAACTTGCCGGGACCAGAAATCACAATAATCATTAATTTTAGGCTTGCTAGTTATGTACGTGATTTCCAGCATGCATGAAGTTCTGATCACTGAACTTCAATGAGGGGGTGTGGTGGTGTTGCGGTAACCGGTTCTCGTCAGATCACCGAAGTTAAGTAATGTCAAGCGCGGTTGGTAATTGGATGGGTGACCATTTCAGCAACTGATTTGCACTCCTGCACTATGTCCTTGGGCAAGACACTTAACCCCGATTGCCTACATGAGGGGATGATGACGCTGTGTACTATGGCGTACTGCACGTCGATGGTGCACATGTCTTCAACCAATCTAACCCTGCCTGTGCTGCGTTCAGAGTTACGATGTTGGAGAGCTGACAGCTTCTTGTCGTTGCTCGGTGGTTCCCTCCGGCCACTCCACCTTTAAAACTGTCACCAACATGATATGACCCTGGCTGTTAGGGTGTCGTTAAACCCTAATAAATAAATAAATAAATGAATGAATGAATGAATGAATAAATGAATGAATAAATAAATAAATAAATAAATAAATAAATAAATAAATAAATAACCTCATTGATAATTTTGGCATCAGACATTTGGACTGATGATTTTAAACCTCAGTCAGACATTGTTCTTTTTGAACCTGACACTGTCCTTGTCTGACCACTTATTTTCTGGTATGATCTCAGATATTTTTGGATGCAAAAATTGTAAATTTAAGATTTTTTTATTAGGGTTTAACGACACATTAACAGCCAGGGTCATATCATGTCGGTGACAGTTTTACGGGTGGAGGAAGCTGGAGTTCCAGGAAAGAACCACCGAGCAACGACGAGCAGTTGTCAGCTCTCCAACATCGTAACTCTGAACCCATCCAACTACTAACCACGCTCGACGTTGCTTAACTTCAGTGATCTGACAGGAACCAGTTGCCGAGACGCCACTGCGCCCCTTAAAATTTAAGATCACCCCACAAAGGCTACATGTACAGAACATGTATGCAAAAAAATTTGCCAAACCCTTCGAAGCCTAGATAACCTAAATCTCACTGGGCTCTCTTCTGTCTGTGTTTTTTTAGCTAGTATTATTTGTGGTTGTCAAAATTTGCTCACTTGTAACAATTTATGGGAAAGTGAGGCACACTCATTTTTTTTTTTTTAGGGTTAAACGACACATTAACAGACAAGGTCATATTGTGTCGGTAACAGTTTTATGGGTGAAGGAAGCTGGAGTATCTGGAGAGAACCACCGAGCAACGACAAGCAGCTGCCAGCTCCCCGACATCGTAACTCCGCACTGCAGCACAGGCAGGGTTAGATTGGTTGAAGACATGCGCACCATCGACATGCAGTACACCTTAGTACACGGCGTCATTGTGCCCCCATGTGGACAATCGGGGTTAAGTGCCTTGCCCAAGGACACAACGCGGGAGTCCGAATCGATCGCTCAGACGGTCACCCATCCGAGAACTAACCGGGCTCGACGTTGCTTAACTTCTGTGATCTGATGAGAACCGGTTACCACAACGCCACCGTGCACCCGGCACTCTGTCATAAATTGTGAAAAAGGCAAATACACACAAGCTTAATAATTTCAATACAAACATAATATGAAGCACATCTACAGAAAATGATGACTTTTAACCCTTTGAACTCTAGAGGTATCTTCCATGCCAGTTCAATGGCAGCAATTAGAAGAGTCCATATTCATTATTTGGGGAAGACAAATCAGTATTTTCAATGTGCAGCCTAAGGGCTGCATGTTAAAAATATTGATTGGTCTACCCCACACATTTACTGAACAGCCACCCTCTTTAATGGTGTTATGACGTATCATGTTCTTGCAGGCCTGGCATTCTGAAAAATGCAGGAGGGCAAAAAATCGCTCTCCTCAATCAGCTTAGGAGAGCAATTAGCTTTACACAGCATTTTAAGTATCCAGTAGAACGAACTCATTGAAACTAAAACCAACAGACTACATCAGTGATTTTATTAACTTTACTAAGGTAAAGCGAAATCTCTTAGACATCTAGATGTCTCACTCAACAACCAAACACACACTTGACAAGACCTGTGTGTGTACCCAGACCTGTTGTCCAAGAAAGTCATACGCCTACCACTACCACCTTCAACCCCCCAAGGGGGGTTGAAGGTGGTAGTGGTAGGCGTATGACTTTCTTAGACAACAGGTCTGCTTGAATCTACAGTCACATCCTGGTGCAAGTGCTTCAAGTGACAGGATAGTAGTAATGGTAGTATATTATAGTGTCAATATTCCTTGAATAATTACCCCTCAAACTGTGATGTCAGTTGTTGAACTTGAAACTGACAGAAAAAAAAATATTGCTGTAACCCATTTTGCTTCAAATGATTGCAACTGTGTTTGGGTATGGTTGCAGCCATTAACTTTTACCACTAAACCACTTTCAAAATGAAATTACGTGTTGTTATGTGACTTCGAAATTAAATTACATTTTTGCTTTACAACAAAAATTTAATGGGACCACAATACATGTAATCTCAATCATCCCAGACCAAAATATTTAGGAGGGCAATTTTTCGCTCTCCTTAATTCTTCCAGGAGGGCAGTAAGGAGAGCTAAAAAATCGCTCTCCTGAAATTGCCAAGCCTGTAACAGTTAATGAATACAAAACAAAAGGCCTATCTGTTGGAGCTGGGAGGTTGTGGGATTTACACTGCAGTTGTGGTTTTGGTTTTTTTAATCAAAAAACCTCGGTTGCGGTTTCGGTTGTCCATAAACATATAGCCATCCGTATATACCCATCAGATCGGCACTATAATTACAACATCTTCCACTAACAA
Source organism: Pictodentalium vernedei (assembly GCA_031216915.1). NCBI lineage: Eukaryota > Metazoa > Mollusca > Scaphopoda > Dentaliida > Dentaliidae > Pictodentalium > Pictodentalium vernedei. Next base: position 55,830,086 of record CM062297.1, read on the forward strand.
CTAACAAGGCATCTTCTAATTGATTGTATCAGCTGAATAAATAATTATAACATATCTATGCCTGTAATGTTCTAAAATGCCAGGCCAAAGAAAAACCCCAAACTGTGTTTAGGATAACACGGCAAACACTAAAAAATTATGCTGACCCTCAAAATTTTATCAATTAAAAGTCGCTCATCTATGTCATTGTAACCCTAAATTTCCGCACGGCTTCAACTATGAATTTGAAACTGATTTGATGTTCATCTTTCAAATTTATTTATTGGTGTTTAAGGTCACATATTTCTGCACAATGGCTAATCATGACCGCGACAGTTTTACGGGTGGAGGAAGCCGGAGTACCCAGAGAGAATCACCGAGTAACGGCGAGCAACTGTCAGCTCCCCAACATATCAACTCCACACAAGCAGGGTTAGCATTGGTTGAAGACAGGTGCACCATCGACATGCAGTATGCCTTAGTACACAACGTCACCGTGCCCCCACGTACATGTAGGCAATGGGGGTGAAGTGTCTTGCCCAAGAACACAATGCGGTTGCCACAGGTGGGATTCGAACCGAGGACCTCTTGGCTTGCAGCCTGCACCTCTACCTACTGAGCCACCACGCCCCGCTCATCTTTCAAAATTACCTGTAGAAATAAATATACTGGGCAGTATAAATGAAGAGCAAGTGCAAGCTATAGTTCATTAAAGGAAACCACATTTGATAAACTGATGAACATTTTACTGTGCTTCAGCCTTGGTGTTGACAGGTCATGAATATAAATGAACATCATGTCGAATTTTGGGTGTATTGATACTGAAAGCCTCAAATTTTGGCTTACTGTCTTGAAAATGTCAATGGTGCAAGTATAGTGTATAACAGTTTTGTTTTTTTAATTCCATTCAAATGTGTGCAGAAATTATTTGAGGGTAACCCGAAGATTCATAGATATTGCATTTATTATAAAGTGAATTACATGGTCATTCTGGTAATTCGATATTACTCGCAGAATCTTAAAACACGCTGGAATTTTAAAACCGAATTTGCAGTTGTGTTATTGGAGTGTGGTTGCGATTTTCAGTAGTTGTCTCACAACCGATCCCGACCCCAGCTCTACTACATGTATCTGTTGCATTGATCAGTTGATCTTCCTTCAACATGTACGAGTACACTGTGATGTCTATACCACCTACCCGTTCAACCTTAATTGTCCAAGTATATAACTGATGTAAAAAAATATACCACCCACAAGGCAAGGGAAAGCATTTACATCAGAACCCTGTTAATTGAATAGCCACTTTACTGATGAAAATTATTCAATTAACCGCAGTATTCAATTAACAGGGATTGTGTCACTTTCTTGTATTCTAGAGATAAACTTAGCATTTATTCTATTATATGTTTGACAGAGCTCCATGAGGTCTGTCAAACAAGATATAATAGATTAAATCCCTTCACTGGATGTACTGAGGCCAAATAGGTCTATAAACAAAGGAAAACTGGGGAGGGTCAGGGTAATTTCTCGACAGGTTACAAGATGTTTTATTCAATTAACAGGAGTTTACTCTGTAACCTATATTCAATTAACAGGACAAATTTGTACTGGAGGTATGGTAAATGGTTTTGTGTTGGGAAATTATATTCAATTAATAGAGCTTTTCAATAAAGAGATATCCAATTAAGTGGGCTCTACTGTATTCATTTATTTACTGGTATTCTAGATAACATATTTCTGCACAATGACAAATTGTGACTACCGCTTGGAGATAAAGTCAAGTTTAGTCAATCATTTATACCTGTGTGGCCCATTTAAGAAGTTGCCCATTTTAGATGGCTTTCACCCCAAGCAGTGGTGACTAGGTTATATTTCACCAGTAAAACAGAGCCTTTGTACCACAGTAAACAAGCACTGCTTCACTTTCTGGGGAAATGAAAGCATGATACCTTAAATTCTGAATGAACCCAATCTAATGAAAGCAATAAATATTACACAAAAAAAACGTCAAAATGTCAAAACAGGAAGGGAACAATTATCGCTTTGTTTGAAACTCCAACTGGAACTTTATTTATTTTGGCAGAAATAATGATCATCTGCAGAAGTAGACATTTCACTATGACGGGAAACAATATACCATATACAGTGCAGTCACTGTGGACTGCATGGTCGACATCCATGTGTTTACCAGGTAATAAAAATCATAATAAGCAAAATTTTAATTAATGAAGCACCAGGTTACACCTGGTGCTTCATTAATTAAATTTTTGATGATTATTCCAAAAATCAGAGTTTGGAATCTAATATAACTATGTGCATGGAAATACTGCCCACCCGTGGAAAGTGACCAGTCCAAGGCCTTTCTTTGTTGCCGTCCCTTGACAGCTGTTAACCTTTGGGGGCCAATATCTATCGTTAACAAACAATGCGGTCTTAGAATACCAGTAGACAATTAATCATACAATCAGGTAGGGCTGCACAGTATTTGATTTTTCAATACCGAGGACGGTATAAAATAAAATACCGCGGTATGACTAAATACCGTTAGCGTCATCAGCTTTACATTTTCGGGACAGCTGGACAGGGGAACTTCAATCACAGGCGTCTGGAAACCTGATCTAAAGAAATATATAACACCTACTTCGAAATACCCTTTCTTATATAGATAATACATGTATACACCTGTATATTAAATATATAAGAGGGGGTATTTTGAAGTAGGCGTGATATATCTCTTTAGATATGTGACCTTAAACATCAATAAATAAATAAATCTCTTTAGATCAAGTTTCCAGATGCCTATGCTTCGATGAAGAACGAATGTTGTTTTTTCAACGAGCATTTTACGGACAATGTATTTTTTAACTTTTTCACTGTTAGGAATTTCTTCACTCCAACAAAAGTGTTAAAAAACGATTGTCGGTAAAATGCTCGTTACAAAAAAACTTCGGTCATTTAATCTCAATTAACTTCACATGTAGCTAATAAAACACCAGTATGGCTTTTCTATTGTTGGTGGCAGAATGCTAATCGAGTTTATATGGAATACATTGAGACAGGATGTACTCGAATAAAGAAGCATTAAATTTATTGTTCTCTTAATTGTGCTACGGGCAATGGAACAGCATGTCCTTTAACAAACATGCATTGAATTTGCGAAGTTATCAATTACCAATTTCACACCATTCGATGGAAGCTTATTTCGACGGATTAATGGGAGCGCATTAGTCTAAAGTATGTAATTTTTCAGTCTCACTTTGATATGAGATGCAATTGGTTAGCACCACATATATCTCATTTTGCATTTTCGTGGAACATATGGACTTTTTTATTGATAATACCATGAAAGTCGGTATACCGATTAAGTTGAAAATTGCTCGGTATTTACTCGGTATCGAAAAAAATACAGAGTTTCACTAAAATACCAAATTACCGTGCAGCCCTATAATCAGGTCCTGTTGACGATATTCAGGAGTGTAACTAAGGGGTGTAAGGTGGACCCCCCCCCCCCCCCCCCCCCCCATTCCCACTTTTAAAAAAAACAACAAAAAAAAACAAAAACCAACTTTTGGGTCTTCCTAGGAAATTTCATCTGGATTGTAGACCTGGAGCTGCTGTTGCCAGACACATATTCGGTCTCATGCAAATGTTGGTCTGTGATGGATTGGAGATGTTTGGGGTTTCAACGTGACCAATTTTGAGTCGGTATATGTCCAAACAAAATATATTAGGCAGCCCATGCATCACATCTACTACATTTATTTATCCATAAATAGATTTCCTTTTTGGGTTTTTTAACCAAAAAACCCATGACAAATATTCTAATTACATCAGCAAGGCATCAAAGAAATTAGGGTCCTTGATGATGTAGTTGGAGTGTTTCTCTTTATTTATTTATTCATTTAATATATTTATTTATTTCTTTATTGTTGTTTAAAGTCACATATTTCTGCACAATGGCTAATCGTGACTGCAACATGAATCTAAAGTCAAATCCCACCAATCATTTATACACAAAGGACTTCCACTCTAGGCATTAGTGATGGGTCCTAATTTACAAGTGAAACAGAGCTTCTTTACCACAGTAAACAAGCACTGCTTCACTTCCCGGAGTTCCCACAAGGAATAGTGTATTTCTTCAGGAGTTGAGTTATGACAGTCAGGACATATTGGGTTAAAGCTTCCCCTGCCATCCTACTCCTCCTCCCCCAGGAGTTGAGTCATGGCAGTCAGTACTTATTGGGTTTAAAGACCCGTCCACACCCCCTCAACAACAGATTTTCACGACACCCCTGATAATAATATAACTATGTTGGAATGGTTTCTTTGCTGTTTGGGGTAAAAAATTTCTGAGAATCAGATTTTGGGACCCACTGTACATTATATGACAAGGATGGGGATTACTACTGAATCACAGTGGGATCGATCTTCCAACACAAATTATACGGAATTTTGAAAAAAAATGCACAAGTATATTTTCAATTCCTGGAATACAAGGTAAGAACTGAAAATATGTTAGTACTTCTCTTGAATTGCTCTTGGAAATTAAACATATTCATCAGGTAAAAAAAATATGAGCCTTAGTTGTCATCGGACCTCCCTGTTGGGTAATTTTTGTTTGTTTGGATTTTACAGATAATATTATGGTTTGTTATCTATTCAAAAATAAAGATCAATGCACATTATGTATGAATAATAAATTGAATTATGCATATTAGAATTGTGATGCACCGATCCATCTTCAAATTGTTTCACCCCAAGGCTTGCAATTCTACATGCACCATTACTTCAAGTAAAGGTGCTTTATACAGACAGACAGATTAAATCAGTGCAAGTAAAAGTATATGTATGTTGTAAAATTACTTGTCTTACTTCACTCTTACTCACAGGTCTTAAAATTCATCGGAGAATCAGAATCGATTCTCTTAAGGAATACTAAAACTTTGATTCTCGCAAAATGTTCATTCAATTCTACTCATAGAATCTTAACACTTAAGGGCCTGGACAAATGTCTTGAATTCCCACCTTCCACAGTCCCTATACGTCTAATGGCTTAGCAGCATTTTTAATTAAGTCTTGGCTGCAGCCAAGACTTCACTAGAAACCACTGCTTACATTCATGCAGAGAATGGCTAATTTCCTGACAACTGTTTTTCATATGGAATGATCATTTCAACCTACGGCAATAACATTGTGATTCACATTGGGTTTGTTTAACAGTAGAATTAAGTATTGTTGTAATTTTTCCTACTCATACATGTGAGCTTGACATTCATCTTTTTTAAAGTTGGCTTTGCCAGGATGGATTTTTGAAACAATAATTAGACCTATATATACCCACATGTAAGTAACCCTGGACTATGATTTATAGTTTACATGTAGTTCAATAACATTAATTACTCCAATGGGGGTGAGGTGGCGCGTCAGATCACCGAAGTTAAGCACAGTCGAGTGTGGTTAGTAGTTGGATGGGTGACCATTTCAGCGACTGATTCACACTCCCACGTTGTGTCCTTGGGCAAGGCACTTAACCCCGATTGCCTACATGGGGACACAACGACGCTGTGTACTAAGGCGTACTGCACGTCGGGGGTGCGCATGTCTTCAACCAATCTAACCCTGCCTGTGCCAGTGTGCAGAGTTCAGAGTTATGATGTTGGAGAGCTGACAGCTGCTCGTCGTTGCTCGGTGGTTCTCTCCGGGTACTCTGGCTTCCTCCACCCATAAAACTGTCACCGACATGATATGACCCTGGATGTTAATGTGTCGTTAAACCTTAATAAAAAAAAAAAATTAAAAAAAAAAATTACTCCGACTTCACCAAACTTCACTTTTGTGTGTTTATACAGTTAAAACTAGAAGTCCTGTCACGTCTAGTGCAGAAGATGCTTGTTAGATAATGCGCTATCTAGTGCAGAACAGTCAAGTAAACCTCGTTAAACATGCGATAACTTCTGCGCTATGTAATGCAAAATGTAGTGTAGTGTGCCATTCACAAGGACGTTAACTTTGATCTCCGACACACATCATTAGGAAAAGAAATGTGTTGTAACTGGACTTGAATATCCATCGATATCATTTCGAATCAGGTTCACCTGGTACATTAGTCGTGACAAAGAAAGAAAAAAATGCCGAAAAAATGTTGAAATTACCCGTTTTAATTTTCTCAAGAAGCCTGTACATTGAAAGCAAAGTCGCTGCCAAATCGGATAATTGTCTTTTAAATGATTTATTCAGTGCTATTGTTGAACGCGGGGATGAGACTTGTGGAAGATGTATATGTACGAACAGTCCGGCAAATGATCGTTTTGAAATCACCTATTAAAAAAATATTTGATACCAACAATTTATCAAATTAATATCTGTGACCTTGTTCGACTTGGAACACATGGATAAATCTGTTCATAAAATCACCATAAAAAATGCAAATACCAATAAAACTACTCAGTCTCCCAACTGAATTTTTAACGAGCAATTCGCAGCAAATTTTCAGTATCATTTAAAACCTTCATTCATTTTTGAGTCCTTGTTCATATCACCAGCTAAACCCAATAATAACACACAAACTGGGCCTTGACTCGCTATTCAGTACGATGGGAATCGCTAAGAGAATCCCCTAGCCAAATCGACTCCCCCATCATTTTGATCCAAACCGTCCCCACTATTTGACCCAAACCGATCATCAGCGACCAGGCTGTGTAAGTCTGGCGAACGATTTTACCCCGCCCCGAGTTAAATCGTCCCCAGAAGATTTTTTTTATTTTAATTTTTTATCCCAAACTGATTTTTCTCCGGATCAGAGAAATATAAAAATAATGCCGTACTGTGAATTAAAGGCCAAAATTTAACTGATCACATGTGAAAGAGTATCACATGCAGCATGCTCAATGAACCATGCAGTGATGGAAACACATGTTGGCACACGCAAAGGGCAGGGGGGAGCGGGGTCGGTGGGTTTTTGGGGGTCAGTTAGGAATTTCTCCAGATTTATTTTGCAATGCCCCCCTCCCCCCCCCCCCCCCCCCACCCCCACACACACTCATAAAATTACACAAGCAGCTGTGATGGATGAAATAATTATGCATCAACGCTTTCAATACAACTTTCCTTTATAAGTAATAATGTTAACCAAGTCTGACTCTCAATGATCGAAGGTGACATTGGCCACCAACTGAACTTGAGAATACTTTTCGTTTACATTTTACTTACAAAATACTAAGCTAGATTGGGGAAGAATTGGCAGTTTGCCGCCAATGCTTTCGTCTATGTAGAGATACAGATGCATTAGGATTTGGGGGTTCTGCTGATGAAAGGGAGTGTGTGTGTGTGGGGGGGGGGGGGGGGGGGGAGGTGACCATTTGCTGATCTGATTTTCAAATTTCCTGGTGAATAATTAATTTCTTGTTCAGGTTTCACCCAAATGCATATTCTTTTACAGAACACCAACTATCTCTTGAAACTGAAACTTTCTTTATAAATAGCTGAGCATTCTGAATTCATAATTCGCTCGCAACACTTTTGATACACTGTCAGTTCGATATTCTGTGGAGGGCGTTCTTTGTTTTCCAACCACGCTTACCTCTCCCATAGTTCCTCCATAAGAATGGCTGTGATTGATAGTAGGCGAAAATTCTCGAAATGAAAACGTCATTACTTCTGCCTTCTCAAGGTTTAGCCGTCTTGAATCAACCTGAATGATCTTCTCATTAATCTTCGAGAATGAAAATCACACAATATGCATTTTTAAATTATATTTCTTGTATTGTCGCGAAATGAATTGATAAAAGGTGGAAACCAGATGAACAAACATCATCTCGTCTTCTGAGTATCCGCATTCTAATATTTAATTGCCACCATATGTCAGTAGGAGGTGCGACTTAATTACTGTTGTTTGTCTGTTACAAGTACTGAATATCAATCAGCCGCCGTGCATTACAATTCTGCAGAAATTGCGATACAGTACCATGAATCAGATGTGATACTCTGGTGATTTGTTGCACTAACCTAATGCGTTATTATTTCAAATTAGTTCAGAATACAGACTGGACTTCTAGTTTTAAAAATAGATGTTTGGTGTCTTTAGACCAGGGCTCGAAATGTACACCTGTCTCAGACAGATAGGATTTCCCTGTAACGGGCCAAATTTCTTTTCACCTTGTTGAATATGCACACATGAAAAGCAGTCTGGAACAACGTCAACATGTGCACATTAAAGGCAAAATTGTAAAACTGTACATCTCGACTCAAGTACGTGGGAAATCAATACCGAATTAGGCCAGCAAACGAGATGCAAACTGGCATTATTAATGGTAAATTGACGCAAACATTTTTGTTCGTTCATGTTAAGGGCACCTGTTTTGAGGTCAAAAATTGGCCTTTAACACTTTGATACTTTTGTATGTCTTATGACGTACAAAATCAAACAGCATGTTGACACTTTGTGGTCATTTGTTTTGTTTATTATTTTCGATTTTTTAAAGCTTTAACCTCAATCCCTATTTTCTCCCGAATAGTGCTTACATGGCTTGATTTAATCTGAAAATTTTGAATAGCAATTTACTATTCACCCTGGAAAATTGATTAGCAGTTGATCCAAAAGCACTTGAAACTAATAAATCTTGAATAGCAAAATCAGAAATTGGAGAGGCAAAGTGCTATGCTAATCCAGTTAAATCGAGCCCTGAGTGCTTAGTGACAACCATTGAACCAAATGTTATCACAGCTTAAAATACAAATATAATCCTGCTGTCAAGACTTCTGAACTGGTTGAGTGCTAGACGCCACTATCGTGGCTTTCTAACAATGAGGATACCAGAGCAAAAGCCAACACTTTCCTTGCTTATACATGTATTTCATATTCAGTCAAATACAAATAATATTTGATTTATGTAAATTTGTTTTATTACAAATTATTGGAGAGTGCCTGTGGGTATTCTCTAATAATCTGTGATAAATCAAGTTTTGAATAACAAATTCAGACCACCAAAAATAATCTAGCCCTCAACCAGATCATCACTAATGAGAAAAATATCTTGTTATTTGTGTTTTCCGACACCCACCGAGGCCCGGAGGTGTGAGAGGGGTAGTGTAGCCATCTCACAGTTGCTACCTTGTTAACAGCACTACATAAAATGTACAATGCCCACATGGCAGATTTCATTAATAGTAAAACTTCATTTTGTCACTTTTAGCTTTTGTAAGCTTGAGGAGAGCTAATTGCTCGCCTAGGCCATGTGAGGAGCTCGCCTAGGCCATGTGAGGAGAGCGATTTTTAGCCCTCCTGCATTTTTTAACAATGCCAGGCCTGAAACACTGAGTCACCTGATGCTCCCTCTTGAGCTGAAACAATTAAAGGGTTTTCTTTATCAATTAATCACATGGAATAACCTTGGTTAACCGATTAATCACTTGCCCTAATAGATAGCTAAATAATTGCTGTACCGTTGATGATTTATATCATTAAACCTTTACTCAATTAACAGACAAATCCGGCCAGCGCCATATACAAAAATGTCCATTCAAATTTTATGTTTTAAATTTTTGTCTCAAAAACATATCTTATGACTCCTCATTGGGACGATCTCGTTCCAATGGAGGGTCATAAGCTATGCTTTTGAGACAAACATTGAAAATCTTTAGTAATTCAAGAATTTCTTGTGCAAGTATCGTCTGCTACCAGCATTTGGTGAAGGGTTGAGAATGACCATTTCCAGCTACTGATACAGTATAATGATTATGCAAGTAAACAAATATGTCAGCACGTAACTAGCATGCTTTACAGCAGCTAAGGCTATATCATGGCGAGTACACTTCATAAACCAAAAGTGTCAAGTATGAAATAAAATCAGTTGAATAAAATATGAAATAATCACAACAAAACTTAAAACTTAAAACCAAGAGCTATCGAAACAGTAATGACTAAAGTTATAAAAATCAGATTACTTATAACTAACTGGTGACATTAAGACTCATACAGTCTACGTTAAAAGAATAAAAACAATTTTAAAATTTATTAAAAAGGTTGATTTCTTTCAAAAATGAGAGAATTTTATGCGGGCTCGTATGGTAAAATAAATCTCTTAGTGATCCAGCTGTAAAAAATTGCCCTCTAACATGATGAAAATCAGTACAATTTGAAAGAATGTGCTCCACTGACAGCACCTGCTGCTCCTTTGTTAACCCGAATAATACTGTAGTTCAAAAGTACCGGTTTACCGATCAATTACTTTTTTGATCCATTAAGACATTGATCATTGGTTAATCGATTAATCGGTTAACACTATCATCTCTAGCTCCCTCCTAATTACAAAGCACAGTGATTATAAAAGTGGATAATTTCGACCGGAATACAGTTACATGTACACACAATCTGGATGATATTCTCTGTCTGCTTTCCTCAGAGAAATGATTAACCCCCTGCACACTGATGTCAAAATATCTAGATTTCAAGTAGCCATTTTTCCCATAATGCAACTGGGAATTTAACCAATTCAATCTTGTTTGACAGAGCTCAATGAGCTCTGTCAAACAAGATGGAATTGGTTAAATTTCGAGTTGCATTATGGGAAAAATTTGAATCCTGAACTTTAATATTTTGACATCAGTGTGCAGGGGGTTAAATATGGAAAAAGGCTGGTCACGTGTGTGGGGTGAGATAGCTGTCACGTGGGTGGGGTGTGACAGGCATTCAACTTTATATATATCTCAGTACCTTAGTGGTGGGAGAAAGATCTATCTCACCAAAGGTATGTAACCCAGGGCAGGTGTATAATTTCATTGGGCTGGTGGTGAGAGAAAAGTGTGCGTGTCTCATACTGTAATAAAGTCACCACTTTTACAAAGAGTGCACTAGACAATGCAAAAGATGTTTCACCACATTCCATCTTGAGTGGGATAATAAAAAAAAAATCAAAACAATTACATGTGCATTAAATCTCACAAGAGAAAATGATTTCTGTTCATCTCCAATATCTTTTGACATTCAATAATCAAGTTAAAACATCACTGAGCAGGCGAGGCATGAATAATTCAATATATTTTTCCGATAATTAAAACAGTACAAAATTGAAACAAAGCATTTTTAACCTATTGAAAACCACCAGTAGGTTAATGCAGAAACATCAACTGTTCATTATTTGGGCATGGATTAGGCCACATAAAGTAGATCTGTTTCTCAGGCCATTAGTTGTAAAATTGCATGCAGGTGAGCATTTTTTTATTCTATATTTTATTTCTGTAATTATTTCTTTGCCATCAAAAGTTCATGTTCTTGGTTTATGTTTTAGGCCTCATAATCTACAGAACAGCTTGGGTGGTAGTCTATTTCATCCCTTGAGTGCAAGAAGGCTTTGCAATGCTTTTATTTTAACCAAGTTAATTTTTTTTTATAAATTTGTCCCATGAGTGCAAGAAGGCTTTGCAATGCTTTAGCATTGCAAAGCCTTCTTGCACTCATGGGACAAATTTATAAAAAAAAATTAACTTGGTTAAAATATCAGACATAAACCATTTAATTTTTATTTTTTTAAAGTTTACATTGAATATAAAAAGAGAGCATGCAGCAGCTAAAAGGACCATGAGCGAGAGCCTGAGTAACATATTTTTAAATTTTTTAGGCCTTAATTAATTTCAACTGGGCGAGTGTCGAGTGCCAGAAGCCACTATCATGCCTCTCTTGAAAAGTATTGAAAGCCACTATGCTGACTCCGCAATGTATGAAGTACAGTGTAGGTTTTTATTCGTTGGGCAGTATTTTTTATTTATTTATTTATTGGGTGTTTAAGGTCACATACTTATGCATAATGGGTGACCATGACAGTTTTACAGGTGTAGGAAGCCGGAGTACCCGGAAAGAACCACGAGCATCAACAAGCAACTGTCAGCTCCTCAACATCCGAACTCTGTTCAAGCTCCGCTCATGCAGGGTTACAGCGGTTTGAAGACATGTGCACCATTACGTGCAGTACGCTATACTACATGGCGTCATAGTGCTCCCATGTAGGCAACCAGGATAAAGTGGCTTGCCCAAGGACACAACACGGGTCGTAGTGACGGGGATCGAACTCGGGACCTCTAGCATAGAAGCCCAACAATCTACCACTAAGCCACCGCACTCCCTATTGGGCAGTAGCAAGAAAAATATTTGTATACTATTGTTTTGTTACAGTTTATTGGAGAGTGCCAACAAGCACTCTCCAATAAAATGTAATACCACATTTATGAACAAAATCTTGCTAAACTAAGGCTTCAAATGCTGCTAGCATGGCATCTTTAAAAAAAGATTCTCATGTTAGGCCTAAAAAAGTTAATCTGTTTCTCAGGCCATCTCACACGATCCTTTTGGCTGCCGCATGCTCTCTTTTTATAACCAATACAAAATTAAACAAGAGGCCCCTAGGGGCCTTAATTGCTCACCTGACAAGTTGTTCAAAGAAGTATTTTGGATCACATTCAGCTAATCATGGCTCATCAACACTTAAGCGGAATGAAGTCATGAAAATTTTTGTCGGGGTCCTTTTTTTTTTTTTTACATAAATTCACTCTAATTCCTTCAAAACGCACTTTGTAGAAATTCTTTTTCCTCTGCTTAATTGACCCCCAGGGGTTGGGAGTGAGGTTGGTGGTCATAGGTGTATTTGGAGGGGGGGGGGGGGGGGGGGGGGGGGGGGGTTGCATAAAACCACTCTACATTTTGCAGCTAAACACTTTGTTACAACTATATGTAACTTACCTCCCCACCCAGAAGGAACGGAGGGAATTAAGGACATAGGCTAAACCATTTTTGCATCAAACCACTCTAATTCATCTAGGAACTCAATTTTGAAAAGGATGTAAAAAAAAAATTCTGAATTGTGGTCCAAAATTTCCAAGTCGGAACCAGACCCAAAATTTTCAGGCTATAAACATTTTTTTTTTCATCTCAAAATTGAAGAAAATGCATTAAAAATAGAAACAAATTTCTTTTAGAATTTTGGTCCAAAATTTTCAAGTCAGAACCAGACCCAAAATTTTCAACCCAGAGACCCGATTTGAACAAACTTGAATCTGCACCCCCACCCCTCCCCCCCCCCCCCCACCCCCCAGAGATGATGTATACCAATATTAAAGGATTCTGACTGGTGGCTCTGAAAAAGAAGATTTTTAAAGAAATTTCCTCATATTGAACTAAGTTAAAATTTGGGCTCCAATAGGGAGCCCAAATACTAACTCAGGGACACAATCTGAACAAACTTGAATCTGAACCCCCTAGAGATGTTGTATAACCAAATATGAAAGCATTCTGACTGGCGGAACTGAAGAAGAAGATTTTTAAAGAAATTTGCTTATATTTCACTAAGCTAAAATTTGGGCTCCTACAGGGAGCCCAATTATTAACCCATGGACTCAATTTGAACAAAACTTGAATCTGACCCCCTACAGATGTTATATACCAAACATGAAAGGATTCTGACAGGTGGATCTGAAGAAGGTTTTTAAAGATATTTCCTCAAATTGCACCAAGTTAAACTTTGGGCTCCAATAGAGAGCCAAAATACTAACTCAGGGACCTGATTTGAACAAACTTAAATCTGCACCCCCCCCCCCCCCCAACCCCCACCCACCACGAGATGTTGTGAACCAAGTATTAAAAGATTTCAACTGGTGGATCTGAAGAAGAAGGTTTTTAAAGAATATTCCATATATTGCACCAAGTTAAAATACGGCCTCCAACAAACTTGAATCCCCCCCCCCCCCTCCCCCGAGATGTTGTATAACAAATATGAAAAGATTCTGACTGGTGGATCTGAAGAAGATTTTTTGGAATTTTTGAAAACATTTATGGGTGCTATCAGAGTTATGCCCCTTGTGGTGCTCCCTGTGGGCGTGGCAACTTTATTTGAACAAACTTGAATTGACATACATGTATGATGAGGAACATGCACACCAAATTTGGTTCAATTTGATCCAGGAGTTTGTGAGGAGAGGTCGATAATGTAAAGTTTACGTCAGACAGATGACAATGGAATTACGGTCGACGGAAAGTGATTAGTAAAGCTCCCCTTGAGCTTTGCTCATGTGAGCTAAAAAATAATTAAAGTGTCAATGACACTGTAGCTCAACTTGTGTAAGACATGTACATGTATAGTATGTGACACATCAATGACACACATCTAGGTAATGACCCGATAACAAAGGTACACGTAAAGTATTGTAAAGGTCTGTACATAAATACTGACCACAGCCTGTAACAAATGCACAGGTAAAGTATTGTAAAGGTGGGTGACAGTTAGATGCCTCTCGCCAGAACCGTATTTAAATGTGCACTTACTGTGTATAAGTAGCACTGAATAAATCAAAGTTTGTCTTAATTGGCCGCTGCCGGCCATATTGAAATTTCGGACCGCACCCCAAAACACTCATTCTCGTCCCAAGGTGATAACAAAGGTACCCAAGAAGTTTTGTGAAGATCTGTTCATAAATACAGCCTCTAACCCGAGTCATATTAACATGTGTACTACCTGTGTACAAGTAGCACTGAATAAATCAAAGTTCTTCTAATTTACATAATTTCTGCATGAGAAAAAAATCTGTATTATATGTGATGTATTCCATATTACTAAACATTCATTCAAAAATTTATTCAAATCGGAACCTTCATATAGAAGTTCTGTACAAAAAAACTGATTGTACATGTACCTAATTTCAGTACAAAATGGCAGATGGCAGCCATCTTGAATTTTGGACTGCACCCAAAAACACTCGTTCCTGTTCCAAGGTGATAACTAAGGTACACAAGAAGTTTCGTGAAGATTGGTTCATAAATACAGCCTCCAGCCCGAGCCATACTGACATGTGCACTTACTGTGTTTTAGTAGCAATGAATAAATCAAAGTTAATTTAATTTGCATAATTTCTGCATGAGAAAAAAACCTGTATTATATGTGATGTATTTCATGTTATTGAATATTCATTCAAAATTTATTCAAATTAGTACCTTCATATAGAAGGTCTGTACAAAAAACTGATTGCACCTAATTTTGGTACAAAATGGCCTCTGACAGACATTTTGAATTTCACACTGCACCCAAAAACACTTGTTCTTGTCCCAAGATGATAACAAAGGTACCCAAAATGTTTTGTGAAGATCGGTTCATAAATAAATACAGCCCCCAGCCTGAGCCACATTGACATGTGTTCTTACATGTGTATTAGTAGTGTAGCGGTTGAGGCATAAAGGCCATTTACCAACCAGCCTGGTTGGTCCGGATCTCTTAGTCTCGTGGTAAATCGGCCGCTCTGTGTGCTAGAGGTCGACGGTTCGAACCCCGACTCCCGCACTTATCTCTCCTCCTGTTACATTTGGGGGCCCGTCCGATCCTCAGCAGTAGGTGGCACTGTGGGTGTTTCGACTGCTCTGAGGGAGGAACCTGGGTGAGATTCACATGTGGTGAATCTCAAAAGAAGGGGAGAGTAGTGTAGCGGTTGAGGTATAAAGGCCATTTACCAACCAGCCTGGTTGGTCCGGATCTCTTAGTCTTGTGGTAAATCGGTCGATTTGTGTGCTAGAGGTCAACAGTTCGAACCCCGGCTCCCGCACTTATCTCTCCTCCTGTTACAAGTAGTACTGAATAAATAAAAGTTCATCTAATTTGCATATTTATTTATTTATTTATTATTTATTTATTGATGTTTAAGGTCACATATCTATCTAATTTGCATAATCTTTGCACAAGAAAAAAACTTGTATTATATGTGATGTATTCCATGTTACTAAACATTCATTCAAAAATTTATTCAAATCAGAACTTTCATACAGAAGTTCTGTACAAAAAACTGATTTGGCTAATTTCTGTACGAAATGGCTGCCAGCAGCCATCTTGATTTTGGACTGCACCCAAAAACTCTCGTTCTCGTCCCAAGGTGATAACAAAGGTACCCAAGAAGTTTCGTGAGGATCGGTTCATAAATACGGCCCCTAGCCTGAGCCGTATTGACATGTGTACTTACAGTGTTTTAAGTAGTACTGAATAAATCAAAGTTCACCTAATTTGTATAATTTTTGCACAAGAAAAAAACCTGTATTATATGTGATGTATTCCGCGTTACTAAACATTCATACAAACATTTATTCAAATCAGAACTTTCATACAGAAGTTCTGTACAAAAAACTGATTGCACTAATTTTGGTACAAAATGGCTGCTGGTGGCCATCTTGAATTTCGGTCTGCACCCCAAAACACTTGTTCTTGTCCCATGGTGATAACAAAGGTACCCGAGAAGTTTCGTAAAGATTGGTTCATAAATACGGCCTCTAGCCCAAGCCGTATTGAATTGTTGACGGACAGACAGGTGACGGGCCATGGCATGAGCTCAAATTTTACTACGTCAAAGTTAAAGTTGAGCTAAAAATTAAATCGTTTATATCTGATATTTTACCCAAGTTAATAAAATTGATCAATTTGTCCCTTGATTGCAAGGCTTTGCAATGCTTTAGCATTTCAAAGCCTCCTGCACTCGAGGGACGAAATACACTACCACCCATGCTATTCTGTAGATTATGAGGCCTAAAACATAAAACAAAGAACATGAACTTTTGATGGCAAAGAAATAATTACAAAAATAAAAAATAAAATAAAAAACCGCCCGCACCCATGCAATTTTACAAAAAAATCGCCTGAGAAATAGACGACCTACTTTGTGGAGCCTCACAAATCAGCTTTTGAAAAATAATTTACACATGTAGCACTCTACCAGTTTATGTGAATCCCACATAAATATTGAAAATTGATAGATACATGTACACCCAACAAATTCCCTTACAGGAATGTTCACTTTTAAATTTGGACGTATCGAGATCCTGACCTGGAAAACCAGGCTTTCGTGTTCATAGGTTTAATCAATGTTTTCGTTCATCTCACAATTATTTTTATTTAGAGTGCAATGCTGTTACACATGGAATGTCTTCCTCATTGCTTCCATCTAAAATTGAATTACATGTAATCAGACTGATTTGAAATTCCAATACATATGTCTAAAAGATTTAAGATTCCATTTTTAGAAATGCAATTTTCGACTTTGAACTATTTCTAACAAATGTTGCTTTTTCCTATTGATTATTACTGGATTGAAATTCACCCTCAAATAACTGGAAGATTGAATTTGATTATTCTTAGCAATCCAGTCACATATTTGCTTACTGGTACTGAAGTCCTTGTATGTTGCTGGCAGATACATGTATTTCTGCCTGGACCAGTCTATCGATTTTGAGGCGAGCTGTTGTTCTGAAATGTGCACACCACTAGGGCAGCACGGTATACCGGTAAACCAGTAATTACCGGTATTGAGAATAATACCTGATGAACACCGGTATTGTTTTAAAAGTACCGGTTTATCATAAGAAATCTAAATTTTATAGTAAATTTCCTTTCTTATTATACCTACCACAATTGTTTACTACAGGCTTGCACTACAGTGGAAGTCCCTAACTCGGATAAAATACTCTCTATTTTTGTCTTTCCCAAGCAATTTGGGAAAGAAAAGTGGTGCAAAAGCACCAAGAAAAAATAAGCCAAAACTGGGTCGAGTGCAACCGGCGCAGACCCAGTACGGGACACTCTCTCCCAAGTACAACTCCACGACTTCCGGTGCCAGTGCGCATATACTGTCTCCAAAGACTCATTCTTTTTGAATCCATAAACGTTAGAGTTATGTGATCAGT
This sequence comes from Pictodentalium vernedei, assembly GCA_031216915.1. Taxonomy (NCBI): domain Eukaryota; kingdom Metazoa; phylum Mollusca; class Scaphopoda; order Dentaliida; family Dentaliidae; genus Pictodentalium; species Pictodentalium vernedei. Next base: position 55,847,763 of record CM062297.1, read on the forward strand.
GGGGAGGAAAGATTCTTTACCCGTAAAGAAGACGGGAGGGCCTCCATGTAAACAATTGTGGTAGGTATAATAAGAAAGGAAATTTACTATAAAATTTAGATTTCTTATCAACCTACTCACAATTGTTTACTACAGGCTGAATAGACAATAGGCTGGAGGGAATCGCATAACCAACCCACACATAACTCCAGTGCACTGGAACCGTGAAGCAGAAGGAAGAGGTTCCGAGTCTTATCAACCATAACGTCGCAATCATTGATAAAGGACAATGAAAGGAGACATATGGGCCTGTGTGACACACAAACAGAAAAAGGGCAGTAACAGCACAAAGCTGAAACTGACCTTCAAGAAGCCTAATGGCTATGGCAGACAACAGCCTGAGCAGAAGAAAGAGGACCCAGGGCAAAAAGGTCCTCCGACTGCTCCTGCAACTGGCGCAGATAAAAGGTGGAGAAAGTAGAGGCATTTCTCCAGTAGGCTGCCTGCATAACATTCGACAACTTGACGGAGTTAGTATAAGCCCAAGAGGTGGATAGTGCCCGCACCTCCGAGGCAGAAATACGATTGGTAATACAATCGCCAGCTGCTAAACGACCGTAAGCCGTACGAATAGCAAGACAAATCCATCAAGAAATGGATTGAGGAGAGATCTTCTGTCGACCCGGAATAAGAGACAGAAAAAAACGTTTCCTGCCTTTCCGTATGAAACGTGTCCGATCGAGATAAATACGAATAGCACGGACCGGACAGAGCAAAGGGCGATTACCCTCAACAGAAGGAAGAGCCCTGATACAGATAGGATGAGGAGTAGTATCTAGTAACTGATTCTTGGCCAAAAAAGAGCAATCAGTGGTAAAAGTAACACTGTTGGGAGAGCTCCTAAAAAAGGCCGGGTCATCCGAGAGGGCGTGAAGCTCACTAACCCGTCTGGCCAAAGCAAATGCCATCAGAAAAGTCGTCTTATATGTGAGAAAATGCATATCCACCTGGGATAAAGGTTCGAATGGCGCCCCCCCCCCCCCCCCCCCACAAGCAAAGCAGCATCCACGAAAGATTCCATCGTGGAGTAAGCTGCAAAGTCCGAGGCCTTTTCAAAGAAAAGTGCTGAACAAGCTTGGAGAGGTAAGGATTAGTGCCGATACAACGCTTCCCCACATAAGAAAAAGTCTTTGAAAGCATGGACCTGTAACCCTTGATGGTAGCAGGCGGGAGACCCCGAGAATCAAACAGATATACCAGAAACTCCGCAATCTGTGAAATCAAAGGATTTGCATAATCAACAGAGTGATCAGCACACCATCGACAGAAGACCTTCAATTTAGCTGCATAAGCTAAACCAGTGGAGTGCCTCCTTGAAGAAGAAATGCACTCCACTGCTCGTCTCGAAAAACCTCTACGGAGGAGACAGGACCTGACAAAAGATATGCGTGAAGGCACAATGAAGTCGGGTCGACGTGAAACCTCCTTGGGCGACCTTGACAAAGAAGGTCACGACGTAGCGGGAAACATGCCGGAACCGCTGCCATCAGCGAGCGGAGCTGATTGATCCACACCCGCTGAGGCGACAGGGGAGCGATCAGAATGATTCGACAACTGCAGGTTCGAATTTTGGCTAGAACCTGAGGTAGAATCGGAACCGGCGGGAAGGCATAGCCGACTAGACCGTTCCAATCGAGTGACAGAGCGTCCACGGCAAAAGCCAGAGGATCTGGACACGGGGACATGAAAATGTGCACCTGATGGTTCCAACGAGTCGCAAAGAGGTCGATGTGGGGATGTCCCCAGAGATCGCAAAGCGACTGGAACACTGCCCTGTGGAGCATCCACTCGGTGGAAATAACCCTGCCCTACGGGGACAGGGAGTCGAACAACCACTCTGGCGTGAACATCCTGAGCGAGCAGTAGAAGATCCCGAGCTAATTTGTACATCGGAACCGAGTGCGTGCCGCCCTGGTTCCGAATGTAAGCAACCACTGTCGAATTGGACAGAGTCAGAGCAAAAGCTGAAAGAATCACAGCCTTGGCCTGTGGAACCGCTATCAAATTGAAATGGGTTTGGAAAGCCATCCCCAGATGACAAAAACGACTGAGAAGGGACCAGGTCCGACTTCTCCTCGTTGACTCTGAATCCTAGCGATGTGAGCAAGCTCAACAGAGTGGCGACATCCGACTCCAGTAAGGCAGCATTGGAATACCTCTGGAGGATATCGTCCAGATATACCGAAGTAGTCACCCTGGACTTTGTGCGAGGGAACACTATCACATGCGACATCAGTCTGGTGAAGGCCCAAGGAGCCAGGTTGAGGCCGAAAGGCATGGCCTTGAACTGGTAAACTCGCCCCAGAAAAGCGAACCTGAGATACTTCCGTGACGCTCGATGCATCGGAACGTGGAAGTAAGCGTCTCGCAGGTCGATGCTGGCAGCGAAATCTCCCTGGTGAATTGATTGACGGACCGATCTGAAAGTCTCCATGCTGAACTTGGGAGCAATGATAGACTGGTTCAGGATACTCAGATCGATAACCGGTCGGAGTCGGCCATCCTTCTTCGGCACCAAGAACAGGCGGGAATAGAAACCCATTGACTGAAGGTTCTTGACGACCTCGATCGCCCCCTTTGCCAGGAGATTGCCAATCTGCGTGGACAAAAGTTCCCGACGTAGAACGTCTGAAGTAACTGTGGTTGGAAGAGGCACCCTTGACAGAGTGGGGTGCCGTCGGAAGGATATTCGCAGCCCGGACTGAACAACATCTAACACCCACAGATTGGATGTGATGGTGGCCCAATGGTCTGCAAACTCTGCTATCCTTCCTCCAGCCTGGGACGAGTTGAGGTGAGGACCTTCATTTCGAGCCCCGACGAGACCCGAGAGGAGAAACCACCTCCTCTATTAAATGAAGAATCCTGAGACTTCCCTCGATTCTGCCGACCTTTACCCTTACCCCTTGAGTAAGAAGTAGAGGCGGCGGCAGAAGGACCAGCCTTTTACTTCACAGAGGAAGCAGAAGGGTACTTGTTAGGCTTGGAATGGCCCTTGCCTCCCCTAGAAGGCTGATCAAGCTGACGAAACAGCAGCTGATCTTTGGAATGACAAGTGAATAATGCAATCAACAATTGGGTCATGTATACATGCACGCAAAACGAAGATGCTTTGCCATGGGTGTAATGGGGACTTCATTGTTTTTTGGTTTTTTAACCCTTTCCCTAACATGAAAAGCAGACGACACTTGCAAAAAAAATTCTTAAATAACTATTATTTTCATTTTTTGTCTCCAAAACATAGGTTATGACCCCTCATTGGAACGAGCTCATTCCAATGAGGGGTCATAAGCTATGTTTTAGAAACAGAAAATGAAAAATAATGAAAATTAACTGGCGATTTTTTAGAATAGCGCTCACCGGTTTTGGCCATTACGTTAGGTAAAGGGTTAAATAATACAATTATCGTTAATAATGAAAAGTAATAAACCGAGTAATCGCTTGACTGGACTGGTTACGTGAAATAATTCATTCGAGGTGAGGGACTGTATTGTAAAACATTTGTGCGCATTCGCGCACTCGTGTTTGTACAACGTCCATCACCTCTCATGAATTATTTCACGTACAGTGGTGTGATCACAAAAGTGGAAGAAATTTCGTTTCCGCATCGATAAAAACGAAACGCAATTGAAAGCGTAATCGTGATTTAATTGATAATGCGTCATGTAAATCGAGCCGAAATCGCAGCGGAATCGATACTGCACAAACTGCGAGTTCATTGATTAAAACGACGGGGTCGCGATTTGCATGAAATTATTGGTCGGCTGACTTGTACTGTACACGGCCGTTCTTGTGAAAATTTCAGCTACGGGTATAATGAAGTTCAACGATAGTGATACTCGTGCTGTCCTGTGAACGTGGATTTTTTCATGATGTTATGGAAAAAATGAACAATTAAATGTTGCTATTAAAAAATCATTTTCGTATTCCCAACGAACTTACAAAGTTGTTTGTGAAGCCTATATTTCTTTTCGATTCAATTCCACAGATTACCAAGCGAAATTTATCTCGGAACAATTTGAATTTTAATATATTATATTTCCTAAGTTCATTGCAAAATGTGACGTTCGTCCCCTCACAGCTGAACACACTTTTCAGTTTGGACCTCGACTAATTCGGGGCCAGGCTAATTTGGACCCAAAAAGCACAAGAAACTCGACCACATTATAAGTTCATGAACCATACTGGGTACAACCAGTAATTTAATTTAACCTTCAAATTTCGAAACCCCGCTCATTATTGGGTTAAACAGCGAAACACAAGTTTCATCTAATGTGCATCTGAACGTAATCCTGTTTAAAGCTCAGCGGGTGAACCATGTCTGGTGTTCAAAATGAAATACCCTGTAGTGAGGGGTCACAGAGATATTAAGAAATTGATGGAACAGAATGAATAATATCCAGATAGATCGACGATATACCCCCATTTTTGATCGTCTAACCGCATACCTACTGGAGCTGTATTGGGACACATTCAACAATATGTCACTCGCTAGATCTGTGATCGTTGATGACTCGTTTTTCAAGGACCCTATACCCCCACCCCTCCAAATCACACACGCTTGTACCAACTCTGTATTCACATTTGAGAGTTAGGCCTCATTAAGGAATATGGATAAAAAAGTAGCATGCCACTCGATATTAGTCGAGAAAATTTCCAAAAAGTTAAACAATTGATATTTTAATAGGCATGACACAAGATAAAATTAAAAGTGAAAACGAAATCATACAGACCAAACACTTAGTTCTCAGAAAGAGACGTTATAGTTGTTAATTGCAAGTGTATAATAAGCCCGCACTAGTAATGAGGCCTATAAGCGCACTTAAACTGCAACCCTCCCCACCTTACATGGCCATTAATTATTTTTTCAAGGATTCAATAATAAACATTAAAATGTTGATTAAAAAGCTTCGAAGCCAACAGGGAGTGTGATTATGCAAAACAGAGAATCTGAACAAGTTGTACCTCCCCCGCACCTCTAATGCCCCCACCCCCAAATGCTGGTCAGCATGGGAACAGTTTGAATGCTTGGCGTTGATCAAAGTAATAAATTTAAATAAGTAAAATGAATAAATAAATAAAAACAGCAATGCCAACCAGGCGTGTAGTTCTGGTGTCCAGTTATACTGGAAAATTAGGCTGCTTACCCATGGAGTTGCAGCAAAAAAAATTACTGAAAAGTCGCTTTGGTGGTTGGACGTTCACTCACCAGAGAGGCGGTTGTTTGGGGTGAATCGTTTGCATGCACGTTATGTTACTGAACAAATTTCGTAAAGGAAAGCCTGTTGGAGTGACAAATAAAAGCAATGGGTGTGTATTTTAGCTATTTATTCATCAATAACGTTTGAAAGAATACAGCAGGAAGCATGTTAGTCCACAGGGACAAAGATTTTCCACAACATTCAAACACGTGGTCGCGTTTTAAAATTTTTATAACTGGGCGCACTGTAATTTTCGTTCCAAATACAACTCCACCCATCGCTTTATATTCAATTAAAACTAGTCTTGTACTGTGGACGATCCAAATTTTGTCTGCAGTTGTTCAGTAACCGAATGCAAGCTCAAACTCAGTACGTGGATAGTGGATGCATTTGGAAACACCCACCGAGTGGAAATTCAACTACGTATAACTCAAGTACTGTGAAACTACGCAGAAAAGTTCATGTGACGGGAGCACGTGAGATTACATTCATAAATGTGTCAAGGTACTCCTTCCCTGAATTCATGATGAGGCCTGTGGAGAAAAGTCCGATGAGGATTATCATGTACTCTCCATTGCCTGACTGTCGAACTGACTGAAAACAAAAAAGCTTGGCGATATAACTTAGAACTCCTTTTTTCTTGGTACGCTTTCTTTGGTTGATAAATGGTTCCTTTAATCGAGGGATGGATATGATAGATAATAATAACAGCCTTGTTATGATAACGCAGACAGTTGGAATCCAGAACGAGTTCTTAGTTATTTATTTATTTATTTTTTTTATTTTTTGGGGGAACTCAAGAGACAATTCATAGAATTCAGACAGCTGACAATTTTGACACTCACCCCAAGAAAAGTGACTGGATACATATAAGTCGCATGTCCGTATGTCTATGGAGTTTGCACAGATGACTATTAATAACAGTAGTTTATTCAGTAATTAAAACCAGTGTCAATAAGCTTTTAAAGAGACAGTCGCCACAATGGGATTAGTTTCCAGGAACAGAATCAAACAGCTACCGATAATTATATAAGCCTCCCGACGTTCACAGTAGTGCATTCATTTCACACCTTGGATTCAGAGGTGTCAACAATGTTTGGAGGGAGCATGCAAAAAAAGCTATCAGTGGCTTGAGTTATGTGGTACTTGAAATTGAATCGTTTTAATTTCAGGCCAATCCGGATGTGTAGATTTTCGATAGGTCGGTGGTCCGAGTGGGTCGATCTAGTTTTGAGCCACATTTAAAGTTGATTATATGTTTCTTTAGTCCATGGTCTTCAAATTGTGGTTCAAATCCATGCCACCCTTGACTCCATAATACAATCATGTGTCGGTGTCTACATCGTTTAAAAGGACCATGTGAAGCACAGTGCAGCCCCCTCCCCTTAGATTAGTCACTAACCCGTCCAACCTTCCGGTGTCATTGCCTCCCCCCCCCCCCCCCCCCCCCCCCAATTTGTATTTTGTAAATACATTTCTAAAAGAAACTACACAATGTCGCCTCAAACGTAAACATGTACATTAGTAACATTACTGCTCCCCCGCCTCTATGGAGCATTTGTTTAATGGAATGGGGGAAATACTGGTACATTTATCAATTTTTTCCCCAAATTAACCCAGACACTCAACACGATAGGTGCCAGGATCAAACTGAGATGGGGAGAATTTGTTTCCAATTCCGGGTATTCAGTAGCCTAATGGCCATGTCAGATCGACTGATTGTGCCTGAAAATCAAGACAATTTTTTTTTTTTTTGGGGGGGGGGGGGTGGGGGGGGGGGGGGGGGGAGTTGCATTGTGAAAAAAAGAAAAGAAAATTAATTGTTGTGATTTTAATAACTTGACATAAGTTGACAATGCCATTTATGTACCCACCGCACAAAACGATTACAATCAGAATATCTATTCACTCATCTCCAAAATGGCCATGCCGAACGGTAACTGACCGTGCCTGACCCCCCTCCCCCCAACCACACACACCTGTATAGAATCATTCAAGCTTAACGGTACGTGAACGTGCCCGACCTATGTTTTAGGAAATCCCCGATTGTTGAAAGTAGATGCATGTAGTTTGGGTGTGGGGTGGGGCAGGTACTCGTAGGGTGTACAAAGAGTTGCAAAGGCCTCCATGTAAATACCTAGGTTAAGTTTTTTTGAGAATCCTTTACTATCGTGTCCTTTCTGCTGTTTCCTCCAAACCAAAAAGTTATATATTTCGTGAGTACTACAAGTTTACAATGACGATTGGTGGAAATGTTGATCAACTTGGCTTCAGATTTTATCTCTTTTTGAGAGGGTAAGAATAAATAAAACAAACAATCCCTACGATGATTTTGTGAGGAATTTTATTATCCACACGGGAACACATGAGATTACATTCATAAATGTGTCAAGATATTCATTCCCTGAATTCATGATGAGGCCAGTGGGGAAATGTCCGTTGAGGATTATCTGCAGAGAGAAATGTCAGATGGGGAAATTGCTAACAGAATTTCTATTAGATTTAGTTCAGACGAGACCCCGACAAGTTTTGTCAGTTCAGCGGCCCTTGCCCCCCCCCCCCCCCCTTGACAATCCATGCTACATTTAAAGTTTGTTGATAATCTACGTCGAGGACTGGGCATCATCAACAAACTTCAAATGAAGCATAAATTGTCAACGTCACTAAACGAGACTTCCAAAAAAAAAAAAAAATTTCCACCTATTTTTTCCCATTTGAGGTATAATATAACAATAACATGACTGTCAAGGGCACTGCGGTTCATTAGCTGCCCAACAGAAGTAATGAATCATATTATACGGGTGTTCTACAATTGTCGTATTGCGTCCGAAATTAATCGGTCGAAAATGTCAAGGGTTGAATCGACATTTAACCACCATGTCAACATGCGTTTCCTGTCCCCATAGGCATGCATTTCGACTTTTGGTTTCCATTTCTTCTTTCCGTTTCCATTCTTCCACAAACGCTACACAGTCATCATTTCTTCGTTTCAATTTTCTTTTCAAAATATAGCTTTAATTTGTTTTCTTTTAATTTTTATCTCTCCACATGTAAACAAAGTAAGGACGGAGTGTTGCAAAATAGGTATCGAGGGACCCGATTTCTGTTTCTCAAAACACAATTTGCCTTGGAATTGCCCGAATTGGCATATACCCATATTCATTCTGTATTTGTGGAGGTTTCCATTTATAGAGAAAATGCGAGAGTACACATGTATATTTATGTTGATTGTGGCAATTATAAAATCGTGACTGTGTTGATTATCGTGTTCACACTTGTAAACTTAATCGGGAATCTGCATCGCTTCGATCGCACTTTAATTGTTGTAAGTCTCAGAAACCTCATCATGTCGATCTCGATTGCGTTACGACGCGGTCGATAGTCCTCTTCCACTTTTGTGATCACACCACTGTAACCAGTCCAGTCAAGCGATTACTCTCTATATATTATTGGGGAAAAACAGTCACTGTATTTTATCATGTCTGTCATTCCCCAAATGTCAATCACAGAAAAGAGAAGAATACTACTTGAAACTCCTCCTAGACTGGCAACTTCTGTTATATGAAGTCCATGTCAATCAATCTCCATGCAACCAATGAAAACAGTTTGCAGCATTCTTGAGCAGCTGCGGAAGTTACAAATAAGTATACCCGTACCAGCAATTTGAAACTGAAACTGAAAGTTGAATAATTTGGGAGTGTGTCGAATTCAGGGAGTGAATACTTTGACCATTTGTGTGTGTGATCTCACGTTTTCCCATGTGGATAACAAAATTACTCAAAAAATTATCATACAGAGTGTTTGTATTATTTCTTCTATCCCTCTCAAAAAACAGTTAAAACCTGAAGCCAAGTTGATCAATATTTCCATCAACACTGTAATTTTGAACTTATGAATATTAACAAGAGGCCCCAAGGGGCCTGAGACCACTCTCCTGACAACGACAGCTATCAACTGAGGGCCCTGATTTGAACAAACTTACATCTGCCCCATTAAGAAAACCATTTACATGTACCAAATATCAAAACATTCTGACCGGTGGATCAGAAAAAGAAAATTTTAAAAAATATTCCTCATATTGAACCAAGTTATAATTCAGGCTCCCATAGGGTGCCCAAATATGAACACAGGGACTTGACTTTAACAAATTTGAATCTCACCTCCCTAACGATACAGTATACCAAATATCAAAAGATTCTTACAGGTGGATGTGAAGAAGATTTTTAAAGAACGTTCCTCATATTGAACCAAGTTACAATTCGGTCTCCCACAGGGAGCACAAAAATGAACTCAGAGACTTGGCTTGAACAAACTTGAATCACACCTCCTTAAGGATGCTGTATACCAAATATCAAAACATTTCGTCTGCTGGATCTGGACAGGAAGATTTTGAAAGAAAATTCCTCATTAAGTTATAATTTGGGCTCCCACAGGGAGCCCAAATATGAACCCAGAGACTTGGCTTGAATAACATGGTTAATCTCCCCCCCCCCCCCCCCCCTAAGGATGCTGCATACCTCAGAAGATTCTTACTGGTGGATGTGAAGAAGATTTTTAAAGAATGTTCCTCATACTGCACTAATTCAAACATTTGGGCTCCCATACAGAGACTAAATATGGACCCAGAGATTTGATTTCAACAAACATGTGAAACAATCTTCCAAAGATGTTATATGTGAAATTTGAAAGCTTTTGGAGCAGTGGTTTGGGAGAAGAAGAGTCTTAAATGTCTTCCCCATTTCCCACGGTGTTAAAAAATGCTGACTCAGCATTTTTTCAGCCCTGAAAAAGTACCCTATGATAAAACCGATAGCAATTTTTTTTGATCATTCCATTCTGTTGGTCCTAAGGAAGCTTCACACTAAATAAGAATTCTCAAAGCCATGTAGTTTTGGAGATAGATGTATGGGCATTTGAAATTTTTTCTATTTTTAGCTTCTGTGGTTCCCACGGGGCATTTTAAAAAAAAATTGGCATAAATCAAGTACTTATGACCCATTAAAACTTCATATCTTCAAATCGGCCTCTCGATTTAGAAAATAGAAATTTGGGGCTGGGCAAAATCTCTTGTCCCTCCCGTAACGATGACAAATATTGCCCCGCGAACTTCTCTTAAACAAATTTGAGTATACACCTCAAAAGGAAGCTGTAAACCAAAAATCATGTCTATGCTACAGCTGGTTCATGGCAAGAAGATTTTTTAAATGAAAGTGTCAATGACACTGTAGCTCAACTTGTCAAGACAAAGACATGTACATGTATAGTATGTGACACAGCAATGACAAACATCTAGGTAATGACCTGATAACAAAGGTACATATAAAGTATTGTAACGGTCTGTACATGAATACTGACCGTTGCCAGTAACAAATGTATAGGTAAAGTATTGTAAAGGTGGGTGACAGTCAGATGCTGAACTAGAAAAAATCTTTGAGTCCCAGAGTGGGTCTGACTGAACCCCAAAATATTTGTTCTCATAGCACAGTGATAACAAAGGCACCCCAAAACACACTCGTTCCTGTCCCAAGGTGAAAACAAAAGTACTCAAGAAGTTTTGTGAAGATCAGTTCACGAGCTGTATAGAACTTGTGACAAAAAACTGATTGGACCTAATTTCGGTACAAAATGGCCACTGGCAGCCATCTTGAATTTTGGACCGTACCCAGAAACACTCATTCTCATCCCAAGGAGATAACAAAGGTACCCAAGAAGTTTTGTGAAGATCGGTTCATAAATACAGCCTCTACCCTGAGCCGTATTGACATGTGTGCTTACATTGTGTAAGTAGCACTGAATAAATCAAAGTTCATCTAATTTGCATAATTTCGGCACGAAAAAAAACCCCTTACAATATGTGATGTATTCCATGTTACTAAACATTCATACAAAAATTTATTCAAATCAGAACTTTCATACAGAAGTTCTATACAAAAGACTGATTGCACTAATTTTGGTACAAAATGGCTGCTGGTGGCCATCTTGAATTTCGGACCACACCCAAAAACACTCGCTCTCATCCCACGGTGATAACAAAGGTACCCAAGAAGTTTCGTAAAGATTGGTTCATAAATATGGCCTCTAGTCTGAGCTGTATAGAAGATGTGTACAAAAAACTGATTAGACCTAATTTCGGTACAAAATGGCCACTGGCAGCCATCTTGAATTTTAGACTGCACCCAGAAACACTCGTTCTCGTCCCAAGGTGATAACAAAGGTACCCAAGACATTTCGTGAAGATCAGTTCATAAATACAGACTCTAGTCTGAGCTGTATTGACATGTGTACTTACTGTGTGTAAGTCGCACTGAAAAAATTAAAGTTCATCTAATTTGCATAATTTCTGCACGAGAAAAAAACCCGTATTATATGTGATGCATCCCATGGTACTAAACATTCACACAAAATAATTATTCAAATCAGGGCTTTCATATGGAAGTTCTGTGCAAAAATCTGATTGCACCTAATTTTGTACAAAATGGCTGCCATCGGCCATCTTGAATTTCGGACCAGACCCAAAAACACTCGTTCTCGTCCCATGGTGATACCAAAGGTACCCAAGAAGTTTCGTAAAGATCGGTTCATAAATACGGCCTCTAGCCCGAGCCGTATTGGCATTTGCACTTACAGTGCTGAAAGTAACCCCAAAAAACATCAAAATTAGTCTAATTTGCACAATTTACGTACGAGAAAAAAACCCGTATTATATGTGATGTATCCCATGGTACTAAACATTCATACAAAAAATTATTCAAATCAGAGCTTTCATATGGAAGTTCTGTACAAAAAACAGATTTCTGCATCGTCGGTACAAAATGGCGGCTGGCAGCCATCTTGAATTTCGGACCGCACCCAAAAACACTCGTTCTCGTCCCACGTTCATAACAAAGGTACCCAAGAAGTTTCGTAAAGATCGGTTCATAAATACGGCCTCTAGCCCGAGCCATAGCAGCTTGGCACTTACAGCTCTGAAAGTAACACTAAATAAATCAAAGTCAGTCTAATTTGCATAATTTACGCACGAGAAAAAAACCCGTATTATATGTGATGTATCCCATGGTACTAAACATTTATACAAAACTTTATTCAAATCAGAACTTTCATACAGAAGTTCTGTACAAAAAACTGATTTTTGCATCATCGGTACAAAATGGCCACTGGCAGCCATCTTGAATTTCGGACCACACCTAAAAACACTCGTTCCCGTCCCAGGGTCATAACAAAGGTACACAAGAAGTTTCGTAAAGATCGGTTCATAAATACGACCTCTAGCCCGAGCCATAGCCAATTGTTGACGTACGGACAGACGGACGACGGGCCATGACAATAGCTCAAATTTGACTTCGTCAAAGTTGAGCTAAAAATGGAGGCATTTTGGCCCCACCCCCTCCTCAATATGAGCAGAAACCCAATTTGAAGAAAAACCCAAATGCCCCTATATAACCACTACTCATGTGAAATTTCATTAAAATGTGGCTAGTGGTTTGGGAGAAAAAGACCAAAAGAACACCTTCCCACAGAAGACAGACAAAAAGTGATCAGAATAGTTCACCCTGACTTTCAGTCAGGTGAGCTAAGCAGTTGTTCATGGCAATGAAAGCATGGGTTAGACGTCCCTGTCACTTTTTGTCCCAGTTTTAAAACGATGACAACCAGCAATCTAAAACTTAACTAATTTTGTAACTTCAAATATTATTTTCTGCAGATGTTATCCCAGAAATTAATAATGAATTCAAATGAACCTAGTATTTATATCTTAACCCTTTTAGAACTGTGCTAACCAATCATCACATCAGATGCATTTTGGGGGATATATACATGTACGTAAGGATGCAGAAACAGAATCAAAGTCAAAGGGAATGGGAAGCCTGTACAATAATAATCCATTCAGACATTATTAACTCTTTTGGCGCAGAATAATCTGAGAAACAGAATTCTTAGCACCTAATATTCATCAGGAATTTTACAAAAAGTATAGGTTGTTAGACTAAAGCATTATTATTTTAAAAGATGTTCTAATAGTTTTTCAAATGATTTCCTGTATATATTTAAATGGCACTTTTATACTTTCAAGGGACGATATTGTTCATGGATAGGACATAAATGGTGCATGAAATATTAAAATTTTTTAGTAAATTTTGTTTCTTAACATACCTACCACAATTGTTTACAATTGGCTGTAACATAAGTGCAAGCCCTACTTCGGAACTAACTCAAGCTTTTAGAATCTTTTCCAAACGAGTTGGAAAAGTACTAGAGTGCAAAAGCACGAAAAAGATCGAAAAAAGGGTCGAGCGAGACCAGCGCTCGAAATTACAGGTACTCTCTCTGCACACCTCTTGCGTTTACCGAGCGCATGCGCAACAACCGTGACGTCAATTCCGTATTTCCGCCAACGAGAAGTTTGTGATTTAGCGGGGAGGCATCGATATCAAAGATATCCCCAAGGAGGGTGGGCCTCCGGTAAACAATTGTGGTAGGTATGTTAAGAAACAAAATTTACTAAAAAATTTTAATTTCTTTTCAACCTACTCACAATTGTTTACAATTGGCTGAATAAACAATAGGAGGAGGTGAATCACATAACCAATACCAACAAGAGTAGCAGAACGAAAGCAAGGATGGCAGAGAACAAAAACTAAAACCTGTAATGAAGAAAGAGAGAAGGCACCTGAAAAGAACAAGGCTGAGAGAAGCGCAACCTCGACAAAAACAATTTAACGAGGGTGCACCACAGCCTGAGCAGCCACGAGAGGGCCTAAAGAATAAAGGTCCTCAGATTGCTGCTGAAGGTGGCGGAGATAAAAGGAGGAGAAGGTAGAAGCATTCCTCCAGTAAGCCGCATTCATAACATCACGGAGCGAAACAGAATTGGAGAACGCCCAGGATGTAGAAATGGCACGAACCTCGTGAGCATTAAGCCGGTTCGAAACAAGATCCGATGCAGACAAGCGAGAATAAGCCAGCTTGATTGCAAGACAGATCCACCTGGAAATAGAATGGGAAGAGATAGACTGCCGCTTAGGAATGAGAGACAGAAAAAATCTCTTCCGATCCCTCCTAATGAACTGAGTGCGAGTAATGTAAGTCTTGACCGCACGAACAGGACAAAGAAGAGGCCTCCGTCCATCTACAGCAGGGAGAGCCCGAATGCAGATGGGAGGAGGTACCGAATCGGGGAGTTGATTCTTAGCCAGAAAAGAGCAATCAGTAGTGAATGTGACACTGTTAGCCTCATTTCGGAAGAAGGCAGAATCAACAGATAGCACATGAAGCTCACTGACTCGACGAGCAGAAGCAAAAGCTAGAAGAAAAGCCGTCTTATAGGTGAGAAAACGCATGTCGGTCTCAGATAAAGGCTCGAAAGGCGCCCCCTCCAAACAGTGCAACACCCATGCCAAGTTCCACTTGGGTGTAAGACGCAAAACTCGAGGCCTCTTCAAAGAAAAGTGCCGAATAAGTTTGGAGAGGAAAAGATTACGACCGATACACCGCTTTCCCACATAAGAGAAAGTATCAGACAGCATAGACCGATAGCCCTTAATCGTAATAGGCTGGAGGCCCTTGGAGTCAAAAAGAAAAACCAGAAAATCCGCAATTTGAGCGATAGACGGATCACGGTAATTCACATTGTGATCTGAACACCAGCGGCAGAAAACCTTCCACTTGGCGGCATAAGTCATTCCAGTGGAAGGTCGCCGCGATGCAGAAATGCACTCCACTGATCGTCTCGAAAAACCTCTACGTCGGAGACTGGACCTGATAAAAGACAGGCGTGAAGGGACAGGCTCGCCAGGTTGTTGTGATACTTCCTGGGACGACCCTGTGAAAGAAGATCGCGACGTAGAGGTAGACGAATCGGTCGATCGGCCAATAGAGGCCGCAGCAGATTGATCCACACCCTCTGTGGAGACAGGGGTGTGATCAGAATGATCCTGCAACTGCAAGCACGAATCTTCGCTAAAACTTGAGGAAGAATCGGTGCAGGAGGAAAGGCATAGCCGACCCAGCCTGTCCAGTCCAGAGACAGAGCGTCTACTGCAAATGCCAGAGGATCTGGACAAGGGGAGACAAAAGTCTCTACCTGATGATTCCAGCGAGTAGCGAAAAGGTCGACCTGAGGACGACCCCACTGCTCGCAAATCGCCTGAAACACCGACCGATGTAGCATCCATTCGGTTGGAAGGACACTGTCGCGTCGGGACAGGGAGTCTGCTAGGACGTTGAGACGCCCGGGAATGTGTCGAATGGACACCCGAGCGTTCACATCCCGTGCCAACAGAAGAAGATCCCGAGACAGCCGATACATAGGAATCGAATGAGTGCCTCCCTGATTCCGTATGTAGGCCACTACTGTCGAATTGTCCGAAAGAAGTAGGACAACATGGTCCGACAGATGAGGGATCCAAAGCCGAAAACTCAACAGAAGAGCAAGGAGCTCCTTCTGGTTGATATGAAGGCCCACCTGCTCGCTGTCCCACTCTCCGTGAGTAGACAGACCGAGAGGGTCCAACGTCGCACCCCAGCCCCAATCGCTGGCATCCGCAGTAAGGATGCGATCGGCCAAAGGAAGATCCAACGGAACACCCTGTGTCAGCCAGGGAATATTTGCCCAAGGGCGGAGGTGACAAAGCAGAGACCGAGGAATAGTGAGTTCCAGGTCCAGCGGATCTACATTTGGACGCCAATGATCCAACAGGAAGTGTTGGAGAGGTCGGACAAACAAGCGACCGAGCGGAATGAGATCGGTCACCGAACCGCAAAGGCCCAGCATCCGAAGGAAAGTCCTGGCCGAGACCGAGGAAGATTGAAGCAGGTCCCGAGTCAAGGCGGAAAGAATCGTCGCCCGAGCCTGGGGACCCGACACTACATTGTGAAGAGTGTCGAAATCCATCCCCAAATGACGGAATCGCTGAGAAGGAAGAAGATCCGACTTCTCGCGATTGACTCTGAAACTCAGCGACGCTAGCAGGCAAAGAAACTGCCGGACATCGAACTCCAGAACAGCAGCATCGTGGTGCCGTTGGAGGATGTCGTCTAGGTAGGCGGACGAAGTCACCGCCGACTGAGTGCGATGGAAAGCAAGCACATGTGACATCAGTCGGGTGAAGGCCCAAGGAGCCAGGTTCAAACCGAACGGGAGAGCTCTGAATTGAAAAACTCGATCCCGAAACGAGAACCGAAGGTATTTCCGTGACGCCAGATGAATGGGTACATGGAAGTAGGCATCCTTCAGGTCGATACTGGCCGCAAAATCGCCCTGATGAACTGAACGTCGAACCGACCGGAAAGTCTCCATACTGAAACGAGGAGCAATTATGTACTCGTTCAGGGTACTCAGATCGATGACAGGACGAAATTGGCCGTTTTTCTTCGGCACCAAGAAAAGTCTCGAGTAAAACCCCGGTGAAAGGGTGTTCCTGACCACCTCGATTGCCCCTTTGGTGAGGAGATTGTCGATCTCCTGCACCAGAAGGTCCCGACGCAGAGAATCTGAAGGGACCTGAGTCGGAAGGGGCACCCGGGATAAACTGGGGTGCCGATGGAAGGACAGTCGCAGACCGGAATGAATGACGTCGAGGACCCAAGAGTCCGACGTTATCTCTGTCCAACGGTCGTAAAACAGCGACAGCCTTCCTCCGACTGGAGGCGAATCGAGGTGAGAACCTTCACTTGCGGCCTCGACGAGGCCCCCGAGAGGAGAAACCACCTCGGGAAGTGACAGAGTCCTGAGACTTTCCAGCCTGAGGCTGCCAGCGGGCCTGGCCACGTCGGCGCTTCTTATGAGCAGAAGGAGCAGACGGAGCCGAAGGCGTAGCCGACGTCGCCGACGAGGCAGACGCAGCAGCACGCTTGGCGGGCCTGGAACGACCCCCACCCGCAGCAGCAGGTGGGTCAAGCTGTCTCAGCAAAAGCTGGTCCTTCGAATGACGAAGAACTTCGCCACGAACAGCTTCCTCGGAACCATGGAACAACTGAGGTCCTACCAAAGAGGCAGACCTCAGAACAGCACGTTGCTCAGAAGGAAGGGATGGTAAAGAATCCAAAACCGCATCCCGGCGTGCCAGCTCCAAATTGGCCGTGTTACAGGCGTGAGCGTGAGTCAAGTTCATAAGAGCTTGTGACAAAACGCGAAAAGGCGCCTGAGCGTCATCAAACTCCCCTGGTGGAAAATATTCAGCCAGAGCAGCGACGACATGGTCCGCGAGAGATAACATACCCAGCATCTCTCGGGACAGGCCCACCATAGACTCAACTACCGACATCGGGAGAACTGCCGACTTAGGCTTAGTCAACCCGAGGGAAGAAGAATCCTCATCCACAGTAGTCATCCCTTGGAAGACTGGTGGAGAGACGGAATCGTAAACACGAAACCGCGATGGAGGCAGGAAGGCATCAGCTCTAGAAAAGAAGGAACCCTTGAGGGCCTTAGAACGCATTTTGGCGTCTAAGCCCTGGAAGGACTCAACCACCTGAGCCGATTGCAGAGGACGCAAATCCGGAGCTAGAAGGCTCAACAGGGTTACGGCGCTCCACAGTGGACCGCGGCCGGACGGTCACAGAAGGCTGGTCGGAAGGTAGAACGTCCGGCAATAAGCCAAAGACGAAATCCAAAGCCTGCCCCAAGACTGACGAGGGGGGACCATCACCTTCAAGATACTCGTCATCCTCCGTAGCAGAGGAGACGTAGCCCAACTCGGGCTGACCAGCAGAAACCTCCTGTGAATACTGTGCAGTATCCAAGGGGCCAGGCGAGACATCTCGGCGACCGACCAAAGGAGGTTGTGCCTCAGGAGGCACAGGGAGGCCAACTTGAGGGTTGCCAGAAAGCAACCGGGTGAGCGCCAAAACGGCCTGGCGCAGGTCACCCTGAGAATCCGTCGCAGCAGAATCGCCCGACGGAGTATCCTCCCAATGGACCCTTCTGGTAGAAGAACCCAAATCCTCAGAAGAGACCGACGGCGAACGTCGATCGGCAGACAGAATAGGAGCACGGTGAGAAGACACCGGAGGATAGTCCCGATTGTGACGCCCAGGAGCCATCACTGGCCTCTGCGAAACAGAAGGCCCTGCCTGCAAATCCTCGAAAGGGACCGACGGCGCACGTCGATCGGTAGCTGGACCTAGGACACGGTGAGAAGACACCGGAGGATTGTCCCAAGAATGACAGGAACCTGTCATTGATCTCTGCGCAGCAGACGGCCCCAACTGCCTATCCTCTGAGACCGACGGCAAGCATCGATCGACACCCAGACTCGGAACACAGTGAGGAATCACCGGAGGAAGGTTCCGAGAGTGACAGCTAACCGGGGCTGTCACTGACCGCTGCCGAACAGCAGGCCCTGGATGCCAACGTCCCAACACCATCCCGCTAGTCGGCACACTAGCAGGCGAAGGTGGAACAATAAACGATTCACTCGAGGGACGAGGAATCGCTGCCGAAGCGACCGGCCGACTCAACCGACTAGGAGCAAACCTAGCCAGATGAGACGGAGCAGACAGCAAACCCGCACAGCCTCGCCGCGAGGCTGGGGGAGGCTGAGAACACACAGACACACCAGCAGATACAGCCTCGGTCCCCCGAGACTGTAGACCATCCCCAGAAGAGATGGAAGAGCCACCATCAGACAGAATAGGATCTGGAGTAGCAACCCCCTCAACAACGGTCGACGGTGTTGGAGGCAGATCGGAGAGGGTTACCGAGTTGACCTCGGAAAAGCTCTCAACGAAAACAGACGCCTCAATAGTGACATCCGAAGACAAAGAGACCGCGGTCTCCTCATCAGGTATCACAGAACAAACACCGTCAACAGTTGCAGAGGAGCTCGCCACAGAAGTCAGATCCGAATCCTGTGTGACAGAGTCACCACGTGCACCAGCAGAAATGTCTGCAACGGCACGGCTACCCTTACCCCGAGAACGAGGGGTTCTAGCTCTGGAAAGAACCACCTTGTTAACAGAAGCCCAAAATTTAGAGGACCAAACCCCACAGATACCACATGATTGGGCCTGAGTGCAATTGTTGCAAGTGACACATGTGGTATGGGAATCGTCCACATGTTTCACCTGCAAACAAGAGGTACAAGGAATAGTCTTAGGCATGATATAAATACAACAATCAAGCTTCCCGCCGACGGAAAACAGAACGAAGGTCGTGTTCACACGTGGGGGAAAAGCAAGATAAAGTGTGAAAAGCACAGCAATAATAATACAAATTAACATTAAATGAGAGTAATAATTTGGTAGCTTGAAAAAGGATACAATCCAGTAGCACACTAAAGACGATTAATAAGTTGTTCACGAAGAATTAATATCATAAACAGCACAGTCACAAAAATTTCCGACCATGAACAATGGCGGAAAATAAAGGAATTGACGTCACGGTTGTTGCGCATGCGCTCGGTAAACGCAAGAGGTGTGCAGAGAGAGTACCTGTAATTTCGAGCGCTGGTCTCGCTCGACCCTTTTTTCGATCTTTTTCGTGCTTTTGCACTCTAGTACTTTTCCAACTCGTTTGGAAAAGATTCTAAAAGCTTGAGTTAGTTCCGAAGTAGGGCTTGCACTTATGTTACAGCCAATTGTAAACAATTGTGAGTAGGTTGAAAAGAAATAGGAATACATCGTATGTTTGTTCAACCCTTTACCCAACGAATCGGCCACATCCCCCAAGTTTGTTCAAGCCAAGTCTCTGAGTTCATTTTTGTGCTCCCTGTGGAGAGTGGTCTCAGGCCCCTTGGGGCCTCTTGTTAATATTCATAATATTCATAAGTTCAAAATTACAGTGTTGATGGAAATATTGATGCAACTTCAGCAGTTGAAAAAATATTATTAACCATATCATATATCATGTGACCACTATATTATTAACCATATCATATATCATGTGACCACTATATTATTAACCATATCATATATCATGTGACCACTATATTATTAACCATATCATATATCATGTGACCACTCACTGGAATGAGCTCGTTCCAATGAGGGGTCACATGATATGGTTTTGTTGATATTTTTTTAACAATTTGAAAAAATGATATTTAAAATAATAAATTTTGATATCGTCTGTGTTGGATAAAGGGTTAAAAGCACTTGGAAATGGACACACACAGTTGCCTAAAATGACCACTGCAGTACCTTTCCGTGGTCTGCCGTCTGTCGACTTTAGTCGCCTGCACGCCAAAAGAGTTAATGGCCACTTATGTGAACATCAATTGCTAACACAAACATGCCGCAGACCACATCTATCAACACTTAACCCTTTACCCAACGTAACGGCCAAAACCGGCCAGCGCTATTCTCAAAAATCGCCAATTAATTTTCACTATTTTTTTCATTTTTTGTCTCAAAAACATAGGTTATGACCCCTCGTTGGAACGAGCTCGTCGAGCTCGTTCCAACGAGGGGTCATAACCTATGTTTTTGAGACAAAAAATGAAAAAAATTAGTTATTCAAGAATTTTTTTTGCAAGTGTCGTCTGCTTTTCACGTTAGGTAAAGGGTTAAAATACAATAGGTCATAAATAAAGGGTGTGAAGTGCACACACTCCATAAACAGCTTTAATTAATATTCATGAACAAAGGAAAAAATAAGCACTAGAGTGATGAATTGTGGGATATTTTTTTTTAACAAAAATGTCATGGCACTTAATTGTTTTCCCTCACTTCTGAGATATCTCTGTGATGTGACTAGAAATCAAAATAAAATAAAGCTGTGCATGTTTGCAAAAATGCTTTATTAAAGATATTGGTTTCAGCTGAACATAAGGTAGTGAGTACAGTAAATGTTATTCAATTATTAATTGCCCAAAATTAACTGTGTTGCAATGTCAAATGTTTACTTTACGAACTCAGCTGATAACTTTGTTCCGATTTGGAACTAGTCTACGATATACCAGTATATCGCGGTATTTTTTTAATACTGATATTGAAATTTGAATACTGTGCAGCCCTACACACCACATCTGCAATTTGTATTTTTTGTGAGAAGAAAAAAGTGCACCTCGGTTCGACCTGTCAAGCAATTAACTCTTAATTAACGAATCGGCTGCATCCACTATGTACATGTACATGTAATATATAAATTGAGCAGAAAAAAAATTCAAAAATTTCAACAAAACTTTATCATGTGACCCCTCGTTGCAACAAGCTAATAGAGCTTGTTCCAATGAGAGGTCACATGATATGGTTTTGTTGAATGTTTTTAAGAAATGGATGAAAAAAATTACAATAAACAAAATTCCATGCTGGCTGTACTGTATATGTCATGTGCTAGGACTGGAACATGATGATGATTCAGAAGGTATTACAGTTAAAACTAGAAGTCCTGTCATGAAATGCGCACAAATAGCACGTCGATCTGCGCGTTAATCAACGCGTTATGACCATAGTAAGGCTATCAAATTAGGTACATATCAAGATGTTTCAAAATGTTTAAAATTTTCAATACAAAAACTTGTATGCTATTTTGGTTATATTCACTTCAAGGTACATGTATCAATACTGTGATTGAAAAATTGTACTACATTCGGCTACATAGTTGAAAAATTGGCACACACATCTTCTCATTCAAAATGTTGCATTCAATTCTTTTGTGACTGTCTTCTACACTACTCAAAATGTATCAAAATGCAACACAGAATGGGTCATGAATTAATGCGAATCAATGCAACATTGACAAATCGTCCCCTGAGTTCCAATGTGTTCTCTGTGCCAGTAGGCACAGAGAACACATTGAAACTCAGGTGACAAAATGATAATAGATTTTAAAGGCAGTTCCAAACAGGTCCAGTTTATCAAGGGGTGCAAAAAATTGCGCTCCTCAATTTTTTCTCAGCGTGCAGTAGGTGTGCACTTTCCTGCACTCCTAAAGAATGCCAGGCCTGGACCAAGTTACAGATTTCAGTCACAACAAAGATTGGAGCACTTAAAAATACTATTGGCAATCTTGGGCGGTAGCAGTGCAACTGTTAAACATCAGCTTTGTACATGTAAATATAAACCAGTCAAGGTAAAAATCTAAATTTTATAGTAAATTTCCTTTCTTATTATACCTACCACAATTGTTTACTACAGGCTTGCACTACAGTGGAAGTCCCTAACTCGGATAAAATACTCTCTATTTTTGTCTTTCCCAAGCAAGTTGGGAAAGAAAAGTGGTGCAAAAGCACCAATAAAAATAAGCCAAAACTGGGTCGAGTGCAACCGGCGCAGACCCAATACGGGACGCTCTCTCCCAAGTACAACTCCACGACTTCCGTTGCCAGTGCGCATACCGTCTCTAAAGACTCATTCTTTTTGAATCCGTAAACGTTAGAGTTATGTGATCAGCGGGGAGGAAAGATTCTTTACCCGTAAAGAAGACGGGAGGGCCTCCATGTAAACAATTGTGGTAGGTATAATAAGAAAGGAAATTTACTATAAAATTTAGATTTCGTATCAACCTACTCACAATTGTTTACTACAGGCTGAATAGACAAAAGGCTGGAGGGAATCGCATAACCAACCCCCACATAACCCTAGTGCACTGGAACCGTGAAGCAGAAGGAAGAGGTCCCGAGGCTTATCAACCATAATGTCGCAATCATTGGTAAAGGACAATGAAAAGAGACATATGAGCCTGTGTGACACACAGACAGAAAAAAGGGGCAGTAACAGCACAAGGTTGAAACTGACCTGCAAGAAGCCTAATGGCTATGGCAGACAACAGCCTGAGCAGAAGAAAGAGGACCCAAGGCAAAAAGGTCCTCCGACTGCTCCTGCAACTGGCGTAAATAAAAGGTGGAGAAAGTAGAAGCATTTCTCCAGTAGGCTGCCTGCATAACATCCGACAACTTGACGGAGTTAGAATAAGCCCAAGAGGTAGACAGTGCCCGCACCTCGTGGGCAGAAATACGATTGGTAATACAATCGCCAGCTGCTAAACGACTATAAGCCGTACGAATAGCAAGACAAATCCATCGAGAAATGGATTGAGGAGAGATCTTCTGTCGACCCGGAATGAGAGACAGAAAAAACCGTTTTCTGCCCTTCCGTATGAAGCGTGTCCGATCAAGATAAATGCGAATAGCACGGACCGGACAGAGCAAAGGGCGAGTACCCTCAACAGAGGGAAGAGCCCTGATACAGATAGGAGGAGGAGTAGTATCTGGTAACTGATTCTTAGCCAAAAAGGAGCAATCAGTGGTAAAAGTAACACTGTTGGGAGAACTCCTAAAAAAGGCCGGGTCAACCGAGAGGGCGTGAAGCTCACTAACCCGTCTGGCCGAAGCAAATGCCATCAGAAAAGCCGTCTTGTATGTGAGAAATTGCATATCCACCTGGGATAAAGGTTCGAACGGCGCCCCCCCCAAGCAAAGCAGCACCCACGAAAGATTCCATCGTGGAGTGAGCTGCAAAGTCCGAGGCCTTTTCAAAGAAAAGTGCCGAACAAGCTTGGAGAGGTAAGGATTAGTGCCGATACGACGCTTCCCCACATAAGAAAAAGTCTCTGAAAGCATAGACCTGTAACCTTTGATGGTAACAGGCTGGAGACCCCGAGAATCAAACAGATATACCAGAAACTCCGCAATCTGTGAAATCGAAGGATTGGCATAATCAACAGAGTGATCAGCACACCATCGACAGAAGACCTTCCATTTAGCTGCATAAGCTAAACCAGTGGAGTGCCTCCTTGAAGAAGAAATGCACTCCACTGCTCGTCTCGAAAAACCTCTACGGAGGAGACAGGACCTGACAAAAGATATGCGTGAAGGCACAATGAAGTCGGGTCGACGTGAAACCTCCTCGGGCGACCTTGACAAAGAAGGTCGCGACGTAGCGGGAGACGTGCCGGAACCGC
Organism: Pictodentalium vernedei; assembly: GCA_031216915.1. NCBI lineage: Eukaryota > Metazoa > Mollusca > Scaphopoda > Dentaliida > Dentaliidae > Pictodentalium > Pictodentalium vernedei. The sequence continues at coordinate 55,871,844 of CM062297.1, forward strand.
CGCCATCAGCGAGCGGAGCTGATTGATCCACACCCGCTGAGGCGACAGGGGAGCGATCAGAATGATTCGACAACTGCAGGTTCGAATTTTGGCGAGAACCTGAGGAAGAATCGGAACCGGCGGGAAGGCGTAGCCGACTAGACCGTTCCAATCGAGTGACAGAGCGTCCACGGCAAAAGCCAGAGGATCTGGACACGGGGACACGAAAGTGTCCACCTGATGGTTCCAACGAGTCGCAAAGAGATCGATGTGGGGACGTCCCCAGAGATCGCAAAGCGACTGGAACACTGCCCTGTGAAGCATCCACTCGGTGGAAATAACCCTGCCCTGTCGGGACAGGGAGTCGGCTAGGACGTTCAGACGACCGGGAATGTGACGAACAACCACCCCGGCGTGAACCTCCTGAGCGAGCAGTAAAAGATCCCGAGCTAACTCGTACATCGGAAGCGAGTGCGTGCCGCCCTGGTTCCGAATGTAAGCAACCACTGTCGAATTGTCGGATAGTAGAAGGACCTGGCGAGTCGACAAGTGAGGGATCCACTGCCTGAAACTCAGAAGAAGAGCAAGAAGCTCCTTCTGGTTGATGTGTAGAGCTGCTTGATCCTGGTCCCACATCCCGTGTAGGGAAAGACCGAGAGGATCCAACGTCGCACCCCATCCGAGATCGCTGGCATCTGCCGTCAGGACGCGATCGGACGTGGGTAAGTCCAGCGGAACACCCTGCGTAATCCACTGAACATCTGTCCAGGGAAGAAGGTGAGGATACAGAGAGTCCGGAAACGGAAGCACCTGATCCAGAGAATCTACATTCGGTCTCCAACGACTGAGCAGAAAGTGTTGGAGAGGTCTGACACGCAGCCGACCTAGAGGAATGAGATCCGTCACCGAACCGCAGAGACCGATCAGCCGGAGAAAACTCCGAGCGGTCGCGGACCTGGACTGGGACAGAGTCAGAGCAAAAGCTGAGAGAATCACAGCCTTGGCCTGGGGAACAGCCACCAAATTGAATTTGGTTTGGAAAGACATCCCCAGATGACAAAACGACTGAGAAGGGACCAGGTCCGACTTCTCCTCGTTGACTCTGAATCCTAGCGACGTGAGCAAGCTCAACAGAGTGGCGACATCCGATTCCAGTAAGGCAGCATTGGAATGCCTCTGGAGGATATCGTCCAGATATGCCGAAGTAGTCACCCTGGACTGTGTGCGATGGAACGCTATCACATGCGACATCAGTCTGGTGAACGCCCAAGGAGCCAGGTTGAGGCCGAAAGGCATGGCCTTGAACTGGTAAACTCGCCCCAGAAAAGCGAACCTGAGATACTTCCGTGACGACCGATGCATCGGAACGTGGAAGTAAGCGTCTCGCAGGTCGATGCTGGCGGCGAAATCTCCCTGGTGAATTGAATGGCGGACCGACCTGAAAGTCTCCATGCTGAACTTGGGAGCAATGATAGACTGGTTCAGGATGCTCAGATCGATAACCGGTCGGAGTCGGCCGTCCTTCTTCGGCACCAAGAACAGGCGGGAATAGAAACCCACTGACTGAACGTTCTTGACGACCTCGATCGCCCCCTTTGCCAGGAGATTGGCAATCTCCGTGGACAAAAGTTCCCGACGTAAAACGTCTGAAGGAACTGTGGTTGGAAGAGGCACCCTTGACAGAGTGGGGTGCCGTCGGAAGGATATGCGCAGCCCGGACCGAACAACATCTAACACCCATGGATCGGATGTGATGGTGGTCCAATGGTCTGCAAACTCTGCTATCCTTCCTCCAACCTGGGACGAGTCGAGGTGAGGACCTTCATTTCGAGCCCCGACGAGGCCCGCGAGAGGAGAAACCACCTCCTCTGCTAAATGAAGAATCCTGAGACTTCCCTCGATTCTGCCGACCCCTACCTTTACCCCGTGAGTAAGAAGCAGAGGAGGCGGCAGAAGGACCAGCCTTTTGCTTCACAGAGGAAGCAGAAGGGTACTTGTTAGGCTTGGAACGGCCCTTGCCTCCCCGAGAAGGCTGATCAAGCTGACGAAACAGCAGCTGATCTTTGGAATGACGTAGGACGTCATCCCGGACCGTCGACACGGAGCCATGGAAAAGTTGCGGACCTGCCAAAGAAGCAGATCGAAGAGTAGCACGCTGCTCCTCGGGAAGGGATCGTCCTGTGTCCAGCACAGCGTCCCTTCGAACTAATTCCAAATTGGCCGTGTTACAGGCATGCGTGTGAGTAAGGTGCATAAGCGCCTTGGACAGCACACGCAAAGGAGCCTGTACCTCGTCAAACTTATCTGGAGGCAGATAAGCAGCCAAAGCTGAGACGACGTGATCTGAGAGAGAAAGCATGCCAAGCATCTCTCTAGATAAGCCCAACGTGGACTCCAGAGTCGTCATTGGAATGACGGCAGACTTGGGCTTGGAAAGCCCGAGGGAAGTGGAGTCCTGATCCAGAACCGTCAAAGTCTGGCAGACTGACGGATTGGCGGAATCGTAGGAACGATAACGCACAGGAGGCAAAAAGGTGTCAACCCTGGTGAAGAACGAAGTCTTCAAAGCCTTGGAATTCAGCTTGGCATCCAATGCTGAAAAAGCTTCAACCACCTGTACCGACTGGCACGGTCGAAGGCGCCCAGAAGCAGGTTGCTCCATAGGCTGTTGGCGCGCGACCGAAGATCGCGGCCAGGCTGACACTGTCGGCTGGTTAGCAGGTTTGAGCTCAGGCAGAAACCCAAACACAAAGTCAAGAGCCGCCCCCAAGTCCGAAGACTGCTGGCCCTCGACCTCAAGCATGTCGGACTCCTCCCCAGAGTCGGAAGACACATAGCCCATCGTGGGCAAACCAGCCGACGCCCCCCATGGTGTCGGGACACCAGAGGAATCGGAAACCGGCCTGTTTCCAATCCCGGGAGGCGGCGCCATAGGAGGCGCCTGGAAACCACCCATAGCCTCGCTGGAAGCAACAGGAAGGCTCTTTGAGAGAACCTGAGTGAGTAAGGAGAGGGCCTCCCTAAGCTCACTGCCTGTACCGACCGGTTCGACAGGGGAGCGAACCGGCAAAGTGGCTTCACCTCTGACCCTCTTAACCAGCGAAGGGTCACGATCCTCCAAAACACCCGACGCGGGACGACGGGCGGCAGCCGAAACATCTGAAGGCAGACGTGTATAGGGGTACGATGCACCCCGAGGATCAATATTGCGAGAACTCATGAGAGTCACCGCGGACCTCTGCGGGGCAGAAGGTCCAGGCTGCACAAAAGGCGTTGGTCCCCCAAAACTGGCCGTGTGACCAGAGTGAGCGGACGGAAACGCCCCGGAGTTCATAGTGTTTCCACTATGAACATCCGAATCCAAAGACACAACTGTGGTACTCGACGGCGACGAGACCACAGCGATGGGCTCGGCCGGCAGCCCCTTCCGACTTCGCCGAGTTGAAGTCAGGGAAGGCTGGGGCCGATATCCCACGTCTACAGTATCGGACAGTTCTGCAGTCCCCTGCAGCGAAAAGCCGAGGCCGGCTGAAACAGACAACGAAGCAGACGGACCAGCAGCAGTAGTAGATACGTCGAGAGTCGTTGAGGCTGGTGAAATAATGGAGAGAGCACACCGGCTCGGCTCCGAAGGAGGAGTCACAACCCTAGTGACAGCCTCAGATGTCGACTGGAGGGGGACCGTAGTCCCGGAACCAGGCATCTCTACACCAGAACACTCAACGGCTCCCGCAGTATCCACCACAGGAAAAGACTGCACATCCCCCACGGAGGAGGAATAACTCTCACCAGACAGAGTCGGTTCGGGAGGCCCCGAACGACCACGTTCTCCTTTCCCGCGGGAGCGGGAGGCACGGCCACGAGAACGAACGACACGATTTACAGACGCCCAAAAGGTGGAAGACCATGTTCCACAGACACCACACGGCCGCTCGGCCGAACACCCATTACAGGAGGAACACGACGAATGTACATCGTCCACATGCTTAGGCAGCAGACACTGCCCACAAGGAATTGTCCTAGGCATGAAAGAGGTGAGAGGAGCAGAGAAGGTGAGATCAGAAAACAGAACACCCCCAAAGAGAGAAAGGTGACAGAAACAAAGACCCCAGACGGCCGACCGGGAACCACCCAACAGGAAGACTACTCTCAACAGAAAGAAGAAACACTGAAGGAGTGGTACCCCGCTGACACCTAACTCTAACACAATTAAAAAATTTTGCAAAAAAAGCATTAACAATAATTGTGAAATAATCTAAGTCCGAACCGCGTGGCCCGCGAAATTCGCGCGCGACTCGAGAGAGAGCAAATAAATATACATGATGGACATATAATAGAAAAAAAGAGAATATAAAACACTGTTCCTGAGAATACAAAGGATACACTGCGGTATAATGAATCAGGAAACATCAAACATCGAGTTGGTGGAACACTGATAAGCGTGCAAAAACATCTCGACACGAAGCGGATTTTAAAAAGAATGAGTCTTTAGAGACGGTATGCGCACTGGCAACGGAAGTCGTGGAGTTGTACTTGGGAGAGAGCGTCCCGTATTGGGTCTGCGCCGGTTGCACTCGACCCAGTTTTGGCTTATTTTTATTGGTGCTTTTGCACCACTTTTCTTTCCCAACTTGCTTGGGAAAGACAAAAATAGAGAGTATTTTATCCGAGTTAGGGACTTCCACTGTAGTGCAAGCCTGTAGTAAACAATTGTGAGTAGGTTGATAAGAAATGACGTACATCTAATTGTTAAAGGACAAATAAGATGATTGATTCGACAGAGAAAAAAATTACTGGAAAAAAAAACACATTACATGTACCTCAAAAGTAACAGCAATACAAACCAATATTGCTGACACCATCATAAAAGTACAAGTGCTGCTTATGTATACATAGAAAATAATATTCTGTACAGAGTTTACTAAAACTGACCAGAACCGAGGTTTACTGGGGGGCTCTCATCAATTTTAGTGAATGAGATCTAGAAATTTCAAGTCAAATTGTGACATATTTGCGATTCTTTTTATCACACAATACAAATGTATGTAATTTTCCCTTTTACACTACTGTGCAAGCGACCGTTACATGAATATCCTAGGTCCAAGGTGAGACAAAAGTATTACACCCACCCGATATTACGCAGACAATGAAAGCAATAATTGAGTTGGACAAGACATTTGGAGTGAAAGGGATTAACTGCAGGGAGCGTAATCTCGGCATTAATTGTGAAATAGATTAGATCAAATAAACTACTGCATGTTGATGTCACAAAATGTTAGAATGATAACCAGCCATCAATAATTTTGCGAAATCCGAATTGAATTTATGTCAATTTGTCGGAATTTGAAAAAATTCTTTTGGATTAAAAACATAAATATTTTATGAGTGTTGGTAATGGTAATTAAGGTCAATGTCATTTCGTCGAGTTGAGTTTGTTGCGTAACACGTGTATTTCGACCAAAAAATTGTGAGAGTCGAAAATATGACAATAAGTACATCCCTCTCGTTCAGATGCCCTAGAAATTAATTATAGTACAGCTGTAATCTGTTTGACCATGAATCACGGCGATTTTAATATCGTGTTGGACACTGACTCGAGAAACAATCGCCAATATTAGTCGGCGACTTGTCTTAGATCTTGAGTGAAGATATCGTGGACCTGGGATATTCATGTCATGGTCGCTCGTGCAGTAGTGTACCTGACTGAACTGGCCAGCACTATTTACAAAAATCACAAAACAAATTTTATTATTTTTTCATCTTTTGCATTGAAAATATAGATTATGGCCCTCAATGAAATGAGCTCATGAATGCGCTTTACTTGCACCTGTTGTCATAATTGACGTCATGTGAACTACGCACAAGAATACAATGCTGCTGTTATGGGACCACGTGCCGATTAGACACTAGTTGCAGGTAATAAGACATGGGTTTTTTTACGTCAAAATTAACAACGTTTCATGTGATATATCTTGTTCACCAGTGCTTATGGAGCTCTGTTCCACAAGACACATGTATAATAAATTAAATGTTGGATTTGAAGATAACAAGGTCTTTTTGCTGTGAAAAATGTGCATTTTAATTTTTTGCAGACATCAAAGCATACTCTTTAACCCTTTACCCAACATAATGGCAAAAACCGGCCAGTGCTAATCACAAAAATTATCATTCATTTTACATTATTTTTTTATTTTTTATCTAAAAAATATAGCTTAAGAACCCTCATTGGAACGAGCTTGGTGAGCTCGTTCCAATGAGGGGTTATAAGCTATGTTTTGATGCAAAAAAGAAAAATAATTAGTTATTGAATAATATTGTTTGCAAGTGTCGTCTGCTTTTCATGTTTAGGTAAAGGGTTAAAAAAACAATCTGTGGATGTGAGGCATCAGAAAATTCAACACTATCAGAACAAGAGGCCCCAGGGGGCCTTAAGGCGCTCACCTGACATGGTAGTCTAAATATCAAACCAGGGACTTGACTTGAATAAGCTGCATACGTCCCTCCTAAGAAAAGCATATACCAACTAGACGAAGCTATTGTGCCCACACAATACACAAGATTTTCCTTCTATTTTCAGTTCCTGCACTTGCACGTCCCAAAATTGAGATAAACGCATAAAAAACAGATTTTTTTTATTTTTGTTCGGAAATTTTCGAAGTCCCAAACAAAATTTTTTTAGACTAAATTTTTTTCTTCTTAAAATGGACCAAAACGCATAAAAAACAAAGAACTAATTTCCGGATTTTGGTCCAAAATTTCCGAAGTCCCACCCAGCCCCCAAATTTTCAGTGTAAAAAAATTTACTTTTTTTTTGTCTTAAAATTTACCAAAATGCATAAAAAACAAAAAAAACCTCATTTCCGGATTTTGGTCCAAAATTTTCCAAGTCCCACCTGGACCCCAAATTTTCAGTGTAAAAAAAATTAATTTTTTTTTGTCTTAAAACTGACCAAAACGCATAAACAAGTTTGAATTGACATATGATAAAGAACATGCACACCAAATTTGGTTCAATTTGGTCCTGTAGTTTGTGAGGAGAAGTCGATAATGTAAAGTTCACGACGGAGGACGACAGACGACGACAAATGGCAAGTGATAAGTTAAGCTCCCTTCTGTGAGCTAAAAATTCCACATACTGCATTAAGTTAAATTTGGGCTCCCCCTGCGAGCCAAAATATTGGCCGAGGGACTCGATATGAACAAATTGGAATCTGATCCCCCCTTGAGATGTTGTATACCAAATATTGAATGATTCTGACTAGTGGATCCAAATAAGAAGATTTTTAAAGCATATTCCACATATTGCACGGAGTTAAAATTCGGGCTCCCATAGAAAGCCGAAATATTGACCAAGGGACTCGATTTGAACAAACTTGAATGTGCCCCCACTTGAGATGTTGTATACCAAAAGTGAAATGATTCTGAATGGTGGATCCGAAGAAGAAGATTTTTAAAGCATATTCCACATAATGCATTAAGTTAAAATAGGGCTTCCATAAGGAGCCAAAATATCAATGCAGGAACTCAATTTGAACAAACTTAAATCTGACAACCGCCCTCTCAGGAGCCAAAATATCAATGCAGGAACTCAAATTGAACAAACTTAAATTTGACAACCGCCCTCTCCCCCCACCCCCCCCCACCCCCCACCCCAGAGATGGTGTATACCAAATATGAAAAGATTCTGACTGGTGTATCTGAAGATTTTTAATGAAATTCCACATATTGCACTAAGTTAAACTTCTAGCTCCAAAAGGGAGAAAAAATATTGACCCAGGGACTCGATTTGAACAAACTTGAATTTTAGCCCCCTAAAGATGTTGTATACCAAATATGAAATTATTCTGACTGGTGGATCTGGAAAAGAAGATATTAAAGCATATTCCACCAGCATGAAGTTAAAATTCGGGCTCCCATAGAGAGGCCAAATATTGACCTGGGGACTTGATTTGAAAAAGCTCAAATATGAACCCAGAGAATTGATACTGACCTCCAAAGGGTGATGTATTCAAAATAACCAAAGATTTTAGTGGCGGATTTGAAGAAGATTTTTAAAGAATATTTGTCATATTGTACCAAGTTAAATTTCGGGCTCTCATATTTGAACAAATTTGAATCTGACCTCCCTAGAGATGTTGTATACTAAATATCAAAAGATTCTGACTGGTGGATCAGAAGATTTTTAAAAAATATTTCCTTATATTGCACTAAGTTAAAATTTGGGCTCCCATGGTGAGCCCAAATATTAATACGGCGATCCGATTTGAACAAGCTTGAATCTGACCCCCCTAAAGATGTTGTATACCAAATATGAAGTGATTCTGACTGGTGGATCTGAAGAAAAAGATTTTTTTTAAATAGTCCTCATGTTGCACTAAGTTAAAATTCAGGTTTCCATCGGGAGCCGAAATATTAATTCAGGGACTCGATTTGAACAAATTTGAATCTGACCCCCTAGAGATGTTGTATACCGAATATGAAGTGATTCTGACTGATGGATTTGAAGAAGAAGATATTTAAAGAATATTGCCCATACAGCACTAAGTTAAAATTCGGGCTCCCTTGGGGAGTCCAAATATTAAGCCAGGGACCCGATTTGAACAAACTTGAATCTGAACCTCCTAAAGATGATGTACACCAAATATGAAAGAATTCTGACTGATGGATCTGAAGAAGAAGATTTTTAAAGAATTGTCCTCATATTGCACTAAGTTAAAATTTGGGTTCCCATATGGAGCCCAAATATGAACCAAGGGACTCGATTTGAACAAACTTGAATCTGACACCCCGAGAGATGTTGTGTACCAAATATGAAAGAATTCAGACTCGTGGATCTGAAGAAGAAGATTTTTAAAGAATTGTCCTCATAACGCCCTAAGTTAAAATTCGGGCTCCCATATGGAGCCCAAATATGAACCCAGGAACTCGATTTGTACAAACTTGAATCTGACCTCCCTAGAGATGTTGTATACCAAATATGAAATGATTCTGACTGGTAGATCTGAAGAAGAAGATTTTTAAAGAATAGTCCTCATATTGCACTAAGTTAAAATATTAACCCAGGGACTCGGTTTGTACAAACTTGAATCTGACCACCCTAGAGATGTTGAATACCAAATAGGAAAAGATTCTGACTGGTGTATCTGAAGATTTTTAATGAAATTCCACATATTGCACTAAGTTAAACTTCTAGCTCCAAAAGAGATGGTGTATACCAAATATGAAAAGATTCTGACTGGTGGATCTGAAGAAGATTTTTAAAGAAAAGTCCTCATATTCCACTCCCATAGGGAGCCCACATGTGAACCTAGGAACTCGATTTGTACAAACTTGAATCTGGCCTCCCTGGAGATGTTGTATACCAAATATGAAATGATTCTGACTGGTGGATCTAAAGAAGAAGATTTTGAAAGAAAAGTCCTCATGTTGCACTAAGTTAAAATTCAGGCTCCCATAGGGAGCCCAAATGTGAAACCAGGAACTTGATTTGTACAAACTTGAATTTGACCCCCACCCCCCCCCCCCCCCCCCCCCCCAGAGATGTTGTATACCAAATATGGAAGAATTCTGCCCAGTGGATCTGAAGAAGAAGAGTTTTAAAGAAAAGTCCTCATACTGCACTAAGTTAAAATTCGGGCTCCCATAGGGAGCCCAAATGTGAACCCAGGGACTCTATTTCAACAAACTTGAATCTGACCCCCTAGAGATGTTATATACCAAATATGAAAAGATTCTGACTGGTGCATCTGAAGAAGAAGATTTTAAAAGAATAGTCTTCATATTGCACTAAGTTAAAATTCAGGCTCCCACAGGGAACCCAAATATGACCCCAGAGACTCAATTTGAACAAATCTGAATCTGACCCCCCAAGAGATGTTGTATACCAAATATGAAAGGATTCTGACAGATAGATCTGAAAAAAAAGATTCTTTAATGTTTTCCCCCATTGCCCGCAGTGTTAAAAAGTGATGACTCAGCACTTTTTCAAAGTCCTGAAACTGTATCATGTGACAAAACCGATAGCAATTTTTTTTAACCATTCCTTTCTGTTGGTTGTAAGGAAGCTTCACACCAAATAAAAAATATCAGTGCCGTGCAGTTTTGGAGATATGAGCATTTTAATTTTTTTCTATTTTTAGCTCCTTGGCTTCCCACGGGGGTAGCTGGAAAAATTTTTTTTTCGTAAACCAAGTACTTATGACCCAATAATACCTCACATAAAATTTGGCTCCAATCAGCCCCTCGGTTAGGAAAATAGAAATTTTGGGCATGGCCAAAATTACTGCCCCTCCCATAACAATGGCAAATATTGCCCCTCGAACTTTCTGTGTACAAGCCTGAGTCTACAACCCAAAAGGAAGCTGCAAACCAAATATCAGGTCTCTGCCACTAATAGTTCATGAGAAGATTTTTAAGGATTTTGGTGCCCCTTGGGGGTGTGGCACCACCCAGGGGGGAGAGGCAACTTTATTTGAACAAATCCGAATTGGTATTGGTGGACGAATATTTGACCAAGATTTGAATAAAATTGGGCTATTGGTTTGGGAGGAGAAGTCGATAATGTAAAGTTTACGACGGACGCCGGACGACGACGGACGACAAGTGATAAGTTAAGCTCCCTTCGGTGAGCTAAAAATGCCTTTATTAAGAATTGTCGATTTACAGCAAAAACTGCTCCCAACCCCCACCCCCCCCCCCACCCCCCCAACCCAGAGAGTGGCAGATGAGGAAATTTTCCTAAACATGTATGTTAGCAAAGAGAGTTAAAGCAATCCAGTTACGCATGTACAGATATCAGTAATTGTTACTTACTCAAGGTATGGGTCAGAATAAGATGGTTTAAAAAGATGTCAGTAGCTGTACATGTACATTTGTACAACAGTTGTCACTGATAAAATTCTGCAAGAAGAAAAAGTTTTTTTCCAAAGACTCAAGTTGGTGAAATTATCTCCCTTGATGGACAGAAAGAAAAGGGGGGATATCTTCATTTAAAACTTGCACTCATGATTGATCTCCCTTGATATACAAGTTCATGCATAGCTGAGCACCTGAGAAAGCAAACATTACAGTGAAACTCTGTTAAACAGGTAATTGAAGAGCAACATCACTTAGCCATTGAAAAATATTCAATTAAGACCGTAACAACAAAAAATTCCTAGATTTTCATCCAACTTTTTTTTCAAGCTGGAGTGGGCAGGTGAATTTATTTCTTTTCTCCCGGAGACTGGATAATCGAGAACAGCTCTAGAAACTGGTGGTTAGGGGCATGGGGAGGGGGGTATGGGTCTAAAACCTATAACAAGAGATTACTCCGCTAAATGGGAAAAAAATTGGAGTAATAAATCTCCGTGAATGGCTCCAACAGGCATTTGGGTCATTAATACAGTACCAGTAGAAATAAGTTGTGGGATAAACCACAAGAAAATTTTTATCACATTCACTCAGTTGATAATTCCAACACTTCACATCATTCTTTTTATTCATTTTATCTGGTGCTTACAGTTAAAACTAGAAGTCCTGTCATGAACTGTGCGCCGCTTATCTAGGTTTAATTGCGCGTAGGAATTGGGTGCAATTGCCATACCGAATGGCATCCAAAGCACAGCAGGTTCTCCTGGTTACTGTAGCCAACACAGGCAATGTTTCTGGCAATGGACCTCTGGGTCATTTCACCTTCATCTAGCATCAATGTAATTGTACTCTTGTGTTCCAAATAAAACTACAGGTGGGTATAAAAGTACGGGGTGGAACATTTATCAAAATTAAATAAAAGTACATGTAATAGTACAGGGGTGGAAATCCATTGAGGGGGTGGGGGAGTAATGCTACAGTTAAAACTAGAAGTCCTGTCACGAACCGTGCGCTTGTCTACATGTAGGCTTAATTGCGCATAGGAATTGCCATATCGAATGGCATCTAAAGCATGGCAGGTTCTCCTAGTTACTCATAGCATAGCATAGGTTACCTGGAGGACAGATGGCTGAAACATTGCTTGTCCACATGCCATATGTACAGAATTTGATAGCCTTACTATGGTCATAACACGTAGATTAACACGCAGATCGACATGCTACTTGTGCGCATTTCATGACAGGACTTTTAGTTTTAACTGTAGTTAATTTTATCTAAAAGCCAACATATTTTCCATATTGCTGTTAATTTTAGATACTGGTTGAACGCTAGAAACCACTATCACGGCTTTCAGAAAAATGAGGGTACCAGAGCAAAAGCCAGCAATTTCCTTGCTCGTGTTTCATATTCAGTGAAACACAAATAAAAAATTTTTTATTTAAATTTTTTTAATTATAAATTATTGGAGAGTGCCTGTGGGCACTCTCCAATAATTTGAAATAAAACCAATTTTGAATAAATAATTGATACCACCAAAAATAATCTATCCCCCAACCAGTTAAAGAAAACTAATAGGTGTTTATGCATCATGATTACAATAACAAATACACTGTGCAAAACAAAAGACAATCACACAGACTAGTGAAGATTTACTAATTTGAAGATTTCCCTGTTGGAAGTGCAATTTTAATAAACATACACGTATAGGTCCAAATAAGGTGCATACAGGGAGGAAAAATTCCCTCAAATTAACTAGAGATGGTCCGTCGCCCGGTATACCCCCACCGTGGCATACTGCCTAGTGTGGGTGACTGAAAATGGGCATTCAATTTTTCTAAGTAAAAAAAAAAAACAATATGTCCGCGAGTCGGCCATCTTGATTCCGATCGGAAAAAAAGATTATGTCACGCACTGCTCCTCATCATGCTGATCATTTTGGTAAAGTTTCATGAAACTAAAACTGTGGAAGTACAATGTAGTTCGCTCCCTAAGTATTTTGCAAAACCCAATATAGCCTCCAGTCAGCCATTCTGAATCCGATCTGGAAAACATTTATGCCACGCACTGCTCCTCATCATGTTGAACAATTTATATTGAGTTTCATGAAAATGCAGCAATAACTGTAGCAGTAGTTCGCTCCACAAGTATTTTGCAAAATCCAATATGGCTACCAGTCAGACATCTTGGATTCGACCTGGAAAAAAATGATGTCACACACGTCCCCTCATCATTTTAATCATTTTTGTGAAGTGAAGCAACTAAAACTGTGGAAGTAGTTTGCTCCACAAGTTTACATGCAACAGACCGACCGACCGACAAGTTGACTCCTATGTACATGCACCCCACTTAACCCTTTACCCAACGTAACGGCCAAAACCGGCCAGCGCTATTCTAAAAAATCGCCAATTAATTTTCACTATTTTTTTCATTTTTTGTCTCAAAAACATAGGTTATGACCCCTCGTTGGAACGAGCTCGTCGAGCTCGTTCCAACGAGGGGTCATAACCTATGTTTTTGAGACAAAAAATGAAAAAAAATTAGTTATTCAAGAATTTTTTTTGCAAGTGTCGTCTGCTTTTCACGTTAGGTAAAGGGTTAAACTTCATTTTGTGGGGGTATAATAAACATACATGTATGTTCATTAGGAACACAAGAGTAATTACAGGGGAGATGGTTTACATTTATTGGTCCAGGGTTATTCAGTGTCAGATACTGTGTCGAAACAAGCAGAGGACCCTGATCTTTCAATAATGCTGGCCTGGCTTGGAAGTTCTGTTGTGCCAAATGAGGGCCAGTTATTCTCATCTAGTCCAGCCAGCAAAGCATACTGGAGAAATAAAGAGCTATTTTACCTGAAAGATGGTGTGTTGTGGAAAAGAGGTAAAGAGGACGATCAAGCTCTGTTGGCGATTCCAGAGGCATGGAAGGCTAAATAATGGAATTGAACGATGGTATTCCACCTTTGGGACACCATGGGCAAGTCCGAAGTTTAGCCTGGATTAAGTATCATGGTATATTGTATGACACAGGATTTAGAACAGAGTGTGGCAGCATGCCCAACTTTAAGTCAAAATAAAAAGACCTGTCAAGAAAGCTAGATACCATGTAACCATTTCTTTAAATTCATTTATTTTAAGGACACCGTTCTGCCCTAATTTGGGTATACAGGCCTGGCCTTTTGAAAAATCCAGGGGAGCCACTATGGCCCTCCTAAATCTGCTTCAGGGAGCTATTCTACACTAATATCAATTATACAAGGTTATAAATATGAAAATTGAGGAGAGCCATTAGAGTTTAAGGAGAGCAATTATGGCTCTCCTCAATTTGACTTTAGGAGAGCCAAGGAGAGCCGGAGCAATAGCTCCCCTCAAACGGCCAGGCCTGGGTATATTAAAACTAGAAATAACAGTTTTATCCTGTTATCTTTTATTGTCATGCTTTTCTTTGTGTTTCTATGGTCATATTACGGTTGAAGTTATTTTAAAACACAGAATAGGTACAGTAGAACCTGTCTTGAGAGACCGCCATTTGGGCCACACAAAAATGGTCTCTCAAGACAGGTGGTCTCTCATAATAGGTTTCAGGTTTTCTCAAGTCAGTGAATAACCAACCACAAAATTCAGAAATGGAGAAGAATGTATTTTTGTAATTACTTTGTAGTTGTTCTTTTTTATGAAGTTTTTGTAACAAATTGAAATGGACTGTTATAAAAATTATAAAAATAAATTAGTGTTGAAAATCTTCATTGAAGATTTTCAACGCTAATTTATTTTTATAATTTTTATAACAGTCCATTTCAATTTGTTACAAAAAGATTTTCAACACAAATTTATTTTTATTCCTATCTGTCACATTTCAGGTATGTATGAAATTGTTTATTCAGCAATAATCCTAATCTTTTCATAGGGGTCTTATAAAAACATCTCAATCTTTAATGAGTTAGCAATTGAAACCCAATTATGAGGTTTTAGTACTTTTAATTGTGTTAGTATAACACAATGGATTTTCCAATTCCAGAAAAGGAAAGAAGTTTTTGTCATGCTTTCAGTCTTCAAAGGGGTGGTCTCTCAAGACAGGTCAATTATGGCATAAAAATACAAGTTGGTACCAGGTTACAGTGGTCTCTCAAGACAGGTGGTCTCTCAAGACAGGTGGTCTCCCATAGCAGGTCCATTATAGAGTAAAACCAATCGGTGCCTGGCAGATGTGGTCTCTCAAGACAGGTGGTCTGTCAAGACAGTGGTCTCTCAAGACAGGTTTTACTGTACAAAGAATTTATATATTTTTCTTGTTGCTTTCACATCTTTTCTAATTTGGGGACACCTGTAAAAGGAATGAAATTGGAGTAATCTAAAGGACTGTGTAACAAAATATCATGCTGCGGCACCGACGGAAAAGGTCCACTTAAATATTTTAGGACCCCTTCCAAAAACTGGGAGGGTGAACGAATACATATCTATGATAGTGGACCAATTTACAACTAAATGGGTGGAATGTACACCCCTACCATTGCAGATGGCAGGGATGACTGCCAGATTTGGGTATCCATTCCAAATATTAACTGACCAAGGTCGTAATTTTGAAAGTAAGCTCTTCACCGCAATCTGTGAGCTGTTACATGTACAAGGTGAGGACAACACCGTACCACCCTTCCGCCAATGGTCAGGTCACAAGATACAGTTAAAACTAGAAGTCCAGTTACAAACTGTGCGCTTATCTAGGCTGAATTGCACGTAGGAATTGCGCGCAATTCTGGAGTTACTCATAGGAAACACTGGCAATGTTTCTGCCAATGGACCTCCGGGTTACCCGGAGGTCCATTGGCTGAAACATTGCTTGTGCATAGGCCATATGTACAGAATTTGATAGCCTTACTATGGCCATAACCCGTTGATTAACGCGCAGATCAACGTGCTATTTGTGCACATTTCATGACAGACTTCTAGTTTTAACTGTACTTGTATAATAGGGCATTAACTGGTAGAGTGCTAAATTATTTTTGACCATCAAAATTTGTTCACATGTCTTTGCCTTGTTACAATTT
The DNA here is from genome assembly GCA_031216915.1 of Pictodentalium vernedei. Classification (NCBI taxonomy): domain Eukaryota; kingdom Metazoa; phylum Mollusca; class Scaphopoda; order Dentaliida; family Dentaliidae; genus Pictodentalium; species Pictodentalium vernedei. The sequence continues at coordinate 55,887,718 of CM062297.1, forward strand.
ATGGGAGAGTGCCTTTAGGCACTCTCCCATAAATTGTAACAAGGCAAATCTATACAGACTAAACAATTTCACTTTAAAGATAATATGAAGCATATCCACTGAACATGAGGCCTTTACATTACGGTCCCTGCATGTCAGTGTAAAGCCCAAATATGGGCTTCCAGCACTCTACCAGTTAATGGAAGCCCTACAGTGCTTTATCAACAAATCACAAAATAAGCAGGACCTCCGTTTATCTCAATTAGCAGGAGCACTAAAATCATCAGTGAACTGGCCAACTACATGTATATATACTTGTACTTCCTATAGGCTTATTCTAGGTAGGGAGGACAATCACCCTGCTGACTGTAAATGTGGAGCTTTCACACAGCTTTGAATGGAATAACCAAATAAAAATGTTTAACAGTGTACTTGTTGGGACTGTATTATGTGTAGTGTCAGTGTTTTAATAAAACCACAGAAAAAAGTTGTAAAATAACAACCACCATAACCTACATGTATGTTTGACCCTTTGATACTTTTGTACGTCTTTTTACGTCCAAAATCAAACAGCGCGTTGATACTTTTGTATGTGTTATAACTTATAACGTACCAAATCAAACAGAATGTTAATACTTTGTGGTCATTTGTTTTATTATTATTTTTCGATTTTTTAAAGTTTTAACCTCAATTCCTATTTTCTCCCGAATAGTGTTCAGTGACAACCGTTGAATGTTATCGCAGCTTAAAATACTAATATAATCCTGCTGTCAAGACTTCTTAACTGGTTGAGTGCTAGACGCCACTAGCAGTGCTTTCAAAAAATGAGGTTACAAGAGCAAAAGCCAACACTTTCCTTGCTTATATTTCATATTCAGTCAAACACAAATAATATTTTTATATAAATTTGTTTTATTACAAATTATTGGAGAGTGCCTGTGAGCACTCTCCAATAATTTGTAATAAAACAAGTTTTAAATAACAAATTCAGACCATCAAAATAATCAATCTCGCCCTCAACCAGATAATCACTAATGTGAAAAATATCTTGTTATTTGTACTTTCCGACATTTGACGTCGCATTTTGAAAAACATTGAAGAAACTGAATTCCCAGTGACATTTGAACGTCAGGATAATTAAAGTCTCAAAGGCTTAATACTTTTCCTACATAAATAACACAAGGTTCTGGCATTATTTTTTCGAAAGTTCTAAAATAATGCCAGAACCTGCCGTTATCGATGAAGGGGAATTAGGACACAAAATTTATACAGTACAGTTGCCGTGGAATGGCACTTTTCCACATGCCCATGGCAGATGTCCATGCTCAAACCATGGTATTCTATTAAAACTGAAATATTGTGGACCCAGTGGACAGAAAAATACATAGGTCAGAGCATGTTCCAGCATGGATGGGATTAAGAAAGTAGTGATGTGCCTCCGAAGACGACCGTTGACAAGTCCATGGCATCAATCTTTATCACGGTGCATCCACGGTGGTTTGCATTTGCAGCACAAATGTGTATCCTTAAAAACATTAATTGGTTGTGTTTGTGTTCATTTCAATTCATTCCCGCTTCTGTTTTTATTAAACCTGTGAAAAAAATATGTACATGTGAATGGTAAACTTTATCGATGGGTCGGCAGCACCCATTACAATTTAATCCCACCAGGTGTCAAATTTGATAAATGCTGTTGTAAATGACACATTCATGCAAATAGATACAGCAATACTGATACTCTAAGTGTATAACAGCAAGCTAAAATTTAATATTAAAAACAAAAGATGAGGCATGTTATTGGTACGCTACACATTATGGCTTACACAAACCGGGGAAGGTCCAAGAATAGACGGTTTGGGCATACATGTACAGTTAAAACTAGAAGTCCTGTCAGGAAATGCGTACAAAAAGCATGTCGATCTGCACGTTAATCTACGGGTTATGACCACAGTAAGGCTATCGGAGGACCATTGGCAGAAACATTGCCTGTATTTGCTATGAGTAACTAGGAGAACCTGCTGTGCTTTTGATGCCATTCGATATGGCAATTGCGTACAATTCCTACGTGTAATTAAGCCTACATAAGCACACAGTTGGTGACAGGACTGTATTTCTATTATTTACCGTCTGTTGGCAACATCCAACCTTCCCCCAACCCACCCACGAAAAATTAGGTCTCTCCCACCAAACTTTAATACCATCGTTAACCATACCTATTTCCCCAAAGTGGGGACCAATTGTCCTAAAAAATGTGTAGGCCTACATGGTGTCATTTCTCACCTTGCTCTGGCGCCGCAATCAATGAAAACAAATTTTTTCGCCATAACTTTTGATGAGCAAGTTTACAACTCGGTAATTGTAAACTTGGCCTGCTATTTCAGTATTTGATCACCTCAGAACCTGTATTTCCATTTTCCAATGCACTTCCTTTTTAATCTGTTATGCGGGGTGTTATTTTCCACTGAATAAAGGAGTGAGCTATGGTGTATGGCAATAAACCCACCCTTTGATCTATCACCTGCCGGGGAATCAACAAATAAAGGCTTGAATTTAATCACCCATGTTTTGGACCCCCTCATTATAATTTGTACAGATCTCTGCTTGTGATATACTGACATCCTGTTCACTTTCATTAACTGGAATCGAATAATTACATTTTCAAATGATAACCTCCCCCCACCCCACCCCACCTCCCAAAAAAAGAAAAACCACCAGCAATATCAATTTTAATTATTAATTCACCATAATATTGTTGAATATGGCAAATGTTTTAACTTAATTTAAAGTCAAAACGCAGCCTACAAGATCAACGTAGACCTTACATATCAAAGTCGTTGCTAGTGACATGCATTTTAGTTTGAAGACAATTCGCCCCTATTCAGTTCGATCCAGACAATCATAGTGCTAACATGAACATTCATATAATTGCCCTGTGCGGATGTTCGCTACTGTAATTTGACATGTTGGGGTTCATACTACGAGAAAAGTACATAGATTACCACTAAATCACTGTGTGTGTGTGCGTTAGGGACGAGGGGGCAATAATTATTTGTCAGAATGTGTCCCAATTTAGCTCCAACAGGTATGCGGTTAGACGAACATAAATGGGGTATATCACCAAAATACCTGGATATTATTCATTTTGTTCCATTCCATTTCCTAATATCTCTGCACCCCCTCACTACAGGGTGTACCCTACAAAATGGATCTTCCCAGGCAGTCATAGGATATTTAATTTTTATTATTTCATTTTGAACACCAGACATGGTTCACCTGCTGCGCTTTAGGATTACGTTCAGATGCCTATAAGGTGGAACTTGAGTTTGGTTTTTTAATCCAATAATGAACGGGGGTTTTCATTGTTTTCGTTTTTGTTCAAGGACATTTTCAATTTGCATTAGCCCCATTAGTTACAACTTAATTATTCAGAATAATCGCTCCCGCATTTATTCGCCCAAAACAAAAATGTGTCAATGGCATCTGTATTTGGGGAGGGGTGGAGGCTTTGATTACCTCTGGCCTGTTCATATGTCCTTGATGTAAAGTGTTCATACGGCAAGATATTATTGAGAGTTATTTTGCAGCAGGAGAACAGATTTGTCTTGTGCATCTTCAGTTAATAAAATATCCGCCATCAGCAATTTGAAACAACCCCATCTTCAGGCGTTGGAGCGATCACATGAAAATAAGTTTACGACAGTGATCTCCATATTCCATACCTTGAATACAGTGTTGATTGTCAGTCGACTTTAGCTTGCAAACGATATAGACATGTATGTACCTGTCTTCTGTTTCTCATGCCAATGTCCTGTTGTGTAGGTAATTCTTATTTTGTCGAGCAGTTTAGAAATTTTATAAATCATTTGTGTATATAGCATATTATATATAGAAAAAATAATTTAAAAAATATGCGTTGATTAACAAGGTACATGTACTATGAAGGCTCCTTTTATTTTCGCTTATCTGGCACCACCGGCTCAGCCGGTGGAAAGGATTAAGTTTAATTTGACTAACGTCATAAGCGTGATAATGCATCATCGTTTATTAATCCTGTCCAAAAAAGTCAACCGCGGTCAGCCGGTGTACTATTAATTATAAGTACACCGGTGACAGCCCATGGGTCAAATGGGTGACCACGCCGGTGTCAGTCCACCCAATGGGTGTCAGAGTACCATTACACTCTGTGTGTACTGTAAAATATGGACCGGTTTTCTCTTTTTCTCTTACCCAAAAGCAAATCACTTCTGTAATTTCAACCCATTTTCAAATTTATCAATGTGGGTCGAAATCACGTTGGAGGAATTTGACCCATTTTATTCAGACGAAAAAGTCAGTCGAATTCACAGAAGTGGGTCAAAATCACTTTGGGTCAAAATTTCAATGCCAATTTAACCCATTTTATGCAGACGAAAAAGTGGGTCGCATTCACCAAAGTGGGTCGAAATCACTTTGTGTCAAACAGACCATTTTTACATAGCGCCATCTCACATCAGGAGCTCAATTTTCCCCCACAAACTGGCTTTATTTATCAACATAATTACATTGCACACCAGTGACGAATGGGAGCAAAATGGAGGCGAGAGAAAAATCGCTCACCTCAAATCAAGTTTGCCAGAGTGAAAAATGTGAGGAGGGTGATTTTGATTCAATGTTTATCCTCATTTTTTTAATACTGTTTAGGTTGTAAAATTGAAAAATACTGATCAATTAACACCTCTTAATATCCTCTATTATCTATACTGGCGGATGAGATAATCCCCTTCACTGTTGACTGTTAATATAGGAGGCCATAACGTCCGGAGGCCAAAACATCCCAATACCATTCAAAGTGTATTTTTTTCTAAATTAAGTTAAGTTAATGTTATTGTTTGCCTGTGGTTCAGAATAAAATTGCAAGCTTGAAATCTAGTGTTTGTTTATTAAATGTGTTACCAGAATTTCTGAAATGAACTTTTAGATAAGCTGAAGTGAACTATATATTATGATACATACAAAAATTTACTTCGTAATTTCCATTGACAAGCATCCTTCAAAACGAATGTATGAATACAACTGAACACGGATGGAAATTTTGACGGTGAAAATATATGTAACCCACTAAAATTAGTTCTGGATTTTAAATGGCAGATTATTAAAATCATGGAAAATGGATGTGTAAATTCCAAATCAGGCACATTAATTTGTGTCACTAGTGAATTGGAGCGACAGGTGTCACGTGTGTAAATGAAAATAAGGAACGGGGCAACATTCCGCATGTCTTTGATAAAAAAAAAACAGAAGTATTAAAACATTTCTCAGATCTCAGAATGACCACCGTTTTTTATATCTGAACATGCGTGTTCGTTTTCTGGCAGAAGTAAGGTCTGGGGGAGTTGTCAATGTACAGCAATCTTACTGTTAGTCTGTTGTGTGTGGATGTGTAAGAGAACTACTGTGTGTCATGTTCATAATGACGAAAAGGATATTGTTTGGAATTGTACTTTAAACATATCAAATTGTGTGATTAAAAATTTCCCAACATCAAAAATTAATTCAATGTTTCTGTTGACGCAACTCAAATTGATAAAAGATACTCAAGAACAGAGGCGAGCAATTATACGCGCACATTGAACAATTTTTGCGTGAGCGATGGTGCGCGCCTTTCCCATGCGTCACTGGCACACGTGTGTACTGTACTGTTGATCGGCATTGAAAGCTTCAGTTTTCGTCTCCGTTTTATCAATTAAAATTCGACAATTTACCTAATCTGCATTTGTTCCCATCCCTGAAGAGAGACAATGGTTGGGTGTTAGAAATCTGTGTATTTTGCGATGTTATTTCCATACTTATCATTTTCGTCTTACAATCATTCATGTTTGTTCCGACGTTCGTCACAACTCTCAACTACAATGTACCTTCGCCCCTTTAAAGCTAAAATGTTTCATTTGAAGAACGGCAGGCAAGCACACAATCAAATTTTGTTTCAAAAGAACGACAGCAGTGACAAAACATATTTATAGAGTGGAAAGAAACGATATCAATGCAGCGTTGAGGGATCTGGACTATTCGACGAAAGACAAACTCAAGGAGATGGACTATTCGACGAGAAGACAATGCGACGGATGACAATCTCGACGAAAGTGTTTTAAAAGGGTCAATTTGACGAATATATTTTTAAAAATGAATTTAAAGACATAATTGACCAAGCTGTTTGTTTCTTGCCTTTTGTTAAACCGCTCTTTGCAGAACAAGCGAAACATCTGCTTGTTTACTTATATGTGCATATAGCTTGGTGGTGGTATTGTTGATGTCGCCGACAAACATTTTACCGCATGAGCATATGTTTTGATAACCATTTCCCAAATAGTATATATTTCTGAAAATGTGATTATCGACAACATTCAAATGACACAGAAGGCTGGAATCGTCGCCTCAATACAAAGATGTCCAGGTCTGGCATGAACTTTTATCTTCTGGTGAATTTACTTTGGGAGGAGGGCGGGTTAATCCCGACACAAGCACAGCTGGTTTCTGAAGAGTTACTCCAAAGACATCAAAAATTAAGTTCGCGTAAACACGAAAACAGCATACAAACATTATTTGAAAAGCTCAAACACTCTGAGATAACGACAAAGGAATTTATGGCATCCATGTCATTGATACATGGTCCAAAAGAAAAATAAATGTTTTAATTTAAAATTATTATGTTGCATTTCTGCTAAAAACTTCTCCCAGTCCCAACAGAATTGTGTGTGTGTGTGGGGGGGGGGGGGGGGGGGGGGGGGCAGGCAGGGGGGGTAAGGTAAAGAGTTAAATGAAAATTGCAGCCATAATTCTGTTGGGGGAAGTTGTTCAAACGTTTCTTCTCCATTATGGTATTTATTCTGTGCGCTATTGTTAAAATAAGATAAGTTTTATATTATAATTAAAATAAAAGCATCGGTACCCATTCACTGTCTCTTATTTTTCAGTCAACTTCCTTGTGAAGATCCATTCATTCATTAATTGGTTTTATTTTTGACACCCCGATAATCCTATAATTGGTGCCTTAAGTGTAAGCGTCTCATAAATATAGGCTATGAGACCTTAATTAAGTGTAATTTACGAGAAAAATTCTCAGCTATTCATGCACACACACTCTTGTCCCCACCCAATAAGTTCCGAGATAAAAGGAGCTATCTTACAACATACTCTACTCAACGTTATATTGGGTGGGGTATGTTGAAAATATAACTTCTTTTAATCTGCTGGGGGAAATAAAAAGTTTTCGTCGAACTTGTACCTTTTTATCGTCGAACTGTCCAAAGTTTCGTCGAATCGTCCAAAGTTTCGTCGCATTTGTTCAAACGTTTCGTCGAATCGTCCAAAATCTTGTCGAATCGTCCTAAAAAAAATTCTGCGAATTTGTCTTTCGTCGAATAGTCCATAACCCAGCGTTGAGTACAGTACAGCAGACGTGGGTACCATTTTTAGTAGGTAACAAATTTGAATGGCTGGTTTTGTGGGGGCATATCGAGACCCGGATGTAAGATGGCGCTATGTAAAAATGGTCTATTCACTTAAAGTGGGTCCAAATCGCTGAAGTCGGTCGAAATCTCTTTGGTGGAAATCACTGATTACCATAATTTGGCATAAACGTGCCTGCACGTTTTGTCGTTTATTCAGCATCTGAGGGTAAATGGATACAGGACTGTTTTCCAACAAATGAACTTCTTGAGTTTAGGAGACATTAAAATGTTAACACTGTCGCAGTGCAAGTCATTTAGTGTATTGCAACCAAGAGATCTGTTCAAAACAAAAACGGTACCGCATTGGCATATTTGGACTGATTTGGGTAAATCGCTAACTATTGCGTCAGTAGTCAGTCCAGTTGCACTTTATCCTTACCTCACTAATACTTACCATGATGTTAGAAACTTCTGAATCCTGATATTTCGGAGTCTTATGCATCACATTAGGAACAGAAATGGCAGCTTGAGAGTCGTAATACGGTTTCACGGAATACATCGTGGATACCTTTCGCCGGGTCAGGGAGGTTAGGTTGATTCTATACTCCGTGGCCGGGTGCAGTTGAAAGTTTAATTTATGGTCCTCAGTATAGACAACACCGAAGACTACAAAATACAGGGTGCAGTTTCCCTCCGAATTGATAACTTCCATTATTTATTTATTTATTGGTGTTTACGGTCACATACTTATGCACAATGGCTAATCGTGACCGTTTTACGGGTGGGGGAAGCCGGAGTACCAGGAGAGAACCCCCGAGGGGTGCAAGACACTTCCCCCCTAACAAATCCCCTCCGTCACTTCCCCCCAAATTGGTCATTTCCCCCAGACATCCCCCCCAAATAGTCATCCCCCCCAAAGTAGTCATTCCCCCCCCCAAAGTAGACATTCCCACCGAGCATCGACAAGCAACTGTCAGCTGCTCAACATACTAACTCTGTTCAAGCACCGCTCAAGCAGGGCTACAGCGGTTGAAGACATGTGCACCATCGACGTGCAGTACGCCTTAGTAAACGGCTCATCGTGCCCCCATGTGGACAACCGGGATAAAGTGCCTTACCTAAGGACACAACGCGGGTCGTCCCGGACAGGGATCGAACTCGGGACCTCTGGCACGGATACACCCATATCGTCCGCTTGCCAAATCGACCGCTAACAATTTGACCCAAATCGTCCGCCAGTGAAACGAATCGTTCGCTACAATTTAGAGAAGAAAAAAAACCACTCTGACGCTTTTTTTCACTTATTTTTAGATATTTATATAGCACATAGCAATGGAAATACTTCAAAAAATAAATATAGTATATCGACAATTTTTTAAAAATACATTAAAATACATATAGGGCAAATCGAAATTTGTGAAATATACATGAAAATACATGGAGGGCACATCTAAATCTGTGAAATATACAGGAAAATACATATAGAGCACATCGAAATTGGTATAATTGTGAAATAATGGGGAAAAGTTTAACATTTTTGTCGGCGAAATTTAGCTTTTTCTGTATTTAGAGAAGGCGTGGTACGGATCAGGGACAACCCGCCCCAGGGTGTTGATGTAGGGAGCGGGTCTTTTCGGCCTCGGGAACATTCGGCCTCGGGAACATTTCTGCTCCGTGTTTCCTGTGAGAAGTGGGCAAATTTATGGTAATACTGAAACCGCAGTTTGGTAGAGGAATGAATCATCACTACCAGTAGTTTTTTAGAAAAAAGACATATATATTGACAATTACACTTTATATATACCGGCACACAACCTCAAAAATCTATGTGAGTAATTGTTTTTACGCCAGAAGTGTTCAAATAAATGTTCAAAGAAACCGTGAAAAACAGTACAAGGTTATCTCATCAAGGACAATTACAGTCCACATAAAAGGTTTAAGGGTCCGTAGAAACTGTAAAAACAGTATTTGATCTCCTAATCAAGTGCTAATAAATCAATCAAGATTCAGTCGCCCTGTAAAAACTCTGTATCAGTATCTCACCAGAGGCCAGAACTTTGCTCACTACTTCACGCAGAAGGACTTATGAAAACAAAATTTTCAAGATGAGTTGTGCCAAACAACATCCAAGAAGAAGTATATCATTTCGGATTTGCATGTCGACATTGGAACACATATATTGTCATTCTGTTATTCAGTTCAGTGGATTTTATACAATGGATTTTATATTTCATTATTCATTATGAATTGGTCTTGTTGTGCTTAATATATTTCGACTTTAGGAATAAAGGTAGGTACGCCGTATATATTATTCTTTAAAAATATTCTAGAAAACCTACTAATATAAAAAAACCTAACAAAATGAACTAAAAAATATTTTTTAAAGCTATTTTTCAACTCCCAAACTCCGAAAATTTTTACCAAAAGTGGGAACATTCGGCCTCAAAAGGGGGAACATTCGGCCTCGACTGAGGCCGAATGTTCCCGGAAAAATACCTGGGGCCGAATGTTCCCGAGGCCGAAAAGGCCCGGACCCTTGATGTATTTTGGTTTTTATTAGATGTTAATTAATTAAATCATCAATTTTAAAGTTGTTGATGTTTATTATAACACCCATAGACCTCAGTATCCCGGTGCGTATTTATTATTACAATATTATGATCGTATTATAAGTAGTAACAGGTGAATAATTCATTCTGAATTATTCACGTGTTATTACTTACAATACAATCATAATTAAGTAAAATGGCAGGTTATTAGTACGAATTACACCCACACCGTCCTCTGGCCGAACCGTCCTCTGCAATTTGACCCAAACCGTCCGCTACATTTTGACCCAAACCGGCCGCTAATACACCCAAACCGTCCTCCAGTGAAAATAAGTAGAAAGTATATTTGCTGCAATCAATATTTTAAGACCATTACCCCGTCTGACTTCGTATTATCTATTTTCCTTTCAAGTAAATGTTCTCGACCGATTTGTTAACTTTGCATTTTTTTAACAATAGCAGGCAAGCCAGATATATTTTAAACTTATTGTTGATTTTGTTTGTCACAACACACCTTTCTTTCTATTATCTGCAAATTACTCACTTTCTGAAATTGCCGATAAATTATAATATATAAATGTAGGATGAATTTCTCATTTGGTTGGACATTCGCACCTCTAACTCAGAGTGCGAGCATCCTAATTACAATGCCAGGACGCGGACGACAGGCTGGAGAACATCTTACGGGAAAACAAAATACAAGGGGACCTTCACAGGCAAGAGATGGACAGGAAGTACCAACTACTCCTCCAATAAATCGAAGAAGCCAATAAACTAATAGACGCCAGAAACCTACAACAACAAAAGACTCAGCAATCACCCACAACCACTCCAGACTCGGCTAGGACCAGACCCTACAAAACTCAGCAACCACCATCAGGCAGCCCACCAACAACACCAACTACCACTGTCTCTCCTTCCAAACCTCCACCTCTGAAAAAGAAGCAGAAAAGACACAAGCGCCGCTAACAACCCACAACTTCTCCTTTACCACGGTCTGACACTTCAAAATTCTACAGCCAATGAGGGTCGAAAGGGGCTTGCTCCCCAAATCGTCCCTGCGCGCCTTCGGCGCATAAAACCATTTGATTCGGGATCATTTGGTTGATAATTCGCACCTCTGAGTTCAGAGTGCAAACACCCTGATTGACATCATGGATAATCTGGAAATACCGACGAGACTGAAGAATGTCATCTCAGCTCTGGGCGTCTCTTGTCCTATCTCCTGGACTATCCGGGAAATAGGCAAGAGCGTCCAGCTGGCGCCAGGACTTCAAGTAGAAGACACCGCCACACCACCCTCCTCGGGGAGAGGTAGCACCTTTGGTGAGAGGATCCCCTCTCACACTGGTCCTCACCCGAGAGGGCTGGGAGGCCATGAAAAGAGAATTAAAAAGAAAAGAAAGACGAGTCCGTCGATCAAGCGTAGGGACGCCCGAAGCTTGGAGGCTTTCCTGGATAAGAACAAAGAGGTGAGTGAGGGGGTGGAGGTTCCGGTGGCAACCACCAGTTCCCCTCCTAATCCCACAGGCATACCCAACCAACTGCCGGCTCCCCAGTCGGTACAGTTGGATGAGGAACGTCCTGTGGAGATTGAGGAGGAACTGGAAGTTGCTTTTTCGCCACCTCCCACCCCTCACTCCCCTCTTCCTTCGCTTCTGGACAGCCCGGGCAAGAGACACACACCAATCCAGCCACCGTGGTCCTCAGAAACACGCGAAGAGAAGATTATGAGAGAATAAAACAAAATCATGGCCGAGTCCCTGTTGGTGTGGTGTCTGCCTGTGTGTTAAGCTTGTGTGTTTGGGGGGGGGGGGGAGGGGGGGTATGAAAAGCATGAAGTAAGTTTCACAGTAACACAGACATACTCTCGCGCTTGGGACCCTTACCCTTGCTTGGTACATTGTTATTTTGTCACCATTAATATATTGGAAATTGCCACCTGCAAAATGAAATAATACATGTAATTAGCAAACCATTGAATGGTGTGAGAATAGAAATAGTTTAACATATACAAACAGAAATTACGATAAAAGAAATAAAGCCTGTTTATAAATATTATTTTTTGTTACCATGCATTGAAAATCACTGCCTGTAGGCCTAATTTTCAACTCTTGATAATAAAAAAAAAAAATAGTGTAAACAGCCTCCCCCCCCCCCTCCCCTCCCGTAACGAAATAATGCCTGTTTATAAATATTACTTTTTTGTTATCATGCATTGAAAATCACTGCCGGTAATTTTCAACTCTTGATAAAAAAAAATAATATTCGTAAGCAGTCTCCCAGCCCCCCCCCCCCCCCCGATCCATCTATAGCAGTCTGATACTGAAACGGTTCGCGGGCTTTAATAAATAAATCTATGTTTAGCATTGGACATACCCCGTACGGAATTCTGAAGTCACTACACAGCAGTGGCGGCTCATCCATTGGGAGTGGGGGGGGGGGGGGGGTCCCGAGCCCCAGGGGGACCCCAAACGTCCCCCTTAAAGAAACAATGCCTGTTTATAAATATTATTTTTTGTTATCAAGCATTTCAGCTCTTGATAAAAAAAAATATTTGTAAACAGCCTCCTTCCCCCTCCCCATCTCGTAAAGAAATTATGCCTGTTTATATTATTTTTTGTTATCATGCATTGAAAATCACTCATTAAAGCCTCCCTCCCCCCCCCCCCCCACCCCAAACTGGCAAAGAAAGGACAGAAATTAAATAGCTCATATATCACTGATAAATAATCACACAAATCGTGTTTGTTAGCAGCTATTATTATTATCACAAATATTATTTTGTTCTCGTGTATTCATATCATATAATCACTTGATTTTTATGTTTTATTTTTGTAAAATCTCTCTTTCCCTGGAGGACGGTTCGGCCGCTATGGAGGACGGTTCGGGTTAGATTGGAGGACGGTTTGAGTCAAACTGCTAGAGGACGGTTCGGCCAGAGGACGGTTTGGGTATACTCGATTAGTACTCATAATCCAATCCTAGTCAATTCTCGCTGGACGATACATGGAATATTCACTGTGTTTTGTCAAATTCGCAAACAAGTAAGTACATAAATATTAAAAATAAATTAATATAAATTAATAGCAATAACAATGACAAAAAAGTCCTAATAAATAAATAAAAAACAAATGAAAAAGAAAATAAAAGATTAGCTAAATAATTATTTCAAAGTGGACGATTTGGGTAAAATTACGGCGGACAATTTGGGTAAAATTGTTGCGGACGAAGTTGGCTAGCGGACGATATGGGTGTAATTCCTCTGGCATAGAAGTCCAACAGTCTACCACTGAGCCACCGCGCTCCCGATAACTTCCATTAACACACAATTGTACCAATTATTACCCAATTCCGAATTAATTATGCCAAATCACCACTTAATTATTTAATTTTGAGTCAAGGTGGTTATGAGAAAGAGAGAAAAATACAAAGAATAAGACATGCGTCTCACACGAATAGAAGGTTTTCCCATCAATCGATTTGTTTATAACTGTGTGCCAGGACGAATGTCATTCTTTTCGTCACACGCCACTAGGCGATTCACTCCCCGGGTGCTTTTTCGTCACGGCAATTTCGACCTGAGCCACCTCACCACTCTGCGATATCGCCCTCCTCCCTGGCGTTTTCGCTCCTCTTTATGGATGGCCGCATAGAAAACAGCTCAATTTCAAAGATGACATTTGTATTTCAAAGTACATGTATATGCATTATATACCTTTATAAATATTAAATACATTTATTATAAACATTTTAAACCAAAATAACATTCATAGACATTTTATAAATATTTATATACATTTGAATACACAGCTAGGCTTTGTCTGCCACTGTAGTAATATGAATATAGTCCGATCGGGAGTATGGACAATTCGGACCATGTACGATTCGGACCAGATTTTTTTTTGGACGATTCGGACCAGATGTATGGACGATTCGGACCAGATAGCTGGACGATTCGGACCAGATAGTTGGACGATTCGGACCAGATGTCTGGACGATTCGGACCAGATGGCTGGACGATTCGGACCACATTAATGTTTCCCAAATCGCCCATTGATTTGCACAATATGAACCAAATCTCATTTATAAATGACATTTATAAACGGGTTGGGTTCATTTTGTGGATATTATTGGACGATATATTTTTTAACCCATGTGGACAAATTATTGGATGATAAAAAAAAGCAACAACTTCAAAGACAGTTTACCAGACTTTTATTAATATAACAACTAATTACATAGCACATATAAATAGCACAATGGTATAATACGCACTACCAACTGAATATGGGTTACATTGTCTATAACTAATTATTATATCTTGTTTGTCAGAGCTCAGCGACCTCTGTCAAACAAGATACAATAGAATTAAAACTATAGCACATATAAATAGCACAAATGGTACAATATATTAAAAAGCACAAATACATGCATAGGGCCTACTAACAGATCACGTTCCCATCCCCACCCCCTCATCGGCCTTGAACCAGCAGACGACACTTGAAAACAATTGTGAAAACAAACAAGATGCAATAATTGATAATAATCCGATAACTGAATATGGGTTGCACTGCCTATATTTTAACTTGATATCCAGCGCTCGAAACTGATAATAATCCGATAAATCTTACACGCCAACATGGACACAATTTAATATTCACCCCGTCGTGCACCTCAGCAAATTCGCTGTTTTCCTTGCACAAAATGGCGTGTCGATCAGTGTCGATAGCGAAATGATCTATTTTCTCTTGAAAACAGTCTACAATAAAACAAACAATACTTAATCTTCGTTATATATATTTATTATTGCGTACGCTTCATTAAATTCTCACTTTTCACACATTCAGATGTAATTACTTTAAAACGTAGTTTTTATACCAGATACCGTCCTTTTTACCGGCAAAAAGTATGTCCTCGTTTCAACTCGAATACAAGAATCTCAAGAAAGGTTTGGAGGAGAGGTTACCTAAAGAACTGATAATCAATCTAATTGACCATCAACACAAGGTTGCGAGGCGGGACGTCTTGTCTCTGGCCCTAGCGGAAGAGGTGTCCAAAGAGTTGACGAAGCAGGAAACAGATGTGGAATGTAACTTCTACGAAAACAATCAAGACCTTGACGCAGGAAAGTTAAAATCTGATGACATTCCCAACAACTCGTCCGACGCTGACTGTGCATGCGCAACTTTCGGGGAAAATCTGAGTCTAAATTTTAACACTGTGGCCTACGGAGAAAATATTTTAAACATTTATTACGCAAAGAACAGGTTGAGTGACAATATTTTACGTACTATGTCCATTTAGTTCTAGTTTTATGTGCCATGCTTATGTTAGTTATTGCGTCATTGTTTTGCTTCTTTTTTGGATTGAAAATTGGTCCTAAAGATCGTGCATAACGTTAGTAAATTTTACGAAAATAGTCGACCACAGGTGTGTTTAAGTCCTTTTTCTGACCTTTTTGAATATCTGTTGAACTTTTTACGTGTTATTTTAGTAATCTGCAATGAAGACTGAAGACAATAATCTGAAAATAATAAGTATGCACTAATGTTTTTTTGCTTCCTTTTATCGCTAATAAAAAGCATTTTGGATGATTTTTCTAAGTGAACACCAGTTTCCCTGTGAACTGACTATCGTTGTCCTACGGGTAGAGTAATTCTCTTTACTTTGAATTGATTAAAAAAATTAATGTGTTAGGCACTTTTCTTTGACGATTTTACATCAAGGTGATTATAATTTTTATAATTTCATAATTTTATAATTTTTCCTCTTTTAAAAAGTTCACTCCTACTTCATATATCCATAACGAGTCCGAAATTAATGGACATGAAGTTTGAACATCTTTTCGGCTTCAAATACAATTTCTTTAAAATGAACGAATGAATGAATGAATGAACGAGCGAACGAACGAATGCGTAGATGAATGAATGGTTTGCGTAAATGAATGATCTACATATACACGGCCAATTGCGTCAAAATTATGGTTTTTTTTATTTCATGTTTCACATTGAACATTGGTCTCATTTAATTTCATTATTGTGTTTGTTCTCTATCAAAACTAAAATCAGAGCCATCAGCAGTGGCGTAGCCAGCCCAAAGGAAGTGGGGTGGACAAACTCGCATAGCCTGGCTTAGAGCCGTTTTAATAATGAGTGAGGGGGTGAGCCCCGTTTGAATTTGTAACTGGTGGTGGTGGGGGGGGGGGGGGGGTGCCAGGGACCGATCAGGACTATTTAAAATACGCTCTAGCCTCGGAGCCTATTTTTTCAATTCATGCGCCAGATTTCAATTTACGGAGTCACACTGCTGTTTGTAACACACACTGCAAGTATGTAATAGCTCTCGTCATTTTCATTTAGTACACTATAGCAAACATTAATCTTCACTGTGGTTTCTGATCAAGTCTTGGCTGCCTATTTAGGCAGCCAAGACTTGATCAGAAACCACAGTGAAGATTAATGCTTGGTAATTAAGACTTGAAGTATTAACTTAAGCACTCTACAACAATGATAAATGATAATCATATATATAATACATGTAAGAGTGTCTCTCTCGATTATCCATCGAAAGAACATCAAAATATGATCTGAGAAGTTACGCGCCAACTGAGAAGCCTATTTCTGAGATTTAAGAGCCAGGTCCTGATGTTTCAGAACCAAATACGCACTGGCGCATGCCCAGGTCGGTCCCTGGTGTGCGGTAAAAGCTTTCCAGGCTTTCATGTTTCATAATTTTGCGTCCCTAAAATTTGAGCTAGGTAACAGTAATTATGCTTTCCACCAGAGGTAAATAAATCGTTCCCTCAGTTCCAATGTTCCAGTAGGCACATAGAACACATTGGAACTCATGGGACGAAATGTGTCTGATATGCCCCCCCCCCGAAGCCACGCCACTGGCCATCAGAGCTTAATTTATATGGAATGGGCATAATTTATTCATAACGTTTCCACCCAAAGCAAATCGCTAAAATCAGTTTGGAAATTTATTTCTCCTTGTCCCACGCATTCACTAAGTATCATTGAGTATAATTTCACATGAAAATGATGATATAGAATACGATCACAGAATGGAAAACTACAGACGATTTCTCCCTCTCTATCTTTCTTTAACCTTACAATGGATTAAGCCTTCTAACTTTAATCCCAAGACATAAAACTTCCGAGAACAACAGGCATATTTTCTGTCCTCTATTAACAGCCACAGATTAGCAGCGGGCCAAAGTGTTACTAATATTGTCATGCAGTATTTGAGTAATTAAGAAGATGGCATGGTACATCTGATTGTTTTTACAACCATCACAGACCATTCTGGTCTTTTTCCGTCATGAGTAGAAAATTAGCTAGTGTTTGTTTTTGTATTTTGCTCGAAGAAATAACCACCGAGTAGGAATTGTATCCCACTCTGATTTAGGGTGCACCACATGAGCAAATGACATTGCATAATTCATAAAAATACACCATGTGTAAGCATAATTGCCACATAAAATGTTTTCTTCATAAATTTGGGAAAGCTTGCTGACGGAAACTTGGGAGAAAGGGATTGTTCCGCTATTGACGGATGAATATCAGGTAGCATGCGATATTTTACAAACCTTCTTATAAGCACTACAAGTATATTAAGCACATTGTCGTAATGAAGATTTCATCTTGTAATAGATAAATCGAATTATTTTCACCACTATTTTTATTTTATTTTCCGCTATAAAAACAAAGCTTATGCCCGCTCATCCCGCTAATTCCAATGAGAAGTTATAAGCTGCGCTTTTAAGGTTCATTCCAACTAGACCAATTTCCTTTAGACCAACTCCCACGAGGCCATTTCTCCAAAGACCAATTCCCCTTAGACCAACTGGTGTGTTCTACTTTAAAAATAATTCTATATCAATAATTTGATATATTTATATATAAATATTTATAAATGTATTTAATTTTATTGATAATCAAGCCTGAAAATAAGAAATCTGTCATTTGCAGAATGAGGTCCCCAGAGGGTGAATTTGCTGATGCTATCCGATACAGTGGGCCAGTTTGTCCTCTGGGTACCTCTTTCTGTTCATGTTTGAGACCTTGATTCGGGTTGAGGTTCACAGAGGGTAAATTTAGGGATGCTACCTGCTGTGCAGGGTAGCATCACCAAATTCACCATCTGAGGACCTCATTTTCAGATGATAGTCGGCTCATTTCCTGGTTTGTCGATATTTTATAGATGTTGGGCAGATTTTTATAAATAAATGTTTTCCTAATTATCCTTAATCAACCCTTAATCAATAACACTATGTAGTTGGTATAAGGGGAATTGGTCTTTTGGGAATTGGCCTAAAGGGAATTGGTCTAAAGGGAATTGGTACAGTGGGAAGACACCGCTTTTAAAACAAAATAATTTTGGTTATAAAAGACATTTCCCGCAAGTGTCTTCGGGTCAGTTTCGGTGCTTCGCATACCTTGCGGAATTTGTGTGCGTGCAATGGAGTCTTGATTTGTCAGTGTAACTGCGAACGTTAACTGTATTTGACTCTTGTTAACTGGTAGAGTGCTGGAAGCCCATATTTGGGCTTTATTCTGAAGTACAGGTACAACAACTTTAAGGCTTCACACTCAGATGATGTGTTTCATATTATCTTTGAAGGGAAATAATTTAGTCTGCAAGGATTTGCTTTGTTGCAATTTATGAGAGAGTGCCTTCAGGCACTCTCTCATAAATTGCAACAAGGCAAAGACTTGGGAACACACTTTGATGATCAAAAATAATTTAGCACTCTACCAGTTAATAAAGTTTTTAGTAGTAAAACATGCATTACGACATTTCATTAATTGATTGATTTATTTATTTATTTATTTATTTATTTATTTATTTATTTATTTATTTATTTATTGGGGTTTAGGGTCACATATGTTTGCACAATGGCTAATCATGACCATGACTGTTTTACGGGTGGAGGAAGCCGGAGTACCCGGAGAGAACCACCGAGCAACGGCGAGCAACTGTCAGCTCCCCAACATACTAACTCCACACAAGCATGGTTAGCATTGGTTGAAGACAAGAGTAGGTGATAGAGGCCGATTCACGACCACTTTGCCATGTACATGTACATGTACAGCGATGTACATCTCCATAGGATTCAGTGTTCAAATTGTGTACATGTACACGATTTGTCGCTTTTTATGGTGGTCTAGACTCGGCTTTGCCGATTCTACACCATTGGATTCTATATACAGAGTGAAAAAATGTATGAAATTTTAAGGAAAAAATGAGGTGTATCGTCTGGTCCAGAATCGGCAAATGGGTTTCCCATAGGGTTCAGTGTTAAAAATCGCGAGCAAAAAACGTGTTGCCGTTTCTGGACCAGCATCGAAAAGTGGCTTGCCGATATCAAAACTGACAAGCAGGTCGCATGTCAAAGTGACATTTACTGTATAGACACTTACTGAGAACGCTATTTTGTCACGCTTGAGATGTATTACAGGTTTTTATTCAAATGAGATTAATTGTCAAGTTAAAAGGTTTATCTGAAAAACTATTTCTATGGATCAAAGCGGAAACAGTTCAAAAGATCAAATGATGTTTTGACTGAACGATTACCATGTAAAAATTTTAGAGAAATAGCGTTGTTCAACGTGCGAGTACTAACGCGGTTTTAACCCAAAATATTACAAGATATTTATGGAGTATTATTTTTTCCCATATATTTTTTTTGCAAAAAAATTCTCGCCAGAGAATTTTTAAAAAATATTTTTTCAACTCTTGTTTTTTTGACTGAACGATTTCCATGTAAAAAATTTAGAGAAATAGCGTTGTTCAACGTGCGAGTACTAACGCGGTTTTAACCCAAACTATTACAAGATATTCATGGAGTATTATTTTTTCCCATATATTTTTTTTGGGCAAAAAAATTCTCGCCAGAGAATTTTTTTAAAATATTTTTTCAACTCTTGTTTTTTTGACTGAACGATTTCCATGTAAAAATTTTAGAGAAATAGCGTTGTTCAACGTGCGAGTACTAACGTGGTTTTAACCCAAAATATTACAAGATATTCATGGAGTATTATTTTTTCCCATATATTTTTTTTTGCAAAAAAATTCTCGGCAGTTTTTTAAAATATTTTTTCAATTTTTGTTTTTTTGACTGAACGATTTCCATGTAAAAATTTTAGAGAAATAGCGTTGTTCAACGTGCGAGTACTAACGCGGTTTTAACCCAAAATATTACAAGATATTCATGGAGTATTATTTTGAGAATGACTTCAAGTGTGAGGAAATAACTACCTGTATGATTTAACACTTTAAAACGTTGTATTTATAGATGTTTATTTGAGACTAAACTCTAAGTTTCTCATTGTCGGAAATAACTGTTGATGTGATCTTTAACACGTTCGAGGGCAAAACGCATTTAAAGAGGTTTATTTTATAAATGTTTTTCCTTAACTGGTTTTAGTTATTATATTAAAGACAGAAGATTTTTATTTACTTAAAACATAAAAAAATAATTATACATTTAATTTTGAAAATAATAAATAACTCACATTCGCATACTGAAAGGAACATTAACAATTAAAAACGAAAAATGTTTTTACAGATGGATTCTAGAAGCCGAGATCAAATTTTAGACGAGTATGAACGTGCCAAGAAGGGCATTCAATCGGCTGACAGAAGCAGACGTCTTGGTGAGATTGAACTCAAACGCGAAGCCACAAAAATATTTAAACCCATGACGGAGGGTCAAGAGCAAAGCAGGAAGGAGATAGTCGAAGAATTGAGACCCATAAAAGAGAGTTCTTTGAGAATGGGTTTGTTGCCCGGTAGTTTTGGAAATCGGTATTCCATTCAATCTACACTGGATTACGTTCCCACAGGGATTCAAACCGACTTGAGCAAGAGTGGCGATACAGCTTCGACTATCACCACTGATAGCGTCACATCGTCCGAGGATGGCGGTAAGCCAACAGAGGTTACAAGTGGACGAAAGTGGTGAAACCCATATGGGATATGAATAAGAAGTTCGTCGAATCGGTGACTGGCAAAGGGGTGAAAACCACTTTTCTTCCGAGCGATTCTGATGCTCTGTCTCAGAGATTGAGTTTGTTGATGGCGAGCAGATGGGCTGGTAACACAGGATTAGATAATCAGATAGTTACTATATCTGACGAATTGTTAAGACAGAAGGTTTTGAATAAAAACCATTATAAAAGGCTGATGAACGAATTGAAGGATTGATGTATATATAATAAGTAGAGAGAAACAAACAAACAAACAAAAATATATAAAATAAAAAACAGTAAATTTTACACTAGAATAATAAAAGTATTTAAACAACAAAACGATTTACCAGTGAAAAAAAACAAAATATATTATAAAAATAAAATATGTTGGTGATAAAGAACAGGGGATTACGTTCAAGGCAGTTCTGGCATCATCGATTCTATAATGCGAGTGTTCACGAGCGATGCAGGTAGAAAACTCGCATCAACCGCATTTGAGGTCGGTAAGGAGACGGCTTTGGATGCTGGTAAGAAAGCCGCTTCCAAAGCCAGTGGTAGGATAGCTTCTGTGGCTGGCAAGAGGGCAGCTGACGCATTGATCGACAAGTTGATCAGTCCGCCGGTGAAGCGAGCTGCGTTAGAGCGAATGATGAAAAGTTGAAAAGATTTTAAGGATGCTGTGGTACCCATACAGATTTAGCCAAAATGACAAGTGGATCCGGATTGAAGAGAACTCGCGACTTTGTGATATAAATAAATAATAATATTAAAAAGTGAGTTTGAAAAAAACATAAAAAATTGTGTTTGAAAGAATCTAAAATAACAAACAAAAAAAAACAAAAAAATAAAACAAAGATGAACATTAAAGATATGTCTTGGAATGACGCCGCGACCAAGAGGTCAAATAACGAGTTCTTTCCCAAAAGCATAAGAGGCTTGATAGTGGGAAAATCGAATTGTGGAAAGACCAATCTGTTGATGAATCTGTTGTCCCGACCCGACTGGTTGGATTACGACAGATTGTTCGTGTTTGGCAAGAGCTTGTTTCAACCCAAATACAGATTGCTTCGAGAGTGCATGGATCGTAGATTGCCCAAGGACGTCATAGCCAGAATCTTTGACAGTAGGAAGGAATTCGACAAGAGTGACGCTCCACTTTTGACCATTTTGGACGGTGCGGCGATGGAACTGATGAAGTGAAATGCATCTTCGAACATCGATTGTCGATTTTATGAGAACGCTAGCGACGTTCCGGATCCTAGAGAATTGAAATCGGAAGATAAGAATCTCATGATTTCGACGATCTGCTTTTGGAGAGACAGAACCGATGTGAATCATATTACGTTAGGGGTCGACACAGCAACATGGACTGTTTCTACCTGTCGCAGAATTATTTTCGATTGCCCAGACAGACGATAAGGGAGAACGCTAATTTCCTATGTCTCTTTCGCCAAGATCTCAAGAATCTCAATCACATCTACGGCGACCACGTAAAAATGACATGAGCGTGGCGGAATTCAGGAGATTTTGCAAGAGGGTTTGGGATGGAGGACTTTACAATTTCGTTGTGATCGATTTGACAAGCGAATTTAATCGCGGAAAATATCGGTGCAGATTCGATAAGTTTTATGTTTCTGATGATAATAAGATAGAGCGTGAAAATAAAAAAAATTTAGAAAATAATAAATCTTCAAATAATTAGTTTTGAAAAAAAAAAAAAAAAAAAAAAAAAATTAAAATATAATGTTGGAACAAGAAAAATTGTTAGAATGGATAGCCGAGAATACGGCTGCAAAACAATCCATTCAAATTGTGGCGAGTGGCGATTCGACTCGATTCGCTACGAAATTCGAACCTTCCATTGAATTGAATAGAGAGAAAAGATACGAGATGGCGTGGTGAATCTGGAGACTTATTATCCCTTTCCCAACATCACCGAAAAGAATAACTCGTTCAAGTATTCTGACGGAGTGGATTAGTTGGAGATTCGAATTCCCAAAGGGAGTTACGACATAGACGATTTGAACAATTACATTCAGACGTGAATGAAGACGGATGGAAAGGGAAGCAACAAGATCAGACTCGCTCCCAATCCTAATACCTTACAGACGATGTTGGATTTGGAAGATAATTTTCGAGTGGATTTCAACACGGATGATTCTATAGGCAAGATGTTGGGATTCGATCGAAAGATGTATCGAGACCAGTCAGCATCTGAAAATACAGTCAACATTCTCGCAGCCAATAGCATTCTGGTGAACATGGATGTGATTGCTGGAAGCTACGTGAATGGTAGTGCTCAACCGACGATCTATTCCTTCTTTCCACACGTGTCGCCGGATTATAAGATCGTGGAGCGACCTCAAAATTTAGTTTATCTACCAGTGATTTTCGACACATTGTATAGTCTCAAAACCACGTTGACGGATCAAAATGGTGAACTGTTAGATCTTCGTGAAGAGAGGGTGACGATACGATTTCACATAAGAGAAATATAAAAGCAAAAAAAAAAAAATATTGTGTATATATATAAATAACAAAAATAAAATAAATGCAACATTAATTTTTCAAAAATTATTTAATATATATAATTATCATTAAAACAAAAAAAAACAATTGAAGAAAATATATATTTAAAAAAAAAAGAATTATGACAGAATACGTGAAAAAAAAGTGAACATATCCGCAGGACAGAGGAAGAAACTTGAGAGAGCATTAAGAACTCGAGGCGAGGTGGTGAAATTCAAATTCATTCACTCACGAAGATCTGACGAGAGGTGGTCAGGATTCAATCGCCTGGACCAAAAGTCAAATCAAAAGGATGGAGAAAGCGATTCGTGATGGAAGAGGGTTGACGGTGAGATTGAGTCCCGCTCAACTGAGATACAATTTGAGAATGAAAGGTTGTTTCATACCGCTATTGGCAGGAATCGCCGCAAAAGTATTACCCTTCGCCGCAAAGGCACTACCCTTTCTCGGAAAGACTCCCGGCATGGGAGCTCTCACGGGACTCGCGAGTTCGGCAGTTGAGAAATTAATGGGTGGCAGCGGACTGTGGAAGCCCATATTTGGGCTTTATTCTGAAGTACAGGTACAACAACTTTAAGGCTTCACACTCAGATGATGTGTTTCATATTATCTTTGAAGGGAAATAATTTAGTCTGCAAGGATTTGCTTTGTTGCAATTTATGAGAGAGTGCCTTCAGGCACTCTCTCATAAATTGCAACAAGGCAAAGACTTGGGAACACACTTTGATGATCAAAAATAATTTAGCACTCTACCAGTTAATAAAGTTTTTAGTAGTAAAACATGCATTACGACATTTCATTAATTGATTGATTTATTTATTTATTTATTTATTTATTTATTTATTTATTGGGGTTTAGGGTCACATATGTTTGCACAATGGCTAATCATGACCATGACTGTTTTACGGGTGGAGGAAGCCGGAGTACCCGGAGAGAACCACCGAGCAACGGCGAGCAACTGTCAGCTCCCCAACATACTAACTCCACACAAGCATGGTTAGCATTGGTTGAAGACAAGAGTAGGTGATAGAGGCCGATTCACGACCACTTTGCCATGTACATGTACATGTACAGCGATGTACATCTCCATAGGATTCAGTGTTCAAATTGTGTACATGTACACGATTTGTCGCTTTTTATGGTGGTCTAGACTCGGCTTTGCCGATTCTACACCATTGGATTCTATATACAGAGTGAAAAAATGTATGAAATTTTAAGGAAAAAATGAGATGTATCGTCTGGTCCAGAATCGGCAAATGGGTTTCCCATAGGGTTCAGTGTTAAAAATCGCGAGCAAAAAACGTGTTGCCGTTTCTGGACCAGCATCGAAAAGTGGCTTGCCGATATCAAAACTGACAAGCAGGTCGCATGTCAAAGTGACATTTACTGTATAGACACTTACTGAGAACGCTATTTTGTCACGCTTGAGATGTATTACAGGTTTTTATTCAAATGAGATTAATTGTCAAGTTAAACGGTTTATCTGAAAAACTATTTCTATGGATCAAAGCGGAAACAGTTCAAAAGATCAAATGATGTTTTGACTGAACGATTACCATGTAAAAATTTTAGAGAAATAGCGTTGTTCAACGTGCGAGTACTAACGCGGTTTTAACCCAAAATATTACAAGATATTTATGGAGTATTATTTTTTCCCATATATTTTTTTTGCAAAAAAATTCTCGCCAGAGAATTTTTAAAAAATATTTTTTCAACTCTTGTTTTTTTGACTGAACGATTTCCATGTAAAAAATTTAGAGAAATAGCGTTGTTCAACGTGCGAGTACTAACGCGGTTTTAACCCAAACTATTACAAGATATTCATGGAGTATTATTTTTTCCCATATATTTTTTTTGGGCAAAAAAATTCTCGCCAGAGAATTTTTTTAAAATATTTTTTCAACTCTTGTTTTTTTGACTGAACGATTTCCATGTAAAAATTTTAGAGAAATAGCGTTGTTCAACGTGCGAGTACTAACGTGGTTTTAACCCAAAATATTACAAGATATTCATGGAGTATTATTTTTTCCCATATATTTTTTTTTGCAAAAAAATTCTCGGCAGTTTTTTAAAATATTTTTTCAATTTTTGTTTTTTTGACTGAACGATTTCCATGTAAAAATTTTAGAGAAATAGCGTTGTTCAACGTGCGAGTACTAACGCGGTTTTAACCCAAAATATTACAAGATATTCATGGAGTATTATTTTGAGAATGACTTCAAGTGTGAGGAAATAACTACCTGTATGATTTAACACTTTAAAACGTTGTATTTATAGATGTTTATTTGAGACTAAACTCTAAGTTTCTCATTGTCGGAAATAACTGTTGATGTGATCTTTAACACGTTCGAGGGCAAAACGCATTTAAAGAGGTTTATTTTATAAATGTTTTTCCTTAACTGGTTTTAGTTATTATATTAAAGACAGAAGATTTTTATTTACTTAAAACATAAAAAAATAATTATACATTTAATTTTGAAAATAATAAATAACTCACATTAGCATACTGAAAGGAACATTAACAATTAAAAACGAAAAATGTTTTTACAGATGGATTCTAGAAGCCGAGATCAAATTTTAGACGAGTATGAACGTGCCAAGAAGGGCATTCAATCGGCTGACAGAAGCAGACGTCTTGGTGAGATTGAACTCAAACGCGAAGCCACAAAAATATTTAAACCCATGACGGAGGGTCAAGAGCAAAGCAGGAAGGAGATAGTCGAAGAATTGAGACCCATAAAAGAGAGTTCTTTGAGAATGGGTTTGTTGCCCGGTAGTTTTGGAAATCGGTATTCCGTTCAATCTACACTGGATTACGTTCCCACAGGGATTCAAACCGACTTGAGCAAGAGTGGCGATACAGCTTCGACTATCACCACTGATAGCGTCACATCGTCCGAGGATGGCGGTAAGCCAACAGAGGTTACAAGTGGACGAAAGTGGTGAAACCCATATGGGATATGAATAAGAAGTTCGTCGAATCGGTGACTGGCAAAGGGGTGAAAACCACTTTTCTTCCGAGCGATTCTGATGCTCTGTCTCAGAGATTGAGTTTGTTGATGGCGAGCAGATGGGCTGGTAACACAGGATTAGATAATCAGATAGTTACTATATCTGACGAATTGTTAAGACAGAAGGTTTTGAATAAAAACCATTATAAAAGGCTGATGAACGAATTGAAGGATTGATGTATATATAATAAGTAGAGAGAAACAAACAAACAAACAAAAATATATAAAATAAAAAACAGTAAATTTTACACTAGAATAATAAAAGTATTTAAACAACAAAACGATTTACCAGTGAAAAAAAACAAAATATATTATAAAAATAAAATATGTTGGTGATAAAGAACAGGGGATTACGTTCAAGGCAGTTCTGGCATCATCGATTCTATAATGCGAGTGTTCACGAGCGATGCAGGTAGAAAACTCGCATCAACCGCATTTGAGGTCGGTAAGGAGACGGCTTTGGATGCTGGTAAGAAAGCCGCTTCCAAAGCCAGTGGTAGGATAGCTTCTGTGGCTGGCAAGAGGGCAGCTGACGCATTGATCGACAAGTTGATCAGTCCGCCGGTGAAGCGAGCTGCGTTAGAGCGAATGATGAAAAGTTGAAAAGATTTTAAGGATGCTGTGGTACCCATACAGATTTAGCCAAAATGACAAGTGGATCCGGATTGAAGAGAACTCGCGACTTTGTGATATAAATAAATAATAATATTAAAAAGTGAGTTTGAAAAAAACATAAAAAATTGTGTTTGAAAGAATCTAAAATAACAAACAAAAAAAAACAAAAAAATAAAACAAAGATGAACATTAAAGATATGTCTTGGAATGACGCCGCGACCAAGAGGTCAAATAACGAGTTCTTTCCCAAAAGCATAAGAGGCTTGATAGTGGGAAAATCGAATTGTGGAAAGACCAATCTGTTGATGAATCTGTTGTCCCAACCCGACTGGTTGGATTACGACAGATTGTTCGTGTTTGGCAAGAGCTTGTTTCAACCCAAATACAGATTGCTTCGAGAGTGCATGGATCGTAGATTGCCCAAGGACGTCATAGCCAGAATCTTTGACAGTAGGAAGGAATTCGACAAGAGTGACGCTCCACTTTTGACCATTTTGGACGGTGCGGCGATGGAACTGATGAAGTGAAATGCATCTTCGAACATCGATTGTCGATTTTATGAGAACGCTAGCGACGTTCCGGATCCTAGAGAATTGAAATCGGAAGATAAGAATCTCATGATTTCGACGATCTGCTTTTGGAGAGACAGAACCGATGTGAATCATATTACGTTAGGGGTCGACACAGCAACGTGGACTGTTTCTACCTGTCGCAGAATTATTTTCGATTGCCCAGACAGACGATAAGGGAGAACGCTAATTTCCTATGTCTCTTTCGCCAAGATCTCAAGAATCTCAATCACATCTACGGCGACCACGTAAAAATGACATGAGCGTGGCGGAATTCAGGAGATTTTGCAAGAGGGTTTGGGATGGAGGACTTTACAATTTCGTTGTGATCGATTTGACAAGCGAATTTAATCGCGGAAAATATCGGTGCAGATTCGATAAGTTTTATGTTTCTGATGATAATAAGATAGAGCGTGAAAATAAAAAAAATTTAGAAAATAATAAATCTTCAAATAATTAGTTTTGAAAAAAAAAAAAAAAAAAAAAAAAAATTAAAATATAATGTTGGAACAAGAAAAATTGTTAGAATGGATAGCCGAGAATACGGCTGCAAAACAATCCATTCAAATTGTGGCGAGTGGCGATTCGACTCGATTCGCTACGAAATTCGAACCTTCCATTGAATTGAATAGAGAGAAAAGATACGAGATGGCGTGGTGAATCTGGAGACTTATTATCCCTTTCCCAACATCACCGAAAAGAATAACTCGTTCAAGTATTCTGACGGAGTGGATTAGTTGGAGATTCGAATTCCCAAAGGGAGTTACAACATAGACGATTTGAACAATTACATTCAGACGTGAATGAAGACGGATGGAAAGGGAAGCAACAAGATCAGACTCGCTCCCAATCCTAATACCTTACAGACGATGTTGGATTTGGAAGATAATTTTCGAGTGGATTTCAACACGGATGATTCTATAGGCAAGATGTTGGGATTCGATCGAAAGATGTATCGAGACCAGTCAGCATCTGAAAATACAGTCAACATTCTCGCAGCCAATAGCATTCTGGTGAACATGGATGTGATTGCTGGAAGCTACGTGAATGGTAGTGCTCAACCGACGATCTATTCCTTCTTTCCACACGTGTCGCCGGATTATAAGATCGTGGAGCGACCTCAAAATTTAGTTTATCTACCAGTGATTTTCGACACGTTGTATAGTCTCAAAACCACGTTGACGGATCAAAATGGTGAACTGTTAGATCTTCGTGGAGAGAGGGTGACGATACGATTTCACATAAGAGAAATATAAAAGCAAAAAAAAAAAAAATATTGTGTATATATATAAATAACAAAAATAAAATAAATGCAACATTAATTTTTCAAAAATTATTTAATATATATAATTATCATTAAAACAAAAAAAAACAATTGAAGAAAATATATATTTAAAAAAAAAAGAATTATGACAGAATACGTGAAAAAAAAGTGAACATATCCGCAGGACAGAGGAAGAAACTTGAGAGAGCGTTAAGAACTCGAGGCGAGGTGGTGAAATTCAAATTCATTCACTCACGAAGATCTGACGAGAGGTGGTCAGGATTCAATCGCCTGGACCAAAAGTCAAATCAAAAGGATGGAGAAAGCGATTCGTGATGGAAGAGGGTTGACGGTGAGATTGAGTCCCGCTCAACTGAGATACAATTTGAGAATGAAAGGTTGTTTCATACCGCTATTGGCAGGAATCGCCGCAAAAGTATTACCCTTCGCCGCAAAGGCACTACCCTTTCTCGGAAAGACTCCCGGCATGGGAGCTCTCACGGGACTCGCGAGTTCGGCAGTTGAGAAATTAATGGGTGGCAGCGGACTGTTTTGAAGAATGGAGGAGTCGTGTGTCGCGTCCACGTAGACGACAGCGGTAAAGGATTGTATCTAGAACCCGTTAGAGGTGGCAACTCTTTGAGTGGAAACAGTCTCTATCTGAAGAGTGGACAGAACGTTGAGCGACTCAGCAAGGGTTTGTTGCTTGGTGAGAATTCGCCGTTTAAGAATATACCGATTTTGAATATGTTATTATAATATAAGAAAAAAAATTATATAATTATATTATAAATATCAATCATAGAAAAAAATATAAAATAATATATATAAAATGGATAAAAAGGTGGAGAAACAATTAGATGATAATGATGAATATCGGGAGACAGAGTGCGAAAAAAAAGATGTGGAAAAATGGTTAGACGCTAATGATGGATATCTAAGGAAAGAACTGATGAAAGAGTTAGATAAACAGCGGGATAGACGGTTGGAAATAAAAAGAATGAGATGCTTTCCACCTCACCACTACCTTCTGAAGAGAATGGTAATGATGCGAGTGTTACCAAGAGATGCACAACATTCGTTCATAATTATGATTCGGATAAACAAATGTGTTGTTATAAAAACGTATCATATTACAAAAAAAAGAAAAAAAGAAAAGAAGAATCGACGCTGAAATTTAAGAAAAAAGGAAACGTTATTATAATATATGGTAATAGGGAAGAAGGAAAACCAAAAAAAAAAGTCATGAGATCTAAAGATGATCTCATTACATTTTTTTTTTCCTTCTTCTTCGCTAAAAAAAATCAATCTCTCTATTGTTTATATTTCCAAGTCCGTTATTAGCATGTTGACACTTGTGTTTTCAAGATGATCTCATTACGTTTTTTTTCCTTCTTCTTTGCTAAAAAAATCAATCTCTCTATTGTTTATATTTCCAAGTCTGTTATTAGCATGTTGACACTCGTGTTTTCTCCTTTTTCGCAAATGTGTTGAATGTTTATCTTTACTCTTTTGAGTTTTGTTACTTCGGTCAACTCGCTCTCACCACCCAATTTCTTCACGAGTTCGAATGAGATGTTTGGAAATATGTAACTTCCATAGGGCAACGACAAATCGTCCTTGTCAAATTCTCTATCTTCGGTGATGACGATGTTCTGCAGATCGCTTTCGTACTTGTAAAACAAATCGAGCGCGGCTTCGTCCAATTTCAAAGGCATGAGATATTTGTCGTATTTGTGCTCTAAGCCCTTCGTCTCGACCTCGTTCAATTCGATGGGATCATGTCGTTGTAATCTATAGATTTTAAAACCTAATTTCTTACACGTTTCGACTCGTTTCAATTTCAATTCGCATCCTTTAGGTGTTGTTGTCGTCATGATCGATTATTTGTTTTTTTTTGTTTTATGAATTCTTGCAAAATAATGTATATTTTAAATTTTGTATTTAAATAATAATTTGTTAAAAAAGTTTGTTTATTTTTTTTGCTCTTTATATATATATAAAAAAGTTGTTTTTTTAATTTTCTTTAATGTAAAATTTTTTTTAATAAAAGTTTTTTTTCTCTTTACATACATATAAATAAAAAGATAAATTTTAACATCCTTTTTCTTCTCATATTAAATCAATTTTTTTTTCATGTTTAGAACATGCAAGACTTCAAACGTTTCTTGACTTTAGAAGATTTGATTCAATTCGTGAAAGAAGCAGACGAGTTATCATCATATATTGAGAAGGAATCGGGTGACATGAACATGCGTCTGCTTCACGGAAATTTGTTTTGAACCTCGTACAAGACTTCGCGTAAAAGTCATAAGAGTTCTATTTGTCTTGAAACTTCTTCTTTTTTAATAGTTCGAACGACATTGTTGATGAATTTTTGTTCGCTAATAGTATTACGATTCGATTTTCTATTGCAAATCGTATCGTTTTCTTTCGAAACGCGTAAATATAAATTACGATTTTTTTTCTTCTTGGTTTTTTGGAGAATAATGATTTATTAAACAACGTCGATGTTCATGTCGAGATTCCATCGTGGATGTTGTCGTCATGATCGATTATTTGTTTTTTTTTGTTTTATGAATTCTTGCAAATAATGTATATTTTAAATTTTGTATTTTAATAATTTGTTTAAAAAGTTTTGTTTTTTCTCTTTATATATATAAATAAAAAGTTAAATTTTTAACATCCTTTTTTTCTCGTATTAATTCAATTTTTTTCACGTTAAGGAACATAAAAAAATTGATTAATTTCATCAAAAAAAAAATATTTTTCACATTAAAGAAAAAAATTGAAATTAAAAAAAAAAATCTTTTTTTAAACAAATTATTTAAATATAAAATTCGGAAAAAAAAAAATTCTTACAAATGAAGCAAACAGATAAAAAAAAATTGGAAAATTTAAATGAGAAAACCGTACCTCAGTTAAACGAGATTTGTAAACTATTAAAAATTTTACATTTCAGAAATCATAGAACTAAATAAAAAAAAATTGAAGTCATACAGAAATATTTGCGAAATGATGGAAAGGCAAACGAAATGTCGATAGCAACGACGTCAAAAAATGCATCGGTTGTGAAAAATGAGAAGAAGAAGAAGAAAAAGATAGTAAAAGGAATCAAAATGCCGACGTCGAAAAAAACCCAAAACGTTTTGATTGTGAAAAATAAGAAGACGACTAAATGAAAAGCCGTTGAAGAAGAACTTCAAGTTTCAAAAGAAAAGAAAAGAAAAGCTAAAACGAAAACGAGTGATGCACTTCAGATTCTAGGCAAACGAGATATATCAAGTGAAATTCAATGAATAATCAATGAAGGGAAAGGAGAAGAATATGTAGCATGACTCGTCGTGGAACTATTCCAATCGAAACCTGTAGAACGGGAGAGTGCGATCAAAGGCATTTTTAAAACTTTCGAAGTGGTTCCCTCGTTCAAGAAAATCAATCCGAAATCGTTCATGGAATGGGTGAAGAGAAAAGTATTGGATTTGTTTCGCGAACACATGAATGTGCGACTAAAAATTAAGATGATACTCCATTGCGTGATGAATAAAATCAACGTGAAGTCCGGCGAGAGCATCGTGAAAAATGCATATTTCAGATCTAACGTTGAACCCGTACTTCGAGGTTCAGATTTATCGGACGTTTTCTAAAAGATGAAAGACAAGATGTTGACGTCTCTCGCGAATTAGCAACATGAAGGTAGTAATTGTACGTTCGATGAGGTGTTGAAAGCCGAAATTCACATAATTAAAACGATTCGTTGAAAGGATCTTCCTACTTGGAATTACCGTATTTCTTGGCTAAAAAACACGCCGTGGTCAACGTGAGAAATAAAGATGATCAGTGTTTTAAATGGGCAGTCACCTCCGCTTTATACCCTGTCAAAATACACTCCGATAGAGTTTCTCATTACGAGGAAACTTCTAAAAATCTCGATCGGACCGGAGTGACTTTTCCAAATTAGTTAAAATACATCGAACGTTTCGAGGCTCAAAATCCCACCGTAGCGGTGAACATCTTGGGATTCGACGATGAAAAACGAACGATCTATCCTCTCAGACAGACTTTGTATCTCGAAAGAGAAAAGCCGATTACTTTATTATTGATTTCGAATGGTGACAATCGTCATTATTGTTGGGTTAAACATCCAAGCCGATTACTGTCGAGACAAAATAATAAACATGCACATAAGATATGTTTATGTTGCAACTGCATGAACATGTTTAAGAGCGAAAAATCGTTAGTGAAACATCAGGAATATTGCAACGAAAATCAAGGTGTCACCGTCGAAATGCCCAAACCCAACACCATCATGAAATTTGAAAATCACAATCGAAGGTTAAAAGTACCATTCGTCGTGTACGCCGATTTCGAATGTTTCACCACGAAAATGAGTTCCTGTCAACCCAACGCTATTCAAAGTTACGTCGAAAGATATCAAAAACAAACACCTTCGGGCTATTGCATTTACGTGAAATGCGCTTTCGACTCGCAACACAACATGGGTCCCTTCACCTACACGAAACAGTGTGAAGACGACGACGTGGCTCAAAGGTTCGTGGAAGAGTTAGAATCGAAAATTCAAATGTTATACGACAAATTCAATACTCCGGCAAAAATGATCATCACACGAGAGCAGCAGGACGAAAATAACATAGCCACCGAATGTCACATATGCAGACAATCGTTCGACGAGAATTCAGAGGAAAATAAGAAGGTCAGAGACCACGATCATTACACGAGTCTGTATCGCGGTCTGGCTCACAGCAAGTGTAATTTAAAATATCGAGATGCCGTTTTCTATCCGGTGATGTTTCACAATCTCTCGGGTTACGACAGTCATCTGTTCGTGAAAAATCTCGGCACGTCACACGAAGAATTAAATTGCATCGCGAACAGTGAAGAAAGATACATTTCCTTCACGAAATGGAAGCTCATGGAGAAGAAAAGAGTAATCGACAGAAATACTTTAGAAGAAAAAACGAAATCCATTCGTAGAGGCATACGTTTCATCGACTGTTTTAAATTCATGTCGACCGCTCTGGAAAAATTAGTTGATAACATGAGCAAGGATAAATTTAAAATCACAAGCAAACATTTCGGAGAACGAGTAGACGTCATGTTGAGGAAAGGAGTCTATCCTTATGATTACATGAACAATCTAAAGAGATTCAAAGACACCACACTACCTTCAAAAAAAGATTTTTATTCGAAATTATATGAATCCGACATTTCCGACGAGAATTACGAACACGCCAAAAACGTGTGGAGATCATTCGATATGAAAACCATGAGAGATTATCATGATCTCTATCTGAAGACCGACGTTCTGCTCTTGGCAGACGTGTTCAAAAAGTTTCGAGACGTCTGTCATCGAAATTACGATCTGGATCCCGCTTGGTATTTCACCGCACCCAGTCTGGCGTGGGACACTCTGTTTAAGACCACCGAAGTCCAATTGGAATTATTATCCGACGTGAACATGTTGCTCATGTTCGAAAGGGCTGCGAGAGGTGGCGTCTCGATGATCTCCCACAGATATTCTGAAGCTAACAATCCCTACATGAAAGAAGGTTTCGATTCAAAACAATCAAATAAATACATACAGTATTGGGATGCTAATAATCTGTATGGTTGGGCTATGAGTCATCCTTTACCAATTGGAAATTTAGAATGGGTGACGGAACAGGAAGAGATGCAAAAATGGATAGACTATCCTTGCATTTTAGAGTCGATTTGAACTATCCGGAAGAATTACACGATCTACACAACGATTATCCGCTGGCTCCCAAACGAATGGAACCGAACGAAGGAGACGAGGAAAAGCTCATTCCCAATTTTTTTAACAAACATAACTACATCATCTACAGCGAGAATTTGAAACAGTATGTCGATTACGGGATGAAATTAGTCAACATACATCGCATCATTCGATTCGACGAAGAGCCTTGGATGAAAAAATATATCGATCTCAACACGAATCTCAGAATTCGAGCCGAGAACGATTTCGAAAAAGATTTCTTCAAACTCATGAACAACTGCGTGTATGGTAAATTGATGGAAAACATCAGGAAGAGAACCGATGTTCGACTCGTCACGTCTGAGAAAAGAGCTAAAAAATTAGTGGCAAAACCCAATTACAAACACTGAACCATATTCGATGAAAATCTAGTGGCCGTTCACATGCAAAAGACGCACCTGAAGTTCGACAAACCATATTATCTTGGACCGATCATCTTAGATATCAGCCGTATTATCTCGGACCGATCTTCTTAGATATCAGCAAGCGATTGATGTATGAGTTTCAGTACGATTACGTCAAACGAAAATTTGGTGATAAAGCCAAACTACTGTTCACCGACACGGACAGCTTAGTTTACGAGATAGAGACGAAAGACATCTACCGAGATATATCTCCGGACGTGGCTGCGTGGTTCGACACAAGCAATTATCCCGTCGATCACCCGCCCAACATTCAATCGAACGACAACAAGAAGGTGTTGGGTAAATTTAAGGACGAGAGCGGCGGTAAACAAATCGTCAAATTCATGGGCTTGTGACCCAAACTGTATGCTTATCGTCTAGAAGATGAAGAGATCAAGAAATGCAAAGGGGTTAAAGCATGTGTGGTGAAGAAAAACATCTCTTTCCAAGAGTATAAAGATTGTCTGTTAGGAAGTAGTCCGCTGTATAAGACTATGAAATCGATTCGAAGCGAAAATCATGACTTGTATACCGAAATAATCAACAAGATTTTGCTGACGGCCGACGACGATAAGAGATTCGTGTTAAACGATAAAATAAACACTTTGGCACTCGGACACTGGACTGTGGATCTAATTAGAGATGAAGTATGATTGTTGATGACTGGATTCCAGATATGAGTAAGGATGATAGGATTCCAGATATGAGTAAGGATGATAGGATTCCAGAAAATCAAGAGGAATTAGATGGATTCGAGATTATGGAAATCGATAGAGACATCGAGAGTGTTAGTTTAAAAAGAAAAAGAAAAAAAAAAAAAAAAAATAACGTCATTTTAGTGAATTATAATATAATAAATAAATAAAAAAATATATACGCATTTATGAATAAGAAAATAGAGATATCCTCAGAAGGTGTCGTCTTACCTAACGAACCCCTATCCAACATCGATCTGTCGAATGCGGCGAAGGATTTGAAAATCAAAGATTTTCTAGGCGTGTTTTCCAGAGATGCCTTGCTGAAGAGAAGACCTCGGCAATTGGAATGCGGAATTTTAAATCTAGATGATTCATCGGGTGAAGGCACTCACTGGGTGGCGTGGTTCAAGAACGGGAAGAAGAAAAATTATTATTTCGACAGCTACGGAATCTCACCGCCAAAAGAAATAAAGAACTATTTCAACAAATCGATGGTTCGTTACAACACGGAACAAGTGCAATCACCAGATCAAGTGTTTTGCGGTCACCTGTGTCTCTACGTTCTCAAGAGGTGGTCTGAAGGAGATCAGTTTCAAGACATTCTCAATGATTTACATTAGAGAGAGATTTTTTTTTATAGTATATATAAAGATAAAAAATTATTTTAAAAAATTTTAATCGAATAAAAACGAAAAATAAAAATAAAATAATTCATTTTTTAATAAACTGCGTTTTGAATATATTTTTAAAAAACAACAAAAAAAATCTCAAAAACAACATGCCAGTCAATAAATTTGGTAGAAGTGATGACGAAAAAGTCAACCTAAGAAAGAAGAGGAAGACATTCGAAGTCGACGATGGTTATGACATTGCCAACCTGGACGAACGTTACGTTCAGAGATACGAACCTTGAGAGGAACCTTTGAACATGAACGATAAGAAGCTCTACAATCTTCCCGAGCCAATAGATCTCGCAGATGCTGCGACTAAAAAATACGTCAACAGGGGGAACGCCGATTTCGAACGAATCATGCTAGATAATTACGTGGATAAAACCATGCCCGACGATCTCGATCTGAAATCCAAACGTATGGTGAACGTCACAAATCTCATAGATCCCACCGATGCCGCAACCAAGAAATACGCGGATGTCTCTCACGCGAGATTCAGTGAACATCTGAGAAATAGATACGTTCAGAAAATGATGCACTCAGAATTGAACGCCAATTCTAACAAGATAATGAACGTGGCCACTCCCACAAATCCCAAGGACGTGGCGACCAAACACTACGTAGATCTGGAACAGAGAAAGTCTGACAGACGAGAAATGAAATCAGATCTGAATGCGGGATTCAACAAGATATTGAATCTGTCAAAGGTCGACGACACGGATGCGGACCCAACTGCGGTCAACAAGGACTACGTGGATTCTGCCGTGATATGATCACAAGAATACCTAGAATCGCAAGTGGACTATCTCTACCTGAACAAACAATCTGGCGGAACCATGCAGGGTGGTATCGACATGAACGGTAAGAATGTATTCGGACTCAGTCACGATCCCGAATTCGATTCCAGCACAGTCAGCAGAAAGTACGTGGACGACAACTCGGTCTGGAGAAAGGGTGACATCATAGAAGGTAAACTAGACATGGGTGGACACGCGCTCACGAATCTACCGGATCCCATGAACATGACGGATGCCTGCACCCTGATTTCGGTGGTGGAGAAAGTCAAATATGCTAGACAATTGATCACCGTGTGGGCCGAGGAGGCTGGCACCTTAGATGAGGGAAAAGCTGAGTGGTCTTTCGGAAATGGAGGTAGCGGATCGAAACATGGTCAGGTGGGATATCCCATGCTGCTGGGAGGTGAAATCCTTCGAATGAGTCTGGCTCCCTCGGATTTGAATAACAGAGCGTTCGTCAATCTCATGGTGAATGGAGTAGAGAGCGATAAGAGATACAGCATCAAAAAGACTGAGAATCAACATGTGAATGTTAGCACGTTCGGCACGCCTCTCAAAGTGAACGCTGGAGACAGGATTAATTTCGTTACGAAAACCAATAATCCCGAAGCCGCCACTTCCGTGGTGAGTTTACTGATCGAACTAGTTCCTTTGAACAAACAGTGAACGCGTGGAAAATAATGAATTAAAAAAAAAAAAATAATGTGTGATTTTTTAAAAACAAAAAAAAAAAGTAATGAGATTTAGAAAGATGTTCAGTCTCTCTAGATCACATTACTTTATTTATTTTTTTTAATAATCATTACTTTTTTTTAATTTTTTTTTTTTGTTTTTTATTTTTTTTCACACTTGTCTCTCATCGAATGATCGACATCTTATTTCCATCCGATTCGAATTGTAATTCTCTGTCCGACAGGACCAGGGTGAAGGCTTCGGTTTTTCTCGGCACGTTCCTATCGAATTGCATCTTGATCTGAATGTCTAAAATGCTACTCTTGAGTCGTTCACTCTGTTTACTGACGTCAAATACGAACATGGGATACATCAACTTGTATTCGCCGGGAGATATGTTAGGGTTGCTCATCAATTCGTCTAGACCATGATACTTCTTTCTAAAATCAGCGGCGTCGCCATACAGTCTGCAGAAATCGTTCTTGTCGAATGACGCATTGTAATCGATTGCTGGATATCTTGTGGCGTTCAGAAACACTTGCATGTTTCTCAAATGGCAGTGATCGAACAGCGATGCATTCTTTTCCCGAGACCCATCCCTATCGGTCTGAAATGCAACCACGATGAAACGCGATCTCTCGGAAGTGGATTTCACTGTCAATCTCCAATCGAAGTGATTCGTGGAGGGTGGAATGCTAGCCGTGTCACACTGTCTCATTCTAAATCCCACGGGTAATTTACTCTTGGATTCTATGATCTTGTAGAGACGCGCTTTTTCCACGATCGAAGGCTCCACGTGCAGAATGAACCACAATATCTTGTGTAGAGTTATCTTACCCGCATTGGTCGCAGTGAGTCTCACTATTGTGTCGTCGTCTCCTTTTCGAATCAACGTCAGATTGTGTTTGAATCCGTACATGATCTTGTTGTAATCGTCCGCAAATCCGAAGATGTGTTTCAAAGGTATCCTGAACGAAAACGTTCCTTTAGGTCTGGTCGTCTTGACGACGTAGTCGAATATCAAGGCGGCGCCGGCGCTAGCAGGGCCAACGGTGTCTTTCACCCACAACTGATTAAGTCCTCTGGATTTTGAAAAATCATCAGGATACGTCAAGAGTCCGAACATCGTGGTGGCCTGAAACACAGATTCTACCTCTTGTCTGGATAGCATGTATTTTATATTACTGAATAGATGCATGATGCCATTATTGGCTAGAGTAACCGTGTCGTCGTCGGCGTAGTCGCTCCCATCTTCCTTGGTGAGACGTCCCTGCACCACTATGTAACTCTCGCTAGGATGTATGAATAGATCTTGAGTTTCAACGTTGATTCTTATCTCTCCCGCATTGTTCAAACTCTTTCCGGTTACCGGTTCGTATTCGTGAACCTCATATTCTTGAATACTTTCATCTTTCATCTTTCACTATGCTTTGTGCTATATCTAGTATATTTGTCATTTTTAAAGGATTTTTGTTTTTTTGTTTATTAATTAACTTGCTTTTTTTTTATCTAAAAATAGTTTTAATTATTTTTTTTCATTATTATTTTTTTCTCTTATATATATATATATGTGTGTAAACAAGAAAATGTTAAAGAGAGTAAATAAAAAGAAATTTGTTTTCTTTATGAAAACTTTGTCTTCTGTAATTGTTGTTCGTAAAACTTTCCGATGATCTCTTCTCCATCCAAAGCTTCGATTTTGTAAGTCACTGGATCGGTGTGAAATATTTTGATTATCACGAAGATTTCCGAGGTCCATCGAGGAGTATAACCCTTTTCGAAGTGCTTCTTATAAGCGTAGATTCTCACTCGATCACCGACCGCAAATTTCGGCGTTCTAGAC
This sequence comes from Pictodentalium vernedei, assembly GCA_031216915.1. NCBI lineage: Eukaryota > Metazoa > Mollusca > Scaphopoda > Dentaliida > Dentaliidae > Pictodentalium > Pictodentalium vernedei. Next base: position 55,927,522 of record CM062297.1, read on the forward strand.
TTCTTCCTAATCTTATATCTTTCAGGATATAGATTCGCGTAGACCCGTTTTTCATTTCGAGGATCGCTAGCTTCCACGGGAGTCATCTTGATCGATCTGTGTCGTGTGTTGTTGTAATCTTTGACCAGACCGTTCAGAGCGTATATGTATTTCTTGGTCGAATTCGCCGTGAAGTATCTGTGCATCTTCTCCTTCATCGTTCGATTCCAGCGTTCCACCAAGCTGGCTTTCTTTTCATTTTTGATCGAGTAGAGGTCGACCAATCGATGAACGTGCTTGTTGTAGAATTCCTTTCCCTTATCCACCTACAATTTACTCGGTTTTCGAGAAGACGAGTCGAACATGCTCTTCAGAGCCTCGTCGATGCAAGGTCCCGATTTATTCTTCAAAGCTCTGATCCAACCGTATTTGGAAAACACGTCGATGACCGTCAATAGATATTTGATGCCCTCGTTCCACCTCAAAAACGATCTCATGTCGACCAAGTCGGCAGACCAAATATCATCCAAACCCTTCACGAACACCCTTCTCTTTCGAAATTTATGCACGATGGGTTTGTGTAACTCCTCGGCCAATTCGCTCGTCAATAATTGTTTCTTCTTCTTCTTTTCAGATGCACTTTTTTTTTGAACGCCCCATCCGAATCGACGTTTCGCACCGATCAGATTGCCGACCAGCGAACGTTCTATCTTCTCCCTCCTGGTCGGATTCGATATGCCTCTCAATTTCCCCAACATGTTTTTATCGCAGACGTCATTGCGAGTCTTGGTGTCGGGATGTCCAGCGTAGCACAGATCGTGATCATATGCGGCTGCGTCCACCCTATTCACAGGTTTGCCCGAAGATTTGGGAGTCAGATCGGCGTTGAGTCTCTTGTTCAATTTCGTTCCGGGTCCCGTGAAACTGTGACTGGGCAGATGCATTTCGAAAGGTAGATTATTGATCATTTTATTCATGATGCCTTTACCTTTGCTCACGTTCTTTTTTTTGATGAATCGAGTCTTGATAGAACCACACACATCGCAAATTCCGCGAAGCATCTGTCTGTCGTTTTTAGTTCGTACTTCTCGAGAAGTACTTGTCTCGGTAACTCTCTTACACCTTACGCAATACATTTGTAAGCATTATTTAAATTAATTTGTTTTTTTTTATTTTATATATAAATTTAATAATTAATTAATTCTGTTCTTATTATATATATATTTTTTTTCAATCACTGCTCTTGAGTTCTATCATCTTACTAAATTCCTCCCTGGCCTCTTTCCTCCCCTTTTCCACGAGAGAATCCTTCATCTCTTCTTTGATGATCTGACGAGTCTTGATTCTCACAGCTTCTTTCATGGCATCGTATTTCGTTTTCTCGCTCAATATCATGAAGTATTCTCCGTCTGATATCCTACCGTCTTTCAATGCCATCGAGATCATTTCGGATATCGTGTCGATCTTGGAGTTGGCCAAGACGCAAATCTCGCCTTCAGATATAATTTCCTACTCAAAAAGTTTCCAAGCGTGCTAAACAATCTGGCGGCGAGAGCCACTCCTTCTACGGTCAACACGATCAGAATGTCGACCACAGTCGACAACAATCCGATGCCGGCCACGTGTAAACCCATGGAAATCGTGATGAGTGTCGTGTCGATCATGTTGACGAATTTCATGAAACTCGAATACTTCTTCTTGAGAGAACGGCGAGAATTTCTCTCTCGAGTTAGAGACTCTTGGATTCTACTGATTTGATCGATGCGATACCTCTCTCCTCTTTCTCTTTCTTCTGGCAATGGTGCCATTGGCAAAATGCTGGTCAGATTCTCATCCTCGTTGTCCACTAACGTCGGATACAATTTATTTCTAGTTCTCATTTTTGTGTTTTTTTCTTTCTAATATTAGATAAAAAATTTATGTGTGTATTTATTTTTATTTTCTATTCTCCCTTATTTTATATCAACGAGAAAACTTAGACGTATGCTTCATTGAACAATAATTTCATGACGCATCCCTTGTCTTCTAAAGTCAGACTTTTACGCGCCAATTTCTGTTCTTCCGAAACTGTGGGCTTGCTTTGATCCTTACAGAAGAGTAATCTCTTCCAAAACGCGATCACTTCATCATTTTGAATGCGTTCGAACGCCGGTTCGAAATACTTGATGACTATATCTTCCCTTTCCATCGTCAGACACGAATGATTCTCGTGATCGAAGTCTAGGTGATCCCGACATCCGACACATCGTTCTAGCAAGAGGCGACCTAGTTGTTCATTCACACAGAATGCGTAGGCTCTCATCAACATTTTTAAAAGAAACCTTGCTCTAATAGTCTGGGAAGTGCTCATGATTAACGTAATTTTTTTTTTTTTTTTTTCATTATCTATTTGAATTGATATATTTATTTTTAAATAACTATTTATTTATATATTTTTTCTCTCCTATATATATATCAATCACTTTTTTATTTCCTCAGGAAACGTGGCAGTGGGTTTGCCGGTTCAGGACCACATCTTTTCCATGTACCGTACACAAGTCGATTTCTGACATAAATCCGCAAATGGATTTCCGTGTACACCTCCATAGGGATTCGGTGTTAAAATCGTGTACAGACAGGGATGGTTCAGAATCGGCAAGCCACTTTTCGACGCTAGTCCAGAAACGGCAACACGTTTTTTGCTCGCGATTTTTAACACTGAATCATATGGGAAACCCATTTGCCGATTCTGGACCAGACGATACACCTCATTTTTTCCTTAAAATTTCATACATTTTTTCACTCTGTATATAGAATCCAATGGTGAAGAATCGGCAAAGCCGAGTCTAGACCACCATAAAAAACGACAAATCGTGTACATGTACACGATTTTAACACTGAATCCTATGGAGATGTACATCGATGTACATGTATATGTACATGTACATGGCAAAGTGGTCGTGAATTGGCCTCTATCACCTACTGACAAGTGTACCATCTTAGTACATGACGTCACCGTGCCCCCACATGGGTAATGGGGGTGAATTGTCTTGCCCAAGGACACAATGTGGTTGCCGCAGGTGGGATTCAAACCAAGGACATCTCGGCTAGCAGCCTGCACCTCTACCTACTGAGCCACCGCGCCCATTTCATTCGTTTAACATCAGCTTTGTTTATATGGTACAAGTTGGAAAACGAAACAGTTATCTATTTTATCCAACCACATTCTCCAATTCTGCTACTGGTGAACCCTGTTAACCCTTTACCAATCGTGAGTTGTACAGGCCACTTGCAAAACAATATCATGTAAGTAAACAATGCACTGTGCAATATTGTGTATGTATATTATTTATGTTTTATCATTACTATTTTTGACGTTTTTAAAATGTATTAAAATTGTAGTAGCTTCTGTATCTGTACATTCTAAAGTTTTAACTTGCAGTCCAGAAATAAATAATTTAATAATATAATTGGATTTGTTTTTTGGGGGGGGGTGGGGGTGGAGGGTGTTTTTATGTAACACTGTGTGGTGATTTCCCCCATTCATTCTATATATACTAGTGTTCAACCGATTATCGGAACCGGCCACCACAATCGGCCGTTTGTGGGCAATCGGATAACAACGGCTCTTGGAACATCAGTTCAACCGATTGTTGCCAAGCATTTTGTGATGATTCATTCAATAAAGTTGAGAAACAACCATTCTTAATCTCTCCAGACGTACCTTTACGGGATATAAAAGTTAAACGACATGTAAAGCTTACAATTGAGCATATTTGCAGCAATGGCCAGTTCATACTGGAAAAGTGAAGGCTGCACACCATTGACTCAGGTCGCAGTAAAAATACCAATTGCACGCACTTGGGCGGTAAACGTGGCTCTGGTAAATTTACGGTGACCCCAGTCACCGAAGTTTAACACTGTGAAAAATGTTTGGTTTAATGTAGTTCTTTCAAGTCTCGACTTGTCTAGTGGTGCACGGTATTACAATCGGAATCGGCGCCGGAATCGGCCGATTGTGAGCTCAAATAACCGGTAATCGGCCAGCGACCATTATTGGTAATCAGTTTAACACTAATATATACTTCATTATCATTAACTCTTAGACACCCGAAACCTCCAGCTGTTGTGGGCACCAAAAATTATATCAATACTTGCAGCCTTGTAGCTGTTTCTAGTCAAGTGTCGTCTGCCAGTTCAGGCAGACGACACTTGACTAAAAACAGTTGTTCATGTTAAACATCACTTTCTAGTAACACAACTCCATACCACCAGAGTCAAAAGAACTGTTCTTCTTCGGCATGGTAGATAGATGACTTGGTTATCGGCCTCAGAGTATAACTGAACCGTATGCACCCGTTGCGGAGACACCACTGTTTTACTCTGTAGAAAGCAAAAAAAGCTTAAAATGAACAATTTTCCGATTTTTGTTGTTGGAGATAACCAATATTTGTAGTCCATCGAATGTTGGATACCCTATCGAATTTATCTCGTAAAAATTTTCCGATATTTTTTTCTAAGTCAGGAAATTAGTTTTTTTTTATATTCTAATTTAAAATCTCCGTGTATACCGACTGAGGACAGAAAACATGCATCTGACAGTACATTAATAAGCTGCCGGCATTTGTTCATTGAAACGAATGGTTTTAGCACGCCAAAGGCGTACTGGGATGGTGTGAGGCGGACCCCTTTCGACCCCCATTGACTGTATAATGTTTCGGTAATTTTGAATTAGTATCATCAGCATCAAGTCTGGGCTGCGTAAAGATGGAAGGGGACGCGTGTTGAGATTCCATGTTGCTGTTCTTCAGGCAAGTAAAGTCTGCCGCTTGTTTTTTGTAGATTATGCCTTCATTGGCAAGTATAGCCTGCCTTTGGGCTCTGATTTTGGAACATGTTATTCGAAAATGGACCTTAACAAGGTACCACCAACATGAACATTCCTGGTTCAGGTAACAGGGCTGCTTTTTCTAATAGGGACTGGACCTGAAGTGCGCTATAGAAGCGTTTTACAAAAAATGGTCAAGAAAGCGAGGCGCAGGACCAATGCCCGCCTCCCTGGAGGTGGATGCCCAACTGTGGGGATGGGGTGAAGGATGTGCTGAAGCCATAACGGTTATTGAGTTGCCATAGCGGTTACTGAGATCCGTATCTGTTATTGGGGGAAAAGGTAGAGGCGGAAAGAGTTAAAGCAGCAAAAGGTAGAGGAGAGGAAGATAATGTGCGGATGGAAAGTGGGCTGTCTTTCTGGAGATGTCTTAGTCATGTGTGTTTTTCAGGCAAGTATAGTCTGTTGCTTAGATAAGTGTTGGACCTATCACTGGCAAGTATAGTCTGCCTCAAGCTCTTCTGCTGTTGGTTGTTTTGATGTTGCTTGTGATCGGTGTGTGCATGGGGTGGTCGGGGCCTCCTTCTGCTCTGGTTCATTTGTGATTTTCTGTTTTGTGTATCTGCTATGGCTGAAAGTAGAGAGGTATAAAATGATTAGTGACCCCCCCCCCCCCCCCCCTTCACCTGTCTGGCGTCTGTTCTGATTTTATATGTCTCAGTCTATGTGGCTGTACGGTTGGCTGTTTTCTTGGTGTGGTTGTCTCTTTGGTGTGGTGTTGTGTCCGGCAAGTTTAGTCTGCCACTTGGTAATGCATTGGAGCTATCACTGGCAAGTATAGTCTGTCTCAAGCTCTCTGTTAATGGCTGGTTTCAGGGTTTGTTGATAATTGGAATTGATGTCGGGTGGTCGGTCGTCTGGTTTGGTCTACTTTGGTTATTTGGTGATGGTCTGTGCTGTGTTTTGGTTTGCTGAAAGTAGACAGCTAAAGAAATGATTAGAGCCCCCCTCCTCCCTCCCCCTCCCCCTATTGTCTCTTTCGCATCTGTTCTTGTCTTAAGGTGTGTTCAGGCAAGTATAGTCTGCCTCAAGCTTTTTCGGTGTTCTGAGTCTGCTGGTGAAGGTTCTAGTGAGCTGGAGTGGAGGAAGGTGAAGGGTCCGTATGTTGGTTTGTTTGTCTGATGCTGTGGCTGACTGAAAGTATAAACCTGTAGGCATGGTTAGTCGAGTTCTCCCCCCCCTCCCTATTTCGATTATGCTGTTTTAATTATTTGAGTTACTTAAAGTGGGGTCGGTGCAGAGGAGAACAGGCCTTACCCGGAGGTGATTCTTTCCTTTATGTTCCCCCGCGAAGATTCCTTATTGAATTTTGCCGTTTTAGTTATTTGGGTTGCTTTTGGGTGGGAGAAGAACAGGCTTACACAAAATACCACACCCTTATTGTACCACTACTGACAGTTATCTTGTTTCAGTTAATTAATGCTCAGAGGTCAATCAATGCATTTGTATATGAAAAGAGGATTATTGAATTAATGCAGCCAACTCAATTTAATTTTTTAAAGTTTTATTTTAATATCAGAGAAGTAAATAAATAATGTATAATTACTATCCAAATACATAATTTACTTGTCCTACCTGATATAAAAAAAGATACATCCATTATGTTTTGAATTTTTGTCTCAAAAACATAGCGCGCAAAACAAGCAGACAAAGTCTGAGAGGCATCTGTTAGAAGTGCAGGGATTAATCACAATTTGATGTGGGTGGGTGTGAGCAACATGGAAGGAACAGTGGTGCAGAAACTGGGGGAGGGGTTGGGGTGGGTGTAAGAGAGGCATTTACCCCTCCCCCACCCCACGATATTTTCCAAAGATTAGCAAAATTGTCCCTAAAATCGGTATTCTGACAGTTAGTCAGTCAGTGTGATTCTATTTGCTAAGCTTCAAAAATAATTTTGGTCAAAATTACTATGAGAACTTACCCAGTTTAAGCTTTCATTTGCATGAAGACCCAACAAAAAGAGAGGGGTAGTAACGTGCACGACGTGTTAATTCCAATGAGGGGTCATGACCTATGTTTTGAAAGAAAAAAAATAAAAAATATAAAAGTGAATGGTGATTCTTGTGTATTGTGTTATCCGGTTTTGGCTGTTACTTTAAGCTTTTGCAAAATTGAAATTAGTCATACGACAATATTTGTTGTAAGGACTTTGACTATTATATTCAATGACAAGCTTAATCAATCAAGCGTTGTCCAATTAAGTGAGATCCTATGCGGAACTGCACTTCTATTCTCCTGAAAGTTCATGCTATATATAGTTCAAGCAGTGAAAAGATAATTACAATCGTAGACAAGTCAACGATGCTTTCAGCGTTCGTTTACATCAGAATTTTGAGCTAACTCCCTTGCCCATTCCGGAATGAAAATGTTTTCATACAACATTCAGAAAATGTTTCAAACAAGTTTCTGAAAAGTTAAACAATTTGGTTTGAAAACATTTTCTGAAAAGTTAAACAAATTGGTTTGAAAACATTTTCTGAATTTTTTTTCTGAATAACAAAATGATTTCAGTGAGAGTATAAATAGGTGGGGGGCTCACAGTTTGGGGGACACATGCTTTGGAGTTAACAAGATTGAAACGTGGACTTTTGATCTCCCCTGACAATCAAAAAGGATGAAGCGGTCATTAGTGGACTACACTGATTCAGATGATAGTGATACAGATGTTGTAAGCAGCAAGAAACAGAGGTTGACTGAATATGCTGAGAATACAAACCTTATATGGAGATTGTATTCTATTCCCCCACAGTTATTGCAGCAATCCAAAAAATTTCACTCAGAATGCCATGTATGTGAAGTGACTTTGAATCAATTCGATGTCAACAATCCATTTGAGTTTCTAAGTAAAATGTTTGATTCATTGATGGAAGTTGTGAAAAAGGACTGTGGTATTCAAGACAACAACCCCATGGGGATATCCATCCACCATCCAGGTCTTGAGGTAGGTATTTTTATTCCTTTTACAAAGGGTACGGCGGTGAATGGTAAAACAGTATTAGATGAAATTGAAAAACTTATTCAATCAAATGAGAATTTTACTATCCATGATGGTAAATTATTTTTAGAAATAACACACACTTCACTACCACAAGGGTCGGGCGAAATGCACATATTTCATTTGCATCTGTTGGTAAAATGGTTGGAAATAAGAAAAGTATTGTTGAAATTAAAAATGTCAATGATTCTATGTTCTTTGGACGTACGGTGGCAGTGGGAAAATGTCATGTTGATAAAGATAATTCAGAATTTTGGGAGAAGATATGGAAAAAAATTCAAAATTCAAAAGTGAAGTTTCAAGAAATTGAGGCAAAGGCATTAATGGACAAAGCAGGTCTTGATTATAATAAACCTTGTGGATATGAAGAATATTGTAAAATTCAAGGGGTACTCTCCCCAGAGTACGTAATTAAAATCCACTCACAATTTGCCAAAGAACAAATCCTATTTGAAAAACCACAAACTACAAAAGAGAGTAAAGTTATTCATATCTATCACCATGACTGCCATTTCGACACCATCACAAAAATTACAGGGTTTTTAGGATGTCACTACTATTGTGAATATTGCAATGTAGGGTATAATAACACAGAACGCCATAGATGCCCCAAAGGCTGTGTTTGCTATTCTCCACTACCGTGTACACCTGAACATTCTGTTCATTGTTACACTTGTAATAGGGATTTTGTAAGTTCATTTTGTTATAAAAATCACACAACTCTATTACAAAACCAAGAAAAAAATATTTGTCAATTAGTCAAGAAATGTCTATCATGTAAAATGCAAATATATTCAGGGAAAGGAGAACACATTTGTGATGGATTTAAAAAATGTAAATATTGCCATCAATTAGTCAAAAGCGAACATTATTGTTTCATTCCAAAATAAAAATCACCCGAGAAAGACAAAATGCCGAAAGTACCATTTCTGTTTTATGATTTTGAAACAAGTCAAGACTCAGGTGTCCACACCCCAAATTATTGTGTTGCACACCGTGCATGTGGGGAATGTATTTGCAAACCTATAGGTCAAGAATGTATTTTCTGTGACAAATTTGGACAACGGGAATATATTTTTAAAGGAGAATCTACTTTGAGTCATTTTTGCAATTGGCTTTTCAGTAAGGAACATTTAGATACAACAGCTATTGCTCATAATTCAAGAGGGTTTGATGCACAATTTATGTTAAGACATCTCATTGAAACTGCTACATCAAAACCCGATGTAATCATGAATGGAAACAAAATTATTTCTCTGATAGCTTGTGGTGTTAGACTCATCGATTCATTGAGTTTCCTTTCTATGAGACTGGCACAATTCCCTAAAACATTTGGTTTGAGTGAACTAGCAAAAGGTTATTTTCCTCATCTGGCAAACACAAAATCATATCAAAAGTACATTGAACCTTATTTAGATGCAACATTGTACATGCTGGAGTCTATATCTCCCACAGTCAGAGAAGATTTTATTAAATGGTACAATCAAAAATGTACTAGAAATGTTACGTTCAATTTTCCCAAAGAAATGGACATGTTTTGTAAGTCTAATGTGGATATATTACCTAGAGGGTGTTGAGAATTCAGAAAACAATTTATCGAATGTGAAGGGATAGATCCTTTCAGGGAGGCTGTAACTTTAGCTGATGCTTGTAATAAAGCTTGGCGGAAAAATTCAATGCCAGAAAACAAAGTTGGTCTCATTTTAGACATAGGGTATCCTACTGCCGTTAGATATTCCATGAAAGCCATTAGATACTTACAGCTACTAGCACAAGAAGAAGACATACATATACGACATGCACTAAATGGTGGAGAAATAAAAATTGGAAATTATTATGTAGATGGTTTTCACAAGGAGACAAATACAATCTATGAATTTTATGGATGTATGTGGCATGGATGTGAAACTTGCTTTCCTGACAGATTTGAGAAAAATCCAATCAATTCACAATTCTATCAATCTCTGTACAACAAAACCCAATCACACATAAAACATTTCAAATCATTGGGGTATAATATACAAGCGGTGTGGAAACACGAATTGGATCATCTATGCAATTCAGATCCTGAAGTTCAAGCCTCTTTAGATACATTTTTCCCACACATGGACCCAATTAAACCACGAGAAGCATTATTTGCTGGGAGAACAAATGCCATTAAATTACACTATGAAATTGATAAAAACATAGACACAGAAATTAAATATATAGATATCTGTTCACTTTACCCATACGTGAACAAACTGAGGGAATATCCAGTGGGACATCCAGATATACTCATGAAGGAAAACAAAGACACTGGTAAAATAAGCTAATACAGAGGTCTCATTAAGTGTAATGTTTTACCACCTCAAAAAATCTTTTTCTGCCAATTTTACCTATTCATTGTAATAAGAAAATGACATTCACACTTTGTAAAATGTGTGCAGAACACAAATTAGATCACTGTAAACACACACCAGAACAACGTGCACTTGTAGGTACATGGAGATCTGTTGAACTTTGCAAAGCATTGGATTTGGGTACACTCTTCTTGACACTTATCAGATTTGGCATTGGGAGGAATGGTCTTCAGAGATTTACAAATATTATGTGAACAAATATTTAAAAATGAAACAAGAAGCTAGTGGGTTTCCAGATTGGGTGAAAACAGAAACAGACAAAAATAATTTAAAAACGATTATGCACAAATTGAAAGTATCTATTTAGAAAAAGTTGAAAAAAAAAATGGGAAAAAGATCATTTGCCAAAACCATGTTAAATTGTCTCTGGGGAAAATGCACAAAACAATATAAAAACTAAAACAAAATACATAAATGAACCATCAGAATATTTTGAAATAATACAGAACAAAGACAAAATTGTGAAGAATGCGGAATTTTTTGACCATGATCAGTTTGTTTTAATAAACTACATTGACACTATAGATGTTTACAATCCAGACAATTCAGCCAATGTTGTCGTAGCTTCATTTGTCACAGCCTATGCACATATGGAATTATACAAAGTTTTAGAACAATTAGAAACACGAGTTTTATATTTTGACACAGACAGTTGTATCTACATACATAAACCATCACTCTGGAATCCAGAAATTGTAAATAGTAGATTAGGGCAGTGGACAGATGAACACCCAGGGGCAAAAATCACAGAGTTTGTGGGTTTAGGTTCGAACAATTATGGATACAAATATATCAAAGATGGAGACATACACACCACATGAAAAGTTAAGGGTAACACATTAGATTACATGACATCACAAAAAGTTAATTTTGAAAGCATGATTGAGTGTGCACAAGACAGAGAGAAATACAAATTAAACATTGAATATACACATATATTTAAACGTAATAAAGATAGACAAGTCACAAGTGAAAAACAAAGCAAAACATTCAGATCTGTTTACACAAAACGTTTTGTTGTCGGTAAATATGACACACTACCCTATGGGTATAAGGTATAAATACTACTCAGATTTCTTATTTCGACTTTGAACAGGGAGCAGGGAAGATGTTTCTACCACTTAATCCTACATATCCTATATACTTATCAGAGTTAAGAAGACTTTCGAGTTTTAGTATGACAACAAATCCTATTTTACAATCTAAGAAAGAAGATTTAGCTAAAGCTGGGTTTTTCTATGTAGGAGATGGTAATGTAAAATGTTTTATATGTGGACAAGGTTTACATAATTGGGAAGAAAAGGATATTCCTTTGCAAGAACATATTAAGTGGTTACCAAATTGTTCTTATATTCAATTCATAAGAAATTGTCAATTATACAATCCACCCACATGTATGCAAACACCTCCAGATAAAATATTATCAGTGATGGATTATGGATTCACTTTAAATCAAATATTTTCAACAAGGAAAAAATATGACAAGTGTCTAGATGATTTTCCAGATTGTAAATCTTTATTTGCACTCATGGTACTAGATGATCAAAGAACAACATTTAGTACAGTATTTGCAAGAAGTGCTTCAGGACGATTCAAAGCTAAGTTAGACAAAATGTTTACAGATAACGTAGAAAATGATTTTCCTGGCTGTCCTGATGAACAGAGTATGTGGTGTAATGTAATACCTGATGCACAAAGTACATCAGAACAGCCAAAAAAATCATCAGTTTGATTTCAACCATGGAACCAGCAAGACACATCTTAGAAAACAAGATCACACATAAGGCATTATTATATGCATTTCAAATGATCACTCCTGGCTATCTAACAATAACAAAAGATGTTATTCATAATCAATTGGAATTTTGTAATGCAATACAAATCATGAATGCTTTTTACAAAGATAATGTAGAAAATATTTGGACAAGAGTTATGTGGGATTTTATTATTTATGATGAACAAATCATGAATTATTTATATAGACAATGTGTACCACAAATAGATAGAAGAATAGATTCTTCAGAAACTTTATTTGAATTAAAAGTGCCCTTAAAAAGAAAACCCACTCACAGAATTGAAGAAGCTATGGAAACAGAAAGTATATAAGTTAGTGTTTTGACAACACTTTCTCACAAAAAAATAATGGCATCAAGTGAATGTTTATTGGTTCAACACCCTTGTAATATCTTTATTTCAGGGCCTAGTGGTTCAGGAAAAACAGAATTTGTCAAAAAGCTTATTGATATGAAACATGACTTATTTCAAATTCCCCCACAAAAACTCATTTGGTGTTATAAAGAATGGCAAAATACATATACTTTACTTAAAGACAGTGAAGATATTAAATTCATAGAAGGCATCCCTGATGATGAATATGAAATTGTTAGTGATGTCACTATTCCAAATCTTGCAGTTTTCGATGATATGTTAGGAGATAAAGATGAAGAAAAAAATAAATTATGGTTCACTCGAAAAGGACATCATAGAAATGCAAGTGTCATATACATAACACAAAATATGTTTCAACAATCTAAATCTAGTCGTACCATAAGTTTAAAATGCACATTATATGATTTTATTTCAAAATACTAGAGATAAAGGACAAATTAAAGTATTGGCAAATCAAGTTCAATTGCCACATTTAAATGCATCTTATAAAGATGCAACAAGTGCTAATCATGGTTATTTATTAATACCACTAATGAGATTGCGTCAGTTGTTAAAAGTCTTTCAACAAGTACACATCATCAGGGTGTTATTCATCCAATCATTAAAACAATTAAGTCAGCAGACAAATCCATTTGCAAGAGAAAAATTACTTAAGAAAGGTTTCAAGAAAATTTTAAAATGGTTTACATTAGCAAGTAGAATCATACTTAATAAGAAAATTAAATTGCCAAAACAAACTTTAACCTATTTGGATAAGTATAGAGAGGATCTACAGCAACTTGCAAATCCAAGAGTAGATGTTGCAACCAAGCGAAACATTATTTTAAAACCAGGAGGTGGTGGTTTTTTTGGTGGTGTTATTATTCGTAATTTAATTAGATGGGATGGTCATAAAACACGTCAGAATTTTTATTCACCATTCAAAAAAAACAAAAGTAAAAAACGAAAATCACTTAAAAAGAAACGAAATGTTGGTAAAAATTACATGCATGCAAATTTTTTAGTCACTCCTCAGAAAGAGACAAAAACAAAATCAGTTTTAATGAGTAACCTTCGAAAACAGAAAATAGTACCACAATTAAACTTGACACATATATCAAATACGGGGAATAGAGTATCACATGATCCCATGGGCTCTAGACAAAAGGTGGGACATATACCACTAAAAGAAAACATTCCAACATCGGCACGTTTCACGGCTTTGAATGCACCTAAATGTCTTAAGGAGATGAGTTCTTATTTTTGTTGAATAAAATGAAATGCATGCTGGTCTATCATATCATTTTATGAATGCACCCAAAGAATTGATTAATTGTATGGCAGAGTGTTGTCATAATCTTTTAAAAGGAAACATCTATCTAACCCCTACTCAGAAAAGAAAATTACAACCGAAGAGTGAACAACTAAGATCTATTGCTAGTAAATCTGTATCTCTTAAAAAGAAAAAAACAAATTTTAAATCAAAAAGGTGGTTTTTTACCATTTCTTGGTTTACTTGGCCTGCTATTGGAGTTGCAACAAATCTTGTAAATAAATTGGTGAGTAAAATATGAAGAGAATGGCTATTGTACCTTATCAAATGTTAGAAGAAATGCAATGTTTTAGAAATGAAAAATCTCAAAGACCAAGATTACCATCTGATCCTCAAATTACTAATACAGCACAGTTGCAGAATGAATTATCATCTGTGTTACAAAATTCAGAGTTATCAGAAAGTGAGAAAAAACGAAAGTATGGTGAACATTTACAAAAATACCAATTGTCACATAAGAAGGCATCACAACCATTAGTGGTTATGCCTGAGCCAGATCGAAATTCAATGTTTTTACGAGATCGTATTATAGAAAGTGTCCCTGTTACAATGAGACGTAAAGCAACTGCATTATTATCTGCTTTATCATCTCATCCACACATGAGTTGGAATGATCAGGGTATTTTAAGTTATGATGGAGAACCCATAAAAGGTTCAAATATCATCGATTTAGTCAATGATGTTCTTAGACATCAAAAAGGTTTTAAACCAACCAGTTGGGAAATGTGCAATCATGGTTTAAAAGCTATAAATATCCCTCAGTTCTCCCAGAAGATAGTTGGATAAAAAGTTCTCTAACAATATCTCCAAAACATAAAATAGGGATAGGAAAGAAACCACATCGAGATGGAGAAACACCAATATCAACACCTAAACGTAGATTGACTAAACGTAGAATTTCTGAAAAATGGGACGCTTATTGAATGATTTATTAACTGAAATATATTACAATACAAAATATCCTGCTGGTTATGGGGGTATACAAAAATTATAATAATAATAACAGTGTGAGCTGGGGGAGTTGGGAATGTGTGCCATCTGCGTAGAGCTAATGCAACTGCTAGAGGCATATGTAAAGTTGGAGGAAGAGGTGCAGGTGGTGAGGGGGAAACTGAGGAGGGCAGGAAAGTCTGGTGTTACCCCAGTTAGGGTGGCATTCGATGGGGGATGGAAGGTGGTGGGTAGTAGGAAGCGGACTTTTGACATGGATAGTGGGTCGTTTGGGAAAAGGAAGGTGTGTCGGGTTGAGGGTAGAGGAGAAGTATTGGCTATAGTGTCAAATTCCCAGGCTAGTAGTGTGAGTCAGGGGGTGAAAAGGCGTATTCTTTTAGAATTGGATAGTGAGGGAGATAGCGATGACCATGTGGAGTCTGTCAGGGCAGGAGTCAGAGGGAAGATTAGGAAGGTGGTAAACGAGGACAAGGTGGCTTGCAGTGGGAGTGGTCAGAAGGTGGGGTGCAGTGTCCAAAATAGATTCAGTGTGTTAGGTAATTTCGAGAATTCTGAGGAGCAGGTTGGGTCTGAAGAGGTGGAGGTAGGCATGGGGGTTAGTGTGGTGAAGTGCAAGATTGCGAGCCGGCCCAGTGGGGACAGAGGTGGTAACAGGGGTAGTAGGGGTAGTAAGATGGGAAAGAGGACAGGAAAGGACAGGAGGAGGCAGTTGGTGGTTGCAGGGAGTAGTATAGTGCGGGGGTTGGATAGGGTGGTGTGTGGGCTCGACAGTGTCAACAGGACCAATTTGTGCTTTCTGGGGGCTAGGGTGGAGGACCTAAGGGACAGAGTGGGTGGATTAGTAAAGGGGTCAGGCCCAGACCCAGTGGTTGTTGTACACGTGGGGACCAACAACATCAGGGAGAGAAAATCAGTTCAGCTTATTGAGACCTACGAGGACTTAATAACTCAACTGAATGCCAAGAATGCACAGGTAGTGATTTCGGGGCTTCTCCCAGTACTAGGTGGTGGGGGCGAGCGTAATTCGCGGATCATTGGGACCAACGAGGAATTGGGGGAGTATTGTAAGGAACTTGGGATACCCTTTGTAGACAATTGGGGATCGTTTTGGGGCAGAAATGACCTATATGGAAGGGATGGTCTCCATCTTAGCCCATGGGGTACAGAGGTTTTAGGAAGAAATATGTTGCAGGTGGTGGAGCCTTTTTTGGTATAGAGAGGGGAGGGGGGGGGGGGGTCAGTGAAGGGGGAATAATCACAGGAAATGTGTCACGAACCATAGGTGTAAAAATGGGACAGCCGATGGTGTAAAGTAATGTTCCTGAGAATTTTCAACTCAAATATCAAAACGGGGTGGATGGTCCAAGTGAGGGAGCTAGTAGAGAACTACTCATTGGAGATCTCGGACCTGGACGTTGGGG
The DNA here is from genome assembly GCA_031216915.1 of Pictodentalium vernedei. NCBI lineage: Eukaryota > Metazoa > Mollusca > Scaphopoda > Dentaliida > Dentaliidae > Pictodentalium > Pictodentalium vernedei. Next base: position 55,943,618 of record CM062297.1, read on the forward strand.
CAAACCAGGGTAAAAAAATCGCAGAGAAAGGGTTGTTACCATAATTGGCGAGAGTGGGTCAAATCAAAGAGGTCTTTGGGTGGCCTGCGTGATAAAGAGAAGCCAGGTTTTGAAGAGTACCTTGATGGCACCTTTGGGGGGTCACTGTTGTTCAAGCTGAGGTTGCGATCCCTGGAGCTGAGGGGAAAAATTGGGAAAGACGGTGAAAGGGAGTGCCGGATGTGTAACTTGGACATGGTGGAGACCCTGGAACACTTTCTTCTAGAATGCCCAAAGTATCTGGGAGTATAATGGGGAAGTGGGGTGGGAGAATGAAGGACATGTGGTTAGGGGGAGACTCAAAGGAGAGGGTTAATATGCTAATTGGGGAGATTGGGAAGAATGGGACAAGGGATATCATCAAGCAGTTCGTCTCCGAGAGGAGAAGCGTGGGAATAGGGAGGCAGTTGGGAGTACAGGGGTAACCATGGCCTTCTCGTCCGAGAACCGTGACAAATCAGCGGCTGGCCAAAGTGTTATTATATTATTATTACCAAATTGGACAAAAGAATCATTTAAAATCACCCATGTAAAACATACACACCCAACCACTTAGAAACTGGATGATATGGGTGGTGGAAATATACAGGGGACATTTTATCCACAAGAAATTCAAAGTGTAAAAGATGATAAAAAATAAAATATGTCATTGATTCGGTTCTTGCACAACGTTCAAGATGTGTGGGTAAGAAACTCGTCAAGGAGCTTAAAGTACATTGGGAAGGTTATCCCTCGAAATTTTATAGTTGCTTGGATATCAGAATCTGATTTAGTATAAAAAGAATATGTCAGTAAATGAAAATGCATTGAGTGGTGAAAGTGCAAGTGTTGAAGTACAAAGTCAACAATCACAATTTAATTTTTGTGGGAGTCTTGTTGCAAAAAATCAAGTGACTTATTTCACACAAATAATCGTTATTTATGCAATTATAATTGCGACTATCATTCATCTTAGTTAACAATCCCCCAACAAAGAATTCTGGTTGGTATTATTGAGCACTTCTTTAGGATATGTTCTTCCAAGCCGCGGTTTAAAATATTTGAAACAACATGATAAGAAAAATGAATTCATTTTACGTAACACTACTGAGTGATAGTTCTATGGATATGTTTCGAAATAACACACAATGTTGTTTTCAAACACAATTATCTAAACCGATTCACATTAATAAAGAACATTGGGAAGTGGGTTTAGTTGAAGTAATTTTACCATCTGAGGCAAGAAATATAACAGATGATGAAACAAATTTTAAAATCATTGTGACAGATCCGAAAATATCACACATTAATAATATTAATAAATCGTTTTTCAAACATACAGTACGTAAGGGTGTTGCTGCTGTTGAGCTATGTATTTTGCCGGGGGTATATGCAAATGGTGGACATGTTGCAGAAGCAATAGAATCCGAAATTCAAGAAAAACTTGGGGGCATTTTAAAAGAGTTTGGTGTGTCATTTCGTTTTGGTTATTCATCTCGACATTCGCATATAAAAATTGTATCAAATAGTATTGCAACATTAGGACTTGAATTATCAGAAAGTTTATCACAAAAATTGGGATGTAAAAATGGTATGTTTCCAGTAATTTTTACTGACACAGCAAAAGATGCATTTAAATATAATGTGGATTTAAATATGGATTTTAATCAACTCTTTATTTATTCTGATATTGTGGATTATACATTTCTTGGTGATATAGAAGCATCTATTTTATGTGTGTTACCATTTGAAACATGTGACGAATCTTCACACTCACAAAGAATTTGATAATGTACATTACGCACCAGTATCAAAATCTCCTTTCGATCAGATCAGTATAAATATAGTTGGGAACACTGGTAAAAACATTCAGTTTTCAAGTGGTAAGAGTGTCATCAAGTTGCATTTTAGAGAGCATAACAAATTACATTTATAAAAAATGATGCCAGTGTATCGAGGTGTATCGCGGCAATACGCATATGGATTAGGGTTTATTTTTCATTCAGCAATAAGATCAGCTGTACCATTAATAAAACCAATTGCAAAAAATGCATTTCTAACTGTAAAGAGAAAAGGATTAAAACATGGTATTGAAATAGTAAATGAATTGATGAGAAATCAAAAAACACCTAAAGAAGTAATGCTCACTCATGCAAAAGATCTTAGGACATCCGTGGGTAAAGCAACATTGGGAAGAAAAAGACAGAAACGAGAACCGAAATGTCAGTCTGAGGTTCGTCCTCATAAAGTCAAGACACGAAAAAGACAATCTCATCCAAAACGAAATTCAAGGCCACTTGATATATTTGATTAAATCATGATGTTACATGGATCTTGCGAGCAATTTTGTGGTGATTTTGATCCAGATAATGTATCACCAACATCAAGTGGTATAGAGAATATTGGTGAAATCGAGCAATTTCCCATTGCATTTTTAAACAATTCTTCACCAATAGAATTTTTAATTCCAAGACAAACAACCAAGTGGTTAGATCTTGCATCATCTACACTTGAAGTTCAATTTAAAATTACAAAACAAGATGGGAGTGTATTGGGTGGAGATACAAATATAACTCCTATCAATAATTTGTTTCACAGCATACTCAGTAAAATTGATGTTACACTGAACGGTGTCTTATAACCACCAATACAGACATGTATCCTTATCGAGGATTTTTTGAGAATTTTCTTTGTTATTCAAGAGATGTGAAAAAAACTCATCTGGCTGGTAGTGAGATGTGGTATGCAGATAGTCCTGTATACCAAACAGCAATAGCTAAAGATGGTGATAACAAAGGTTTGGTTCACCATAACAAATTAATTGCAACAGTAAATCTGTACAGCTAAGAGGAAAATTACATTTTGATCTATTTGTGCAAGACAAATATTTACCAAACGGTGTGGAAATGAGAATAAAAATTCATCGTTCTCCAACTAAATTTTGTCTGGTTGGTGATGAAGATGGACAAAAAGAAATTTAAAAAGCCATATTCAGAATACCAGCATTGGATTTAATTCCTAAATTTGCAAATGATCTTAATGCGCAAATAGATCAAACAAATTATAAAATCCCCATAAGACGTGTAGAAATGAAAACATTTACCATTGGAAGTGGTCTTCGATCAAAAAGAGAAGACCATCTGTTTCATAAACAGATGCCAAAACGATTAATTCTTGGTTTAGTTTTGAATAAAGATATAAATGGAGATATTGGCACAACTCCATTTAATTTTCAACATTTCAATTTGAACAAGTTGGAAATCACAATAGATGGACATTCCATTAAAGCACGTCCCTTCGAGCCAAATTTCGAAGGTGGACTTTATCTAAATTCATATTTATCGTTATTTGAAGCGATGGGGTATTTTGGACAAAATCAAACAATTAATGTATGTATGCAGGATTATGCAAAAGGATATACCCTTTGGGGAATTGATTTGACACCTGATCAGTCAAGTAGTGGACCATTAGCTCATCCTATAAAGTCTGGCAACCTTCGAATAGATCTCCAGTTTGCTCAAGCTCTTCCAGAGGTGATCAACGTTGTTGTCTTTGCAGAATTTGATAGTGAGATAGAATTCAACAAATTCAGAGAAGTGATATTTGACTATTAACAATGAATAAGTGTGAAAATTGCAAGATGTGTGAAGAAAAAATACAAACATTATTTCAAGAATGTGTTGTGATAGAACTGATAAAATCCATTAAACAGAAATGAAAAATATCTGTGAAGAATGTCAATCCAACACGACAACATTAATAGATATATACATTACAGAATGTTTACAGAAACTGTGTCCAGTGACTATACTACATAATCTACACAAGAGAGCAAGAAGAATTGACTTATTAGAATATTGTGCTCATAAAGACTTTGAAATAGACTGCCAAAAAAGACATTCAAAAGTGGGCAGAATTAGTTAAAAGAGACTGGTCATATTATACAGCATATCTTGATTAACGACTTCATAACAGCCCTTTTCAGGGCTAAGAAGAGATGGAAACCACTCAGCTACAATATATACTGAACAATTCTCCAAGGTTATCATCATTGAATGGAAAAGTGTGTTCAAGAGACTTATTACCAAACCAAATGCTTAAACATAGAAAAGCTTATATTGTGAACACAGATTCATCAAGAGAACCAGGAGAACATTGGGTGGTGATATATTTCAAAGACAATCATTCAGCCATCTACTTTGATTCCTATGGCTTACCACCAATAAATAAAGACATTACAATTTTATAGTGAAAAACACAGATTCATGGACTATTAACACAATGAGACTACAAAGTGCTCGTACTGTGGTGTTTTTAATGTACTGTATATTTGCTTTAGATCATCTTGCGAGAAGATATGATTTAGAGACAGTTCTTACTATCACATTCGATCAAAGAAATTTCCAAGAGAATGACAGAGAGATACGTCAGTGGTTTGAGCAAACCTATAGACATTATTTTATGTAATCAAACATCAGGTGTCAAAACAACCCACAGAGAGGAAATGTTTTATTATAATTGATATTTTTCTATTGTATAAATTTATTATGTATCAGAGCTAGGATTTTTTTAGTATTTCTTTTTTTTTAAAATGCTCAAGTGATGCCATTTTATTTTTAAAAATCACTAGATCTCTCAAATTTTTCTCAGAAAAAAAAATCTTGAAATAAAGTGGTATCACTCAAAAAAAATCTCGATGTAAAAGGTTTTCAAAAGAGAGGAAAACTCAGATCTCGGTGTATATATGCTGCTCACTTCATATATTAAACATTGGTACCTGAAATAAATCTTTATTGTCTGTTTAAAATGTAGTAGTGTCCACTATCCCTCAGCAATAGTAAAAACTGAGTCAAGATTCACTTCTCATTTTTCACTGTTTGCGTTGATTGCCTTTAATATTATATGTTTGCCAACCAATCCCTCCACACAGTAGAGTGTTATACGGTTTAAAGAATAGAGAGATTGGTTGATAAACATATATTTGTCAGTATAAAAGTGTTTGGAACAACCTACCCCAGGACTGCCACTATGGCGAAAAAATTAACATAGGATTCTCCATAGGTTTTTTTCGCCAAAGTGGCATTTGTTTCGCCATAGTGGCATCACTGGAGGCTGGACAAAAAATTTAAAATCTTTTTCAAGCTTCGAGTGATGCCACTATTGCGATAAAATGCCACTATGGCGAAAAACCCTATGGACAATCCTATGTTAGTTTTTTCGCCATAGTGGTAGTCCTGGGGTATGGGGAATTCAGTGTTAAATGTTTTTCGCTATAGTGGCAGCCTACACTACTATTGCAAGCTAATTTCAAGGAGTCATTCATCGAAACATGTCCATCAGCGAGTGGGCCCATGCACCGAGCGGTTTCACAGAGAGGTTGAGGTGTCTTTATCTTGAATACTATAATTTCTCTTAATTCAACTGTTTGCAGTGAAATGTAATGCAGACGTTTTCCTACCTTCGATCGCTCATAATGTCCTAGCATTAAAATGTCCCGACTATTTGGTTGAAAGTGCACATGCCTGCCCTCAATTCTCCCTCTTGTCGAGTGTGATATTATTGTTATGTAGTTTGTGGGGGTAGAGCTGTCACAAGATCAGAGTGGATAACGCCTGTCGGTATTTACGCCACATCTCACTCAAGTACTTGATGTTTGATTTAGAAATGTTTAAAAAACTTCTAATTTGTAATGATGAGTTGTAAAAAGTTCCCTTGAATGTGTTTCGTTCTCTAACTCATCCTCGTATAGTGCGACTTCGCTATTTCTACAGTTTTCGTTTGTTATGGTTTTCGTTTTGGAAGGACTCATTAAATTGTAAAGGATGAATCAGTTTGCAGAATTTTTGTTGGATTATCGTTCTTGATTTGCATTTGCAGTCGAACGTTTTGGTCCTCGAAACCAACATTTGTTCTCTAGGCGTTAGACTTTGCAGTATTGAGCGTGAGCCACCCTTTAAAAAATTATATCCAAACCCCTCAAGATATATATTTTATTTTTTTCCTTTCCTTTTCTGTTCGTTTTCACTTTGGTTAAAGTCCAGAAGTGAGGCAGATCCTATTGGAAGACTTATCAGAAAAACATCAAGCAAATCCAGAGTAATAATCCAACATAAATTCTGCAAACAGCTAGAGAGGTCGTCCAACGAAACTTTGGACATTTTTTAAAATTTTTTCACAATGCCCTAAATACGAAATGAAGCGGTGAATAACGACATATTATATTCCAAAATAGTGACAAAAGTATGCAAAACCCGAATTTATCCACTTTTTGAAATTCTGAAATTTGTTTTTTGCTTTTGATGACAAGGAAATTGCCAACCGCACAAGTAACCGTCATGATTAACAAGGAATAGATCGGTAATTCGAATGTCTGAGTTGTAAATAAAAGATTCCACACTCCTTACTCGGAGAAAGCATATTTATCATTTCATCACCAACGTGGTGAACACTCTCAGTGTAAAATGGATGACCACAAACGCTTGATTCTGTTCGGGCGACACGTTTGTTGTGATCGCGTGGGTTTTGGGGCAAAGTTGTGAAATGATTTGATTTCCCACGATCTGAAATCTTCAAACATTTCACTGCTGTTTTTTGAATTTGGCAGGCGATGTAATGTACAACTCACGACACATTCATAGGAAAATATTCAACTGACAATGAGGTAATTTCGAAATACAGTCCATAGCAGCGCTGTGGAGATCAAAATCTGTACAATGTGATGCAAGTGTCAGCAAGGGATTAATACGCCACCGATTCGAATTACTATTATTTTGGTTGGTGACGATGATCAAAACATAAAAGTGGAAAATTATATTTGTAAACAAAAATATATTCACATCAACATACATTACAGTTCTCACAATTGTATATTTAGGAAAAAAATTTTTTACTGTCGCCGAACTATATTAGTGACGTAAAGAAGGCTTGATGAAGTCTGCTACGAAAAAAGAAGACCAATGTTAAGGAGAATTATCAGAAAGGTTTCTTCCTGTTCACCAAATATAGCGAAATGACGTACCATCGTAAATTTAAATATTTCCCTCGCACAACCGCATTGTGTGTAAGACAGATCAGCGTTGATTTTGAGCGATGTTAGCAACAGAAGGTTGCGAAAATCTATGTGTGTTGACACTGGGTGGACAGAAATAGAAAGAATCCGCTAGGTGGACTAAAATTCACACGAATTACCGAAATGAGACCACAACGTGTCACAAGTGTTTAGATCAATGAATATAATAACTAACACAATTCCGATATTGTTCAGGCTGGTAACCATTCGCCTATAAAATTAGTATTGGTAAGCAAATCAGTTATTAATGTTCTTAAATCTCACGGCAAAACAACAATAAAGCCTCCCCAAACAGCAACTATGGAAGGCCGATAGTTCCTAAACAAATGAAGCATACCAAATCATGCACATAAATGAATTGGAAGCCAGGATGTCTAACTAAGTGTAGCCGATTGGTGAAAGTATTCTGCACACAGGACAGGTCATTTTTTGTTGTTTTGGCCACACTTGAACATTCAAATGACACTCTTGGCAGCTGTCATTGCTTATGCAACTCCAGAAATGGACACATATAATACTAAATGAGGACGTTTGACAGTTTACCCTTTTTGGTGTATCAGTCTCATCGTATTTTATCAATTTGATACAGATCTCATGCAAAATGGCACAGGATTGTGGGGGGTGGGGGCTGGGGGTGGGGGTATGGTCACATCAGAATCACAAAAGCCACATTGGACATTCTTCATTTTTCATTGATGCACTCTCTCATGACTCGATACTTATTCTTCTGAACTGTGCGGATTTGACCCTTGGTGAACTTCATAAAAGGTAAACAAACACAAGAAAAATGGCAGGCCTTTTGATATGTAGGCATCCTAAATTACAAGTGGTCTCGTGGTCCGTTCCTTGTTAGAATGATAAAAAGATTTCTCCGAGTCTGTACCAGAAGGATGGCAGAATTTAACTATTCAATAAATTTAAGGTATTTTATTGTATAAAATCTGATCTCTTACTTATGCCATAGCAGACTTCCAGGCAGTGCTTTCTGTCACATGGTAACGGTTCCATGGCAAATATTAATTTCCACAGTTTCATTCCAAACAAATAGATATATAATTTATTGGGGTTATTCTTTTCTGACTTTCTCTGGACTTTGAAGAAAATTACCTGAAATTTGACCAAATTTACGTTGGACGTCCCCTTAACACATCTCATGGAAGTCAGTCCTTACAAAACGAGAACAATAACAAAAACTAACTGCAGAAATAACGAGGTTGCACTACAGTCGACAGCATGTACTTTTATAATTAATTGTTTCTCACAAATGCACTCTGAAGTATTGTTGACAGCGCGGACACATATTTCTCTGACGATTTTCCGCTATTTGCATCTCTTTTCTTGAACGTATTGTGTTCTGGACTTGGTCAAAGACCCAAGACTGGTTCTCTGACAAAATTGCCCATTTCCCAGAAAAATCATATGAACCGTTCAAATCATCGAATATTTAATTCAGTTAGCGATTAATTACAGTGAATTCTTTTTCAGGGCTGGGTGTGTAATAAATACAGAACCACACTTATGTTTGAATGGGTTAACGATTACTGGATGAGAGCGAGTGGCGCAGGAATACTATGAGAGCCGTTAGGCTTGAGTGGTATCCCACAGCCACTCGCTCCTTGGTAAGGGAAAGGCAGTCCAATTTTAAACCTTTGAATCCGAGAGGCAGGTGTTCCGACCTACGAACATGACACGTCATACTTTCATTAAGTAGGGATGCTGCTAAGTAAACGTGTGTGGTAGACCAATTGTGACGAACGCTAGTGCTATTCCTCATGCTTATATGGACACTTGATCTACTTACCTCCTTCATACTTACAGGTGATCACCAGTCCATGTTTTCAATCCATTAGTCTTTTAATTTCCAGTCCCATGTTTGTGTGTCATTGTCCCGTTGTGCATGTCCGTCGATTATGTCCAGTTAGGGGGGTTTACATAGTATCATTGCCGAATGAACAACGGGATTCAACTCAGAGTATTAAAGGGTAAATGATAGGTGACATGGGGAATTTACAATTATAAAATTTGCCCCTGACGTTTCCCTCGGTCGTGCGCAACGGACTCATATGATTTTTATTGATGTTTCATTTGTAATTCCCAATAAAACCTTAAATTTATATAATGTCTCCTATCTTTGTTGTACCCATTTAGGCACTGAATAGTGCTCCCACGCATCAAGAGACGCCGAAACACTCTACGGAAAGTATGGAACATTACACAATCAATATCTTCAACGTGCAGCCCCAAGGAATGTAAAAAAAAACAATGTGCCAAAAATACCAAATAGCACACAGTGCAAAAGGGCTATTAATTTAATTTTATGATGCATTTTCATCATTCTATCCCATATGCCAAGACCTGGAAAACATTTGTTAATAATTTAAATATAAAATAAACTCATTTTCAATGATCATTTTTATAAGTACTTATTCTCATTATTGTGAGGTCCACCTCTACTAAATCAGTGTCAACCGATCTATATTTGTGTGGCATATATGAGCTGAGTCCTGTAAATGTAATATATTGTACCAAAAAGAAATAATGTGTGAAAGTTTTGAAAATATACAAATGAAGCCGATGTAAACAACCCCCCCCCCCCCAAAAAAAAAACAAAACAAAACAAAAACGTTCATATTGTTGTGAGGAATAGCTTTTGACTCGAAAGTATGGATCATATCAGTCATGTTTGCTGTGAGTTTTTGTTCAGTCCAAGTTCCACTGTGCTGAAAACTACAGATTCTCAGGAAAACTCTCAAATATAATCCCAGTGGATGTGATCTGAATAAACTTGATTTGGAAAACAGTGTGAATCGGGTATGTCCATCAATTGCATTTCTATTGTCCCTGTTGCGCACAAGGAAAAATGTTTGAAATATTGTAATATTTTAGCATACCAGAGAAAAGTCCCATGAACGGTACATGCCACTTTTGTTTCTTATGATCACAACTCTAGGAGATGCATCATACCCAGTCATGTGGCGTGTTGTTTAAAAGCAATTACTGAGGTTTCTCCACAATGGAGAGTCGATCATCCACGTCATTCTACGACAATGAACAGACTTGAAACTCTTTCATCTTTTCTTAGGCATCTGGGACAAACACACTCCATAGAACATCACTGACTGATGCAGCCTACCTTACTTTTTGAAAAAAAACACTCCTTTTTGTGAGCATGATCAAGATAGATGGGCTTTCTTTACCCCAGCTGAGTTCGCAGATTTACTGAAATTGAACTCATATTTCTTTCATGACACAATATATCACATTTCCATGTCTTTGCTCACATGCAGTAGAAAAAGACAGAACTGTCAGTTAGTTTTTGCAAAGATTGTACTGCACAAGAATGAGAATATCTGCCTCGAAAAATGCTCTTTAAAAGTGAGATTATCGGATATACAAATTCTAAAATAATTTTGTGAAGGTCTCAGCATACCTTATTTATGATATAGAAAGAAAATGCACAAAGAATGCATCAAGAACAAGGAATAAATAGCGGATATGGAATGAGAGTTTTTCTCATATAATATTTATGAAACGAGTCTAAGAATTGTACGTTTTAGCGAGCCTCTGGCGGGCCCAAACGGAAAATTCGGACGGGTTTCATAAATAATATATGAGAAAAACACTCATTTCATATTCTATTTATCATATGACACACACACGCACAAATGAGCCACTTAGTATGACTTTTTAACCCATCACCTAACTTGAGTTGCAGACGGCACTTGGAAAAAACATCCTCGTATAACTAAAAATTTTCATTTTTTGATTCCAAAACATAGGTTATTACCCCTCATTGGAACGAGCGCGACACGCTAGTTCCAGTGAGAGGTCATAACCTATGTTTTGGAAGCAAAAAGTGAAAATATGGAAAAAAATGAATGGCGTTTTTCTTGTATTGCGCGAGACGGTTTTTGCCGTTACGTAAGTTAAAAGATTAATACAATATAACTCACCCTAAATAGGACAGATAACGTAAAATCTCGCCACTAAAATTATGCAAATGTGACCCAGTTGTATTTTGTTTAGCCAATCAAATTGTCCAGTTTTGAAATAGACCAATGACAGCTTCGAACTCTAATTATGCAAATTATGAAAACGTGGCCCAGTTGTATTTTGTTCAGCCAATCAAATTGTATAGTTTTGAAATTGACCAATGAAATTGACGGAAGGCTTTATTTATCACTGATTAATATGAAAGCAAAATATCAAATGTTTTAAAGTGAACAAAACGGACGAGTCATATGATAAAAAGAAATAACACACGACAATTTTCTCCAAAGTGTTTCCGTTTACATTCCCTTCAATTGGTCTACTCCCTAAATAATGAAGGATCTTACAATTGCCTCCACTGAACACGAAAGTTACCACCAGTGTATAAAGGGTTAAGCGCCCCCTCCTACCCGTTGTGCCCTCCTGTCCGAACTACTTTGCTTCTGAACTTTCACTTTTCTCTCTCTTTTTCCCCCTCGCCCCACAAAATCTCCCACAGTGAAAATTCGAGTTTCAATAACTCTATCAGCTGGTTGAGGGCTAAATTATTTTTGCTGGGCTGAATTTGTAATACAAAATTTGTTTTATTTCAAATTATTGGAGAGTGCCCACATGCACTCTCTAATATTAATTATTTATATTTTTATTTATTGGTGCTTAAGGTCACATACTTATGCACAATGGCTAATCGTGACCATGGCAGTTTTATGGGTGGAGGAAGCCGGAGTACCCGGTGAGAACAACCGAGCATCGACGAGCAACTGCCAGCTACTCAACATTCTAACTCTGTTGAAGCTCGGCTGAAGCAGGGTTACAACGGTTGAAGACATGTGCACCATCGACGTGCAGTACGCCTTAGTACACGGCGTCATCGTACCCCAATGTAGGCAACCGGGATAAAGTGCCTTGCCCAAGACACACGGGGAGCGAACTCTGGACCCCTAGCATAGAAGTCCAACAGTCTACCACTGAGCCACTGCGACCCCCACTCTCCAATAATTTGTACTTACACAAATTTATATAAACAAAATATTATTTGCGCTTGACTGAATATGAAACATGAGCAAGGAAAATGTTGGCACCCTCATTTTTTTAAAGCCCCGATGGTGACTTCTGGCACTCAACCAGTTAAAATTCATACTTCCATTTTGCAACTCTCACCACAGTCTGTAACATTTTGGCTGGAGACAGCGCACATAACCATGATTTTCGCTGTTGAATCCAATTTCATGTTTTGTATCTGCGACATATTTCTAATATATATATATTTTTTTATAATTTCTACTTTAGCTTTCGCTGTGGTCTATTTCACAATCTCGTTTGTTTGTCCAGGACAACAGACTTAAAATATAGATTCTGGAAAAATGAATATGTTAAAGCTGAAATTTTTTGTTGGCTCTTTACACTCTGTATATCATATTAAAATTCCCCTGTGAGGGCACGGTGGTGTTGTGTACTTTTTTTTTATTTTTTTTATTTTTTTATTTTTTTTTATTTTGGGTTTAACGACACATTAACAGCCAGGGTCACATCATGTCGGTGACAGTTTTACAGGTGGAGGAAGCCGGAGTACCCGGAGAGAACCACCGAGCGACGACGAGCAGCTGTCAGCTCCCCAACATCGTAACTCTGAACTCTGCACCGCGGCACAGGCAGGGTTAGATTGGTTGAAGACATGTGCACCATCGACGTGCAGTACGCGTTAGTACACAGCGTCATCGTACCCCCGTGTAGGCAAGCGGGGTGGAGTGTCTTGCCCAAGGACACAACGCGGTTGCCGCAGGTGGGATTCGAAACGAGGACCTCTCGGCTTGCAGCCTGCACCTCTACCTACTGAGCCACCGCGCCCCCGGTGTTGTGTACTAAGGCGTACTGCAAGTTGAAGGTGCACTTGACTTCAACCAATGCTAACCCTGCTTATGTGGAGCTAGTGCGTTTGGGAGTCTGACAGTTGCTCGCCGTTGCTCGATGGTTGTCTCTGGGTATTCCGGCATCCTCCATCCGTAAAACTGCCCGACACGAGGTGACCCTGCTGTCGAAAGTGTCGTTAAACCCCAATAAATAAATAAATAAATAAATAAATAAATAAATAAATAAATTAAAAGTCCCCTAAATTCCGATGTGAGCTTTCTGTCCTCTTTCACTTTCCGGAAAAATTTCCGAAATTTATTTAAAAAATCTGCTGTATATGGAGTTGATCCGAAACACTCCAGTGATACTTCGTAATTACTGTGAGGTGACCCTCTGAGCGATGGTGTAGCATTCTGACCGCTCATATCGGATAATCGGTTGATATTCTATTTTTTCAAATCATGGACACAAAATACGGTGATTTTTCGCGTCGAGTTGCGGGTACCCTGGAGCCGTATCCTAAATGCTTATTGGCTTTGTCATGAAAATGTTCACAAAAACACCTCAAGAGTTATATCAGATTGCACCTACACTGACCCTGTGCATCTGGCATGTCTTACATGCTGAAAAGTTGTGACAAATTAATCCTAATTGATTCTCCCCTAAAATTGAGATTTCACAGTTTTGCGCCCCGGCTACACAAAGCAAAATTGCCATTAGCAGCAGAAGGAAAAAATATTGACACATGACACCTCAAAATCACCGCGATGTGACCCTCTAAGCGAAAATGTACCCCGACCGATCTATATTGATAATCGGTTGGTATTCCCTTTTTAAAAGTATGGAGGCATATGTTGTGTTTTTCAGTAGCTGGCATCAGTATACAGGTGCTGGACAGGCCTCCTTTGCCGGACCCCGGAAGTGACGTCATGTCACGTGACTCATGAACATCATGTTTGGCAGTCCTAGTAGCCCGCGTGAGCGGCCATTTCTTGACGTCATTACCATAGTGATATGTGGTTGAAGTGCACATGCGCAGCTCGTGTTGTTAGGGTGATACGTGTTTCCATCGTCAATTTTGTATACCGGAGGCCGCCAGCTTGGTTTCTATAGTAGCACGTGTTTGCCATGTGACCCATAACTCTACAATAGAACGGAAGTATGTTGGGAGGGTATGTTTGATTAAGTGGGAGTGTATCTAATTACCCAAATAGACCCGACAATCTCTCCAAATCACCATAAATCACTTTATTTGGTACGGATTTCCCAAGAGTATTTCTTTTTCCCATAACAGTTGCTTTCCTTTATATAGGAGTAAATCTAATTACCCAGAATCCTCGTTTACTTCTTAGAATTATCCAAGTTTTACTATTTCGGATTCTTTCCGAATCCTCTGCTTTGCCTATCCTGGTCTATTCTATAGCTTATTCTCTCCATTCCTTGGACTGTCCTGTCTATGTTATGACTTTCCCGCCCTCCCAATAAAGTATTCTGTCTTTCCTCGATGTGTTTGTGTGCTAGTGCGCTCATCACATGTAGCGCATAGGCACATGCAGGACGGGCTGATATGTGCCTGTGTGCCAGTGCACATTGTGTGCATAGCACATACTGCTCTACGACTCATCTCAGTATTTGAGGATACCTGCGACATGGCTCCTATACAGCGCCTTGTAGTCCTGCCATTGCCCTCCATCATGTCTTAAGCTAAGCGGAGTCTCTATCGGTACTCCGCGACAGCATGAGCAACACGAGGATTGGCATTATCGTCCATGAGAATGAATCTATCACCCACTGCACCTGCATACAATCTGACGTGGACATTTAGGATCTCATCAATATACCGCTGTGCAGTAAATGTACAATTTTCAAGGACACAGAGCTCTGTAATCCATCCCAGCTGATGCCGCCCCAGACCATGATTGACCCCCCGCCATAGCACCCATGCTCAGCTATGTTGGCTGCGTGGAAGCGCTCTCCTGGTCTTCTCCATAACCTAGAACGGCTATCTGTATGGTCTAGGCAGTACCTTGACTCATCTGTAAAAAGGACAGGTCGCCAATCTTCTCTGGTCCATCCAACGTGGTCCATGGCCCATTCATATCGTGCCTGGCGGTGGTTCTAGGACAGCAGAATGCGAATACGTGGTCTTCTCGATCGGAGACCACCTTCGTGCAGCCTTTCCCGGATAGTCTGCGTCGAAACATTTACCCCGGATGCATTCTGAAGGTCACTGCAAAGCTGGGTTGCTGTGGCAAAGCGGTTCCTACGGGCCTGAATGATCAAAAACCGCTCTTCAGCTACAGATGTTGCCCTGCCTCTGTCACCACCATGCCGTCTTACTAGTGTGCCATACTGCTGAAATCTTGCCCAGGCTCTGGTGATCACCGCATGGTTTACACCAAAGGCTTCACCAACCTGACGATGGGTAGTCCCTTGCTCCACCATCCCTACAGCCCGCCACATTTCTGCTTCAGACAAATGTCTTCTTACATTTGCATTTGCCATATTCAATCATTAAATCACAAGGGTTTGTGTTGAAATGAAGATTGAATACCCTACACATGTCATGTACATGCAGACAGTACACGATAACATCATGCAAATCAAGGGGTACATGCTTTCCATGACTGTCACGAAACGTCTGCCTGTCAAGATAGCTAAGGTAAACACTGGGGACCATCTCAAAACATTCCTCAATCATATCCACCAAAAATATCGCAAATATGTCCCAAGCAAATTTCACAATGATGTGTCAAATATTTGGGGCTTAGCACACTTTGGGTAGTATACAAAAGTTCACCGCTCGGATTCGAGTATAGTTTTATCCTCTCGTTGGCCGCGCGGATTATTTCATTCGGCTGACGCCTCGTGAAATAATCCGCGCGCCCCACCCGAGGTTAGAAATTGTACTCGAATTCGAGCAGTGAACTATTGTCTGTGCATTTTATTTCCTGAGAGAAAATAATACATGCATTGTTAAAGTGGAAGAAAATGTGTAAAGCAGGAAGGTTGCGAGTTTTCAGATTCGGTTGTAGTTTCGATTCGGTTTCAGGTCAAAACCTCGGTTTCGGTTCGGTTTTTCTATGTGTTGAGAACAGATAGTAAATAAAACTTCGAGCTCTTTAACTCTAAGAAGCCGGGGAATCAGAATGAATTTATTGAACATGACATACCGCGAAACACTTACACTAAGCAGGTGCTTCTAGTCAAGTGTCGTCTGCCTATTCAGGCAGACGGCACTTCACTAGAAGGACCTGCTCAGTGTTTAATTCTCCCCAGCCCAAAGATAGACGAACCGCCACAGCCAGATTACCTGCCGTATTACATCACAGGCAAGAAAACTCGACTCCCGCCTTCTAAGAGTTAACTTGGAAAAAACCGCAATAATTTATACAGCACCACTCACCAGAAAGGCTTGCCTATATGTATCTCTATCACGATTGGCCTAACTCCCATTTTATCATTCATACAGGGTTCGATGGGATCAGTTGCAAATTCTATCAAGTCCGAAAAAACATGAACTAGGGTAACAAATAAATAGAATTTATCTGATCAATTTTGTGTTCTCGTCTTCTTACATTTGCATTTGCCATATTCAATCATTAAATCACAAGGGTTTGTGTTGAAATGAAGATTGAATACCCTACACATGTACATGCAGACAGTACACGATAACATCATGCAAATCAAGGGGTACATGCTTTCCATGACTGTCACGAAACGTCTGCCTGTCAAGATAGCTAAGGTAAACACTGGGGACCATCTCAAAACATTCCTCAATCATATCCACCAAAAATATCGCAAATATGTCCCAAGCAAATTTCACAATGATGTGTCAAATATTGGGGGCTTAGCACACTTTGGATAGTATACACAAGTTCACCGCTCGGATTCGAGTATAGTTTTATCCTCTCGTTAGCCGCGCGGATTATTTCATTCGGCTGACGCCTCGTGAAATAATCCGCGCGCCCCACCCGAGGTTAGAAATTGTACTCGAATTCGAGCAGTGAACTATTGTCTGTGCATTTTATTTCCTGAGAGAAAATAATACATGCATTGTTAAAGTGGAAAAAAATGTGTAAAGCAGGAAGGTTGCGAGTTTTCAGATTCGGTTGTAGTTTCGATTCGGTTTCAGGTCAAAACCTCGGTTTCGGTTCGGTTTTTCTATGTGTTGAGAACAGATAGTAAATAAAACTTCGAGCTCTTTAACTCTAAGAAGCCGGGGAATCAGAATGAATTTATTGAACATGACATACCGCGAAACACTTACACTAAGCAGGTGCTTCTAGTCAAGTGTCGTCTGCCTATTCAGGCAGACGGCACTTCACTAGAAGGACCTGCTCAGTGTTTAATTCTCCCCAGCCCAAAGATAGACGAACCGCCACAGCCAGATTACCTGCCGTATTACATCACAGGCAAGAAAACTCGACTCCGCCTTCTAAGAGTTAACTTGGAAAAAACCGCAATAATTTATACAGCACGACTCACCAGAAAGGCTTGCCTGTATGTATCTCTATCACGATCGGCCTAACTCCCATTTTATCATTCATACAGGGTTCGATGGGATCAGTTGCAAATTCTATCAAGTCCGAAAAAACATGAACTAGGGTAACAAATAAATAGAATTTATCTGATCAATTTTGTGTTCTCGTCTTCTTACATTTGCATTTGCCATATTCAATCATTAAATCACAAGGGTTTGTGTTGAAATGAAGATTGAATACCCTACACATGTACATGCAGACAGTACACGATAACATCATGCAAATCAAGGGGTACATGCTTTCCATGACTGTCACGAAACGTCTGCCTGTCAAGATAGCTAAGGTAAACACTGGGGACCATCTCAAAACATTCCTCAATCATATCCACCAAAAATATCGCAAATATGTCCCAAGCAAATTTCACAATGATGTGTCAAATATTTGGGACTTAGCACACTTTGGATAGTATACAAAAGTTCACCGCTCGGATTCGAGTATAGTTTTATCCTCTCGTTGGCCGCGCGGATTATTTCATTCGGCTGACGCCTCGTGAAATAATCCGCGCGCCCCACCCGAGGTTAGAAATTGTACTCGAATTCGAGCAGTGAACTATTGTCTGTGCATTTTATTTCCTGAGAGAAAATAATACATGCATTGTTAAAGTGGGAGAAAATGTGTAAAGCAGGAAGGTTGCGAGTTTTCAGATTCGGTTGTAGTTTCGATTCGGTTTCAGGTCAAAACCTCGGTTTCGGTTCGGTTTTTCTATGTGTTGAGAACAGATAGTAAATAAAACTTCGAGCTCTTTAACTCTAAGAAGCCGGGGAATCAGAATGAATTTATTGAACATGATATACCGCGAAACACTTACACTAAGCAGGTGCTTCTAGTCAAGTGTCGTCTGCCTATTCAGGCAGACGGCACTTCACTAGAAGGACCTGCTCAGTGTTTAATTCTCCCCAGCCCAAAGATAGACGAACCGCCACAGCCAGATTACCTGCCGTATTACATCACAGGCAAGAAAACTCGACTCCCGCCTTCTAAGAGTTAACTTGGAAAAAACCGCAATAATTTATACACCACTCACCAGAAAGGCTTGCCCGTATGTATCTCTATCACGATCGGCCTAACTTCCATTTTATCATTCATACAGGGTTCGATGGGATCAGTTGCAAATTCTATCAAGTCCGAAAAAACATGAACTAGGGTAACAAATAAATAGAATTTATCTGATCAATTTTGTGTTCTCGTCGTCACATTTTCTCCGTTATTAACTTATCCGGTCCACGAGTCAATAAAGGAGAAAATGTGACAAAAGGAGTACGACGTATTCTGCCCTTTGTGGGATAGACTGAGTGACACACTCTAAAATCTGTTTAGTTAAAAATTAATCCAAATCATCTGGGTTGAATGAATATGAAGCCAAACTGAGTTCATACACTCTAAAATCAGTTGGGTTAAAAATCAACCCAAATGAACTGGTTTGAGTGATTGTGAACCAAATTGGGTTCATATTAACTCAACACAGTTGATTTGGTTCAATTTTTAACCCAACTGATTTCAGAGTGTATTTGTTACAACCAGTAGTGTATAAATTTACCAGTAATGTCGAAATCGACCAGTAGTGTCGAAAAAATTAACCAGTAATGTCGAAATCAACCAGTAATGTCGAAAAAATCGACCAGTAATGTAAAAATCCGTAATGTCGAAAAATTAACCAGTAGTGTCAAAAAGTGACGACCAAAATGAGGAGCACTAACACTTGCCGACGGGGAAGGGGGGTATAGCCACCCCACCCCTCCCCCCCCGATGACACCCCTGGTAGTGTGCTTTAATGACTGACTATTATAATGTCAGTCACTACCCGATATTTGCTACATGTCTATCATCTAGTTCTACCAATTTGCTACCTGTCATTTTACCTACATCCATCAATCAGTCAGTCTGCGTCACCCGCATGTACCCGCATGTACGTGGGGAGCACTATTAGCTCAATCGAGAAACTGCCTCGCAATTCAATTTGATGAACATCCGGGTTCTATACCTGATGAGGTCAGTTAAGTTGTGTCCTTGGGAATGACACTTTGTCCCAGGTGCACGTTGACTTCGTGTGCCAAGCCACATGCCGAAATGACACGTGTATGGTGCGCGTGCTTTAAACTAAGTGTCGTAAACGAAATCAATCAATCAATCAACCAACCAGTCAATCAATGTATGTAGGTCTGCCTGTCTTTCCGTCATTCAGTTGTCTATCCACGTCCAGGGGTTATTTTTCACACGCCACATTGCTATCTGTCTGTCTGGATTTCTGTCCGTCTGCCTGGATGCTGCTAACCTGCCTGCCTACACACTTGCCAGCCTACATGTGTGACTGTATGTCTATCTGTGCGAGCGCTAAATACTAGACTAAATATTTCAGCGTCGAATCAATTCATTATCTATCCAGAGAGAGAGAGGGGAGAAGGAGGGAGAGGAAGAGAGAGAAGGAAGAGAGACAGAGAGAGAGTTGGACAGAGACAGAGGGAAAAGGGGATAGGGAGAGAGCGATAGAGAGAGAAAGAAGGGGAGAGAGAGAAGGAGAGATAGAGGTAGGGCCAAAGGCAGAGGGACAGACAGACAGACAGACAGACAGACAGACAGACAGACAGATAGACAGATAGCTAGATAGGGCAAAGGCAGAGAGAGAGAGAGAGAGAGAGAGAGAGAGAGAGAGAGAGAGGATGGGGAAAGAGAGCTGGGCAAAGACAGACGGAGAGGGGGATAGAGAGAGAGAATGGCGGAGAGAGAGAGAGAGAGAGAGAGAGAGAGAGAGAGAGAGAGAGAGAGAGAGAGAGGGGGGGGGGCAAAGGCAGAGGTACATGGGATAGAAAGAGAGGGGAGATAGATAGATAGATAGATAGAGAGAGAGAGAGAGAGAGAGAGAGAGAGAGAGAGAGAGAGAGAGAGAGAGAGAGAGAGAGCAAATAGGATGGGATATGTTGTGCATATGAAAGAGGGAAATAATTGTTAAACATAAAATTCCATATTTACTGGGGTAAATGTGTTTAAACTTGCGAGAAAATGGTTAAAAGTCGATAAATATAGGCAAAAGTACAATTTGAGCAACCCGAAGAAATATTGAAATTTTTGCGAAAAATTCGTCATTTTGGCCGTCACTTTTTGACACTCAGGTTAATTTTTCGACATTACGGATTTTTACATTACTGGTCGATTTTTTCGACATTACTGGTTGATTTCGACATTACTGGTTAATTTTTTCGACATTACTAGTCGATTTCGACATTACTGGTAAATTTATACACTACTGGTTGTAACAGTATTCACTAAATCCAGGACTTTGGGTTGATTTTTAACCCTTTACCTAACATGAGAAGCAGACGACACTTGCCAAAAAAAGTTTTTGAATAACTAATTTATTTCATTTTTTGTCTCAAAAATATAGGTTATGACCCCCCACTGGAACGAGCTCAACGAGACAAAAAATGAAAAAAATAATGATAATTATTTGGCGATTTTGAGAATAGCGTTGGCCGGTTTTGGCTGTTACGTAGGGTAAAGGATCAACCCAACTGATTTTAGAGTGTAAATGGGCCACTAGTGAACTTCTCTCCCAGTAAGCCAGTTTGATCAGTTTAAGCACAAATACAGTCAAACCGTTCAGCCGGTTTTTGTTGGGTCGTAACCATTTCTTTTATATTACATCAAAGTCAAAAAGCAAGATAACACCTCTTCTATTGAATAGCTCCCTGGTAGATGACAGCAAAGAAGAAAAATCGGAGATTCTCATAAACCAATTTAAATCTGTGTTCACAAAAGACAAATCAGGCCGGACGACAACTCGTTTTCACGGAAAATATGATACTCCTCATTTAACCCTTTACCTAACGCAGACGATATCAAAATTTATTATTTTAAATATCATTTTAAAATTTTTTCCAAAACTTTCAACAAAACCATATCATGTGACCCCCTTATTGGAACGAGCTCGACGAGCTCGTTCCACAGAGTGGTCACATGATATAGTTTGTTGAATTTTTTTGAAACATAGTATTTTTTCTGCTGCTGAATTTGCATATTACGCGGGCGGATGCGGCCGATTCGTTGAGTAAAGGGTTACCCATTGATCAGGAGCCAATCCTTTTAAACTTTTACAATTGTATTTTCTAGAATAGAATTTTCTACCTATTAATATAACAGACTAAAATAAATTATTGGTATTTAAAAAGAAACGGCGATTTGCCAACTGGCAAATTGCCACATCTTTGAAAATGCTAATGGTTCATGTCAACCCTTTTAAAGTCATAACTAGAAAAAATAATTCTAAACAAATACAACTGTAAAAGTTTTATAGTATTGGCCCCAGGATGGTATCATCAAACAACTCAAACAGATTAATCCATCAGTAGTATGTCTCGTATGTTTGGGGCCTTTTTGGCAGGACCTCGGTGCAGGACCTCGGAAGTGACGTCTTGTTACGTGACCCAGTGGCGCCATGTTGTGTTGTCATGGTAACCCGCGTGGGCGGCCATCTTGTGACGTCATCCCCATAGTGATACGTGGTGTGACTGCGCATGCGCAGCGCGTGTTGTTAGGGTGATACATGTTTCCGTCGTCCATTTTGTATACTGGAGGCCGCCATCTTGGTTTTTATGGTAGCACGTGATTGCTATGTTACCTAAGGCCTACAATAGGACAGGGGTATGTTCGGAGGGTATGTTCGATTGAATCGGAGTATTTTCTGGAACGACTTCCCTGGATAATTACCACAAACAACCCGACAACTTGTATTATTTCGAATTCTTCCAGAATTCTCTGCTTCTATCTATATATGCAATAGTTATCGTTTATCTGGCCATGTTCCTTTATTCTAGAGTATACTCCAGTAGCGTAGAAGAGACTATCAAGTGGAACATTTTACCTTACTATTGCTATATTTAGCAATTTCTGGTCTATTCTTGTTAGTTCTGACCCTATTCTAAGTACTCTTGTTGTTTCATTTATCTAGATTACATCTAACCAATCAGATTGCTTGATTTCCCATGATCTGTATGCAGGGTTATCTCCCTTGTGTATAACAAAAGACTATATCCAATCCATAATTTTGCAAAACGCCTGTGGCTATGGAATCCCTTTTTTGTCATATGAGGCCATGAGGGCTATGTAAAAGCCCTCAATGAGTCCTCATTTATTATCCCTCATAGCCTCATTGAATTTTGAGGTTATGAGGACCTTGAAAAATCCCTCAATGAGGTATAATTTTCTACGACTCTTAGCCTCATTTCAGTATTTAACAGGTATATCCTATGGAATCCCATTTTGGAAAACGCCTGTGACTGTGGAATACCTTTTTGTCGTATGAGGCCATGAGGGCTATGTAATGCGCAGTCACTCCAAGTATCACTATGGGGATGACGTCACAAGATGGCCGCCCACGCGGGTTACCATGGCAACACAACAAGGCGCCACCGGGTCACGTGACGTGACGTCACTTCCGAGGTCCTGCACCGAGGTCCTGCCAATAAGGCCCCAAACATACGAGACATACTACTTCCATCTGAAGCACCGGAACTGACAATACACCAGGTAGAATATTGAAGGAGAGTGCAGAAGAAATCGGCCCTGACTTATCAATGATATTCCAACACTCAATTATACAGGACAACTGCCAGAGGATTGGTGGAGTGCTAACATTTCCTGCATATTTTGTGCGGGACTATATAATTCGCACTGAATTCATCTGACGATTGTAATGCATCGTGTCTTTTCTGTGGAAATTGATCTTGTTCATGACTCGCCCCAAACTGAAAGACAAAGCTTCAACGACCGTGAGGCAAGTTTAAAGATGGGCTTAAAACGCCGATAAATTGTTATTACATCTCACTGCTATTTTTTATCGCTGTTAAAAAGAGCGACGTACATTTCGCCTGTGTGGGCGGATATTGGAAATGTTATAAAAATACTTGAACCCCAAAGTTAAAATATAACAGAAAAAATGTGCGCTTTTCTAAAGACTGCTGGGGAAAAACTACCCGCACAGATAAGAACTTTGGTATTCGGTGTCATACCAACAAGACGATCCCAACAAGACGAATGGGTAAAATATCCCAACCAGACGATCCCAACAAGACGAAAACTTATTTTAATTAAAGGGGCAGTTAATAAAAAAACAAAATAATTAAAAATATTGAATTTACGCTATTTACGTATATTGGGGTGAATTTTAACATTTTTGGAACAGTTGCTAAACAATTATTATTTTATTTCCTTTTCATCAACGGTTGCAATTTTGGTCTGCATGGTTCTTGCATATGAAGTCATAACTTTATTAAATCAACTTGACGTAATAAAGTTATCACTTCAAGAACTGTGCAGTTAAAAGCTATAACTGTAGGTCACTGGGTACACACTGATGAACTCGGAAATTTGAAACATGCTGATAAATAGCGTCATTTTGACGGTCGAAAAAAAAATTTTTTATCCCAAAAGCCGGCAGAAATCTCCATTTAATAACTGATTTCACCCCTCACCCCACCCCATTTCGGCACTCGCGAGAGATGCCTCATCAGTATCCCGACAATTTTGAAAGAGGGGCCCGTCACAGAATTAACCCCGGGGTCCGGATTTCCTCTACCCTGCCCTGCTATATATATATTTAGTACCTGCTAATCAACCGTATGCTCCCAAGTAATTTTCAAAATGTTATTTTCCACAAATAAATTTGAAGCAACTTTGAGAATACGAACTATTATTTATTTCATATGCTTTTCATTCCCAGATTTCCCCTTTATCAGACACAGCTGATATAGCTTCAAACTCGGCTGATATGACGCCGAATTCGGCCAAAATGAACCAAGCTAGAATTCTGCCCATTGGTGCGACACTGGAGGCAGCCATGTTGTTACCTCGAAATGTCCACTGTTATTCGTATAACGAAATCAGTGAAACAGGCGCCATCGGGCATGGTGGAGTGAATTTAAGCCGAGTTTTGTACGAGGAATTAATGAGGTTACTTAGTAATGATGAGGCGGGCGAATAAAATAAAGAAGTGAGTTGTACAGAAAATTCACCGGAAACTGAGATTCATAGTCATAAACGGAGGTTCGTCGAAATGGGAGAAGATGTAGTTCATCTTTCTGAACTTCGCCGCTTACACAGTGGGAGAAGATGTAGTTCATCTATCTGAAAGTCGTGGCTTACACAGTGGGAGAAGATGCAGTTCATCTATCTGAACGTCGCGACTTACACAGTGGGAGAAGATGTAGTTCATCTATCTGAACGTCGCAGCTTACAGAGTAGGAGAAGATGTAGTTCATCTATCTCAGCGTCGCGGCTTACACAGTGGGAGAAGATGTAGTTCATCTATCTCAACGTCGCGGCTTGCGTAGTCACTGTGGGAGAAGATGTAGTTCATCTGTCTGGGAGTCGTGGGAAGCCGAGACGTTCGGATATATGAACTAGAGGCAGGAGAAGAGGAAGCTTCGGACTTTGTGAAAAGAATGAGAAACAATAACACTGTCAGAAAACTGTAACAAATCTGAGAATCTTTGGAATTATTTGTTTTGCTTTAATACATAAACTGGTTTTTATTTAGTTAGTTTCATATCGGCCTAGAAATCAGCCCTCTGTTACTTCACATAAGCCTTCGACCTTCGGTCTCAGGCTGAAATGAAGTTACCTCGGACTGATATCTCGGCCGACATGAAACTAACCAAACAAGTGTTTGACCACCGAGATGGCTGCCATTCCGCCATCTTGGATTTTGAAAAAAAAATTTTGAGCGCGCATCATCCCCTCAGAACCATTTATCCATGAACCAAATATGAAAGGTGTAGCTTGAACCATGTTGGTGGGAGGGGTGGTAACATGAAAATAGAGAAAAAAGCTTAAAAAACACAACAAAAATGGCCGCCATTCCGCCATCTTGAATTTTGAAATAAAATTTTGAGCGTGCATCATCCCCTCAGAACCATTTATCCATGTACCAAATATGAAAGGTGTAGCTTGAACCATGTTGGTGGGAGGGGTGGTAACATGAAAATAGAGAAAAAAAGCTGAAAAAACACAACAAAAATGTCCGCCATTCCGCCATCTTAAATTTTGAAAAAAATTTTTTGAGCGTGCATCATTCCCTCAGAACCATTTATCCATGTACCAAATATGAAAGGTGTAGCTTGAACCATGTTGGTGGGAGGGGTGGTAACATGAAAATAGAGAAAAAAAGCTAAAAAAACACAACAAAAATGGCCGCCATTCCGCCATCTTGGATTTTGAAGAAAACATTTTGAGCGTGCATCATCCCCTCAGAACCATTTATCCGTGTAAATATTTTCAAATATGAAAGGTGTAGCTTAAAGCATGTTGGAGGGAGAGGTGGTAACATAAAAACAGACAGAGAGACAGACAGAGAGACAGACAGACAGAGAGACAGACAGACAGAGAGACAGACAGACAGACAGACAGACAGACAGACAGACAGACAGACAGACAGACAGACAGACAGACAGACAGACAGACAGACGGACGGACGGACGGACGGGCGGTCGGACGGACGGACGGACGGACGTTCCAACTATTTGGGTTTAAGGGCTTCGAAAAAAACATTTTATGTGTCCATCACCTTATTTTAGCCAGAACCCCACCCCTCCACCCTAGAACTTATATTTAACACTAACCCCCACCCTATCCACTCAAAAACCACACCCTATCCCTAACCCTACCCTACCCTGACCCTAAAACCCCACCCTTGACCCTAACCCCCACCCCCAGGGACCTAACCCACCCCAATGTTAAGATCTACTCCGGGGCTACCTCTAACCCTAACCCAACCCCACCCCTGACCCTAACCACACCCTAGCCGGACCAAAAAGGTTTAGGGGCTATGTTTTGGTTTAGGGGCTATAAAAACTAAAACCCCACCCCTGACCCCAACCCCCACCCCACTGGGTCCAAACCCCCTCCAACCTTTAGCCCTGCCCTGGGGCTACCCCTAACCCTAACCCCACCCCTCTCCTAACCCTAATACTACCCTAATTTCGACTAACCTCCTAAAACTAATAGCTCCTAAACAGGTTTAGTTGGCCCGGACAGACGGACGGAGTGCAATCCTATAGTCCCCTTACGGTTCCCGTAGGGGACTAATAATAACCTCCAATTACTGCGACTTATTTTCGAACGTCATCATCAAAGCATTCCTTCGACGAAGACATCATTTGAGGAGTCAGTAGAAAAATAGACCGAACCTAATCAGATTGCAATGGCGCTGCATGTTACAAGCATAAATTGTCTTACTGCTGAGTTAATCGACACAATATAGTGAATGAAAAATGAAAAGGAGTTCTTGTAAAACACCTCACATTTTCTGAATTGACACTTGTCCGATACAATGAGTAAATTCGACAACAAATTTTGAGGTTAAAAACTCAACAGATATTTCTAACCATCTTACCTTAATTTTGCCGGAAAGCTTGACACACAAATTATTTTAAGAAAAGTGCAATAACATATGTACATTGCTACACATATAACAACACAAGCTTTTTAATTTGTCAAAAATGAATATATTTACATATACATGTATTATATCTCACGCGACTTTTCTTTCCTCTGATTGGCTGACAGATATTATACTACAGTACGTGGAGAGTGTATTATCACTAAATCACCCGCAGAGTGGAGACTCCACCCAAGCAATAATTGCAAATTTGTTGCAAAGCATAACAAGCACAAGCAAAGTTTCAGCCAATCGACCTCCGGGTTAAACCCGGAGGTCCATTGGCTGAAACATTGCTTGTGTTTTTAGTCGATATATACAAAATTTAAAAGTTATAGATTGGGTGATAATTCCATTCTGCGAGTGATTTAGTTACAATCCACTCTCCACGTACTGTATTTCCAATAGTTTCACCTATCAAGGTTTCTAAAAATAACCGTACACTATTTCGGTGCATTATACCCTTTCTTAAATTAGCCGTGGAATATTCTATGACGTTCGGCTGACGGAACACAGCGCACCTGTTTAAGAGAAAGATTGAAATTGTGCACAAGAATGTAATTCCAGCATAAAACGAAGTCTCCCTGGAATTTATCGTGCACCCGTTTCTCACGAGATGGTAAATATGTCCAAGATTATGTGAATTCATTTTTATTTATTGATAACAAATCCATAGAAGTAAACCCAAAATGCCCGTTTTGGGCAAGATCATTGACAATAGACTGTAATGCCGATGGTTAGCTCGCTAGATTCTTCCACGGTTTGTTCGATATAATATAATGATTAGTGCTCAGCGAGTCGTTGGCTATGCCAAAATAGTGGTCCCCAAAATAGTCAGGACTCCATCGCATGGACTATTCTTCCTAGAGGACCACTATTTTGGCATTGTCAACTCCAAAGCGTTCAATGTTTATAACATATCTTCCATATAACCCATTTCTCTTAATCCTTTTACTGACACGCCCACTTTAGCCATATACTGAGGATCTCTACAGTATGTACACCTGTATGCGTGGACGTTTAATAAAATTTATGACATACTTGAAACTCTATCATCTGATTAACAACCAAACAATAAAACATCACGGAGATACAGTATTCATTTTACATTAAAAAAAACATATCGATCTTTTCAAGAAAATTGCAAGAACATATGTGCATTACTACAAATATAACAGCACAAGTTTTTAATTTCTCAAAAATCAATATATTTACAGATATTACATCTCACGTGACTTTTCTTTCCTCTGATTGGCTAACAGATATTATACTCTTTCTGGCAGTTTCATCTATCGAGGCTTCTAAAAATATTCGTTCACTTTCTAAAAATAACCGTGGAATAACATAGCACGCGCCCGTACAATAGAAAGAATGAAATTATGCACAAGAATGTAATTCCACCATAAAGCGAAGACTTCCCGGCACTCGTTTCTCACGACAAGGTAAATATGTCCAAGATTATGTGAATTCATGTTTACTTATTGGTAACAAATCCATAGAAGTGAACCCAAAATGCCCGTTTTGGGAAAGATTATTGACAACAGGCAATGCTGTGAGGATTGGAATCCTGATGGTTAGTTAGATTCTTCCACGGTTTGTTTGATATAATATAATAATTATTACATAGCAAGTCGATGACGATGCCGGAAAGGTGTTCCTCAAGGAACAATACTCCACACGATTCCAGCATGTGCACTATTCTTCCTCGAGTACCACTATTTAGTCATAGTCAACTCACAGTCCTGTAATATTTATAACATACCTTCAGTATAACCCACTTCTCTTAATCCTTTTACTGCCACGCCCACTTTAGCAAAATATGGAGGACCTCTATGTATGCCTGTATGTGAAGAAGTTTAACAAAACTTATGACATACTTGAAAGTCTATCATCTGATTAATTGTTCGAATGAGCCCTTTCCGACAATTAATGAGATGGTAGGTTTGGGCTGCGATAACCATAAGGTACAGATAATCATTATAAAATAGGTGACAATAGTCGCTCTCGGCAGCCTAGATGTTAATCCTTTTATCCCCTATTTTGGAACAGTCAACTCCAAGTCCTGCAATATGTATAACATATCTTCAGTATAACCCACTTCTCTTAATACGTTTACTGCCACGCCCACTTTAGGACCTCTATGTACGCTTGTAAGCGAGGAAGTTTTAAAAACTTATGCCATACTTGAAACTCTATCATCTAATTAATTGTTGGAAAGGGCTCCGTGAGCCCTTTCCAACAATTAATCAGATGATAAGTTTGATCTGCTCATACCAGAAGGTACATATAATCATCATAAAATAGGTGAAAATCGTCGCTTTCGGCAGCGTAACCCTTTTATCCTCGAGATTCTGAACGGTTTTATCTTTGAGAGCATTGTGGACAGTACAGTGTGTGAACTTTGTTGAATGGAGAGGCAGTTCAGACAGAAGCGGTGGAATCATGGTACACAGCGAGCACATACCCGACACATACCCTTCCACAGATACAGAACAATTATAGGTACGTGACACCGAGAATAGGAAAACCCATGTATGTGAATGTGCAGTTACACAAGAATTCTTCTAATAATTGCCAATGAATGTAAACAGATTTGCTTCCATTTTGCAAAGTGTTCCATCTTCCGCCGGCTTGGTCTGTTTCGTTCACTTCAACCATCTTCCAAACCGTAGCATTCGGATTTGGAAGTTATTTGAAGCAGAGGAAATAGCCCAAACCATGCCAAGCCCACAACGTGCACACTTAACAAGTCAGACTCGGGTGACTTTGGTTTTTGTCCTACTGCAAAGAAATTTGTCGAGCTGTGATTAGCCACCTTGTCGGGGTACATGGGGCTATTTCTATTAAGAGAAAGAATGAAATTGTGCGCAAGAATGTAACTGCAGCATAAAACAAAGTTTTTCTGGAATTTATCGTGCACCCGTTTCTCAGGATATGGTAAATATATCCAAGATGATGTGAATTGACTACAAAACATCACGGAAACACAGTACTACAGTAGTCATTTTACACTGAAAAAACAATATCCATCTTTTTAAGAAAATTACAAGAACAAATGTACATTACTACAAATATAACAGCATAAGTTTTTTAATTTCTGAAAAATAAATATATTTACAGATATTACATCTCACGTGACTTTTCTTTCCTATGATTGGCTAACAGATATTATACTCTTTCCGATAGTTTCATCTATCTAGGCTTCTAAAATTATTCGTTCACTTTCTAAAAATATCCGTGGAATAATCTAGAACGCGCCTGTTTAATCGAAAGAATGAAATTATGCAAAATGTAATTCCAGCATAAAACGAAGTCTTCCTGAAATTTATCGTGCACTCGTTTCTCAGGAGATGGTAAATATGTCCAAGATTATGTGAATTCATTTTTACTTACTGATAACAAATCTATAGAAGTAAACCCAAACTGCCCGTTTTGGGAAAGATTATTGACAATAGGCAATTCTCTGAGGATTGGAATCCTGATGATTAGTTAGATTCTTCCACGGTTTGTTTGATATAATATAATAATTATTACACAGCAAGTCGATGACTATGCCAAACTGGTGGTCCTCAAGGAACAATAGACCACATGATTCCGGCATGTGAACTATTCTTCCTCGAGTACCACTATTTAGTCATAGTCAACTCCAAGTCCTACAATATTTATAATATTTCTTCAGTATAACCCACTTCTCTTAATCCTTTTACTGCCACGCCCACTTTAGCCATATATGGAGGACATCTATGTACGCCTGTATGCGAGGATGTTAAATAAAATTTATGACATACTTGGAACTCTATAATCTCACTTAATTGTAGGAAGAGGCTCTCTGAGCCTTTCCCAACAATTAATCAGATGGTAGGTTTGACCTGCGCATACCAGAAGGTACAGACAATCATCATAAAACAGGTGACAATAGTCGCTTTCGGAAGCGTAAGTGTTAATCCTTTTGTCCTCGTGTTTCAGAGCAGTTTTATCATGGAGAGCATTGTGGACAGTACAGTGTGTGAACTTTTTGTCGGATAGATAGGGAGTTCAGTCAGAAGGGTGGAATCAAGGTAGACAGCGAGTACATACCCGCCGCATTCCCTACCATAGATAGCGAATAATTATAGGTACGTGACACCGAGTATAAAAAGATCCAAGCATACAAAGGTCCAGTTACGCAGGCATTCGTTGATAAATTACCAATGAATGTAACAGATTTGCTACCATTTTGCCAAAGTGTTCCACCTTCGACCGGCCTGGTCTGTTTTCTTCTGCTTCAACCATCTTGCAATCCGTGTCATTCGGATTTGGAAGTTGTTTGAAGCAGATGAGATAGGTCAAACCACGCCTTGGCAGCAGCGTTTACACTTAACAAGTGAGACTCGTGTGAATTTGTACATTTGCTTTTCTACTGCAAAGAAATCGTTTGTGCTGTGATTGGCCACCTTGACGCAGTACATAAGTCTTCCAGGAATTTCTCGTGCACTCGTTCCTCGCGAGGTGGTAAATATGTCCAAGATTATGTGAACTGAATTCAACAACCATATAATAAAACATCACGAAGATACATGAGTCATTTTACATTTCAAAGAAAATTGCAAGAACATATGTACATTGCTACAAATATAACAGCATAAGCTTTTTAATTTCTCAAATATAAATATATTTAAATGTATCATGGCTCAGGTGACTTTTCTTCTCTGTGAATGAGTGAGAGACATTATACTCTTTCCACTAATTTGACCTATCAAGGTTTCTAAAAATAACCGTACACTATTGGCGTGCTCTATACACTTTCTCAAAATAGCTGTGGAATGTTCTATAATGTTCGGCTGACGGAACACAACGCACCAGTTTAAGATAAAGATTGAAACAGTGTGAGGTGATAAATGCCTATATTTTCCTTTTTTCTCCCACACGAGGTGACCATGGCTGTCGAAAGTGGCGTTAAACTCCAATAAATAAATAAATAAATAAATAAATAAATAAATAAATAAATAAATAAATAAATAAATAAATAATATTATACTTTTCGTTTGCATGCTAGGAAGATTAGAAAATCACTTCATTCGGAACACATTACGATTGTTGTCCTGTATGACAAATTCATTGTACAGGTCTTTGGCAGGATACATAACACAACAATTACATTGTTGATGTAGTTATACGTTTTGGGTCTAAATACTCAATTCCCATTGGTCAGCTGGATGAAAACGTCATGACCAAATGTAATTCATTTTCCAGTGAATACATTTGGTCGAACTTTGACCCGCATTTACGGTAGAGCGCAGTTGACAGAATGTAATTCGGGCGGTGTTTGGGCGGGTTTTTAACTTTTAGCGCCTCTCGCAGTGATCAACTCCGCTGCTGTTTCTTTGGTGACATTTCCCAACTGTGGCATAAAGCCCGTTACTAAAATACTCGTTTCCATTTCTAAAGTTGTGAAAATTAAAAATTAGAGGTGTGCGCTTTGTATTTTGTATGAGGGTGGTTTTTCGCCTCGTTCGTTCGTACATGTTTTATTTCGTCTTGCTGCTTTGTTGTTTGGTAAAAAGTAGTTTAAACAGTTACGGAACGTAATTATAAGATCTGAATGCAATTTTTAGCTCAACTTTGACGAAGTCAAATTTGAGCTATTGTCATGGCCCGACGTCCGTCTGTCCGTCTGTCCGTACGTCAACAATTGGCTATGGCTCGCGCTAGAGGTCGTATTTATGAACCGATCTTTACGAAACTTCTTGTGTACCTTTGTTATGACCCTGGGACGGGAACGAGTGTTTTTAGGTGTGGTCCGAAATTCAAGATGGCTGCCAGCGGCCATTTTGTACAGATGATGCAAAAATCAGTTTTTTGTACAGAACTTCTGTATGAAAGTTCTGATTTGAATAAAGTTTTGTATAAATGTTTAGTACCATGGGATACATCACATATAATACGGGTTTTTTTCTCGTGCGTAAATTATGCAAATTAGACTGACTTTGATTTATTTAGTGTTACTTTCAGAGCTGTAAGTGCCAAGCTGCTATGGCTCGGGCTAGAGGCCGTATTTATGAACCGATCTTTACGAAACTTCTTGGGTACCTTTGTTATGACCGTGGGACGAGAACGAGTGTTTTTGGGTGCGGTCCGAAATTCAAGATGGCTGCCAGCCGCCATTTTGTACCGATGATGCAGAAATCTGTTTTTTGTACAGAACTTCCATATGAAAGCTCTGATTTGAATAATTTTTTGTATGAATGTTTAGTACCATGGGATACATCACATATAATACGGGTTTTTTTCTCGTGCGTAAATTGTGCAAATTAGACTAATTTTGATGTTTTTGGTGTTACTTTCAGCACTGTAAGTGCAAATGCCAATACGGCTCGGGCTAGAGGCCGTATTTATGAACCGATCTTTACGAAACTTCTTGGGTACCTTTGGTATCTCCGTGGGATGAGAACGAGTGTTTTTGGGTCCGGTCCGAAATTCAAGATGGCCGATGGCAGCCATTTTGTAAAAAATTAGGTGCAATCAGATTTTTGCACAGAACTTCCATATGAAAGTGCTGATTTGAATAATTTTTTGTGTGAATGTTTAGTACCATGGGATACATTACATATAATACGGGTTTTTTTCTCGTGCAGAAATTATGCAAATTAGATGAACTTTGATTTTTTCAGTGCGACTTACACACAGTAAGTACACATGTCAATATGGCTCAGACTAGAGTCTGTATTTATGAACTCATCTTCACGAAATGTCTTGGGTACCTTTGTTATCACCTTGGGACGAGAACGAGTGTTTCTGGCTACGGTCTAAAATTCAAGATGGCTGCCAGTGGCCATTTTGTACCGAAATTAGGTCTAATCAGTTTTTTGTACACAACTTCTATACAGCTCAGACTAGAGGCCATATTTATGAACCAATCTTTACGAAACTTCTTGGGTACCTTTGTTATCACCGTGGGGTGAGAGCGAGTGTTTTTGGGTGTGGTCTGAAATTCAAGATGGCCACCAGCAGCCATTTTGTACCAAAATTAGTGCAATCAGTCTTTTGTACAGAACTTCTGTATGAAAGTTCTGATTTGAATAAATTTTTGTATGAATGTTTAGTAACATGGAATACATCACATATTGTAAGGGTTTTTTTTCATGCAGAAATTATGCAAATTAGATGAACTTTGATTTATTCAGTGCTAATTACACAATGTGAGCACACATGTCAATACGGCTCAGGGTAGAGGCTGTATTTATGAACCGATCTTCACAAAACTTCTTGGGTACCTTTGTTATCACCTTGGGACGAGATTGAGTGTTTCTGGGTAATGTCCAAAATTCAAGATGACTACCAGTGGCCATTTTGTACCAAAATTAGGTCCAATCAGTTTTTTGTCACAAGTTCTATACAGCTCGTATTTATGAATTGATCTTCACAAAACTTCTTGGGTACCTTTGTTTTCACCTTGGGACAGGAACAAGTGTGTTTTGGGATGCCTTTGTTATCACTGTGCTATGAGAACAAATATTTTGGGGTTCTGTCAGACCCACTCTGGGACTCAAAGTTTTCTTTTCTAGTTTAGCATCTGACTGTTACCCACCTTTACAATACTTTACCTTTTCCATTTGTTACAGGCAACGGTCAGTATTTATGTACAGACCGTTACAATACTTTATATGTACCTTTGTTATCAGGTCATTACCTAGATGTTTGTCATTGCTGTGTCACATACTATACATGTACATGTCTTTGTCTTGACAAGTTGAGCTACAGTGTCATTGACACTTTCATTATAATCTTTATCCCTTCGGGATTCATACATAATTTGTACCCATTCCCACACGTTCATACTCCAATAAAGATTATAAAAATTGCATTCAATTCTTATTTAGCTCCAGAAGAGCCAAATGCGAATAGAGACCCGTGTCTTTTAACTTGGGGCTTCATTAAATACATTTTTGATGATTATTCCTACAATAAGTGTTTGGAATCTAATATCATTGCGTCCGTAGAAATATTGCCCACCTGTGAAAAGACCCGTCCACGGCGACTGTCCTGTAAATCTGCTTCAGTCGCCGTACTTTAGTGGATTTTTATAAACCCCAACTTTCGGTACAAGAGTTCCAAATGATATTGCTACACACTGTAAAACATATAGGTTCTCTTTGGAACCAAAACTGGTTCTAATCTTGTCCCTGAGATGGAACCAGTTCTGTTTAAACAGTATTTATTTCAAATCAAATAAATTTACCAAAATTAGCATTCAATTTTAACAGAATATTACATGAACTGAAGTAGATTCAGCAGTAAACTTGGAGCTTATTCAACGCAGTCGCCAAACATTTTGAAACAAAGGAGATCTGAACAGTTGGCATATCGAACCAGTTTTGGTTCTGTATAGAACCAAAACTGGTTCGATTTTCCAACTGTTCATATCTCCTTTGCTTAATAATGATTTGAGACAACCTCGTATGAGCTCTAAACTTACGGCTGAAACCCCCTCAATTTATGTTTAATTCTGTTAATATTTAATGTTAATCTTTATAAATTTATTTGATTTGAAATAAATACTGTTTAAACAGATATTGTTCCATCTCAGGGACAAGATTAGAAATAGTTTTGGTTCTAAAGAGAACCTATATTTTTTGCAGTGTACTGGATTTTTCTAATCCCCAACTTTCGGTACAAGAGATCCAAATGATATTGCTACACGGCCATGTACACCTAAATCAACTAATATTGTCTCTTTCGTTTAGTTTTTACTTTTTTCTGTACTGTTCTGTTTACATGAAAAAAGAAATGCGATATTGGTGTATGGATGATGATTTATCCTGTAAAAAAACCGCTCGTTCTCTATCAATGGTGGATCCTAAAACGAGTGTGGGGGAGGGGGACGTCTGGCCCAATTGGGTTGATGAAGAAGGCAACTGCCGCTATATTTTCACAGTTAATTGCACATATTAATCATGTTACAAAATATTGATGGGTTTTTCAGGGAATCCCTTTGCGTGACATGACAAGAATATCTCGTCTACCGTATTAGCAGGTAAAAATATTTTGCTATTACGTCATCGCATTACATGCAAACGCTCGCATAAACTACAGTATCAGCCATTGACGTGTTGCAATGACTTGTTTGGACTATCGTGTCTCTAACACTGACGAATGCAGTCTTTTTACCAGTTAATATGATGCACGTCACGTTTTACTTTAACCCTTTACCCAAAGTAACGCACAAAACAGTCCGCCGCTGTTCACAAAAATCACCATTCAGTTTTCAATGTTTTAATTTTTTGTCCCCAAATCATAGCCTATTACACCTCGTTGGAACGAGATCATACGCTATGTTTTGATGCAAAAAATGAAAGAAAAGTTTCTTCAAGAATTTTGTTTGCAAGTGTAGTCTGCCTTTTGTGTTTGGTGCGTTAAAGATTATAACATGCCACGAGGCGGAGTGACCGTATAGCACTGGCATATTTCTTAAGCTCCGTCCCTATATTGTCATGGAAACCGACGTTCGATAAAGTTATTTCTCTTGAAATTATTGGACGAGCGAGGAAGGTCCAATTAAGAACCAAGTTATTGTTGAAAAACACATATACCATCTGGAGAAAGTAAAGCCAAGTGTCTTTTTTACGAGCAGCTGAAAGCCGTATGTGAAACTCAAAACGATAGGCATTCGTTTTATTATACGCATTGCGACTCTTCTGATTCCTGACTTATATCGCCATCAAAATCGACTATATTTTCTCCTTTGAAATTATTAGACGAGCGAGGAAAGTCCAATTAAGAAGCAAGTAATTATTGAAAAAACACCTATGATGTCCAGAAAAAAAAGAAAGCCAAGTTTCTCGGAGATGTCTGCTGTTTTTGTTTATTAAAAGTAACAAAACGAAACTTAAATCTTATAGCAAGCTAACTGGAAGCAACTACTACACAGATAATACGCTATTAACCCTTTACCCAAGGAATCGCCCGCATCCGCCCGCGTAATATGCAAATTCAGCAGTTGAAAAAATATTATTTTTCAAAAAATTTCAACAAAACCATATCATGTGACCCATCGTTGGAACGAGCTCTTCGAGCTCGTTCCAACGAGGGGTCACAAGATATGGTTTTGTTGAAATTTTTTGAAAAATTTTAAAAAATGATATTTAAAATAATAAATTTTGATATCGTCTGCGTTGGGTAAAGGGTTAAGGATATCTATCAGAATCACACCTACCAACACTATGTTTTCAACTTGGCTCTTTGTTGTAATCAAATGTATATTTACAGTAATTTGTAAGTTTTTATTCTTCCCAGAAAAAAGTGGCAAATGTCACACCAAGACTTTTATATTACTGGAAATGATAATTTCTGTATTGTATACCACAATGCGCAGACTGTTAGTATAATGAACAGAAACAAAGTTACAGAATATCGAAAATGGTGAAATGCCGTTTTCTTATTTTTAAATGTAATTCAACCGAGAATAATAGTCAAACCTTGAAACAGATTTGGGAAAAACTTGTAAAAAGGAATCTTCTGTATTTTGATAATACTTGACTGCAAAAACACCTGAAGTTTGTGAAATGATGCGTACATAGATGATGCATACAGATTATCATGATAATGTGCATGTCTTGTGATTTGTATCTGATTCGAGGTGGTGTCCAGAATGGGATCTCAACGAGCCGGCTTTGCGTTGTGATCCCATTCTGGACACCACCGAGAATCTGATGCAAAGTACAGGACATTCACATTATCATGATAATTCATTTATCTAACAATTCTGTCACATAAACAGATTAAACCTTAAATTATTAATATGGTTTTGAGACATAATGTTGGGCGAGAAAAGGTTTTAAAAGACCCATATTTTATGGAACAATGTTGTTGTGCACTTTAACAAACAATGTGTAACGCGGTCACCGCAAATTTGGGAAAAAAATGTAAAAAGGCAGCTTCTGTATTTTGATAATAGTTGACAGGAAAAATGCCTGAAGTTTGTGAAATGATGCGCACATCGATGATAAAAATTAGATAACATTTTTATATGAAATTTCCATACTTAAGAATTAAATTCACCCACAGCTTCAGGAAATTAACCCTTTCAACACTCGCGCCCTGGAGGTGTCCTTTCAGTCAATACTGTCAACTGCGAACTGGGTGAAACCATCCTGGTTTGGTAGGAGGCTCAGTAATAATTTAATCAAACAGCTCTGTCGAGCTGTTGGATTAAATTATTACCGAGCCTCGATTCAGATTGTCTGCTCGTCCAATATAAATCTTTTCTTCACGCAAAAATTCCACACCGGGTTCAAAGAGTTAAGGGGAAGTAACGTTGCCATAAAAAAGCTCTAATTACGGAATTGTCAGCCATAGGAAATAAGCGCAAAAAACCCAAATCTCTTACAGTTAAAACTATAAGTCCTGTCATGAAATGCGCACAAATAACACGTCGATCTGCGCGTTAATCTACGCGCTATGACCACAGGAAGGCTATCAAATTCTGTACATATGGCCTGTGCACAAGCAATGTTTCAGCCAATTGACCTCCGGGAATCCGGATGTCCATTGGAAGCAACATTGTCTGTGTTTGCTATGAGAAACCGGGAGAACCTGCCGTGCTTTGGATGTCATTTGATATGGCAATTGCGCACAATTCTTACGCGCAAATAAGCCTAGATAAGCGCACAGTTCGTGACAGGACATCTAGTTTTAACTGTACATCTGTATTTCTAAATAAATATTAAATAACTCGTTTTATTTTTAATCACTAGAGACTATATCAATATTATACCTTCATTTGTATTACATTCTTCCTTTTATGGCTTGTAAATTTTTGAGACTATATTCGAAGTAAAACGCTTGTTCGTGTTTTACTCTTAGCATCGAATATTGGACGGAATGGATTAGATTTGAGAGTTAAAAAACCTTGAAGTTCATCAATATTACTACCCAGAAACATTTTATATTTAAATTTTCTGAAATCGCTTGTTAGTTGCTGCTATTTCTTTTAGCAGAAATTATGCTAAACGTAAACAGCAGTCCAGGCGTAGTAAAAACAGGGAAGGCGCAAAGTATCTCAACATTTTCCTTATATGTTATCATCCCGTTATATAGCGTAACCCGCCAACCTTTATTTTCAGGTCTGCGATTTTAACATACCCGGCAAAAAAATGTCTTCAGAAATCGGAAACCCAGTTTTAGGCGCCCCGGGTAAACGGGCAACCATTAACTTCGACCCCTGTCCTCTCCACATCTCACTTCGTTGTCTCTTTCAAATCTGTGCATCAATCTTGCCCGTTGCCACTGCATTAAAATTGTTGGTACATAAATCATAAATTATCGAGAGCGAATCAAATGCCCCGCAATCTTATTCCTCAACTTACACTCATAACTACATTTTAATTAGGCACACTAGTAAGCTAAATAAAACATATCTGGCTATAAAGGCACAACTAACGCTTTTGTGAAAATGAAATGTGTAATCTAAAATTTCAAGTGCAGTTTTTGTATCATTCGTATAAGTTTACTTTGAACGAATTGTTCCCATTTTGACATCAATGGTATAAATTTGAGGATTTGAGGAATCAATGAACAAACACAAAGTATTCGGAATTGCCGCCTGCTACAATCTGAAATCGAACATCAGTTGGTGTTGGGAAATCAGCACCTGCGGGTTTATTCTGCAGTCTCTCATACAGTTTTGGACCTGAAATAGATTGATAAAAAGCCGCCCGTTACAATGACCAACGCCACAACAAGACTCAGTTATATTAAAATATGTTTATATATATTTCTTACTTTTTAGCATCAACATTCCGAAGGTGTTGCGTATGAGTTGGGATAGAATGGTGGAGGATGTAGATGTTAGTGGAAGTGTGTGTGTGTGGAGGGGGGAGTGGAGGTGCTGGTGGGTGTGTGTGGGAGTGAGTGAGTGGGTGCGGGTGAGTGAGTGTTTAAGGTACAAAAATACTCACTGGCACAGACATTGCCTACTATAACTTTTTTCTTGTAATGTGCAGTCAAAATATTGTTTCCTAAAATTATATGTATTGAGCTTTGATGGGTTTCAAACATAACCAACAAAACCCAAAAATACACAAATTTGATTTAAACTAAGTTAAACTGACTGGTAAGTTTGATGTTAAAACAATAACTTGGTTTTGACGGGAATTACAGTGTATTAACGGCTCAACAGAAAGGGTTAACAGCCCAAGATATTATTAGCGGCCCGAGACGAAGTCGAGGGTCGGTAATAAGCTCAAGGGCTGTTAACCATTTCTGTTGAGCCGTTGATACACTGTAATGCCCGACAAAGTCATGTTATTTCTATTATTGCCACTTTCGTACAGCGGGCACATTGCATTTAAATCAAACGAGAAAAAGATAAATAAATGGTGTTTGACGTTTTCGAATTAAAAACAACAAACAGCGCCTATCGTTTGATTTTTGACAAACAAACCTGGTAACATGTCTTTCGTCTGATCAGTCTTTGACGAAGTTTGGAAAGCTAGATGATGAAATATATCTTCGAAATGCGAACTTTTGACAAAGAGTTTATTCACCAAAGATGTCATTACTTACTTTGTGCGTATCGCTTCCTATATTTGATACATTATCTATCCGTGACACAAAAGGAAACACTTGAAACAAATATGTTTACAAATTAAAAATCCGAATTGATATTTCGATCCAAATGGAAATCTGGGAAAAAATATTGTTGATCGGCTGAGAGATGTGACGTCATTGTCTATATTTAGACGTGCGGGCTGTTATTGACTTGTCGGGCTGTTATAGTCAATAACGGCCCGACACGCCACATGACTTGTACTTGTTGAGCATTACGAGGTTTAGAGTTGGTTAAATTGAATTCATCTTTTACTATTTTTGCTATTTCGTTATTCATTCAAATGGCCAGAGTGTTTGAAACGTCCTGATCCAAAGAGCTTCTCGTTTTTTCCAAGGTTGAGCCCTGCGCTTAGCTGTTATATATTTCAATTGTTTTTTGTTTATATGACCGTCGTCGAGCAGACATTTTAAGATCTTATTGAATTTTTCGATATTCTTAGGCCAAATAAGTGAATCTATTTTCTTATAATGTTTAGTATTGCTGAGTTGTCTCATGGCTTCCTTTACATAAATATCCCGAGACAGAACAACAACTGACACATCTTTTTTAGCTGGTTTGATTGATGAATTTCTTATTTTTTAAAGTTTCGTGTGGGCTCTCCGTTCACCAGCTGTTAAATTGTCCTTATCGGAGAGTAAGTTCCTGCTGAACACTTTTTGGAGGATTCGTTTGCTCGCCTCATTAATTTCGGGATCTACTTCACTATCTGGTGGTGACAAACCAGATGATTCTGTAAAAGAAAGTTTCCGACCGCTGGAGTTTCTAAAGCGGTCTTCCAATTTCATTTGCCTCAGAAAATTACAGTTATACTGTGGTATATTTGCCTGATTACCAGATTTAGGCCTCGGTGCTGGGACAAAAGTTAAACCGCGATTTAAAAGAGACTTGGGCTGTTCGGTTGTCGGTGGCAGACAGGTTAACCACATTACTTTCTAATCCGACATCTGTTAACGGTTCTTACCATCGCCTTTTTTAGTGTAATCTAGTTGATTCACTCAGTGATCGTATATGGTATTGGCGGTACACGTGGTCTAATGAATCAAATCGTGAACATCACCAATCTCAGTGTAATCAATTTTTGTAATAACGTTAACGACCTTTACTTTTCGAATAGTTTTACTAATGGTGTTCAATCTCCTCCTCTCAGCCAATGGAAGTTTTTTGTTTTAGAAAAGTTTACTTCTGCCAAACACATGTTTGCAGATCTAAATGTGACCCTGATGTCGCTAAGCATATTCCGTAATTGTTTAATTACGAGATCAGCATCTTCGCTACGTGTGTTCACGCCACTATTTATTAAATGTTTGGGGGGGGGGGGATTTGACTGTCCCCTTATGTGCCCTTTCAACATCGAGCAAAAATTGTTGAACTTGATGCCAGGGTAACACTCCACCAGGATGTTCGGACGGGGTTCTCTATCAATGCGTCCTAAATTTGAGCTACCAATCATAAAGATGCTCTTACAAACATCTGGGAGGCACCAGTTCTTTTTGCCAAAATTAACTCCACTGGATGCCGAAAGTAAGAACATTTAGATTGAAATGAGCGGCACGAGTGGCGGCTCCGTGATTTTACTGGGTGGGGGTACTATATTTCTGGCTGAACCATACTAAAAATAGAAGTAGAAGCAGGAGGAGTAGAAGTAGAAGAAGTAGGAGAAGAAGGAGGCGTTCCGGTGAGAGAACTGGGAGAGCCAGAGAAAGAAGGATGACTGTGCAATAAACCTGATTTGTTCCGACTATGCTGGCTCAAGTCCCGGCTGATAAACTAATCCAACTACATCATCAATTCATGACTTCGCCGAAGGCAGGCCTTAGTAGTATGTCATGTACCCGGACAGGACCCATTTGGATGATCTAATGGATGATCTCATGTGACGTCACAGTCACGTGACGTAGTGGCGCCATGTTGTGTTGTCATGGTAACCCGCGTGGGCGGCCATCTTGAGACGTCATCCCCATAGTGATACGTGGTGTTAGTGCGCATGCGCAGCGCGTGTTGTTAGGGTGATACGTGTTTCCGTCGTCCATTTTGTATACTGGAGGCCGCCATCATGGTTTCTATGGTAGTACGTGGTTGCTATGTTACCCAATTTTTCTGCAATAGAACGGAGTATGTTCGGAGGGTATGTTCGATTGAATCAGAGTAAATCTAATTAACACAAACAACCCGACAATCCCTCCAAATCACCAAAATCCACCCCCAACTT
Organism: Pictodentalium vernedei; assembly: GCA_031216915.1. Lineage (NCBI taxonomy): Eukaryota > Metazoa > Mollusca > Scaphopoda > Dentaliida > Dentaliidae > Pictodentalium > Pictodentalium vernedei. The sequence continues at coordinate 55,986,314 of CM062297.1, forward strand.
TTACTATTTCGAATTCTTCCAGAATTCTCTGCTTCTTTCTATATATGCAATAGTTTTCCTCTACCTGACCATGTTCCTTTATTCTGGAGTATACTCCAGTAGCGTAGTAGAGCCTATCAACTAGAACAGTTTTGCTTATTGTTACTATATTTAGCAATTCCTGGTCTATTCTTGTTAGTTCTGACCCTATTCCGTGTACTCTTGTTGTTTCATTTATTAAGATCATAACTAACCAATCAGATTGCTTGATTTCCCATAATCTGTATGCAGGGTTATCTCCCTTGTGTATAACAAAAGCCTATATCCAATGGCCATATCCCATGGAATCTCATTTTTGGGAAACGCCTGTGGCTATGGAATCCCTTTTTGTCGTATGAGGCCATGAGGGCTATGTAAAAGCTCTCGATGAGTCCTCATTTATTATCCCTCATACCCTCATTGAATTTTGAGGTTATGAGGACCTTGAAAAATCCCTCAATGAGGTATAATTTACTACGACTCTTAGCCCCATTTCAGTATTTAACAGGTATATCCTATGGAATCCCATTTTGGAAAACGCCTGTGACTGTGGAATCCCTTTTTGTCGTATGAGGCCATGAGGGCTATGTAAAAGCCCTCAATGAGTCCCCATTTATTATCCCTCATAGCCTCATTGAATTTTGAGGTTATGAGGACCATTAAAATCCCTCAATGAGGCATAACTTACTACGACTCTTAGCCTCATCTCGGTATTCGAGAATACCTGACATTATATTATTTGAGGATACTAGTTGGAATTTACATCCGGGTACTTCATACTACATCCGGGTACTTCTGTTGGTAAAGGTATAAAAAGGGTGTTGGCACGAAAATAAATTCATTTGTGTCCTGACCGTCGTCGAGTGAAGACATGTTACCAGTTCGATGCAGCTGAAACCAGTTTCTCTCGCACAGATTTAAAAAACACAGTTTGTCATGAATGACCGTTAGTTCTTTCACTGCTCCAAATGGGAAAAGATCTCTCAGCATTATATTTCGGTGTATTGACACCGTTATCTGCGTTGATTGCTGAATTTGTTCAAAGGAACATGCTATTAAACATTTTTACGGCGCATTCACCATTCCATTCTAACTAGACTGGTGTAACATAGTCATTTGTTGAAGATAGGCGGTTAAAGGAAAGCTTAACTCTTTGGACGCGGTGGCGATATTTTTTCATCATTATCATTATAATACAGGATATTTCTCTCATTATACGACGTGTAACAAACGCTACCATAACACAAATAAATACATTCGTAAGAAAATAGGACTCACTTTCCAATAGCACTTCATTGGAGTTTTTTGCGTGACCAGTTTATCTCTCTTCTAACAGTGAATCGTAATAAATTTAGCTCCACTATTTTAGTCTTGCCTAAAGTTGAGAAATGAAACACTGCAATTTCTAGTGACGTAATTTTACTGCGCTACCAATGTTATCGATCCCTGATCATTAAGAAAGAACCCAACGAAGATGGAGTAGCGGAGACAGGAAGCAACGACCGGACAAGACTGATTCCTGTCGAACGTGCTCTACATGAGTTGTGTTCTGTACCACAAACAGGCTCGAGTCCAGTGGACGAAGCAGATATTTTTAAAGAAAAATATCACCCTCAACGGTTTGCTTGACACTGTTTGTGTCGAAACATTTCATTCACAGATGCCTTACGACCAGTCACATGCATACTTACATGTCCTTCTTGCGCGTGGTGTACGTAACATTTTATCTCGGTAACGTTGACTACACACAACACTCGTGGTATGAAGTCCATTTAGCTAGAAACAGAGTACATTTGACCATATGGATTTGGTTTGTTATGATTTATTAGATAGTGTCTATGGCTAAAGCCTAGGGAAATATAAGGCAATTACTGATGCATAACGTTTTTGTAGATGGAAACCTCTCACTCTGCCTGCTAAATAGATTATGAATATTTTATGAATACTAAACATTGCACGAAACGTCTACATATGATGCCAATATCCTCGTAGTTCATTTCAACATTTTGAGCAAATCCAAATTGTTCTTTGGATGACATCGTGAAGCATGGTGAAGGAACTTGAAACTTTAGTCGAAGTGTTTGCTTGATCTACAGTGGTTTTCGTTTTCGTGTGAGTAATGGGGGTGTTACTTCAAATTGTAGAAGTTCGGCGCAGTGCACATGAAACCCTTTAAAGATGGACTATAACAAACAAAAACTTAGTATGCATCAGGGGTGTGCAAGTAGGAATCACCGCGAACTTGGGGGAGGGGTGCACGGCCATACTGATATGTGACGGACATGCGATCATATATCAGTGATGGTCCTTGATTCTCACTGGCATGGTAGAAATGCCGATACACAAATGTTTGGGACGCACACACCACTACATCAAGCAAATGCACATTGCCAGCTACTAACGTAACCCCCCCCCCCCCCCCCCCCCCCCCAGAAATTTGTTAAATACGGAGCCAAAACTGTTCATTTTTCTCAATTTAAAGACCGTACTGGATACATATCAAACGAGGGAATCTTCGGTCGCATCTTCAGAGTCAGTACACGCCCTTCTACAGATGACAATGCCTGGTTGGTAAATATTATTTTTCCCTTAACTTCTCTACTTCTGTCTGTCTGAGTCTGTCTGTGTCTGTCTGTCTGCCTGCCTGCCTGTCCATCTGTTTCTCTCTTCTGTTTGAACACACTCTAAAATTATTTGGGTTAAAAACCCATATCAACTGGGTTAAGTGAATTTGAATCCAATTGGGTTCGCATTCACTCAACTTAGTTCATATGGACATATTATCAACCCAACTGGTTTTAGCGTACATGTGCCCCTGTGTCCACCCTCCCGGTTCCTACGTTCCTATCCTTCTTCGTTAAATTATCCCCACTGATCTGCATTTAACTGGAATGTTGGACCGCCTATTGGTAAAAAAATAACGTGTTTAGCCTGCTGCCATCTTAAGGGAGGGGTGAGGCTATTATTAATATAAATAGACAACACTCATTAAAAATATTTCTAAATTGTTGTAAATTACGGTTTAATACCGGGAACGAGAATTTCACTGCTCTGCGGCTCCAGGTTCTGAAAGACAACCATGATATCCGGGAAATTCATAGACCATGGTATCAATGATTGCGTACATGCATTAGGTTTTATGAGATTATGTTGAATAACAATTTAGAGTTAGAGCTATCGTTTAATCTCACAAATGGGAATTTCCCGGTTACCGGTTCTGGGGTATCGCTTTTTAAGTACATGCGCAGTGCTGGAAATGAACAAAATTGACGGGTGCAGTTTTAAGCTCCCGCGAGATCAAAGACGAGAGTAAATTGCACCCGTACAATGTTAGTATATGAATATTCGAGGGAATACTGTCACCAAACACCAGAAGCCTTGACCCTTTGAACACTATTGTCCGTTTTTTCCAGCCAGGAACATGATACGCCATTAAGTTATTAAATAGGATGGCTGTTCAGTAAATGTGTGGGTAGACCAATCAGTATTTTCAACGTGCAGCCCCAAGGCTGCACGTTGAAAATATTGATTGGTCTACCCCAAATAATGAATATGGACTCTTCTAATTGCTGCCATTGAACTGGCATGGCATATACCACTTGTGTTCAAAGGGTTAAATGTATAAGGAATTGCAGAATTATGACAGTAACTTGCCACTGACCACAGTGTGCTGCTTTCTCAAAACAACACACATTTATATGCCCTCACAGTATATTAGTGCTCAACATTATTTTTCAGCGAGTGCATTTTTTAGCTCCCGTAAAATAGAAGCCACGGGTGCTGACGGGAGCAAGTCGCACCCGTCACATTTCCAGGACTGTATGGGTAGCACAATAGCGACACTGAAATGAATGAATTTGAAATGCCTTATCACAAAACTAATCTATTGTTACTGCTGGATCGTTGAACAAGATTTCGGAATATTGTTGGAAAATTCAGACCCCCACCCCATGCATTAATCCCACTGAGCTAGCCTTTAACATCGCTTTCACACCAATTCGAAAGAGAACACAAATAGTGTCAAGTTACCTCCCTTGACTGCTACAAGTATCCAAGCTCCCCTGTAAAGAAGATTATAGATATCCACACTGTTGTAGTTAGTCTTGAGGTAATTCCTGAGTGATAGCTCCATGTTTGTTGTAACCTCGTCCTATAAATATAAGGATTATACAGAATGTTACACACCGACTACACAAAGTATTTAATCAGACACCGTGGAATCTAATCTTCACACACCGTAAAAGATAACCAACATATTTATAATACATTTACATCATTTTAAAAGCCTAAATTAAACTGCCATTCGATTTAATTTGCTGTTCAGCAATGTTCCTTTCGTGTGTAATATTCACGTGTGATGTCTTCCGCTCGGGCCGAGGTATCCGAAAGTGATACTGGAAACGACCGAATAATAAGCTTTCATGTTGCATTCTCCCAGATTGATGGCCATATAATTTAACCATTCCGTTTGACCATATTAAAATTATTCAAGGTTCCTTCGTTCAATATCATCTCCTGGATAGTTGATACACTTGAGCTGAACATGAAATCAAGTACATGTGTAGAGTTGTTGGATAAAGTTTTTCAAATTCATATGACGGAGCGATGGGGGAAGGATGGGTTAAAACAGTTCGGTATAATAAAAAGAATAATGAGTTGGCTTGAGGGTAACATTGCAGATTGCCTCCCCTTGAAACCAATGACTCCCTCGGCTCACACCTCGTGAGGACAATCTGCAATGTTACGCCCATGCCAGGTGATTATAGTTATAATATCAAAGAACCGCACAGACAACCGAAGCCTGAACTTGTACATAACACATTATTGCCTGAGTAAGGAGGAAAGGGTGGATTAAAACGGAAGTTGGAGAGGCCGCCACTCCTTAGTAAGGTTCAAAACAGTGAGCCATTTTACGAGGATCAGAGAATTCGAGGTGAAAGGGGTAGGCTTCTTCATCGAAAGGATAAGGTGTTTGCACTTCACTTAACTTGGGCAAAATAGTGTTTTTAAAGATCTAAGAACTACAGAAATAACCATACTCTTCTCAAATCTACACGTCGATGGACTTGAAAACACAGAATACATTCATCGAAGAAAGTTGCACTGACAGTGCCATTATTGCGAGATAAAGTCGAGTTTGCAGGACAGCTTTTCAATTTCCTTATTGAGGGATGCCATTTTGTAGAAATCGATCACTACGCCTCTGTTTCATCAGATTATAATTTTGTTATTGTCGATACGTAAAATATAAAACTAGATAATTAGGTTTGAAAAGAAATATTATCTATACAAACATTAACCCTTTACCCAACGTAACGGTCAAAACCGGCCAGCGCTATTCACAAAAATCGTCAATTAATTTTCATTATTTTTTCATTTTTTGTCTCAAAAACATAGGTTATGACCTCTCATTGGAACGAGCTCGACGAGCTCGTTCCAATGAGGGGTCATAACCTATGTTTTTGAGACAAAAAATGAAAAAAAATAGTTATTCAAGAATTATTTTTGCAAGTGTCGTCTGCTTTTCATTTTAGGTAAAGGGTTAAATGGTAAACGTAATAATTGTGTTTGTACGAAAATATAATTTGATTGAAGGCCGTATTATATATTTATCACAACTTTCTGTTTCCATGTCCATGTTTTTCTGCTCGCCAAAAGAGATAAAATTAGTGGAACAAAATTGTTGTCCATCTTCACTGAAATTTTGGAACATCGTAAAATTAACTTTCTTTGCCACGCAATTATATTCAGTGTCAAGTTGATCTATACCGATTTTAATAAGTCATGTTGCCCATTTTAGAGAGGGTTTGCAACACCCAAGCTTTGGTGACTGGGTCCGATTTTACCAGTGAAACAAAGCCTGTTTACCGTAGTGAACAGGCACTGCTTCACTTCCCGGGCTTCGGGCGGGGAAAATTGGATTCAATCAACAAATAAACAATTAATGTGGTAAAATTGACCAATTCCGGTAAAAGTCAACCATACCAGAAACTTACTCCAGGGAGACGATAGTTTCAAGACAAATTATGCAAAGTAAAATATGGAATGAATATTCACACACTCTAAAATAAATCCGTTGGTTGATACAAGTTTTCATTAGGGTTGATTTTTTCCCTAGTTTATCAATGAAATCAGTTTTGTGAAGTTGGCAAGAATATTAAACAATCTTCAATAGAATTATGAGATATAATTGCGACACAATGTTCATATTGCACATTCTTATTTTTCATTGATGAAGTCACTTGCGCCTCCATACCTGTTGCTCTGAACTGTATGGAGTTGAGCCCTGCTTAACTTCCTTCATCAAAACAAAAATAAAACAAAATGGCTGCATTTGGGAAATGTAGATACCATGGAATGGAATTAGATTTACAGCTCGTTCTTCTCATGAATGACAAAAAGATTTCTCCGAGTCTGTACTGGAAGGATCGTAAAATGTAACTATTCAGTCATTTTAAGGTATTTTATTGTCAAAATTGTAGTCTCTTATTTATGCCATAGCAGACTTTCAGGCAGTGTTCACAGCTGCATCATATCAGTTCCATGGCATATTTCAGTTTCCACATATTCTATGTTTCATTCCAAACATTTTAGTATATATTAAATGGGGTTATTTCTTTCCGGTCATTTTTGGACTTTGAAGACAATTTCTTGATATCTGGCCAAACTTAGTTTGACGACCCCTTAATACCTTATTTATTTATTTATTTATTGGTGCTCAGCTCCACATCTGCAACCAAGCTGTATCGTTGTGATAAAAATTGATGTGCTAGAAAACGATTCTTTCTAATAGTAAAACATATGAGAAACACACGAAAAATGTACATGGTCGCGACAGTGAAATAAATAGCAAGGATGGTAGTGAATTATTTATTTATTTATTGGTGCTTAGCTCCACATCCGCAATCAAGCTATATCAAGCTATATCGTTGCGATAAAAACTGATGTGCTAGAAAACGATTCTTCCTTTGGGTAAAATATATGAGAAACACACGGAAAATGTACATGATCGTGACAGTGAAATAAATAGCAAGGATAGTAGTGAAAAATGAAACCAAAAACTTAACGAATGTCGTCCGATGATAGAAAGCCCTTCGAAAAAAAGGATGCAGAGTAAAGATTAAAAACAACTATAACTTATCAAAAAGGTTAATTTCTTTGAGAAACGAGAGAATCTGATGAGACGTGATTGAGTAACATAGTTCTCTCAGATAGTGTACCATACACTATAACATCGCTTTCTGGTGTCTGCAAAATCAGTACGATCTAATAGATTGTGCTCGATTGTCAACGAACATTTACAGGGAACATATTCTGGTCGCATATTGCCCTCTAACAAAAATGTCTTGTATGACCAATATGACATCGTGTCAGAATGACGTGATCTTTCCAACAAAGGTTACTGGACATATACTTATCAGTTATAGAAGGTCGGGAGGGATGAAGCTTGTTATTTATAGCTCTATCCCATTTTGCCTGCCACACAGATTTGATGTACTTATTGATATGTGGTTTAAAATCATTGAAAGGAATTTTAATCAGTGAGAGGCTTGTTCAAAGCTGCTTTGCTGCACTGTTTGATACTGTGTTACCGGAGATTCCAACATGTCCAGATAACCAGCAAAACATAATATCATATTGGTCAGACATGAGAGCAGTGCTCAAAATAACTTTTTTCCTTTGCGTAGCAAAATGCTACACATTTCCAAAAAATGAATAGCATTTTGTAAAAATTACATAGCTATTTTTGTACACCAGAGTTATGTTATCCTGTTTTGTATTGAATTATTCTAAGTAGATAGAATAGTTTCCATCCATTTTGGGGCATTTCCAAATGATCTGCAACACATAAACATTTAATATGTTTTTTTTTGACTGAACTACCTTTAAGGGGTGCATGGACTTGGATATTTTCAAGAGGCGTCTTGGTTGTTTAATAGAGTTCTCAAAATGGAAGTTGGGATTTTTAATTTGATGGGCTTGAAGTTATTTTTAATGGAAATTTTATGCAAAATGTTGTAAAAACATGAAGAATTTAAACCAATAGAATTCATCTTACCAATGAAGTCGCTAATGATGCTTGATGGAGAGTTAATCTGAGTTATGCCTGGAAAGTTCTACAATCAGAAGTAAAGCATTAGTGAACTAGTTTTCAAATTTGTTTGCAAATTTTCATTTACATTTTGCGATACAAGATAATCAACTGCAGCCTAATAGGCTGCAGTTGATTATCTTGTATCGCACAATGCTATACATAATTGAACATTGTGTAGCTTTTTGCAAGTTTTTTATAGCAAAAAGCGACGCGACACCGCTTATTTTGAGCCCTGCAAGAGAGTATTCAACTTCTCACAAAGTTCCAAAATGAGAGGGTTCTTCTACTTGGGGTTGAGTAAAGCTAGCAAAGAGGAAAGAGAACCGGAAAAAATAATCGACTTCCTTTCCTGTACATCCTCGATGTGTTCAAGCTCTTCTTGTAAAGCTTAACCTTAAGCAAATAGAACGTTTATTTGGTATTCTGATTGAGTTGATCTAATCACCTATAACAACGGCTCATGATACTTTGTCACCAAATTTAGATCCATCTGTATGGATCCTTTTATATGCACTATATTTGGACTTTATTTCAGCATATTCTGCTTAAACCAGGAAGGGGGGAGGGGGGGGGGGAGGGGGTCTTGAAAAATTTCCTATACACGAGGCCGGGGTGGGTGGGTGGTCTGCCTGAGAAAAAAGTGACTTTTTTCCTTGCAATGAAATAATGCTTATTTTGTATTTTAAATCTGATATAAAACAATATTTGACACTTATACTATATGCAGAGGGGCAGCCAGAGCAATAACCTCATAAATGGAAATCAAGGGGAGGGTGGGGTGGCCTAATAACTACCCTATATGTGTTGAAACACAAATATTGTTCAATAATGGCAATTTTCATGAATAAGAACACGAGTCGGCTTGACCAGGATTTTTGTCAGTTTCAACTAAATGTTTTATCATAATGATAAGTTAGACAACGAGAAGCTCACCCTAGCATACATACTGGATTGCTCCATTGAACACAGCAACACTGTCAATGAAATAATCAGCTCACCCACATTGACATATCAATATTTTGAAGAAACAAATTTCAACAAATTTGCTCCATCCAAACATTGAGATGGTTATGTGAACATCTGGACTATCACGTATGTGTTTAAACAGCCTGACTGCCAGTGTAGTGACTCAGGAGTCACAATAGACATAGTAGTTTTGCTGTATTTGTCAGAAAGTGAACTTTAACCACATTGGTAATGGGTCTCAATAAAATAAACTAATGTTTTTAAAATGATTTATTTTGTAAACAACATGTAATAATAAAACAAAACCATAATACAATCATTTGAAAGTATCATTTTATTCCTGTCTTGGTTAAAGGGTTAAAGCTGATTTAAACAGGCAGCTACAGGGAATGTATCAGGTTAATTAAATGGAAGTATAATTACATGTGAAACCTAGGAAAAAGTTGTGTAAAACGCGTGTTTTTTGGTGATACTAGGGGGTGGGTCCCCTCTCAGAAAATGCAAAAAAAAATTTTTCCTCCTCAAAATGGGGTGGTGGGTGGTGTTGGGGCGGAAAATTTTTTTTCAGCCTCGTGTATGGGACTTTTTTCCAGACTCCCCCCCCCCCCCCCCCCCCTGCTTAAACGGCAAAGAATTTGTTTCAGACTTTTTGGAAGAAGCAAGGTCCAAAATAACTGTGTTTTTTCAGATGCCAAGGCGGAATGTGTGGTTCACAATTCTCTATTATCATATCACATTCAAGTGTGGCGGACTCCAAATGAGGTTTAATTCTAATTCCTAATGAAGGAATATGTTTGTAGTGTCGGGCAGCAAACTATTCAATATTTTTGGGGTCAGAGGCACAGTTCTAAGCAGGGTTTGAATGATTAGTAAACATACTGGAGTGACAGTTTAATTCTACGCTTCTCAAGAGAAGGCTCCACTGCTTCAACAAAATTGGATCTATTGATGTAGTTCGAAAAACACTCAGGCTAATTCTAATACCACTATTATGAATTGCATTAAGTAGTTGGAGATACGACTTCCTCGCAGAACCGTAAACCACACAATCGTGATCCAGGCTTGGTAATTTCAGGAGAGCGATTTTTTAGCTCTCCTTACTGCCCTCCTGAAAGAATTAAGGAGAGCGAAAAATTGCCCTCCTAAATATTTTGGTCTGGGATGATTGAGATTACATGTATCTCGCAGAACCGTAAACCACACAATCGTGATTCGTGATCTAAGTTTGATCTAATAAGTGATCTATACAAATGGTGTAATGTTTTTTGGTCAGTACCCCATTCAGTGCAACCAACTACCTTTAGAAGATTCAGTGTTCTTTTACATTTAACCTCTAGTTGTTTTATATGAGAAGTGTAATAATTCAGTTTATTGTGAAACAATAAACCTAAGAATTTCACTTCTTTTACAACTTTAATGGTACTCCCATCCATTGTCAACTCCGGGTCAAGGTGGAGATTCCGGAGCTTACAGAAATAAACACAATTAGTTTTTGTCTTCGAAAATCGTTTTCTGTAGTCCATTTCTGGATTCCGTTTAAACACAGCTGAAGTTTGTGCTCGAGGGCATTAATATTTTTGCTGTTATAGTCCTCAACATATGATGAAGAATCTGCCATAATCTCGATTGCTTCGATGATGCTATTAATTTTCACAAAAAATGGTAACAGATAAAATACCATCCTGAGAAACCCCCAATTCTTGCTCTTGGGGATCAGATAATGTAGTCAAACAGGAACTTGAAATTGACGATTCTTTAAAATGTCTATAAAAAGAGGCATACGCCCTCTCAACCCCATGGTAAAGAGATCTTTTAAAATCCCATACTTCCACGTTATATCATATGCCTTTTCCAGATCAAAGAAGATGGTGACCACATGTTCTTTCCAGTCAAAAGGCATTGCATATGAACGTTTCAAGTCTAACCAACGACAATAGTATTTCTTTGGCCTCTAAAACCACACTGAACATTCGCAAGTGGATTGTTCGATTCCAGTAACTAGACAAGTCGATCATTGATCATCCTTTACATGGTTGTACATAAATAAATAGTTAGGGTAATAGATCTGTAATTGCTTGGATTTCAGTGGTCTTCATCTGGCTATGGAATGGGAAGTGTTATTGCTTGACGCCAAAGAAGGTGGAAACTGGCCAGTCACTCATATTTCGTTGAAAATGGATAATAAAAGTTCAAGTGGTGAATGTGGCAGATGTTTAAAAATGTGGTAGTATATGTCATCGGGTCCAGAGGCAGTATGTTTTGCTCTATGCAAGAAGTTACAAAACGCTTTCTTAGAGAAAGGTTCATTATAATCCTCTAAATTGTTAAAGGTAGATTTTATCTTCTGTTTTTCCTGTTATTTTTTAATTGTAATGAATTCTGGATTACAAATTTCAGACGGCGAATGTTTAGAAAATGTTGAGGCCAATTTGTTTGTTATTTCTCCTTTTTTATGTATGTAATTATTGTGTTGTTTTCATTCAGGTGTTGTACGGTTGATTTTGTTTCTTTACCTTTAATGTTTTTTATCATCATCCAAATTTTGTTGATGGTTGTGTGTTGGTTAAGTTTAGAAACATAAGTTTCCCAAGACCTTTTTTTATAAATCGTCTGGCCCTACTAACCCTGCAATATATCACACTGATGCATCACAAACAGTTTGTGGAACTTTACCCTGTAAAATCAACAGATGTAGAAAATGCACACTGATTTCCTTTGATTTCTTTTTATCTAAAACACGTGCAAAACGGTAGTGGTGGTTATTTAGTTTAACCCTTTGAATTCGTAACACCGATTCGTCGATCCAAGGCATAAGTTCGTTCCATTTTTGTCTTATTATAAAAGGTTTATACAAGGAGCATTGAAGATAAAATAATAACTGCAGTCTGCAGCCGGACGGCTGCAGACTGCAGTTGTTATTTGTGCTCCCTGTATATTCATATTAGACTGACCCATCCCACTTTAAGTCAACACGAAGGCAATACCATTCCGGGACACGAGTGTTCAAAAGGTCAACCCTTTACCCAACGTAGAGAATATCAAAATTTATTATTTTAATTACTATTTTTCAAAAGTTTTCAACAATATTTCAACAAAACCATATCATGTGACCCCTCATTGGAACGAGCTCAATATGGTTTTGTTGAAAAAAATATTTTTTTCAATTGCTTAATTTTCAAATTAAGCAGGCGGTTGCGGGCGATTCGTTAGGTAATGGGTAATACTAAGTGTGTCTAAATTATAGGTCGTGAGAAATTCCCGTTCTGTTTTCTTGCGTTCCTTTAAAGCCAGCTTGCTATCCTTTTCGACCAAAATACTCTATATCTCATAACTGTCAAGTGATGGGTTAACCTATTTTACATCACCATACTCTGTGATTATAGTACATATAAAGATACTAGACTATCCCGTGAAGTTTGGTATCAGTTTGGGGAGGGGGGGGGGGGGGGGCAGAAGGTGCTCCCAGCTTGGGGACAACATGAAGCAGCAATAATTTCTAAGTTCAGAAAATTGGTTTGCACCCATTCACCTAATATACGACGTACGTTAAACTGCTTTGTGTTTCTTGCTGATTGGAAACACCAGGTAAATTTTAGTTAATAGAGTAACAACTTTTGCTACCCAGTTATTAAGGTGGAATATAAGTAAGAATTATTTGTTTACTTTGAAATTCCCTCCTCTGATGTTCCATAAATACAAATTAAATATACACAAATTATACATCAAAATGAAGCTTGTGATGTATCATTGCCTACCGGAAAAAGTAAACTTGGCAGAGTTTGATTATTTGCCATCACCATGCACAATTTCATTCAAGTTGAAGGAATTTCCTCATGTGCTGTTGGGTTTAGAGAACTGAAAATAGTGCTCATTATTTTGTTCAGTTGAGAGTGGCTTTTTGTCTGTTAACGGCTATTTTTGAGAAGTCGTGGTTATGGGTTTTGTCTTCTGAAGTACTTGCAGATAAACGTGTTATGTACTCATTATGCCTGTACATAATCTTTCATCGCGACTCGACGCGTTTTTGGGGATGTATATATAACTACTCATCAGCAAAGAGAGAGAGAGAGAGAGAGAGGAGAGAGAGAGAGAGAGAGAGAGAGAGAGAGAGAGAGAGAGAATAAAATGAAGTCATAAGTCGAATTTCAGAAGCTTTACTCCAAAAGTTTAATTTCCCTTCCGCCTTCTGTTTTATTAAAAATACATGTGTTGTATTGCGTTCTTGTAATCAAATGGATAGTATCTATATACGTACCGACGTTGCAAACATTAGCAGTTTTCCACTTGGTATGTTTTCGATGTAGGTCATGATAGATGGGCATATACCTGGATTTGCATAAATGTCATAGCGCTGATCGGTCCAGTTTCCCTGAAAATAAGCATAGCGATAAACAGGAAGTCAAAATGAAGATGCAATAATTCTTTTACAACCACCCCATGAATTACACTCGCCAACTATTACAAATTCCAAATCAAAGAAATACATACCCCCAAATGATTCATTTCCCAAAACGTCACTACATTTGTACCCACTGGAAGTGATACTCATCTTGGACTGTACCAGTCAATCTTCGCACCTTTATTTTATCCCACTGCATTTGTACCCACTGGAAGTGATACTCATCTTGGACTGTACCAGTCAATCTTCGCACCTTTATTTTATCCCACTACTGTATCCTCTTCACTGGCAAAGCAAGACTCGCTTGTGTCGATAAATATTCCAATATTGCCCCGCCCTCAACATTAATCCACAAGGAAAGACTCGCTTGTGTCGATAAATATTCCAATATTGCCCCGCCCTCACCACTAATCCACAAGGAAAAACTCGCTCGTGACGATAAACATTCCAATATTGCCCCGCCCTCGCCATTAATCCACAAGGAAAGACTCACTCGTGTCGATAAATATTCCAATATTGCCCCGCCCTCGCCATTAATCCACAAGGAAATACTCGCGCGTGTCGATAAATATTCCAATATTGCCCCGCCCTCGCCATTAATCCACAAAGAAAGACTCGCTCATGTCGATAAATATTCCAATATTGCCCCGCCCTCACCATTAATCCACAAGGAAAGACTCGCTCGTGTCGATAAATATTCCAATATTGCCCCGCCCTCACCATTAATATACAAGGAAAGGCTCGCTGGTGTCGATAAATATTCCAATATTGCCCCGCCCTCACCATTAATCCACAAGGAAAGACTCGCTCGTGTCGATAAATGTTCCAATATTGCCACACCCTCGCCATTAATCCACAGGGAAAAACTCGCTGATGTCGATAAATATTCCAATATTGCCCCGCCCTCACCATTAATCCACAAGGAAAGACTCACCCGTATCGATAAATATTCCAATATTGCCCCGCCCTCACCATTAATCCACAAGGAAAGACTCGCTCGTGTCGATAAATATTCCAATATTGCCCCGCCCTCACCATTAATCCACAAGGAAAGACTCGCTGGTGTCGATAAATATTCCAATATTGCCCCGCGCTCACCATTAATCCACAAGGAAAGACTCGCTGGTGTCGATAAATATTCCAATATTGCCCCGCCCTCACCATTAATCCACAAGTCGGCTTTTATAAATGAACTACTCGAAAACAAATTCTGCAGGAGTGAAATTTAGAACAGAAAATTGTGAATGGTTTGAAAATTCTTTCTCATTCCTTGTCCTCGTCACACTTCCACATAAACTCTAAACTAGAAACTTACCATCACTTCATTGAAGATCAATACGTGGAACCCTCTTGAGATCCTGAATCTCTGAAAGACAAAGGAAGGCTGGAGAGAAAACTCTCTACAACGAGTCTGATGTCCGCTGCCAATGGTTGAGACGTCGAAATTGTGGAGAGCTGCAGGGGCGGCTACACACCCACCAATGTTTTTTCTTAACATTTACCGGAATTTCTTATTTACATGAATAATTAAATTTTTTTTTGGTTCATGCGTTTTCAGAGAAAACGATTGGCTCACACGATTCTGTTTTTTCTTTTCATAACTCATTGAACCGAAAAAACACAATTAGGTCCGCCCCCAGGAGTTGCAACGTGGTGTTAAATCAATAGAAGTTAGAACACTGGCGGGTGGTTCTGCGACAACCGGACACATTTGATTTTGAAATATTAAAAAATATATTTTTTTCTGAGGATAAATCTTTTTTGTGATAGACAAGTGTCAGCATGCTGTTGTTCCACAGAATGTATCCAGCAGAGCTGATTTCACAGTTGCTCCCTCAAAGACACGTGACTTTATCGCGGTCACGTGATAATCATGTCTTCACCGTCACAAATTTCAAACTAGCAGAATTAAAAAAAAAAAATCATTTTTCAAAGTTTCTTTCAGATACTTGATAGCAAAAATATGTCTCCTCACGTTCCATAGCCCCTCAAAACGGGAGATGAAAGGAAGATAATGCTGAAAAGGAAATGAAGCACAAACCTTGTGTAAGCACAAACCTTGTGTAAAAACGTATCGCAAAAGTAATCATTTCATACAAGTGTGTGATTATAATTGAAATCCCGATTTCTTCCCTATTAAATAAAGTTGACGATAGAAAGGAATGAAGCAACTGCATATGTTGACGGGAAAACTGATTGAAACCGTCTGAGTATGGAATAAACCGGTATGTGACGGTGAAGAAATATTGTTGCGGAAAAGACGTTACGGTGAAGACCGCAGTTACGGTGAAGATATTGTGTATTCTCAGCCTCACATAATATAGATGAAAATAAATGACTCTTCCCCAAGGATTACTTCTTGCTGGAGCATCCAGAAATAACTTTTTTTTTGGGGGGGGGGGGTAGCCCGCCCCTCCCCTCCACCAGAGCACGTCTCATCGGCCTTTAACGTGACTGTCGTGACATGCCCCCCCCCCCAAATTTTACTGAACCTTCTTACCTATGAATCCTGGCTACGTCACTGAACTTAATACAGTGGCGTTACTAGAATTCGTAGGTAAGGGGGGGGGGGGGGGGGGGCTGAGTTAACGTTGTAGAGGCTTATCACACTGAAAGCTAGTGCACTTCTGGGGGTCCGGAGGGCGGCTTCCGGTGAAATTTCTCTTTTCTTGATGGTCTCATGTGGTTTCTGGTGTCATATGCCCTACAATCAGCTGGTGGTTCGTGGAGAAAGTATGCAGTATGCATTTTATTCTTCTGCTATATTTTCTAAAATTTTATTGAGGGGTAGCCTAGGGACTGGCAACATTTTGGGGTGCAAAGGCCCCTACCCCTTTGCTACGCCAGTACGCCACTATTTTAATAACAAAGAGGATATCTAATGTTTTCTTGTGAATACTGGGATTTATCACACGAGTGAGTGAGACAATTCGAATTTTCACGAACAGGTTACTGTGAGTGAAAATGCAAATTCTCGCACTCGCGAATTGAGTCCTGCGAAATTTTAGGGTTCGATTCGATGTCGATCTGGCGCGTTCGGTTCGAGATCGATCCTGAATCATTTATGAAATTCGTATTTTTCGAATAATTTTGTATGCGCAATTTGTTACTCTATGTAAGATCTAATTTACCTTCTAAACATAATCGGCACATATCTATAGCGCTCGCAGAAGAGACTCGAAGAAATCCTACCACAAAAAATCTTAAAATCATTCCAGTGGATTGACTCCGATACTGCAGCTTTAGGGATAGGGGGACTGCCCTACACGGGCAACATTGGCACCGAGCAGTTGGGAAAAAACCCTGCAATTTGGCTCGAAAACAGACAAGTTTCATTAAATTTTGGAGGGGGGGGGGCGGCTCCCCATCTGCAACTTTGTCGGAAATGTATCGGCGCTGTTGGAAATAAATACACATGAGTGATGACTTTATTTGGGTTTAGAGAATAAGAGAACAAACATTTTGTCAGAAACATCAGAATCAATTTGCTTGCTTCAATTGTACCTTTCCGACAGGTGCAACGTGCCTTTCCCGTGATTAACCTCACTCTGTATGCTTTTGCTTGGCATTCAGAGTTGAAGACAAATGATGCGGTTCCCATCGCGAAATTAGTGGTCATGACACCCTTGTCGTCTCGTATTTAACTATTTATCTAACGCAGTTTCTTTTTGTTTAAAATAAATGAAACTTCATATTTCAGGGAAAGTTTGGTTGGTTATTCTCAGTAAAACCACGTATATTTGAATATCATTGGAACCGACTTGAACAGCCCGATATTTGCATGGTTTTATTGTGACATCTCCATGTGACATTCTAGCCTGTGGGAATCCTACTTAAGTTAATTTCCTGGGCAGTTTTTGCAACTTCGTTGGCTACGGGTTGAATGACGCTGTCGGAAAGTGTCGGCTTGAATCCCCCACCCCCCCCCCCCCTCCCACCGAAAAAACTATCTACGCCACTTCTGGCGAATTGCTGGCTTGGGGTTCCAGCCTTGAAATGTCCCGCCCCCTCACAGTGGGGATGGCCGACACCGGATTTAGCGAGCCACGAGACGGATTTTCACCCGAAATTTGTCACCAGTCATGCAAAAAGAATAGGTCACTGAACTGTTGGCTATATTCATTCTTTTTCAGACAACAGAAATATATCCTGACACTTTCAGTTACTTTATCAACTAGCCCGCGCCGTTTCATGGGCGGATCGTGGAATTAAAATACGGTGGGAGGGGGTGGGGGGTGGGGGTTGGACTGATGTGATCCAACAGAGTCCTAGCATCAGTCGGCGACTGCCGCACGTGCCGAAGGGACGTGCATTTGTGTGTGTGTGTGGGAGGGGGGATCTTGATTTTCAGGTGGCTTCTAAATGCATTCTGGCCTCCAATTGAATATGTCCTGACGGCGAAACGCAATTCGATATTTGTTAGAAAGTCGATGTCAAACCACAACACACCTATACAAAATTTCATCAGTTTGCCTCTGCTATTATAGGAGTTATGGCCCGGATCACGATGGACATCTGACCGACTCACCGAACGACCGACCGACCGACCTATCGACGGGCAGATGTAATCCAGTATATCACACTTTTTCAGAAAGTGGGGGTATATTTATTATTTATTGGTGTTTAAGGTCACATATTTCTGCACAATGGCTAATCATGACCGCGACAGTTTTACGGGTGGAGGAAACCGGAGTATCCAGAGAGAACCACCGAACAACGGCGAGCAACTGCTAGCTCCCCAACATACTAACTCCACACAACAAGGGTTAGAATTGGTTGAAGACAAGTGCACCATCGACGTGCAGTACGCCTTAGTACACAGCATCACCGTGCCCCCACGTGGGCAATGGGAGCGAAGTGTTTTGCCCAAGTTCACAACGCGGTTGCCGCAGATGGGAATGGAACCGAGGACCTCTCGGCTTGCAGCCTGCACCTCAACCTACTGAGCCACCATGCCCCCAAGTGTGGGGGGGGGGGGGGGGTATAATAAGTTTATTGATTGTTGTAGGCACTGCGGTGTGCCACAATGAGAACTCGACCGGTCGATTCGGACGAATCGTCAGTTGAGTTGACCCTGCGAATGCCAGAAGCCCTCAATAAAATTAGAACTGGGAAACATACGCGACTGGAAATATTGGCTCCCCATTAACATTAACTTGAAGTTTGGGGTATGTGTTGTGAAAATAATGATACCAGGAACATACCATTTCCATTTCTTTGGCCTTGAGGCGACAAAATATTCTTTCATACTTCGCTTCATTGCGTACCGCTTTCGACTATCGATTTTGTATCGGAATTAGAAATTCGATCTCATTCGCACAGAGGATGTCATCAAACTCGGTCGTATTCGCATAGAGCAGATTAGCCCCCCCCCCTTCCCTCTGCGCGAATGAGATCGAATTTCCGATTCTGCATTGATGAAAAGGTCTATTCGTTTCGGCGCCATTACCGGGTTATTGTTTTTACTGTTTTATATTTATACAAAAACATGGCCGATTTCGAAAACTCCGTTGACGCCTCACGAGGACTCAAATGACGATAATTAAAGGATAAAACATAGTTTAGATCAATAAACTCTGTCCAAATGTAAGGAAATACGTGTACTATCGATTGCAGCCGGTAATATGGGCGAAAGCTTGATATATATTCCTAATTTCGAGTTTTGAGTTCCCGTAAAAACTTGATGGGATTTTTTTCTATAGGATTGAATGGAAAGAATCTGAACGTTGATGGGTGGCCACTACGTTCGGATCGCTGAACTATCGATTTTGCAGACAGTGAATACTTGCAGTCGTGACTGTCGTCAGTTCTATAAATAACCGATATTCTGTGAATTCTAAAAGAGGATC
Source organism: Pictodentalium vernedei (assembly GCA_031216915.1). NCBI lineage: Eukaryota > Metazoa > Mollusca > Scaphopoda > Dentaliida > Dentaliidae > Pictodentalium > Pictodentalium vernedei. Next base: position 56,005,641 of record CM062297.1, read on the forward strand.
ATGTTCCTTATTTGGCAACGTGATGTCATTAGTTAATGAGGGGCGTAAAAGGACAAGATTGTGTGGAATAAGAGCATGACTTTTTTTAGTCGGGGAGGGGGGTGGGACTAGTCCCCCCACCCTCTGGATCCGCCCTTCAGTTTGTCTTTTTCATCACACAATAGTCTTTCCCGTCACGGCCAAGACTGTGACGGTGAAGAATGTGACGGTGAATACTTTAATGCAAAAAAGAAAATATGTTGAGAAATCGGTGAAAATACGCGGTCGTCATAATCGACAGCAAGTTTTAAGGCGGCAAGTTTTCAAATAATCTTTTAAAAAATATTCAGAATTCTTTTGCTGCTTTGGCAAAAATAGATGATCGGTAAAGACAGCGAATAAACATAACTTTGAGATTTTATATCCTTACGAGTACTTTTTCACACTTTTCATATCATTTAATCTCTTTCGTTTGTTTTCATTGCTTGTCTTTCTGTTTGACCATCAATTCGCGCTATAAAAATAACCCGAGCTTATCAAGGGCGACAACTCTCGGAGCGAAAAAGTGCATCGTTGCGGTGAAGACGTTATCTTGCGGGACATCATACCTTTTTTGCAAATTGATAATTTTCCCCTGCAAATATTTCTATTTTCCCGAAACTTGTTCAGCAAATGGTAGTTTGTATAATACTGTTGCGGTTGCATATCTTTTATTTATCGTGAAACGTGCGCCATAAATTTATTTTTGACCCCTTGTTTACAGGCGGTCCACGGGGACCTTTACCGTAACGGTAAATTTTACACATGACTAAACGGACTGTGACGGTAGAGAAAAAAATAAAAACAGAAAAAAGTATATCAAAAGCACGAAGAGCACACACTGAAATATTGTTCACGTAGAATATAAAACGAAATGTGGTAATTAGCGTTGTCACGATGTATTTTCGGTGATTAGTAAAAAACTACGAGTCGCGGGACGCTTAAATGAAGGAAAGTGTGCGGTTGTGGGAGAACCACCCTGGCACGTTCTAAATATGAAAAAAGAAAAATAAATTTACATTACTAATTTATCACCATGGAATTATTTATAAAATATTTAAATGACCGTGGTGGGTCAATTTTTCTTTTTCTTCACAACTGTATTTATTTGACATTTCAATTTTTACGCACACTGGGTGATCGTCTGCGTTCATCGTTTTACCCAAATCGATTGTAAACAATGGCTGGTCACGACGAATACGGCAATTTTGACATTGCTAATTTGAATGAAATTTTTGGAAATCAAAATGATTTTATATTTGAGGAAGAATATTTGGCTTTATATCTAACTCCACTTTTACAAACTGTGTTTTTCAGTTCTCGGGAAACGGTCAAAACCAAAATACAAATGTAATACTGATGGCCTACTTCCACCTACCACGGAACGTAACTTTTACGTGAAGTGAACAGTTGAATGAAATTTGAGGGAGGCGTGGCTTATGACGTTTTCTTTGCATTACGTAATTCATTGGTCAATAAAAAATTTAATGACATAAGTGCATTTGACTTGGAAAGTGTGTCAATAGCTACCCGCATTTCAATAACATGCGCCCTCTTTTATGCCAGAAAAATAATATGTCTACCAGGTTTAGTTTTTAAGTCTTTGTTCGCTGAAGTAGAGGACGACTAACACTACTTATTTATTTGGGTCGCGAACGTTTAATTATAAGGAATGATCGTTTCTTTTTGTCTATTTCTTGAGTTATGAATCCCAAAAAACAAAGTTCAAACTGTGTAAATGGGCGTAGCCCATTTACACAGTTTGGACTTTGTTTTTGGGGGTTATGGCGTAGCCCATTTACACAGTTTGGACTTTGTTTTTTGGGGTTCATAACTCAAGAAATTGACAAAAAGAAACGATCGTTCCTTAATTACCCAATCTATATTCCGATTTCGATATCAGAAAATATTACGCCCTTCAAACATCCATTTTGGAAAAGTTTCTTGTTTCGTGAGTCGGGGCGACCAAAAACCTCCAGAGAGAAATCAGTGGTCTGAAACACTGCCGGTAAAAAATGTACTGTGTGAACCAATTGCCGACGCATACGAGTAGTGTATCATTTATGGACATGGTCGTATCAGATGGACCAGCGGAGGAGGCAGTAAGTGATACCTTATCGCGAAGACGGATGACTTACTATGTTATAACGCCATTACCGGGGCGCGGTGGCGTTACGGTAACCGGTTCTTGTCAGACCACCGAAGTTAAGCAGCGTCGAGCCCGGTTAGTCCTCGGATGGGTGACCGTCTGAGCGATCGATTCGGACTCCCGCGTTGTGTCCTTGGGCAATGCACATAATCCCGATTGGCCACATGGAGGCACGATGAAGCCGTGTACTAAGACGTACTGCACGTCGATGGTGCGCATGTCTTCAACCAATCTAACCCATTCCTGTGCTGCAGTGCGGAGTTACGATGTTGGGGAGCTGGCAGTTGCTCGTCGTTGCTCAGTAGTTCTCTCCGGATACTCCTGCTTCCTTCACCCGTACAGCTGTCACGGTCATGGTTAGCCATTGTGCATAAGTATGTGACCTTAAACACCAATAAATAAATAAATAATTCACGCCATTACCAAATGATACGCGGTTCTAGAGTGTTTGCCTAGCCCGTGCTCTTTGGGTAATAAGTATTTTTGTCACTAAGAGTGCCCCGCTCTTCTGACCGTGACCGTGACTTCAAAGTCAGATGATCTTGTGACGTCACATCGGAGTGCAGTGGTAGCACGCGTAAAAGGCCATATTATGACGCGAATACCATCCTGATACGTGGTTCCAGTGCGCATGCGACACGTGCTCCCATCGTCCATTTTATTTACTGTGTAACAGGAGGAGAGATAAGTGCGGGAGCCGGGGTTCGAACCGTCGACCTCTAGCACACAAAGCGACCGATTTACCACGAGACTTAGAGATCCGGATCAACTAGGCTGGTTGGTAAACGGCCTTTATACCTCGACCGCTACACTACTCTCCCCTTCTTTTGAGATTCACCACATGTGAATCTCACCAAAGTTCCTCCTCAGAGCGGTCGAAACACCCGCGGTGCCACCTACTGCTGAGGATCGGACGAGCCCCCAAATGTAACAGGAGGAGAGATAAGTGCGGGAGTCGGGGTTCGAACCGTCGACCTCTAGCACACAAAGCGGCCGATTTACCACGAGACTAAGAGATCCGGACCAACCAGGCTGGTTGATAAATAGCCTTTATACCGCTACAGCTAGAAGACTTCCATCTTGGTTTACATGTAGGTACGTAGTTACTATGTAACTTTTAGGCCCCTTATAGAGTGTATTTTCTGGGTGTGCTAGATTGAATGGGTGTGTATCATATTATCGCAAACAACCCGATAACTGTCAATCTGGTTCAGAATTTTCCAGAATCCTCTACTTCTATGCCATTCTGGCTACCCTGTTTCTCCATTCCTGACCTGTTTTATATCGTTAATTTCTAAGCTAAGTTACTCAATTGTTCCGCAGAGCAGAGGAGCCCTGGTCATAGTTCAGATTCCTTGTTTTCTTACTATATTCAGGTTTCCTAGTCTGTTCTGACTACTTCTAACCCATATTCCGGGTAGTCGTGGTCTTGTTTTGAATATCCCAATATATCTATCCGCTTAACACAACTAACTATCCAATCAGATTGCTTCATTTACATAAACCCCACCCACTTTTGGTTCATACAGAGTTCCCCCCCCCCCTTATTCATACGTGTGGTTTCAGGCTAGTCGATTGACTGAACAGCAATGAGAGCGATTGCTCTATTGGGTTAAATGTTCTGGCGACTCTTTTTATCATTTCGGAAAAAAAAGATTCTACAGCCAGATACTAGAAAATTTCGCGAAAATAATTCATTCTGTAAGCGGCATATACAGGCTCCGAAAAGGCCGATGGCTTCTATGGCCAAGTAAATACATGGAACCAACACGAGACCCCGCCTCTCCGAAAGAAAGAAAACTGGAGACATAATTTTCTCCTTCGCAAATCTAAACCCTGTTGCTAATGGTTGAGAGGACGAAATGGTAGTGGTACCACGAACAATTCCATGAATAGCTCTTAGAACCTATCACTGCACTACCACCTCTACGGGTTTCAGTTCATATCACTATCACACTTTGCTTCCACTACTTCAAGCAGTCACTTGCTCTAACGGTTCACTACACTGGGAAAAGCATGATGACATTCAGTTAGCTGTAAAGAAGGTACTACACACAGGATGCTGAGAACCTGGACGACGGTTTCACGAGATCATGTGTGTTGTCATGGTAAACCACAAACTACAAGCCACCAACAATACTGTCCTACTCTTTCCAAATCCTCTCCTCCTAAGAATATACATTTTAGAAAGATGTCATGGTGCCCCCAAGATAGAGCTAAAATACCCTTTTCTCTCGGTCGCAAGTGAGATAAAAAAACACAAGATTTTCTTTTTATTATACGCTTTTTATAAGAATCTGATAATTCCACTCGTTTCAATCTTGAATTGATGCATGAAAGTAAACAGCGCATTGAATCATTGAAACGCGGATGTGATTTAGTCGATACTTGGAACATATAGCGTCTTGCAATCTGATTTAGCTGGCGGGCTTCTTGTCCAAACATGACCTGAAGATCCGTAATATAAGTTTTTGGTTTGGTACGTCCTTTGAATGGACGTACCAAACCAAAAACTCCTATTACGGACTTTCAAGCCATGTTTGAACTAGCGGGTTTCATGAATCAATTGAAGGTGAATACGTGTTGAATTATTCCTGAAAATGATCGGTATCCACTCGGAAACACCAGATTTACTTTTCATTATACGTTTTTAGAACAAATTGATCATTTTCATTGATAATTTTACTCGTATTCACCTTGAAGTGATGCTTTGAAAGCCGCCATTTTGATTGATACCGTGATAGTGAAAAATGCCAGTTTAGATCCACCAACTGGTAGAGTCTATATTCGTTCGTTTGAACAATATTTTTATTACTGGAATTGTCAATTGTATACATCACGCAAACATATAAGAAGAAACAATTCATGATATTGATAGTATACAATGTAACAAGACAACAGAATCAATGAATACATGTAAGGGATTCTATATTCATTACTTGGGGGGAGAACAATCAATATCTTACCTCCTACAAGTATTCAATTTATATTCCTGCGAAAACTATAAACTATACACATCGTCAAATTATTAATTTTTTACAGACACCAAAGTACAATTGTTGGACCCTGATGGTATATACAGTATGTGGAGAGTATATTATCACCAAATCACCCGCAGAGTGGAGATTCCACCCAAGCAATAATTGCAAATTTGTTGCAAAGCATAACCAGCACAATCAAAGTTTCAGCCAATAGACCTCCGAGTTAAACCCAGAGGTCCATTGGCTGAAACATTGCTTGTGTTTTTTGTCGATATGTACAAAATTTGAAAGTTATAACTTGGGTGATAACTCCACTCCACGGGTGATTTAGTTACAATCCACTCTCCACGTACTGTACCATGCCAGTTCAGATCCACCAACTGCCAGAGTCTATATTCGTTCGTTTACACAATATTTTTATTACTGGAATTGTCAATTGTATACATCACGCAAACACATAAGACGAAACAACTCATGATATTAATAGTATATAATGTAACAAGACAACAAAATCAATGAATACACGTAAGGGATTCTACATTCGTTACTTGGGGAAGAACAATCAATATTTTCAACGTTCACCCCTGTGCCTTGTTCTACCACAGGAATTCACTGAGCAACTATCTACTTGATGAATTCAGGTCGTATCACGAACCTGGACTGGAGAAAAAAGGCCTTTTGGGTTCAAACGCCTAATAGGTGTGCGAGCGGGGTGGATGGAGGGGAAGGTGGGCTCTTCAGTTATAAATTATTAACCCTTAACTCAACGAATCGCCCGCATCCGCCCGCGTAATATGCAAATTCAGCAGCTGAAAAAATATTATTTTTCGAAAAATTTCAACAAAACCATATCATGTGACCCCTCTTTGGAACGAGCTCGTCGAGCTCGTTCCAAAGAGGGGTCACATGATATGGTTTTGTTGAAATTGTTTAAAATAATTAAAAAATGATATTTAAAATAATAAATTTTGATATCGTGTTCAAAAGGTTAAAATGCGATCGGCAATTGAAACCCTTCGAGAAATATATTGTTGTTGTTGAAAAATTGTTTTCGTTATAGAAACAAATGCCCCGATGCGACCGACGAGCGTTTCAGCAGTCCAGTTGAAAACACATCAGTGGTTCTGAGCATCACTTTACAATGAAGTATCGGAGGTATGCCTTTCATATCCAATCGTACAAAGAAACGCACTGTTTTTGGGTGAATTTCTATCCATGGACAACAATGTTTCAAATAATTAGAATTTGAGTTACCTGACCATCAAATGACATGCCCTCATTATAGGTTTTCACGTGGTATACCACTTCTGTCACTGAAAAACATAACACCTGAGCCTTGTTCTACCACAGAAATTATCTGATTAACTATCAACCTTATGAATTCAGTCGTATCACGATCCTGGACGAAAAAACGGTCTTTCGGGGTCAAGGGATCAAACAGCGATCGACGATTGCGAGGCGTCGAAATTGAAACCCTTCGAGAAATGTGTTGTTGTTGTTGTAGTTGAACATTGTTTTCGTTATAGAAACAACTGCTCCGATGCGACCGATGAGCTTTTAAGCACTCAAGTTGTATACACGTCATTGGTTCTGAGCATCACTCTACAGTGAAGTCTCCGAGGTGTGTGTTTCTTATCTAATCTTACAAAGAATAACAATATTTGTTGGTGAATTTCTATCCATGGAAAGCAATGGTTTAAATAACTAGAATTTGGGTTACCTGACCATTAATTGACATGTCCTCTTCAAATGAGTTCACATGGTATTCTACTTCTGTCACTGAAAAACACAACATATTGAGTTTTGTTGTATATATGAGCCACGAGGTCGGAATAATGTCAAAAATAGTGAACTCATGTTCTCACATCATGATTTATCAGACTTTTAATTTAGTCTTATTTGGGCACATCGCAGAACCACTGAGTGTGTCGACAGTAGGAAAGAATTCGACAGCCGACCATATCATTTCTCCACTTCTTTGGACTTGAGTAGTGTCCCAAAATGTCTACACTTATATCCTGAGTTCCAACTCGAACATGCATGTTTATTATATGTTGTCAGCGCATTCCACCCACACATTCTTTATTCGGGTCTACATGTTTATTTTTTCAGTGTTTTCTATCCATCCACTTCACTGGAAGTAGATACACAGAATTCTCAAGAAATATAAATCCATATGAGATATGTTTGACCGCATCCCCTCGCCACTGATGGATTTATACCAGTACTAGTATATTTCAATGTCCGTACTAGCTCAGTCCTACTTGGGCTAAGAGCCAGGTAGGCCTGATGTGGTAAGGAATCTTACAGAGATTAAGTATACTTAGTCTGGTAGCTCCAGTATTTTGCGACTGGGCTCTTTCATTTGGAACCCAAGAGTGTTATTTTTCTATAAGGCTTTCACCACTCCTGAAAGCAGAAAATTTAAATCACAATGGGTGTTTGCATAGATGTGTAACAGCAAGCCCTATAATTTAGGCGTATTTCTATATTTTGAACATGGCGTTTATCGCCTAGGTTTGGGAGTAATTTAAAGCCGTGATGCTTTTGCATCTGTTGTGAGGTCTCTTTACTCTTTTACCGCAGTATGCATAAAGTTATGCGTCGGAAAAATAATTGGCTGTGGACGACATACACCACAGTTAACAGTAAATTGGAAATGAGATTCTGTAAACATTTAGTCCCGCAGCTCGACAAAAAAAACCACGTATCACCCTAACAACACGCACATCGCATGCGCACTCACATCACGTATCACTATGGGGATGACGTCACAAGATGGCCGCTCACACGGGTTACCATGACAACACAACATGTTGCCACTGGGTCACGTGACTATGGCGTCACTTCCTAGGTCTGTGGGTAGGTTCGTCCAATAAGGGACGATCCATACATCACCTACTATTAGTCTTGTAATAATCTGAATAAACAGTCTTGTAGAAATCTGAATATTCAGATTAGTAATCTGAATTAACAGTCTTGTTGGCGTTGCGGTAACAGGTTCTCGCCAGATCACCGAAGTTAAGCAACGTCGAGCCCGGTTAGTCCTCGGATGGGTGACCATCTGAGCGATCGATTCGGACTCCCGCGTGTGTGTCCTTGGGCAATGCACTTAACCCCGATTGTCCACATGGGGACACGATGACGCCATGCACTACGGCGTACTGCACGTCGATGGTGCGCATGTCTTTAACCAATCTAACCCTGCCTGTGCTGCAGTGCGGAGTTACGATGTTGGGGAGCTGGCAGCTGCTCGTCGTTGCTCGGTGGTTCTCTCCGGGTACTCCGACTTCCTCCACCCGTAAAACTGCCACGGTCATGGTTAGCCATTGTGCATAAGTGTGTGATCTTAAACACCAATAAATAAATATCTGAATAAACAGTCTTGTAATAATCTGAATATTCAGATTTGTAATCTGAATATTCAGAATAGTAATCTGAATTATAAGTCTTGTACTAAATTGAATAAACAGTCTTGTAATAATCTGAATAAACAGACTTGTAATAAACTGAATATACAGATTAGTAAATCGAATATTCAGATTAGTAATCTGTTAATTCAGATTATTATCTGAACATCGACTGACGCTTCCACGCTGCCGTATCCATCAAATATGTTTTGTTTTTATTATTTTCGTTGCTCGATGGTTCTCTCCTGCACTACAAAAAATATAGGTTCTCTTTAGAACCAAAACTGGTTCCAATCTTGTCCCTGAGATGGAACCAGCTCTGTTTAAACAGTATTTATTTCACATCAAATAAATTTACCAAGATTAGCATTCAATTTTAACAGAATATTACATGAACTGAAGTAGATTCAGCACTAAACTTGGAGCTTATTCAACGCAGTCGCCAAACATTTTGAAACAAAGGAGATATGAACAGTTGGCATATCGAACCAGTTTTGGTTCTGTATAGAACCAAAATTGGTTCGATATGCCAACTGTTCATATCTCCTTTGCTTAATAATGATTTGAGACAACCTCGTATAAGCTCTAAACTTACGGCTGAAACCCCCTCAATTTATGTTTAATTCTGTTAATATTTAATGTTAATCTTTATAAATTTATTTGATTTGAAACAAATACTGTTTAAACAGAACTGGTTCCATCTCATGGACAAGATTGGAACCAGTTTTGGTTCTAAAGAGAACCTATATTTTTTGCAGTGTGATACTCCGGCTTCCACCACCTGTAAAACTGTCACCGACACGGTATGACTTGGCTGTTAAAGTGTTGTTAAATTTTAATAAATAAATAAATAACATTAAATTTTACATTGTATAAGACACCCAGACAAATATACTGTCAAAAAACGGGTGTAATTGAAAACCTTTCTTTTGTTTGGTGTTTGTATGCACCGTGAATGACTTTATGGGTGAATCACACAAATAACGTACTGTTTTCCAGGCACCATCAATTAGATAGAGACACCAACTGAATTACTGATGCACTGCAATCTGTTTTACATGATTGGCTTCTTTAATACACAATTTACTTTTTGGTGTTGCCAAGAACAAAACAAAATATTCTTTCGAGACTGTGTTGGGTCTATAATTTATACCCACAATACAAATTTTCGGAGAACAGGTTTCGATGAACTGGGACTCAAAAAACAAGCGGGATAAAAACTGAGAGATCATTACGAAGTTTATACCGCATATTTACTTTCATGAACATTGCAACTCCTTCTCGGCCATAGTCCTAATCGGGCGCATGCGTGCTTCCAACGGTTGGTAACAATCGATTATGTAATCGTCCCCTTCACATTAAGGATTCTGTCATTCCAACAACGTCTAGACAATCGAATTGTGGCTGCAAATCTCAGATTCGATTGTCGAAGTTGTCTCAGTTGCCGTTTAGGCTTCGACAATTAATGTTCAGCAACAAAGTATTGTTTTTATTTACTATGGAGTTTGCAAACTATTGTGGGCTATTACGGTTAAAACTAGAAGTCCTGTGACGAACTGTGCGCTTATCTAGGCTTAATTGCGCGTAGGAATTGCGCGCAATTGCCATATCGAATGACATCCAAAGCACGGCAGGTTCTCCTGATTACTCATAACAAACACAGGCAATGGTTCTATTGGCTGAAGCATTGCTTGTGCACAGGCCATATGAACAGAATTTTATAGCATTACTATTGTCATATCGCGTAGATTAACGCGTAGATTAACGCGCAGATTGGCGTGCTATTTGTGCAGATTGGCGCGCTATTTGTGCGCATTTCATGACAGGACTTCTAGTTCTAACCGTAGATATGACAGTGGAATGTACTGATATAATAAAAAAAATCGTTGCTCTGTATCTCACCAAGAGTGATATCGTTAGCCAGGGGTGTGTGTGTGGTGGGTGGGGGTGGGGGTGGGGGGGGGGTTGGGCGAAGGCAAGTTCCGTGGTCAGTTATCAGGACAAGTGATGATAAATTAACTTCTATTGAGTTACGTGAGGGTTTTAGATTGCCGTCAAGAATATATACACTAGAAGACAATGACAAAGTTTGAAGAACATGCTAGTCTTGGTTCTTGCGTTCTTTTTCAGTGGATTGATTCTAATAGTCAGGGCCAATATGTTAAGAAACTATCGGGTGACACCATGTCATCGTTGGACATTTCTATATTTTAACACTTTATGCTATTATTGTAAATTTTCATTAAATGTTTAAAAACGACTTCAAAACTTAAACACTCAACCATTATGTTGCAGTCTTCTGTCTTTTATTTGAGTTTTTGTTACTGATGTGAAACATTCATGTGAAAGCACTTTTGATTATTTGATTAGAAATGGAAGGTGCACAGTTCTTTCCATAACAATGATTCAGTTCTGGAGAAAAAAGGAAAATTGATAGTATCGGGCCATGTAAAGATTCAGAACATTTTCAGACATAGCAAGATATATGGTGATAATTTTCAGGACATTCGTGAGGTCAAAAGGAAAAGGAATACTGACCTGACTATTTAATGTCACAAAACACACGAGTCTACCCGAACCTCTGAGGTTTAAAGACATAAACTAAAAGACTCACACTTAGATATGCATACAGAATATGTCCCCCCCCCCCAAGACAAGGAGAAGTTCTATTCCAGCAGAAACATGTTAAATTTCTTGAACATTGTTTAATCTGTGTTAAGACTCGTTCCACAGAAACAGAACCAACGATGGCATGGTGTCACCCGATAGTTTCTTAATATATTGACCCTGAACTATCACAATCCAAAAAAAAATCGTAAGACATCATTACAAGGTTTGGCTGGAAACCTGGGTTTTCTCGCTGTCCATCGTGGTGTTTCACCCTTGTACAGCAAGTGTGTTAGTAGTGTCGCTAGTGTCTCGGAATACAAGGGCACGGGTTAAAAAGTAGTTGTCGGAATTAATTATTAACCCTTTACCTAACATGAAAAGCAGACGACACTTGCAAAAAAAAAATTCTTGAATAACTATTTTTTTTCATTTTTTGTCTCAAAAACATAGGTTAATATAAATTCCAACGAGGGGTCATAACCTATGTTTTTGTGACAAACAAGGAAAAAATAATGAAAATTAATTGGCGATTTTTGAGAATAGCGCTGGCCGATTTTGGCCGTTACGTTGGGTAAAGGGTTAATGACAATGAAAAACTACTTTGAGAATCAAGTTTCGAAATATTTCAACAATGACAGCTTTAAAATATTGATAAACTCTTGAACAAACTAGGAAAATCTCGAAAAAATGACGTCGATTTGAACAATTTATAATTTATGTACATTTGGAATGTTCATAAAAAGGATCAAGTAGAAAACTTAGTCTGATTGTATTCTTTTCAAACCGTATAAAAGCTCTCCTTTAGGCTGGAAACAATGTTCAGAATTATAAAGTATGTTTTATCGACTCATATGAAACTGAACGTTCGTCAACTAATGCACCACGTTGATTCCTGTATAGAAAGGAACTGAGCGTGAAAAATCTTTAAAACATACACAATACCACGTATTAAAAAACTAAAAGAATCTAACATTTTCAAGAAAAAAGTGTTTGACCTACGCAGATGTTCTGAAAACCCTTCCTCACAGAAGTGCCTATATGTTCGTTTGGACCATTTCCCACATAATAGCCGACCTTACTGCGCACATCATTTCTTGAGAAAAAATGATAAATTTCATTTGTAAGCTCCATGAGATCGATCACTGGGTGGGAGGTGGGGGGAGGGGGTGGGGGGGGGGTCACATAGTTCGAAAGAAAACAAATTAATGAGGGCAATGGGTTAAAATCTCCATTCAGAAGCTGAATATTTCAAATTCACTTTTCTGAAAGATTTCTAAAAGATGAAAGAGGAAAGTGTGTCTAAGGATGGCTTGTTTCTCTGGGGCCAGGCCAGGCAACGTTTGATTGTGTGTGCTCGTGAGCGTGCATTGGGCGACTGTGAGGTGGGATGAGTGGTATACGTGTGAGTGTTCGCGCGCGTGGGAGGCTCGCGGGGAGGAAGGTGGGTCACCAGCACCATTAATAGTCAGAGTGCAATCGCGCATTGCCTCGTCAACATTATTAAAATCGTGTAAAGCTTAGTCTTGTCGAGTCCAAAGGGCCTATGCATACATATAAGTATGTGGCCTTAAACACCAATAAGTAAGTAATGTCTCTTACACGAAAAGGAATTTTGCGTACAATACAATTGTTTTGTATAAAGATTGTTGTCAATGTAGTTTTTTCTTGCAGAACTTCAATGTCGACCAAAGCGCGGGTTTTAGCACGCTCTCAGGTCACCAGTCCAGTTATGTGAGGAAATAGATACTGTTGTGGCCTGGAACCAGTCTCGTCTTTGAATTGTCCATCACCTATATTTGGATTCATTCGTCAGATTTTCCGACCAAATGGAGTATTCGAGACGAGTGAGTCTAAAATACCCTAGACATTTTTTCTTTGAACCAACAATGCTAGAAATGATGGCATTACCACGAGGAATGAACAGTCACCGCATTCATACTTTTTTCGACTATTTTCATATATTCCCACTAACTGTCTTAAATATGAACTGATACTTATTGGGTGGAATATGTATACCTAGAGCACGAAAGAATGGCTGTATATCTCTCTGAGTGAAGGAACATTACATTACATCAACGGAAGTTGTGGGCGAACTCCAAGAAAACTGGGTGAACAAACTGCCCATAATAGCGTCGAATTTTTTACAGAATTAGACTGGCGGTGTGGAAGCTTGGGGTACGAACTCAGTTACAATTGCTAATATATTGTCTAACTCTTCGCCGAACGGAAATGGTATATCCCGCAACGCCATTCATGGAAACCGCCAAGAAATAAGATTTGTGTTCGAGTAAAAGAATTCGGTAATGTTGGAATATAGACGTAAATATGCATTAAACCACGCCCCCCCCCCCCCAAGAGACTATCTGAGGACTTATTGGCATTGACAAAATACCGATAGCCCATCGATGCCCGTGCGTGTTTGGAGCAACTTTGTGAGAACTGAAAGTTTTATCATTATTCCTGCATTACAGAAATAATATTTATGGGACCCATATTAAGATATTGAGAGGGTTAAAATAATCCCTTTAAATACTCCATTTTAACCCTTTAAAAACGAGCTCATTCTAATGAGGGGTCATGAGCTATGTTTTTCAAGCAGAAATGAAAAATATAATGAAAATTGAGTGGAAATTGCTATGAATACTGCTGGCTAGTTCCGTCATTATGTTGGTTAAAGGGTTAAGAATGCCTTACTTTGAAGGGTACGTCTGAAAAGGTGTCCCATTTCATACAGAATTAAATGTTACAGAAAGGAAAGCGTAAAAACATTCTGTAGTCATGAGTTATATGAAAGGTGTTTGTATTTAAATTGAATTATTAAGAGGGTTAAAAACAGGCCATTCAAATATTCCATTTCATTACTTTATAATTTTGATAAGTGTTTCGAAAACGACACACACCACTCCATCCCAACACTTCTCGACCTTGAGAATAAATAAATTTTAAAAATGCTTTGAAAAGTGAGGCGTTCTTTATTCAACATGGTTTGAGAATTGATTTTGTGACATGATATTAAATAAATATACAATGCTATTCTATGTAATAGTTACAGCTTTCTCTCTGACCTCTTTGTTTGTGAGAGAGATTCTCTAAAGTTTTAAATAATGGCTATTGCTTCGGTGAACTCATTTCCAAGAACAGGCTATCATCATAACAAAAACATTAAGATAGGAATGTAGTCGGGTTATCGTGTTGACAAACATTGCATAGACGACAGAAATATTACAACTACAACATCAAGGCACACCTTCTATGAATGTTATTTATTGGGTTTAATCACACTTTTGACAGCCAGTGTCACCTTGTGTCGGACAGTTGTACGGTTGGGGTATGTTGGAGTACGCCGAGAGAACCACCGAGCAATGGCAAGCAACTGTCAATCTCTCCAACAGTCTGACTCCACACAAGCAGGGTTAGCATTGGCTGAAGACACATACACAGTACGCGCTAGTGCACACTACTATCGTACTCCAACATGGACAATGGGGTGAAATGTCTTGCCCAAGGACACAAAACAGTTGCAGCAGCTGAGATTCGAGGACCTCTCAGCTCGCAGCTTTCACATCTACCTACTGAGATACGACGCCCCTTCTATGAATGTAATTGGAAAGCTTTGGAGGCTTATTTTCGAGGATAAAATAGTTTTAAAGAAATCGAAAATAGGTTTTCGTTAACAGTATTTAAAGATATTCATTCAGGAATCGGATGATTTTTTCCAAGAAACCAGAAAAAGAAATATGCGCATAGCATTCAAAGAGTGCAATCAAGGGAATGCATTTGGAGTCCCAAAATGTGATTTCCAGCAATTCTGAAAAATGCATTCAATGACCCCTGGATGACTTCAGTGACCTTGACCATATTGTGAACCTCTACCAATTGTCGACTCATTTGGTGTTGGTCCCAGGTTTATACATCATGAATCATACCGTTCTTGAGATATGAGTGTGATCCACTTTCAAACATTTTGGCCACGCCCACTTTTTTTCATGTCAAAATGCATGTATGAACTTCGGGAATGCATAAGCGGGTTAAAATAATGTGGATTTCCAGCAATTCTGAAGAATGCACTCATTGACCCTGGGTGACCTCAGTGACCTTGACCCATATTTTGATCCCCACATTGAGTTTCAACTCATTTGCTGTTGCTCCCAGGTCCATACGTCATGCCATGCTTGAGATATGAGCATGAGCAACTAACAAAATATTTGGCCAGACCCACTTATTTTAAAATAAAAATAAAGATACGACTTTTCGTTCTCGAGTTATCATGCAAACAGGGAAGCGCATAGAAGACAGCAGAAGAAGAAGAAGAAGAAGAAGAAGAAGAAAAGAAGAAGAAGAAGAAGAAGAAGAAGAAGAAGAAGAAGAAGAAGAAAAAAGAAAATAAATAAGGAAAAATAAACATACAAAAACAATAGTCTGGGTGTTTCACACAAATTAAAAAATAAGATAAAAAAAGAATGATATGGTTTTTTTTGGAGTGGGGGGGGGGGGGGGGGGGGGGTAGCGACACATTCAGCAACCATCGAGCAACAGCGGTTAATTGCCCATATTTGGGTCGCACAATTACGGTTAGCAGTGATTGAAGAAACTACGTTATCAACATGCTGTACACCTCAGTATACAGAAGCGCAAGCGTTCTACACCCACCCAACTAGTCAGGTTGGCATGAAGTGTCGTGCCAAATAACACAATCAATGCAGGGTCCCAAATTCAGTGTGCTAACCACGAGTTGACGAGCTTCCAATGAAAACTTCTTATCCAACATTAATGTCACGTTAGGCTATACGTGTACTAAGTATCTGAATTTTTAACAAGTGGGCTCAACCCGCCTATCCCATCTGTAGTTAGTGCAAGACTCTCGTAATATACCTATAGAAGCTTGGTGTGCCAAATATTCACCACGAGTGGTGAACATTTGGTACAACAAGCTACTTTGGGTATATTTTATTTTATTTATACCATGATCGTCAGATTATTAAGAGTCGCTATTATTTTTTCTCGATTTTACTGAGCAGCAGCCATAAATACGTGCCAATTTGTTTTTGTTTACACGAGGATTGGTGGGCGGTACTTCCGCTGTCAGTTTTATCACCGAAACGAAATTGAAAAAGGAAGAGGACCTTTTCATTTTAGCAACATACTAACATACTATTTCGAGTTATGAATGCTTTATTAACATGAGACAATGCATGTTAATTTATTTTAGGTGTTTTATGGGGTAAACTCATATAAAAACGTAATAAATAATTGCCACTTTCATTTCACTCTTCGCGAGAGGCGACGTGCGATAAATTTAGACAAGTTTGCAGTCAGGTCGAGGCGACGTGCGATAAATTTAGACAAGTTTGCATTCAGGTCGACGTCACCAAAGGTCAACTTGGATGTAGTTCCACTGTAGGTGTAAATTTTAACTACTGAAATCCCATTGCTGGCGTGTTCACCACGGTTGGTGTATAAAGCTACAATCTATGTCATAGGTTTTTTTTATGTATAGTAGAATAGGTAATCATGGTATCAATTTAATCCCATTGCTGGCGTGTTCACCACGGTTGGTGTATAAAGCTACAATCTATGTCATAGGTTTTTTTTATGTATAGTAGAATAGGTAATCATGGTATCAATTTAATCCCATTGCTGGCGTGTTCACCACGGTTGGTGTATAAAGCTACAATCTATGTCATAGGTTTTTTTATGTATAGTAGAATAGGTAATCATGGTATCAATTTAATCCCATTGCTGGCGTGTTCACCACGGTTGGTGTATAAAGCTACAATCTATGTCATAGGTTTTTTATGTATAGTAGAATAGGTAATCATGGTATCAATTTAATCCCATTGCTGGCGTGTTCACCACGGTTGGTGTATAAAGCTACAATCTATGTCATAGGTTTTTTTATGTATAGTAGAATAGGTAATCATGGTATCAATTTAATCCCATTGCTGGCGTGTTCACCACGGTTGGTGTATAAAGCTACAATCTATGTCATAGGTTTTTTTATGTATAGTAGAATAGGTAATCATGGTATCAATTTAATCCCATTGCTGGCGTGTTCACCACGGTTGGTGTATAAAGCTACAATCTATGTCATAGGTTTTTTATTATGTATAGTAGAATAGGTAATCATGGTATCAATTTAATCCCATTGCTGGCGTGTTCACCACGGTTGGTGTATAAAGCTACAATCTATGTCATAGGTTTTTTTTATGTATAGTAGAATAGGTAATCATGGTATCAATTTAATCCCATTGCTGGCGTGTTCACCACGGTTGGTGTATAAAGCTACAATCTATGTCATAGGTTTTTTTATGTATAGTAGAATAGGTAATCATGGTATCAATTTAATCCCATTGCTTGCGTGTTCACCACGGTTGGTGTATAAAGCTACAATCTATGTCATAGTTTTTTTTATATATAGTAGAATAGGTAATCATGGTATCAATTTAATCCCATTGCTGGCGTGTTCACCACGGTTGGTGTATAAAGCTACAATCTATGTCATAGGTTTTTTTATGTATAGTAGAATAGGTAATCATGGTATCAATTTAATCCCATTGCTGGCGTGTTCACCACGGTTGGTGTATAAAGCTACAATCTATGTCATAGTTTTTTTTATGTATAGTAGAATAGGTAATCATGGTATCAATTTAATCCCATTGCTGGCGTGTTCACCACGGTTGGTGCATAAAGCTACAATCTATGTCATAGGTTTTTT
The DNA here is from genome assembly GCA_031216915.1 of Pictodentalium vernedei. Classification (NCBI taxonomy): domain Eukaryota; kingdom Metazoa; phylum Mollusca; class Scaphopoda; order Dentaliida; family Dentaliidae; genus Pictodentalium; species Pictodentalium vernedei. The sequence continues at coordinate 56,023,524 of CM062297.1, forward strand.
TATGTATAGTAGAATAGGTAATCATGGTATCAATTTAATCCCATTGCTGGCGTGTTCACCACGGTTGGTGTATAAAGCTACAATCTATGTCATAGGTTTTTTTATGTATAGTAGAATAGGTAATCATGGTATCAATTTAATCCCATTGCTGGCGTGTTCACCACGGTTGGTGTATAAAGCTACAATCTATGTCATAGGTTTTTTATGTATAGTAGAATAGGTAATCATGGTATCAATTTAATCCCATTGCGGGCGTGTTCACCACGGTTGGTGTATAAAGCTACAATCTATGTCATAGTTTTTTTTATGTATAGTAGAATAGGTAATCATGGTATCAATTTAATCCCATTGCTGGCGTGTTCACCACGGTTGGTGTATAAAGCTACAATCTATGTCATAGGTTTTTTTTATGTATAGTAGAATAGGTAATCATGGTATCAATTTAATCCCATTGCTGGCGTGTTCACCACGGTTGGTGTATAAAGCTACAATCTATGTCATAGGTTTTTTTATGTATAGTAGAATAGGTAATCATGGTATCAATTTAATCCCATTGCTGGCGTGTTCACCACGGTTGGTGTATAAAGCTACAATCTATGTCATAGTTTTTTTTATGTATACTAGAATAGGTAATCATGGTATCAATTTAATCCCATTACTGGCGTGTTCACCACGGTTGGTGTATAAAGCTACAATCTATGTCATAGTTTTTTTTATGTATAGTAGAATAGGTAATCATGGTATCAATTTAATCCCATTGCTGGCGTGTTCACCACGGTTGGTGTATAAAGCTACAATCTATGTCATAAGTTTTTTTATGTATAGTAGAATAGGTAATCATGGTATCAATTTAATCCCATTGCTGGCGTGTTCACCACGGTTGGTGTATAAAGCTACAATCTATGTCATAAGTTTTTTATGTATAGTAGAATAGGTAATCATGGTATCAATTTAATCCCATTGCTGGCGTGTTCACCACGGTTGGTGTATAAAGCTACAATCTATGTCATAAGTTTTTTTATGTATAGTAGAATAGGTAATCATGGTATCAATTTAATCCCATTGCTGGCGTGTTCACCACGGTTGGTGTATAAAGCTACAATCTATGTCATAGGTTTTTTTATGTATAGTAGAATAGGTAATCATGGTATCAATTTAATCCCATTGCTGGCGTGTTCACCACGGTTGGTGTATAAAGCTACAATCTATGTCATAGATTTTTTTATGTATAGTAGAATAGGTAATCATGGTATCAGTTTAATCCCATTGCTGGAGTGTTCACCACGGTTGGTGTATAAAGCTACAATCTATGTCATAGGTTTTTTTATGTATAGTAGAATAGGTAATCATGGTATCAATTTAATCCCATTGCTGGCGTGTTCACCACGGTTGGTGTATAAAGCTACAATCTATGTCATAGGTTTTTTTTATGTATAGTAGAATAGGTAATCATGGTATCAATTTAATCCCATTGCTGGCGTGTTCACCACGGTTGGTGTATAAAGCTACAATCTATGTCATAGATTTTTTTTATGTATAGTAGAATAGGTAATCATGGTATCAATTTAATCCCATTGCTGGCGTGTTCACCACGGTTGGTGTATAAAGCTACAATCTATGTCATAGGTTTTTTTATGTATAGTAGAATAGGTAATCATGGTATCAATTTAATCCCATTGCTGGTGTGTTCACCACGGTTGGTGTATAAAGCTACAATCTATGTCATAGGTTTTTTTTATGTATAGTAGAATAGGTAATCATGGTATCAATTTAATCCCATTGCTGGCGTGTTCACCACGGTTGGTGTATAAAGCTACAATCTATGTCATAGGTTTTTTTATGTATAGTAGAATAGGTAATCATGGTATCAATTTAATCCCATTACTGGCGTGTTCACCACGGTTGGTGTATAAAGCTACAATCTATGTCATAGTTTTTTTTATGTATAGTAGAATAAGTAATCATGGTATCAATTTAATCCCATTACTGGCGTGTTCACCACGGTTGGTGTATAAAGCTACAATCTATGTCATAGTTTTTTTTAAGTATAGTAGAATAGGTAATCATGGTATCAATTTAATCCCATTGCTGGCGTGTTCACCACGGTTGGTGTATAAAGCTACAATCTATGTCATAGTTTTTTTTATATATAGTAGAATAGGTAATCATGGTATCAATTTAATCCCATTGCTGGCGTGGTCACCACGGTTGGTGTATAAAGCTACAATCTATGTCATAGTTTTTTTATTATGTATAGTAGAATAGTTAATCATGGTGTCAATTTAATCCCATTGCTGGCGTGTTCACCACGGTTGGTGTATAAAGCTACAATTTATGTCATAGGTTTTTTTTATGTATAGTAGAATAGGTAATCATGGATTCAATTTAATCCCATTGCTGGCGTGTTCACCACGGTTGGTGTATAAAGCTACAATCTATGTCATAGGTTTTTTTTATGTATAGTAGAATAGTTAATCATGGTATCAATTTAATCCCATTGCTGGCGTGTTCACCACGGTTGGTGTATAAAGCTACAATCTATGTCATAGTTTTTTTATTATGTATAGTAGAATAGTTAATCATGGTATCAATTTAATCCTATTGCTGGCGTGTTCACCACGGTTGGTGTATAAAGCTACAATCTATGTCATAGGTTTTTTTTATGTATAGTAGAATAGGTAATCATGGTATCAATTTAATCCCATTGCTGGCGTGTTCACCACGGTTGGTGTATAAAGCTACAATCTATGTCATAGGTTTTTTTTATGTATAGTAGAATAGTTAATCATGGTATCAATTTAATCCCATTGCTGGCGTGTTCACCACGGTTGGTGTATAAAGCTACAATCTATGTCATAGTTTTTTTATTATGTATAGTAGAATAGTTAATCATGGTATCAATTTAATCCCATTGCTGGCGTGTTCACCACGGTTGGTGTATAAAGCTACAATCTATGTCATAGTCTTTTTTATGTATAGTAGAATAGGTAATCATGGTATCAATTTAATCCCATTGCTGGCGTGTTCACCACGGTTGGTGTATAAAGCTACAATCTATGTCATAGGTTTTTTTTATGTATAGTAGAATAGTTAATCATGGTATCAATTTAATCCCATTGCTGGCGTGTTCACCACGGTTGGTGTATAAAGCTACAATCTATGTCATAGGTTTTTTTATATATAGTAGAATAGGTAATCATGGTACCAATTTAATCCCATTGCTGGCGTGTTCACCACGGTTGGTGTATAAAGCTACAATCTATGTCATAGGTTTTTTTATATATAGTAGAATAGGTAATCATGGTGTCAATTTAATCCCATTACTGGCGTGTTCACCACGGTTGGTGTATAAAGCTACAATCTATGTCATAGGTTTTTTTATATATAGTAGAATAGGTAATCATGGTATCAATTTAATCCCATTGCTGGCGTGTTCACCACGGTTGGTGTATAAAGCTACAATCTATGTCATAGGTTTTTTTATATATAGTAGAATAGGTAATCATGGTATCAATTTAATCCCATTACTGGCGTGTTCACCACGGTTGGTGTATAAAGCTACAATCTATGTCATAGGTTTTTTTATATATAGTAGAATAGGTAATCATGGTATCAATTTAATCCCATTGCTGGCGTGTTCACCACGGTTGGTGTATAAAGCTACAATCTATGTCATAGGTTTTTTTATGCATAGTAGAATAGGTAATCATGGTATCAATTTAATCCCATTGCTGGCGTGTTCACCACGGTTGGTGTATAAAGCTACAATCTATGTCATAGGTTTTTTTATATATAGTAGAATAGGTGATCATGGTATCAATTTAATCCCATTGCTGGCGTGTTCACCACGGTTGGTGTATAAAGCTACAATCTATGTCATAGGTTTTTTATATATAGTAGAATAGGTAATCATGGTATCAATTTAATCCCATTGCTGGCGTGTTCACCACGGTTGGTGTATAAAGCTACAATCTATGTCATAGGTTTTTTTATATATAGTAGAATAGGTAATCATGGTATCAATTTAATCCCATTGCTGGCGTGTTCACCACGGTTGGTGTATAAAGCTACAATCTATGTCATAGTTTTTTTTATATATAGTAGAATAGTTAATCATGGTATCAATTTAATCCCATTGCTGGCGTGTTCACCACGGTTGGTGTATAAAGCTACAATCTATGTCATAGGTTTTTTTATGTATAGTAGAATATGTAATCATGGTATCAATTTAATCCCATTGCTGGCGTGTTCACCACGGTTGGTGTATAAAGCTACAATCTATGTCATAGGTTTTTTTTATGTATAGTAGAATAGTTAATCATGGTATCAATTTAATCCCATTGCTGGCGTGTTCACCACGGTTGGTGTATAAAGCTACAATCTATGTCATAGGTTTTTTTATGTATAGTAGAATATGTAATCATGGTATCAATTTAATCCCATTGCTGGCGTGTTCACCACGGTTGGTGTATAAAGCTACAATCTATGACATAGGTTTTTTTATGTATAGTAGAATAGGTAATCATGGTATCAATTTAATCCCATTGCTGGCGTGTTCACCACGGTTGGTGTATGAAGCTACAATCTATGTCATAGGTTTTTTTATGTATAGTAGAATAGGTAATCATGGTATCAATTTAATCCCATTGCTGGTGTGTTCACCACGGTTGGTGTATAAAGCTACAATCTATGTCATAGGTTTTTTTTTATATATAGTAGAATAGGTAATCATGGTATCAATTTAATCCCATTGCTGGCGTGTTCACCACGGTTGGTGTATAAAGCTACAATCTATGTCATAGGTTTTTTTATATATAGTAGAATAGGTAATCATGGTATCAATTTAATCCCATTGCTGGCGTGTTCACCACGGTTGGTGTATAAAGCTACAATCTATGTCATAGGTTTTTTATGTATAGTAGAATAGGTAATCATGGTATCAATTTAATCCCATTGCTGGCGTGTTCACCACGGTTGGTGTATAAAGCTACAATCTATGTCATAGGTTTTTTTTATATATAGTAGAATAGGTAATCATGGTATCAATTTAATCCCATTGCTGGCGTGTTCACCACGGTTGGTGTATAAAGCTACAATCTATGTCATAGGTTTTTTTATATATAGTAGAATAGGTAATCATGGTATCAATTTAATCCCATTGCTGGCGTGTTCACCACGGTTGGTGTATAAAGCTACAATCTATGTCATAGGTTTTTTTATATATAGTAGAATAGGTAATCATGGTATCAATTTAATCCCATTGCTGGTGTGTTCACCACGGTTGGTGTATAAAGCTACAATCTATGTCATAGATTTTTTTTATGTATAGTAGAATAGGTAATCATGGTATCAATTTAATCCCATTGCTGGCGTGTTCACCACGGTTGGTGTATAAAGCTACAATCTATGTCATAGGTTTTTTTATGTACAGTAGAATAGGTAATCATGGTATCAATTTAATCCCATTGCTGGTGTGTTCACCACGGTTGGTGTATAAAGCTACAATCTATGTCATAGGTTTTTTTTATGTATAGTAGAATAGGTAATCATGGTATCAATTTAATCCCATTGCTGGCGTGTTCACCACGGTTGGTGTATAAAGCTACAATGTATGTCATAGGTTTTTTATGTATAGTAGAATAGGTAATCATGGTATCAATTTAATCCCATTACTGGCGTGTTCACCACGGTTGGTGTATAAAGCTACAATCTATGTCATAGTTTGTTTTATGTATAGTAGAATAAGTAATCATGGTATCAATTTAATCCCATTACTGGCGTGTTCACCACGGTTTGTGTATAAAGCTACAATCTATGTCATAGTTTTTTTTATGTATAGTAGAATAGGTAATCATGGTATCAATTTAATCCCATTGCTGGCGTGTTCACCACGGTTGGTGTATAAAGCTACAATCTATGTCATAGTTTTTTTTATATATAGTAGAATAGGTAATCATGGTATCAATTTAATCCCATTGCTGGCGTGTTCACCACGGTTGGTGTATAAAGCTACAATCTATGTCATAGTTTTTTTATTATGTATAGTAGAATAGTTAATCATGGTATCAATTTAATCCCATTGCTGGCGTGTTCACCACGGTTGGTGTATAAAGCTACAATCTATGTCATAGGTTTTTTTTATGTATAGTAGAATAGGTAATCATGGTATCAATTTAATCCCATTGCTGGCGTGTTCACCACGGTTGGTGTATAAAGCTACAATCTATGTCATAGGTTTTTTTTATGTATAGTAGAATAGTTAATCATGGTATCAATTTAATCCCATTGCTGGCGTGTTCACCACGGTTGGTGTATAAAGCTACAATCTATGTCATAGTTTTTTTATTATGTATAGTAGAATAGTTAATCATGGTATCAATTTAATCCCATTGCTGGCGTGTTCACCACGGTTGGTGTATAAAGCTACAATCTATGTCATAGTTTTTTTTATGTATAGTAGAATAGGTAATCATGGTATCAATTTAATCCCATTGCTGGCGTGTTCACCACGGTTGGTGTATAAAGCTACAATCTATGTCATAGGTTTTTTTATGTATAGTAGAATAGTTAATCATGGTATCAATTTAATCCCATTGCTGGCGTGTTCACCACGGTTGGTGTATAAAGCTACAATCTATGTCATAGTTTTTTTTATGTATAGTAGAATAGGTAATCATGGTATCAATTTAATCCCATTGCTGGCGTGTTCACCACGGTTGGTGTATAAAGCTACAATCTATGTCATAGGTTTTTTTATGTATAGTAGAATAGTTAATCATGGTATCAATTTAATCCCATTGCTGGCGTGTTCACCACGGTTGGTGTATAAAGCTACAATCTATGTCATAGGTTTTTTTATATATAGTAGAATAGGTAATCATGCTATCAATTTAATCCCATTGCTGGCGTGTTCACCACGGTTGGTGTATAAAGCTACAATCTATGTCATAGGTTTTTTTATATATAGTAGAATAGGTAATCATGGTATCAATTTAATCCCATTGCTGGCGTGTTCACCACGGTTGGTGTATAAAGCTACAATCTATGTGATAGTTTTTTTTATATATAGTAGAATAGGTAATCATGGTATCAATTTAATCCCATTGCTGGCGTGTTCACCACGGTTGGTGTATAAAGCTACAATCTATGTCATAGTTTTTTATGTATAGTAGAATAGGTAATCATGGTATCAATTTAGTCCCATTGCTGGCGTGTTCACCACGGTCGGTGTATAAAGCTACAATCTATGTCATAGGTTTTTTTATGTATAGTAGAATAGTTAATCATGGTATCAATTTAATCCCATTGCTGGCGTGTTCACCACGGTTGGTGTATAAAGCTACAATCTATGTCATAGGTTTTTTTATGTATAGTAGAATATGTAATCATGGTATCAATTTAATCCCATTGCTGGCGTGTTCACCACGGTTGGTGTATAAAGCTACAATCTATGTCATAGGTTTTTTTATGTATAGTAGAATAGTTAATCATGGTATCAATTTAATCCCATTGCTGGCGTGTTCACCACGGTTGGTGTATAAAGCTACAATCTATGTCATAGGTTTTTTTATGTATAGTAGAATATGTAATCATGGTATCAATTTAATCCCATTGCTGGCGTGTTCACCACGGTTGGTGTATAAAGCTACAATCTATGACATAGGTTTTTTTATGTATAGTAGAATAGGTAATCATGGTATCAATTTAATCCCATTGCTGGCGTGTTCACCACGGTTGGTGTATAAAGCTACAATCTATGTCATAGGTTTTTTTATGTATAGTAGAATAGGTAATCATGGTATCAATTTAATCCCATTGCTGGTGTGTTCACCACGGTTGGTGTATAAAGCTACAATCTATGTCATAGGTTTTTTTTTTATATATAGTAGAATAGGTAATCATGGTATCAATTTAATCCCATTGCTGGCGTGTTCACCACGGTTGGTGTATAAAGCTACAATCTATGTCATAGGTTTTTTTATATATAGTAGAATAGGTAATCATGGTATCAATTTAATCCCATTGCTGGCGTGTTCACCACGGTTGGTGTATAAAGCTACAATCTATGTCATAGGTTTTTTTTATGTATAGTAGAATAGGTAATCATGGTATCAATTTAATCCCATTGCTGGCGTGTTCACCACGGTTGGTGTATAAAGCTACAATCTATGTCATAGGTTTTTTTTATATATAGTAGAATAGGTAATCATGGTATCAATTTAATCCCATTGCTGGCGTGTTCACCACGGTTGGTGTATAAAGCTACAATCTATGTCATAGGTTTTTTTATATATAGTAGAATAGGTAATCATGGTATCAATTTAATCCCATTGCTGGCGTGTTCACCACGGTTGGTGTATAAAGCTACAATCTATGTCATAGGTTTTTTTATATATAGTAGAATAGGTAATCATGGTATCAATTTAATCCCATTGCTGGTGTGTTCACCACGGTTGGTGTATAAAGCTACAATCTATGTCATAGATTTTTTTTATGTATAGTAGAATAGGTAATCATGGTATCAATTTAATCCCATTGCTGGCGTGTTCACCACGGTTGGTGTATAAAGCTACAATCTATGTCATAGGTTTTTTTATGTACAGTAGAATAGGTAATCATGGTATCAATTTAATCCCATTGCTGGTGTGTTCACCACGGTTGGTGTATAAAGCTACAATCTATGTCATAGGTTTTTTTTATGTATAGTAGAATAGGTAATCATGGTATCAATTTAATCCCATTGCTGGCGTGTTCACCACGGTTGGTGTATAAAGCTACAATCTATGTCATAGGTTTTTTATGTATAGTAGAATAGGTAATCATGGTATCAATTTAATCCCATTACTGGCGTGTTCACCACGGTTGGTGTATAAAGCTACAATCTATGTCATAGTTTGTTTTATGTATAGTAGAATAAGTAATCATGGTATCAATTTAATCCCATTACTGGCGTGTTCACCACGGTTTGTGTATAAAGCTACAATCTATGTCATAGTTTTTTTTATGTATAGTAGAATAGGTAATCATGGTATCAATTTAATCCCATTGCTGGCGTGTTCACCACGGTTGGTGTATAAAGCTACAATCTATGTCATAGTTTTTTTTATATATAGTAGAATAGGTAATCATGGTATCAATTTAATCCCATTGCTGGCGTGTTCACCACGGTTGGTGTATAAAGCTACAATCTATGTCATAGTTTTTTTATTATGTATAGTAGAATAGTTAATCATGGTATCAATTTAATCCCATTGCTGGCGTGTTCACCACGGTTGGTGTATAAAGCTACAATCTATGTCATAGGTTTTTTTTATGTATAGTAGAATAGGTAATCATGGTATCAATTTAATCCCATTGCTGGCGTGTTCACCACGGTTGGTGTATAAAGCTACAATCTATGTCATAGGTTTTTTTTATGTATAGTAGAATAGTTAATCATGGTATCAATTTAATCCCATTGCTGGCGTGTTCACCACGGTTGGTGTATAAAGCTACAATCTATGTCATAGTTTTTTTATTATGTATAGTAGAATAGTTAATCATGGTATCAATTTAATCCCATTGCTGGCGTGTTCACCACGGTTGGTGTATAAAGCTACAATCTATGTCATAGTTTTTTTTATGTATAGTAGAATAGGTAATCATGGTATCAATTTAATCCCATTGCTGGCGTGTTCACCACGGTTGGTGTATAAAGCTACAATCTATGTCATAGGTTTTTTTTATGTATAGTAGAATAGTTAATCATGGTATCAATTTAATCCCATTGCTGGCGTGTTCACCACGGTTGGTGTATAAAGCTACAATCTATGTCATAGGTTTTTTTATATATAGTAGAATAGGTAATCATGGTATCAATTTAATCCCATTGCTGGCGTGTTCACCACGGTTGGTGTATAAAGCTACAATCTATGTCATAGGTTTTTTTATATATAGTAGAATAGGTAATCATGGTATCAATTTAATCCCATTACTGGCGTGTTCACCACGGTTGGTGTATAAAGCTACAATCTATGTCGTAGGTTTTTTATATATAGTAGAATAGGTAATCATGGTATCAATTTAATCCCATTGCTGGCGTGTTCACCACGGTTGGTGTATAAAGCTACAATCTATGTCATAGGTTTTTTTATATATAGTAGAATAGGTAATCATGGTATCAATTTAATCCCATTACTGGCGTGTTCACCACGGTTGGTGTATAAAGGTACAATCTATGTCATAGGTTTTTTTATATATAGTAGAATAGGTAATCATGGTATCAATTTAATCCCATTGCTGGCGTGTTCACCACGGTTGGTGTATAAAGCTACAATCTATGTCATAGGTTTTTTTATGTATAGTAGAATAGGTAATCATGGTATCAATTTAATCCCATTGCTGGCGTGTTCACCACGGTTGGTGTATAAAGCTACAATCTATGTCATAGGTTTTTTTATATATAGTAGAATAGGTAATCATGGTATCAATTTAATCCCATTGCTGGCGTGTTCACCACGGTTGGTGTATAAAGCTACAATCTATGTCATAGGTTTTTTTATATATAGTAGAATAGGTAATCATGGTATCAATTTAATCCCATTGCTGGCGTGTTCACCACGGTTGGTGTATAAAGCTACAATCTATGTCATAGGTTTTTTTATATATAGTAGAATAGGTAATCATGGTATCAATTTAATCCCATTGCTGGCATGTTCACCACGGTTGGTGTATAAAGCTACAATCTATGTCATAGTTTTTTTTTATATATAGTAGAATAGGTAATCATGGTATCAATTTAATCCCATTGCTGGCGTGTTCACCACGGTTGGTGTATAAAGCTACAATCTATGTCATAGGTTTTTTTTATATATAGTAGAATAGGTAATCATGGTATCAATTTAATCCCATTGCTGGCGTGTTCACCACGGTTGGTGTATAAAGCTACAATCTATGTCATAGGTTTTTTTATATATAGTAGAATAGGTAATCATGGTATCAATTTAATCCCATTGCTGGCGTGTTCACCACGGTTGGTGTATAAAGCTACAATCTATGTCATAGTTTTTTTTATATATAGTAGAATAGGTAATCATGGTATCAATTTAATCCCATTGCTGGCGTGTTCACCACGGTTGATGTATAAAGCTACAATCTATGTCATAGTTTTTTTTATGTATAGTAGAATAGGTAATCATGGTATCAATTTAATCCCATTGCTGGCGTGTTCACCACGGTCGGTGTATAAAGCTACAATCTATGTCATAGGTTTTTTTATGTATAGTAGAATAGTTAATCATGGTATCAATTTAATCCCATTGCTGGCGTGTTCACCACGGTTGGTGTATAAAGCTACAATCTATGTCATAGGTTTTTTTATGTATGGTAGAATATGTAATCATGGTATCAATTTAATCCCATTGCTGGCGTGTTCACCACGGTTGGTGTATAAAGCTACAATCTATGTCATAGGTTTTTTTTATGTATAGTAGAATAGTTAATCATGATATCAATTTAATCCCATTGCTGGCGTGTTCACCACGGTTGGTGTATAAAGCTACAATCTATGTCATAGGTTTTTTTATGTATAGTAGAATATGTAATCATGGTATCAATTTAATCCCATTGCTGGCGTGTTCACCACGGTTGGTGTATAAAGCTACAATCTATGACATAGGTTTTTTTATGTATAGTAGAATAGGTAATCATGGTATCAATTTAATCCCATTGCTGGCGTGTTCACCACGGTTGGTGTATAAAGCTACAATCTATGTCATAGGTTTTTTTATGTATAGTAGAATAGGTAATCATGGTATCAATTTAATCCCATTGCTGGCGTGTTCACCACGGTTGGTGTATAAAGCTACAATCTATGTCATAGGTTTTTTTTATATATAGTAGAATAGGTAATCATGGTATCAATTTAATCCCATTGCTGGCGTGTTCACCACGGTTGGTGTATAAAGCTACAATCTATGTCATAGGTTTTTTTATATATAGTAGAATAGGTAATCATGGTATCAATTTAATCCCATTGCTGGCGTGTTCACCACGGTTGGTGTATAAAGCTACAATCTATGTCATAGGTTTTTTTTATGTATAGTAGAATAGGTAATCATGGTATCAATTTAATCCCATTGCTGGCGTGTTCACCACGGTTGGTGTATAAAGCTACAATCTATGTCATAGGTTTTTTTTATATATAGTAGAATAGGTAATCATGGTATCAATTTAATCCCATTGCTGGCGTGTTCACCACGGTTGGTGTATAAAGCTACAATCTATGTCATAGGTTTTTTTATATATAGTAGAATAGGTAATCATGGTATCAATTTAATCCCATTGCTGGCGTGTTCACCACGGTTGGGGTATAAAGCTACAATCTATGTCATAGGTTTTTTTATATATAGTAGAATAGGTAATCATGGTATTAATTTAATCCCATTGCTGGTGTGTTCACCACGGTTGGTGTATAAAGCTACAATCTATGTCATAGATTTTTTTTATGTATAGTAGAATAGGTAATCATGGTATCAATTTAATCCCATTGCTGGCGTGTTCACCACGGTTGGTGTATAAAGCTACAATCTATGTCATAGGTTTTTTTATGTATAGTAGAATAGGTAATCATGGTATCAATTTAATCCCATTGCTGGTGTGTTCACCACGGTTGGTGTATAAAGCTACAATCTATGTCATAGGTTTTTTTTATGTATAGTAGAATAGGTAATCATGGTATCAATTTAATCCCATTGCTGGCGTGTTCACCACGGTTGGTGTATAAAGCTACAATCTATGTCATAGGTTTTTTTATGTATAGTAGAATAGGTAATCATGGTATCAATTTAATCCCATTACTGGCGTGTTCACCACGGTTGGTGTATAAATCTACAATCTATGTCATAGTTTTTTTTATGTATAGTAGAATAAGTAATCATGGTATCAATTTAATCCCATTACTGGCGTGTTCACCACGGTTTGTGTATAAAGCTACAATCTATGTCATAGTTTTTTTATGTATAGTAGAATAGGTAATCATGGTATCAATTTAATCCCATTGCTGGCGTGTTCACCACGGTTGGTGTATAAAGCTACAATCTATGTCATAGTTTTTTTTATATATAGTAGAATAGGTAATCATGGTATCAATTTAATCCCATTGCTGGCGTGTTCACCACGGTTGGTGTATAAAGCTACAATCTATGTCATAGTTTTTTTATTATGTATAGTAGAATAGTTAATCATGGTATCAATTTAATCCCATTGCTGGCGTGTTCACCACGGTTGGTGTATAAAGCTACAATCTATGTCATAGGTTTTTTTTATGTATAGTAGAATAGGTAATCATGGTATCAATTTAATCCCATTGCTGGCGTGTTCACCACGGTTGGTGTATAAAGCTACAATCTATGTCATAGGTTTTTTTTATGTATAGTAGAATAGTTAATCATGGTATCAATTTAATCCCATTGCTGGCGTGTTCACCACGGTTGGTGTATAAAGCTACAATCTATGTCATAGTTTTTTTATTATGTATAGTAGAATAGTTAATCATGGTATCAATTTAATCCCATTGCTGGCGTGTTCACCACGGTTGGTGTATAAAGCTACAATCTATGTCATAGGTTTTTTTTATGTATAGTAGAATAGGTAATCATGGTATCAATTTAATCCCATTGCTGGCGTGTTCACCACGGTTGGTGTATAAAGCTACAATCTATGTCATAGGTTTTTTTATGTATAGTAGAATAGTTAATCGTGGCATCAATTTAATCCCATTGCTGGCGTGTTCACCACGGTTGGTGTATAAAGCTACAATCTATGTCATAGTTTTTTTATTATAGATAGTAGAATAGTTAATCATGGTATCAATTTAATCCCATTGCTGGCGTGTTCACCACGGTTGGTGTATAAAGCTACAATCTATGTCATAGTTTTTTTTATGTAGAGTAGAATAGGTAATCATGGTATCAATTTAATCCCATTGCTGGCGTGTTCACCACGGTTGGTGTATAAAGCTACAATCTATGTCATAGGTTTTTTTTATGTATAGTAGAATAGTTAATCATGGTATCAATTTAATCCCATTGCTGGCGTGTTCACCACGGTTGGTGTATAAAGCTACAATCTATGTCATAGGTTTTTTTATATATAGTAGAATAGGTAATCATGGTATCAATTTAATCCCATTGCTGGCGTGTTCACCACGGTTGGTGTATAAAGCTACAATCTATGTCATAGGTTTTTTTATATATAGTAGAATAGGTAATCATGGTATCAATTTAATCCCATTACTGGCGTGTTCACCACGGTTGGTGTATAAAGCTACAATCTATGTCATAGGTTTTTTTATATATAGTAGAATAGGTAATCATGGTATCAATTTAATCCCATTGCTGGCGTGTTCACCACGGTTGGTGTATAAAGCTACAATCTATGTCATAGGTTTTTTTATATATAGTAGAATAGGTAATCATGGTATCAATTTAATCCCATTACTGGGGTGTTCACCACGGTTGGTGTATAAAGCTACAATCTATGTCATAGGTTTTTTTATATATAGTAGAATAGGTAATCATGGTATCAATTTAATCCCATTGCTGGCGTGTTCACCACGGTTGGTGTATAAAGCTACAATCTATGTCATAGGTTTTTTTATGTATAGTAGAATAGGTAATCATGGTATCAATTTAATCCCATTGCTGGCGTGTTCACCACGGTTGGTGTATAAAGCTACAATCTATGTCATAGGTTTTTTTATATATAGTAGAATAGGTAATCATGGTATCAATTTAATCCCATTGCTGGCGTGTTCACCACGGTTGGTGTATAAAGCTACAATCTATGTCATAGGTTTTTTTATATATAGTAGAATAGGTAATCATGGTATCAATTTAATCCCATTGCTGGCGTGTTCACCACGGTTGGTGTATAAAGCTACAATCTATGTCATAGGTTTTTTTATATATAGTAGAATAGGTAATCATGGTATCAATTTAATCCCATTGCTGGCGTATTCACCACGGTTGGTGTATAAAGCTACAATCTATGTCATAGTTTTTTTTATATATAGTAGAATAGGTAATCATGGTATCAATTTAATCCCATTGCTGGCGTGTTCACCACGGTTGGTGTATAAAGCTACAATCTATGTGATAGTTTTTTTTATGTATAGTCGAATAGGTAATCATGGTATCAATTTAATCCCATTGCTGGCGTGTTCACCACGGTCGGTGTATAAAGCTACAATCTATGTCATAGGTTTTTTTATGTATAGTAGAATAGTTAATCATGGTATCAATTTAATCCCATTGCTGGCGTGTTCACCACGGTTGGTGTATAAAGCTACAATCTATGTCATATGTTTTTTTATGTATAGTAGAATATGTAATCATGGTATCAATTTAATCCCATTGCTGGCGTGTTCACCACGGTTGGTGTATAAAGCTACAATCTATGTCATAGGTTTTTTTTATGTATAGTAGAATAGTTAATCATGGTATCAATTTAATCCCATTGCTGGCGTGTTCACCACGGTTGGTGTATAAAGCTACAATCTATGTCATAGGTTTTTTTATGTATAGTAGAATATGTAATCATGGTATCAATTTAATCCCATTGCTGGCGTGTTCACCACGGTTGGTGTATAAAGCTACAATCTATGACATAGGTTTTTTTATGTATAGTAGAATAGGTAATCATGGTATCAATTTAATCCCATTGCTGGCGTGTTCACCACGGTTGGTGTATAAAGCTACAATCTATGTCATAGGTTTTTTTATGTATAGTAGAATAGGTAATCATGGTATCAATTTAATCCCATTGCTGGCGTGTTCACCACGGTTGGTGTATAAAGCTACAATCTATGTCATAGGTTTTTTTTATATATAGTAGAATAGGTAATCATGGTATCAATTTAATCCCATTGCTGGCGTGTTCACCACGGTTGGTGTATAAAGCTACAATCTATGTCATAGGTTTTTTATATATAGTAGAATAGGTAATCATGGTATCAATTTAATCCCATTGCTGGCGTGTTCACCACGGTTGGTGTATAAAGCTACAATGTATGTCATAGGTTTTTTTTTATGTATAGTAGAATAGGTAATCATGGTATCAATTTAATCGCATTGCTGGCGTGTTCACCACGGTCGGTGTATAAAGCTACAATCTATGTCATAGGTTTTTTATATATAGTAGAATAGGTAATCATGGTATCAATTTAATCCCATTGCTGGCGTGTTCACCACGGTTGGTGTATAAAGCTACAATCTATGTCATAGTTTTTTTTATATATAGTAGAATAGGTAATCATGGTATCAATTTAATCCCATTGCTGGCGTGTTCACCACGGTTGGTGTATAAAGCTACAATCTATGTCATAGGTTTTTTTATATATAGTAGAATAGGTAATCATGGTATCAATTTAATCCCATTGCTGGCGTGTTCACCACGGTTGGTGTATAAAGCTACAATCTATGTCATAGTTTTTTTTATATATAGTAGAATAGGTAATCATGGTATCAATTTAATCCCATTGCTGGCGTGTTCACCACAGTTGGTGTATAAAGCTACAATCTATGTCATAGGTTTTTTTATATATAGTAGAATAGGTAATCATGGTATCAATTTAATCCCATTGCTGGCGTGTTCACCACAGTTGGTGTATAAAGCTACAATCTATGTCATAAGTTTTTTTATGTATAGTAGAATAGGTAATCATGGTATCAATTTAATCCCATTGCTGGCGTGTTCACCACGGTTGGTGTATAAAGCTACAATCTATGTCATAGGTTTTTTTTATGTATAGTAGAATAGGTAATCATGGTATCAATTTAATCCCATTTCTGGCGTGTTCACCACGGTTGGTGTATAAATCTACAATCTATGTCATAGTTTTTTTTATGTATAGTAGAATAAGTAATCATGGTATCAATTTAATCCCATTACTGGCGTGTTCACCACGGTTTGTGTATAAAGCTACAATCTATGTCATAGTTTTTTTTATGTATAGTAGAATAGGTAATCATGGTATCAATTTAATCCCATTGCTGGCGTGTTCACCACGGTTGGTGTATAAAGCTACAATCTATGTCATAGTTTTTTTTATATATAGTAGAATAGGTAATCATGGTATCAATTTAATCCCATTGCTGGCGTGTTCACCACGGTTGGTGTATAAAGCTACAATCTATGTCATAGTTTTTTTATTATGTATAGTAGAATAGTTAATCATGGTATCAATTTAATCCCATTGCTGGCGTGTTCACCACGGTTGGTGTATAAAGCTACAATCTATGTCATAGGATTTTTTTATGTATAGTAGAATAGGTAATCATGGTATCAATTTAATCCCATTGCTGGCGTGTTCACCACGGTTGGTGTATAAAGCTACAATCTATGTCATAGGTTTTTTTTATGTATAGTAGAATAGTTAATCATGGTATCAATTTAATCCCATTGCTGGCGTGTTCACCACGGTTGGTGTATAAAGCTACAATCTATGTCATAGTTTTTTTATTATGTATAGTAGAATAGTTAATCATGGTATCAATTTAATCCCATTGCTGGCGTGTTCACCACGGTTGGTGTATAAAGCTACAATCTATGTCATAGGTTTTTTTTATGTATAGTAGAATAGGTAATCATGGTATCAATTTAATCCCATTGCTGGCGTGTTCACCACGGTTGGTGTATAAAGCTACAATCTATGTCATAGGTTTTTTTATGTATAGTAGAATAGTTAATCATGGTATCAATTTAATCCCATTGCTGGCGTGTTCACCACGGTTGGTGTATAAAGCTACAATCTATGTCATAGTTTTTTTATTATGTATAGTAGAATAGTTAATCATGGTATCAATTTAATCCCATTGCTGGCGTGTTCACCACGGTTGGTGTATAAAGCTACAATCTATGTCATAGTTTTTTTTATGTATAGTAGAATAGGTAATCATGGTATCAATTTAATCCCATTGCTGGCGTGTTCACCACGGTTGGTGTATAAAGCTACAATCTATGTCACAGGTTTTTTTTATGTATAGTAGAATAGTTAATCATGGTATCAATTTAATCCCATTGCTGGCGTGTTCACCACGGTTGGTGTATAAAGCTACAATCTATGTCATAGGTTTTTTTATATATAGTAGAATAGGTAATCATGGTATCAATTTAATCCCATTGCTGGCGTGCTCACCACGGTTGGTGTATAAAGCTACAATCTATGTCATAGGTTTTTTTATATATAGTAGAATAGGTAATCATGGTATCAATTTAATCCCATTACTGGCGTGTTCACCACGGTTGGTGTATAAAGCTACAATCTATGTCATAGGTTTTTTTATATATAGTAGAATAGGTAATCATGGTATCAATTTAATCCCATTGCTGGCGTGTTCACCACGGTTGGTGTATAAAGCTACAATCTATGTCATAGGTTTTTTTATATATAGTAGAATAGGTAATCATGGTATCAATTTAATCCCATTACTGGCGTGTTCACCACGGTTGGTGTATAAAGCTACAATCTATGTCATAGGTTTTTTTATATATAGTAGAATAGGTAATCATGGTATCAATTTAATCCCATTGCTGGCGTGTTCACCACGGTTGGTGTATAAAGCTACAATCTATGTCATAGGTTTTTTTATGTATAGTAGAATAGGTAATCATGGTATCAATTTAATCCCATTGCTGGCGTGTTCACCACGGTTGGTGTATAAAGCTACAATCTATGTCATAGGTTTTTTTATATATAGTAGAATAGGTAATCATGGTATCAATTTAATCCCATTGCTGGCGTGTTCACCACGGTTGGTGTATAAAGCTACAATCTATGTCATAGGTTTTTTTATATATAGTAGAATAGGTAATCATGGTATCAATTTAATCCCATTGCTGGCGTGTTCACCACGGTTGGTGTATAAAGCTACAATCTATGTCATAGGTTTTTTATATATAGTAGAATAGGTAATCATGGTATCAATTTAATCCCATTGCTGGCGTATTCACCACGGTTGGTGTATAAAGCTACAATCTATGTCATAGTTTTTTTTATATATAGTAGAATAGGTAATCATGGTATCAATTTAATCCCATTGCTGGCGTGTTCACCACGGTTGGTGTATAAAGCTACAATCTATGTGATAGTTTTTTTTATGTATAGTAGAATAGGTAATCATGGTATCAATTTAATCCCATTGCTGGCGTGTTCACCACGGTCGGTGTATAAAGCTACAATCTATGTCATAGGTTTTTTTATGTATAGTAGAATAGTTAATCATGGTATCAATTTAATCCCATTGCTGGCGTGTTCACCACGGTTGGTGTATAAAGCTACAATCTATGTCATATGTTTTTTTATGTATAGTAGAATATGTAATCATGGTATCAATTTAATCCCATTGCTGGCGTGTTCACCACGGTTGGTGTATAAAGCTACAATCTATGTCATAGGTTTTTTTTATGTATAGTAGAATAGTTAATCATGGTATCAATTTAATCCCATTGCTGGCGTGTTCACCACGGTTGGTGTATAAAGCTACAATCTATGTCATAGGTTTTTTTATGTATAGTAGAATATGTAATCATGGTATCAATTTAATCCCATTGCTGGCGTGTTCACCACGGTTGGTGTATAAAGCTACAATCTATGACATAGGTTTTTTTATGTATAGTAGAATAGGTAATCATGGTATCAATTTAATCCCATTGCTGGCGTGTTCACCACGGTTGGTGTATAAAGCTACAATCTATGTCATAGGTTTTTTTATGTATAGTAGAATAGGTAATCATGGTATCAATTTAATCCCATTGCTGGCGTGTTCACCACGGTTGGTGTATAAAGCTACAATCTATGTCATAGGTTTTTTTTATATATAGTAGAATAGGTAATCATGGTATCAATTTAATCCCATTGCTGGCGTGTTCACCACGGTTGGTGTATAAAGCTACAATCTATGTCATAGGTTTTTTATATATAGTAGAATAGGTAATCATGGTATCAATTTAATCCCATTGCTGGCGTGTTCACCACGGTTGGTGTATAAAGCTACAATCTATGTCATAGGTTTTTTTTATGTATAGTAGAATAGGTAATCATGGTATCAATTTAATCGCATTGCTGGCGTGTTCACCACGGTCGGTGTATAAAGCTACAATCTATGTCATAGGTTTTTTATATATAGTAGAATAGGTAATCATGGTATCAATTTAATCCCATTGCTGGCGTGTTCACCACGGTTGGTGTATAAAGCTACAATCTATGTCATAGTTTTTTTTATATATAGTAGAATAGGTAATCATGGTATCAATTTAATCCCATTGCTGGCGTGTTCACCACGGTTGGTGTATAAAGCTACAATCTATGTCATAGGTTTTTTTATATATAGTAGAATAGGTAATCATGGTATCAATTTAATCCCATTGCTGGCGTGTTCACCACGGTTGGTGTATAAAGCTACAATCTATGTCATAGTTTTTTTTATATATAGTAGAATAGGTAATCATGGTATCAATTTAATCCCATTGCTGGCGTGTTCACCACAGTTGGTGTATAAAGCTACAATCTATGTCATAGGTTTTTTTATATATAGTAGAATAGGTAATCATGGTATCAATTTAATCCCATTGCTGGCGTGTTCACCACAGTTGGTGTATAAAGCTACAATCTATGTCATAAGTTTTTTTATGTATAGTAGAATAGGTAATCATGGTATCAATTTAATCCCATTGCTGGCGTGTTCACCACGGTTGGTGTATAAAGCTACAATCTATGTCATAGGTTTTTTTTATGTATAGTAGAATAGGTAACCATGGTATCAATTTAATCCCATTGCTGGCGTGTTCACCACGGTTGGTGTATAAAGCTACAATCTATGTCATAGATTTTTTTTATGTATAGTAGAATAGGTAATCATGGTATCAGTTTAATCCCATTGCTGGAGTGTTCACCACGGTTGGTGTATAAAGCTACAATCTATGTCATAGGTTTTTTTATGTATAGTAGAATAGGTAATCATGGTATCAATTTAATCCCATTGCTGGCGTGTTCACCACGGTTGGTGTATAAAGCTACAATCTATGTCATAGGTTTTTTTTATGTATAGTAGAATAGGTAATCATGGTATCAATTTAATCCCATTGCTGGCGTGTTCACCACGGTTGGTGTATAAAGCTACAATCTATGTCATAGATTTTTTTTATGTATAGTAGAATAGGTAATCATGGTATCAATTTAATCCCATTGCTGGCGTGTTCACCACGGTTGGTGTATAAAGCTACAATCTATGTCATAGGTTTTTTTATGTATAGTAGAATAGGTAATCATGGTATCAATTTAATCCCATTGCTGGTGTGTTCACCACGGTTGGTGTATAAAGCTACAATCTATGTCATAGGTTTTTTTTATGTATAGTAGAATAGGTAATCATGGTATCAATTTAATCCCATTGCTGGCGTGTTCACCACGGTTGGTGTATAAAGCTACAATCTATGTCACAGGTTTTTTTATGTATAGTAGAATAGGTAATCATGGTATCAATTTAATCCCATTACTGGCGTGTTCACCACGGTTGGTGTATAAAGCTACAATCTATGTCATAGTTTTTTTTATGTATAGTAGAATAAGTAATCATGGTATCAATTTAATCCCATTACTGGCGTGTTCACCACGGTTGGTGTATAAAGCTACAATCTATGTCATAGTTTTTTTTATGTATAGTAGAATAGGTAATCATGGTATCAATTTAATCCCATTGCTGGCGTGTTCACCACGGTTGGTGTATAAAGCTACAATCTATGTCATAGTTTTTTTTATATATAGTAGAATAGGTAATCATGGTATCAATTTAATCCCATTGCTGGCGTGGTCACCACGGTTGGTGTATAAAGCTACAATCTATGTCATAGTTTTTTTATTATGTATAGTAGAATAGTTAATCATGGTGTCAATTTAATCCCATTGCTGGCGTGTTCACCACGGTTGGTGTATAAAGCTACAATCTATGTCATAGGTTTTTTTATGTATAGTAGAATAGGTAATCATGGTATCAATTTAATCCCATTGCTGGCGTGTTCACCACGGTTGGTGTATAAAGCTACAATCTATGTCATAGGTTTTTTTTATGTATAGTAGAATAGTTAATCATGGTATCAATTTAATCCCATTGCTGGCGTGTTCACCACGGTTGGTGTATAAAGCTACAATCTATGTCATAGTTTTTTTATTATGTATAGTAGAATAGTTAATCATGGTATCAATTTAATCCTATTGCTGGCGTGTTCACCACGGTTGGTGTATAAAGCTACAATCTATGTCATAGGTTTTTTTTATGTATAGTAGAATAGGTAATCATGGTATCAATTTAATCCCATTGCTGGCGTGTTCACCACGGTTGGTGTATAAAGCTACAATCTATGTCATAGGTTTTTTTTATGTATAGTAGAATAGTTAATCATGGTATCAATTTAATCCCATTGCTGGCGTGTTCACCACGGTTGGTGTATAAAGCTACAATCTATGTCATAGTTTTTTTATTATGTATAGTAGAATAGTTAATCATGGTATCAATTTAATCCCATTGCTGGCGTGTTCACCACGGTTGGTGTATAAAGCTACAATCTATGTCATAGTTTTTTTTATGTATAGTAGAATAGGTAATCATGGTATCAATTTAATCCCATTGCTGGCGTGTTCACCACGGTTGGTGTATAAAGCTACAATCTATGTCATAGGTTTTTTTTATGTATAGTAGAATAGTTAATCATGGTATCAATTTAATCCCATTGCTGGCGTGTTCACCACGGTTGGTGTATAAAGCTACAATCTATGTCATAGGTTTTTTTATATATAGTAGAATAGGTAATCATGGTACCAATTTAATCCCATTGCTGGCGTGTTCACCACGGTTGGTGTATAAAGCTACAATCTATGTCATAGGTTTTTTTATATATAGTAGAATAGGTAATCATGGTATCAATTTAATCCCATTACTGGCGTGTTCACCACGGTTGGTGTATAAAGCTACAATCTATGTCATAGGTTTTTTTATATATAGTAGAATAGGTAATCATGGTATCAATTTAATCCCATTGCTGGCGTGTTCACCACGGTTGGTGTATAAAGCTACAATCTATGTCATAGGTTTTTTTATATATAGTAGAATAGGTAATCATGGTATCAATTTAATCCCATTACTGGCGTGTTCACCACGGTTGGTGTATAAAGCTACAATCTATGTCATAGGTTTTTTTATATATAGTAGAATAGGTAATCATGGTATCAATTTAATCCCATTGCTGGCGTGTTCACCACGGTTGGTGTATAAAGCTACAATCTATGTCATAGGTTTTTTTATGCATAGTAGAATAGGTAATCATGGTATCAATTTAATCCCACTGCTGGCGTGTTCACCACGGTTGGTGTATAAAGCTACAATCTATGTCATAGGTTTTTTTATATATAGTAGAATAGGTGATCATGGTATCAATTTAATCCCATTGCTGGCGTGTTCACCACGGTTGGTGTATAAAGCTACAATCTATGTCATAGGTTTTTTATATATAGTAGAATAGGTAATCATGGTATCAATTTAATCCCATTGCTGGCGTGTTCACCACGGTTGGTGTATAAAGCTACAATCTATGTCATAGGTTTTTTTTATATATAGTAGAATAGGTAATCATGGTATCAATTTAATCCCATTGCTGGCGTGTTCACCACGGTTGGTGTATAAAGCTACAATCTATGTCATAGTTTTTTTTATATATAGTAGAATAGGTAATCATGGTATCAATTTAATCCCATTGCTGGCGTGTTCACCACGGTTGGTGTATAAAGCTACAATCTATGTCATAGTTTTTTTATGTATAGTAGAATAGGTAATCATGGTATCAATTTAATCCCATTGCTGGCGTGTTCACCACGGTCGGTGTATAAAGCTACAATCTATGTCATAGGTTTTTTTATGTATAGTAGAATAGTTAATCATGGTATCAATTTAATCCCATTGCTGGCGTGTTCACCACGGTTGGTGTATAAAGCTACAATCTATGTCATAGGTTTTTTTATGTATAGTAGAATATGTAATCATGGTATCAATTTAATCCCATTGCTGGCGTGTTCACCACGGTTGGTGTATAAAGCTACAATCTATGTCATAGGTTTTTTTTATGTATAGTAGAATAGTTAATCATGGTATCAATTTAATCCCATTGCTGGCGTGTTCACCACGGTTGGTGTATAAAGCTACAATCTATGTCATAGGTTTTTTTATGTATAGTAGAATATGTAATCATGGTATCAATTTAATCCCATTGCTGGCGTGTTCACCACGGTTGGTGTATAAAGCTACAATCTATGACATAGGTTCTTTTATGTATAGTAGAATAGGTAATCATGGTATCAATTTAATCCCATTGCTGGCGTGTTCACCACGGTTGGTGTATAAAGCTACAATCTATGTCATAGGTTTTTTTATGTATAGTAGAATAGGTAATCATGGTATCAATTTAATCCCATTGCTGGTGTGTTCACCACGGTTGGTGTATAAAGCTACAATCTATGTCATAGGTTTTTTTTTATATATAGTAGAATAGGTAATCATGGTATCAATTTAATCCCATTGCTGGCGTGTTCACCACGGTTGGTGTATAAAGCTACAATCTATGTCATAGGTTTTTTTATATATAGTAGAATAGGTAATCATGGTATCAATTTAATCCCATTGCTGGCGTGTTCACCACGGTTGGTGTATAAAGCTACAATCTATCTCATAGGTTTTTTTTATGTATAGTAGAATAGGTAATCATGGTATCAATTTAATCCCATTGCTGGCGTGTTCACCACGGTTGGTGTATAAAGCTACAATCTATGTCATAGGTTTTTTTTATATATAGTAGAATAGGTAATCATGGTATCAATTTAATCCCATTGCTGGCGTGTTCACCACGGTTGGTGTATAAAGCTACAATCTATGTCATAGGTTTTTTTATATATAGTAGAATAGGTAATCATGGTATCAATTTAATCCCATTGCTGGCGTGTTCACCACGGTTGGTGTATAAAGCTACAATCTATGTCATAGGTTTTTTTATATATAGTAGAATAGGTAATCATGGTATCAATTTAATCCCATTGCTGGTGTGTTCACCACGGTTGGTGTATAAAGCTACAATCTATGTCATAGATTTTTTTTATGTATAGTAGAATAGGTAATCATGGTATCAATTTAATCCCATTGCTGGCGTGTTCACCACGGTTGGTGTATAAAGCTACAATCTATGTCATAGGTTTTGTTATGTACAGTAGAATAGGTAATCATGGTATCAATTTAATCCCATTGCTGGTGTGTTCACCACGGTTGGTGTATAAAGCTACAATCTATGTCATAGGTTTTTTTATGTATAGTAGAATAGGTAATCATGGTATCAATTTAATCCCATTGCTGGCGTGTTCACCCCGGTTGGTGTATAAAGCTACAATCTATGTCATAGGTTTTTTATGTATAGTAGAATAGGTAATCATGGTATCAATTTAATCCCATTACTGGCGTGTTCACCACGGTTGGTGTATAAAGCTACAATCTATGTCATAGTTTGTTTTATGTATAGTAGAATAAGTAATCATGGTATCAATTTAATCCCATTACTGGCGTGTTCACCACGGTTTGTGTATAAAGCTACAATCTATGTCATAGTTTTTTTTATGTATAGTAGAATAGGTAATCATGGTATCAATTTAATCCCATTGCTGGCGTGTTCACCACGGTTGGTGTATAAAGCTACAATCTATGTCATAGTTTTTTTTATATATAGTAGAATAGGTAATCATGGTATCAATTTAATCCCATTGCTGGCGTGTTCACCACGGTTGGTGTATAAAGCTACAATCTATGTCATAGTTTTTTTATTATGTATAGTAGAATAGTTAATCATGGTATCAATTTAATCCCATTGCTGGCGTGTTCACCACGGTTGGTGTATAAAGCTACAATCTATGTCATAGGTTTTTTTTATGTATAGTAGAATAGGTAATCATGGTATCAATTTAATCCCATTGCTGGCGTGTTCACCACGGTTGGTGTATAAAGCTACAATCTATGTCATAGGTTTTTTTTATGTATAGTAGAATAGTTAATCATGGTATCAATTTAATCCCATTGCTGGCGTGTTCACCACGGTTGGTGTATAATGCTACAATCTATGTCATAGTTTTTTTATTATGTATAGTAGAATAGTTAATCATGGTATCAATTTAATCCCATTGCTGGCGTGTTTACCACGGTTGGTGTATAAAGCTACAATCTATGTCATAGTTTTTTTTATGTATAGTAGAATAGGTAATCATGGTATCAATTTAATCCCATTGCTGGCGTGTTCACCACGGTTGGTGTATAAAGCTACAATCTATGTCATAGGTTTTTTTTATGTATAGTAGAATAGTTAATCATGGTATCAATTTAATCCCATTGCTGGCGTGTTCACCACGGTTGGTGTATAAAGCTACAATCTATGTCATAGGTTTTTTTATATATAGTAGAATAGGTAATCATGGTATCAATTTAATCCCATTGCTGGCGTGTTCACCACGGTTGGTGTATAAAGCTACAATCTATGTCATAGGTTTTTTTATATATAGTAGAATAGGTAATCATGGTATCAATTTAATCCCATTACTGGCGTGTTCACCACGGTTGGTGTATAAAGCTACAATCTATGTCATAGGTTTTTTTATATATAGTAGAAAAGGTAATCATGGTATCAATTTAATCCCATTGCTGGCGTGTTCACCAGGGTTGGTGTATAAAGCTACAATCTATGTCATAGGTTTTTTTATATATAGTAGAATAGGTAATCATGGTATCAATTTAATCCCATTACTGGCGTGTTCACCACGGTTGGTGTATAAAGCTACAATCTATGTCATAGGTTTTTTTATATATAGTAGAATAGGTAATCATGGTATCAATTTAATCCCATTGCTGGCGTGTTCACCACGGTTGGTGTATAAAGCTACAATCTATGTCATAGGTTTTTTTATGTATAGTAGAATAGGTAATCATGGTATCAATTTAATCCCATTGCTGGCGTGTTCACCACGGTTGGTGTATAAAGCTACAATCTATGTCATAGGTTTTTTTATATATAGTAGAATAGGTAATCATGGTATCAATTTAATCCCATTGCTGGCGTGTTCACCACGGTTGGTGTATAAAGCTACAATCTATGTCATAGGTTTTTTTATATATAGTAGAATAGGTAATCATGGTATCAATTTAATCCCATTGCTGGCGTGTTCACCACGGTTGGTGTATAAAGCTACAATCTATGTCATAGGTTTTTTTATATATAGTAGAATAGGTAATCATGGTATCAATTTAATCCCATTGCTGGCATGTTCACCACGGTTGGTGTATAAAGCTACAATCTATGTCATAGTTTTTTTATATATAGTAGAATAGGTAATCATGGTATCAATTTAATCCCATTGCTGGCGTGTTCACCACGGTTGGTGTATAAAGCTACAATCTATGTCATAGGTTTTTTTATATATAGTAGAATAGGTAATCATGGTATCAATTTAATCCCATTGCTGGCGTGTTCACCACGGTTGGTGTATAAAGCTACAATCTATGTCATAGGTTTTTTTATATATAGTAGAATAGGTAATCATGGTATCAATTTAATCCCATTGCTGGCGTGTTCACCACGGTTGGTCTATAAAGCTACAATCTATGTCATAGTTTTTTTTATATATAGTAGAATAGGTAATCATGGTATCAATTTAATCCCATTGCTGGCGTGTTCACCACGGTTGGTGTATAAAGCTACAATCTATGTCATAGTTTTTTTTTATGTATAGTAGAATAGGTAATCATGGTATCAATTTAATCCCATTGCTGGCGTGTTCACCACGGTCGGTGTATAAAGCTACAATCTATGTCATAGGTTTTTTTATGTATAGTAGAATAGTTAATCATGGTATCAATTTAATCCCATTGCTGGCGTGTTCACCACGGTTGGTGTATAAAGCTACAATCTATGTCATAGGTTTTTTTATGTATGGTAGAATATGTAATCATGGTATCAATTTAATCCCATTGCTGGCGTGTTCACCACGGTTGGTGTATAAAGCTACAATCTATGTCATAGGTTTTTTTTATGTATAGTAGAATAGTTAATCATGGTATCAATTTAATCCCATTGCTGGCGTGTTCACCACGGTTGGTGTATAAAGCTACAATCTATGTCATAGGTTTTTTTATGTATAGTAGAATATGTAATCATGGTATCAATTTAATCCCATTGCTGGCGTGTTCACCACGGTTGGTGTATAAAGCTACAATCTATGACATAGGTTTTTTTATGTATAGTAGAATAGGTAATCATGGTATCAATTTAATCCCATTGCTGGCGTGTTCACCACGGTTGGTGTATAAAGCTACAATCTATGTCATAGGTTTTTTTATGTATAGTAGAATAGGTAATCATGGTATCAATTTAATCCCATTGCTGGCGTGTTCACCACGGTTGGTGTATAAAGCTACAATCTATGTCATAGGTTTTTTTTATATATAGTAGAATAGGTAATCATGGTATCAATTTAATCCCATTGCTGGCGTGTTCACCACGGTTGGTGTATAAAGCTACAATCTATGTCATAGGTTTTTTTATATATAGTAGAATAGGTAATCATGGTATCAATTTAATCCCATTGCTGGCGTGTTCACCACGGTTGGTGTATAAAGCTACAATCTATGTCATAGGTTTTTTTTATGTATAGTAGAATAGGTAATCATGGTATCAATTTAATCCCATTGCTGGCGTGTTCACCACGGTTGGTGTATAAAGCTACAATCTATGTCATAGGTTTTTTTTATATATAGTAGAATAGGTAATCATGGTATCAATTTAATCCCATTGCTGGCGTGTTCACCACGGTTGGTGTATAAAGCTACAATCTATGTCATAGGTTTTTTATATATAGTAGAATAGGTAATCATGGTATCAATTTAATCCCATTGCTGGCGTGTTCACCACGGTTGGTGTATAAAGCTACAATCTATGTCATAGGGTTTTTTTATATATAGTAGAATAGGTAATCATGGTATTAATTTAATCCCATTGCTGGTGTGTTCACCACGGTTGGTGTATAAAGCTACAATCTATGTCATAGATTTTTTTTATGTATAGTAGAATAGGTAATCATGGTATCAATTTAATCCCATTGCTGGCGTGTTCACCACGGTTGGTGTATAAAGCTACAATCTATGTCATAGGTTTTTTTATGTATAGTAGAATAGGTAATCATGGTATCAATTTAATCCCATTGCTGGTGTGTTCACCACGGTTGGTGTATAAAGCTACAATCTATGTCATAGGTTTTTTTTATGTATAGTAGAATAGGTAATCATGGTATCAATTTAATCCCATTGCTGGCGTGTTCACCACGGTTGGTGTATAAAGCTACAATCTATGTCATAGGTTTTTTTATGTATAGTAGAATAGGTAATCATGGTATCAATTTAATCCCATTACTGGCGTGTTCACCACGGTTGGTGTATAAATCTACAATCTATGTCATAGTTTTTTTTATGTATAGTAGAATAAGTAATCATGGTATCAATTTAATCCCATTACTGGCGTGTTCACCACGGTTTGTGTATAAAGCTACAATCTATGTCATAGTTTTTTTTATATATAGTAGAATAGGTAATCATGGTATCAATTTAATCCCATTGCTGGCGTGTTCACCACGGTTGGTGTATAAAGCTACAATCTATGTCATAGTTTTTTTTATATATAGTAGAATAGGTAATCATGGTATCAATTTAATCCCATTGCTGGCGTGTTCACCACAGTTGGTGTATAAAGCTACAATCTATGTCATAGGTTTTTTTATATATAGTAGAATAGGTAATCATGGTATCAATTTAATCCCATTGCTGGCGTGTTCACCACAGTTGGTGTATAAAGCTACAATCTATGTCATAAGTTTTTTTATGTATAGTAGAATAGGTAATCATGGTATCAATTTAATCCCATTGCTGGCGTGTTCACCACGGTTGGTGTATAAAGCTACAATCTATGTCATAGGTTTTTTTTATGTATAGTAGAATAGGTAACCATGGTATCAATTTAATCCCATTGCTGGCGTGTTCACCACGGTTGGTGTATAAAGCTACAATCTATGTCATAGATTTTTTTTATGTATAGTAGAATAGGTAATCATGGTATCAGTTTAATCCCATTGCTGGAGTGTTCACCACGGTTGGTGTATAAAGCTACAATCTATGTCATAGGTTTTTTTATGTATAGTAGAATAGGTAATCATGGTATCAATTCAATTTAATCCCATTGCTGGCGTGTTCACCACGGTTGGTTTATAAAGCTACAATCTATGTCATAGGTTTTTTTTATGTATAGTAGAATAGGTAATCATGGTATCAATTTAATCCCATTGCTGGCGTGTTCACCACGGTTGGTTTATAAAGCTACAATCTATGTCATAGGTTTTTTTATGTATAGTAGAATAGTTAAACATGGTATCAATTTAATCCCATTGCTGGCGTGTTCACCACGGTTGGTGTATAAAGCTACAATCTATGTCATAGGTTTTTTTATGTATAGTAGAATAGGTAATCATGGTATCAATTTAATCCCATTGCTGGCGTGTTCATCACGGTTGGTGTATAAAGCTACAATCTATGTCATAGGTTTTTTTATGTATGGTAGAATAGGTAATCATGGTATCAATTTAATCCCATTGCTGGCGTGTTCACCACGGTTGGTGTATAAAGCTACAATCTATGTCATAGGTTTTTTTATGTATAGTAGAATAGGTAATCATGGTATCAATTTAATCCCATTGCTGGCGTGTTCACCACGGTTGGTGTATAAAGCTACAATCTATGTCATAGGTTTTTTTATGTATAGTAGAATAGGTAATCATGGTATCAATTTAATCCCATTGCTGGCGTGTTCACCACGGTTGGTGTATAAAGCTACAATCTATGTCATAGGTTTTTTTATGTATAGTAGAATAGGTAATCATGGTATCAATTTAATCCCATTGCTGGCGTGTTCACCACGGTTGGTGTATAAAGCTACAATCTATGTCATAGGTTTTTTTATGTATAGTAGAATAGTTAAACATGGTATCAATTTAATCCCATTGCTGGCGTGTTCACCACGGTTGGTGTATAAAGCTACAATCTATGTCATAGGTTTTTTTATGTATAGTAGAATAGGTAATCATGGTATCAATTTAATCCCATTGCTGGCGTGTTCACCACGGTTGGTGTATAAAGCTACAATCTATGTCATAGGTTTTTTTATGTATAGTAGAATAGTTAAACATGGTATCAATTTAATCCCATTGCTGGCGTGTTCACCACGGTTGGTGTATAAAGCTACAATCTATGTCATAGGTTTTTTTTATGTATAGTAGAATAGTTAAACATGGTATCAATTTAATCCCATTGCTGGCGTGTTCACCACGGTTGGTGTATAAAGCTACAATCTATGTCATAGTTTTTTTTATGTATAGTAGAATAGGTAATCATGGTATCAATTTAATCCCATTGCTGGCGTGTTCACCACGGTTGGTGTATAAAGCTACAATCTATGTCATAGGTTTTTTTATGTATAGTAGAATAGGTAATCATGGTATCAATTTAATCCCATTGCTGGCGTGTTCACCACGGTTGGTGTATAAAGCTACAATCTATGTCATAGGTTTTTTTATGTATAGTAGAATAGGTAATCATGGTATCAATTTAATCCCATTGCTGGCGTGTTCACCACGGTTGGTGTATAAAGCTACAATCTATGTCATAGTTTTTTTTTATGTATAGTAGAATAGGTAATCATGGTATCAATTTAATTCCATTGCTGGCGTGTTCACCACGGTTGGTGTATAAAGCTACAATCTATGTCATAGGTTTTTTTTATGTATAGTAGAATAGGTAATCATGGTATCAATTTAATCCCATTGCTGGCGTGTTCACCACGGTTGGTGTATAAAACTACAATCTATGTCATAGGTTTTTTTTTATATTAGTAGAATAGGTAATCATGGTATCAATTTAATCCCATTGCTGGCGTGTTCACCGCGGTTGGTTTATAAAGCTACAATCTATGTCATAGGTTTTTTTTATGTATAGTAGAATAGGTAATCATGGTATCAATTTAATCCCATTGCTGGCGTGTTCACCACGGTTGGTTTATAAAGCTACAGTCTATGTCATAGGTTTTTTTATGTATAGTAGAATAGTTAAACATGGTATCAATTTAATCCCATTGCTGGCGTGTTCACCACGGTTGGTGTATAAAGCTACAATCTATGTCATAGGTTTTTTTATGTATAGTAGAATAGGTAATCATGGTATCAATTTAATCCCATTGCTGGCGTGTTCACCACGGTTGGTGTATAAAGCTACAATCTATGTCATAGGTTTTTTTTATGTATAGTAGAATAGTTAAACATGGTATCAATTTAATCCCATTGCTGGCCTGTTCACCACGGTTGGTGTATAAAGCTACAATCTATGTCATAGGTTTTTTTTATGTATAGTAGAATAGTTAAACATGGTATCAATTTAATCCCATTGCTGGCGTGTTCACCACGGTTGGTGTATAAAGCTACAATCTATGTCATAGGTTTTTTTTTATGCATAGTAGAATAGGTAATCATGGTATCAATTTAATCCCATTGCTGGCGTGTTCACCACGGTTGGTGTATAAAGCTACAATCTATGTCATAGGTTTTTTTATGTATAGTAGAATAGGTAATCATGGTATCAATTTAATCCCATTGCTGGCGTGTTCACCACGGTTGGTGTATAAAGCTACAATCTATGTCATAGTTTTTTTTATGTATAGTAGAATAGGTAATCATGGTATCAATTTAATCCCATTACTGGCGTGTTCACCACGGTTGGTGTATAAAGCTACAATCTATGTCATAGGTTTTTTATGTATAGTAGAATAGGTAATCATGGTATCAATTTAATCCCATTACTGGCGTGTTCACCACGGTTGGTGTATAAAGCTACAA
The DNA here is from genome assembly GCA_031216915.1 of Pictodentalium vernedei. Taxonomy (NCBI): domain Eukaryota; kingdom Metazoa; phylum Mollusca; class Scaphopoda; order Dentaliida; family Dentaliidae; genus Pictodentalium; species Pictodentalium vernedei. The sequence continues at coordinate 56,056,561 of CM062297.1, forward strand.
TCTATGTCATAGGTTTTTTTATGTATAGTAGAATAGGTAATCATGGTATCAATTTAATCCCATTACTGGCGTGTTCACCACGGTTGGTGTATAAAGCTACAATCTATGTCATAGGTTTTTTATGTATAGTAGAATAGGTAATCATGGTATCAATTTAATCCCATTACTGGCGTGTTCACCACGGTTGGTGTATAAAGCTACAATCTATGTCATAGTTTTTTTTATGTATAGTAGAATAGGTAATCATGGTATCAATTTAATCCCATTGCTGGCGTGTTCACCACGGTTGGTGTATAAAGCTACAATCTATGTCATAGTTTTTTTTTATATATAGTAGAATAGTTAAACATGGTATCAATTTAATCCCATTGCTGGCGTGTTCACCACGGTTGGTGTATAAAGCTACAATCTATGTCATAGGTTTTTTATATATAGTAGAATAGGTAATCATGGTATCAATTTAATCCCATTGCTGGCGTGTTCACCACGGTTGGTGTATAAAGCTACAATCTATGTCATAGGTTTTTTATGTATAGTAGAATAGGTAATCATGGTATCAATTTAATCCCATTACTGGCGTGTTCACCACGGTTGGTGTATAAAGCTACAATCTATGTCATAGGTTTTTTTATGTATAGTAGAATAGGTAATCATGGTATCAATTTAATCCCATTACTGGCGTGTTCACCACGGTTGGTGTATAAAGCTACAATCTATGTCATAGGTTTTTTTATGTATAGTAGAATAGTTAAACATGGTATCAATTTAATCCCATTGCTGGCGTGTTCACCACGGTTGGTGTATAAAGCTACAATCTATGTCATAGGTTTTTTTATGTATAGTAGAATAGTTAAACATGGTATCAATTTAATCCCATTGCTGGCGTGTTCACCACGGTTGGTGTATAAAGCTACAATCTATGTCATAGGTTTTTTTATGTATAGTAGAATAGGTAATCATGGTATCAATTTAATCCCATTGCTGGCGTGTTCACCACGGTTGGTGTATAAAGCTACAATCTATGTCATAGGTTTTTTTATGTATAGTAGAATAGGTAATCATGGTATCAATTTAATCCCATTGCTGGCGTGTTCACCACGGTTGGTGTATAAAGCTACAATCTATGTCATAGTTTTTTTTATGTATAGTAGAATAGGTAATCATGGTATCAATTTAATCCCATTACTGGCGTGTTCACCACGGTTGGTGTATAAAGCTACAATCTATGTCATAGGTTTTTTATGTATAGTAGAATAGGTAATCATGGTATCAATTTAATCCCATTACTGGCGTGTTCACCACGGTTGGTGTATAAAGCTACAATCTATGTCATAGGTTTTTTTATGTATAGTAGAATAGGTAATCATGGTATCAATTTAATCCCATTACTGGCGTGTTCACCACGGTTGGTGTATAAATCTACAATCTATGTCATAGGTTTTTTTATGTATAGTAGAATAGGTAATCATGGTATCAATTTAATCCCATTACTGGCGTGTTCACCACGGTTGGTGTATAAAGCTACAATCTATGTCATAGGTTTTTTTATGTATAGTAGAATAGGTAATCATGGTATCAATTTAATCCCATTGCTGGCGTGTTCACCACGGTTGGTGTATAAAGCTACAATCTATGTCATAGTTTTTTTTATATATAGTAGAATAGTTAAACATGGTATCAATTTAATCCCATTGCTGGCGTGTTCACCACGGTTGGTGTATAAAGCTACAATCTATGTCATAGGTTTTTTTATATATAGTAGAATAGGTAATCATGGTATCAATTTAATCCCATTGCTGGCGTGTTCACCACGGTTGGTGTATAAAGCTACAATCTATGTCATAGGTTTTTTATGTATAGTAGAATAGGTAATCATGGTATCAATTTAATCCCATTACTGGCGTGTTCACCACGGTTGGTGTATAAAGCTACAATCTATGTCATAGGTTTTTTTATGTATAGTAGAATAGGTAATCATGGTATCAATTTAATCCCATTACTGGCGTGTTCACCACGGTTGGTGTATAAAGCTACAATCTATGTCATAGGTTTTTTTATGTATAGTAGAATAAGTAATCATGGTATCAATTTAATCCCATTGCTGGCGTGTTCACCACGGTTGGTGTATAAAGCTACAATCTATGTCATAGGTTTTTTTATGTATAGTAGAATAGGTAATCATGGTATCAATTTAATCCCATTGCTGGCGTGTTCACCACAGTTGGTGTATAAAGCTACAATCTATGTCATAGGTTTTTTTATGTATAGTAGAATAGGTAATCATGGTATCAATTTAATCCCATTGCTGGCGTGTTCACCACAGTTGGTGTATAAAGCTACAATCTATGTCATAGGTTTTTTTATGTATAGTAGAATAGGTAATCATGGTATCAATTTAATCCCATTGCTGGCGTGTTCACCACAGTTGGTGTATAAAGCTACAATCTATGTCATAGGTTTTTTTATGTATAGTAGAATAGGTAATCATGGTATCAATTTAATCCCATTGCTGGCGTGTTCACCACAGTTGGTGTATAAAGCTACAATCTATGTCATAGGTTTTTTTATATATAGTAGAATAGGTAATCATGGTATCAATTTAATCCCATTGCTGGCGTGTTCACCACAGTTGGTGTATAAAGCTACAATCTATGTCATAGGTTTTTTTATATATAGTAGAATAGGTAATCATGGTATCAATTTAATCCCATTACTGGCGTGTTCACCACAGTTGGTGTGTAAAGCTACAATCTATGTCATAGGTTTTTTTATATATAGTAGAATAGGTAATCATGGTATCAATTTAATCCCATTGCTGGCGTGTTCACCACAGTTGGTGTATAAAGCTACAATCTATGTCATAGGTTTTTTTATATATAGTAGAATAGGTAATCATGGTATCAATTTAATCCCATTGCTGGCGTGTTCACCACAGTTGGTGTATAAAGCTACAATCTATGTCATAGGTTTTTTTATATATAGTAGAATAGGTAATCATGGTATCAATTTTTTTTTAGTACACACTTTACTTTATTTTTTGATTCCAAAAATATAATTTCTGTTCACTAAATCCTTTTTTTGTACCTGATACATTTTGTTTGGGAATTTTGTATATCAAATAAAATCTTTAAAGGTGAAAATCGGTTCGGTAAATCCCATTATTTTGTGTGATAAATTTGAGCCAAAAAATGAGAATTTCACCGGTCACGTGCAACAGTGTGGCTCTTCCGTCAATTGGATGTACATTGCATGAAATATTCTGAAGTCATTGGACACTGGCGAACAAACACAGGGGGGAATCCAAATCATATATCAGCGAAAATTTTATTTTAATATGAAAACAAATAAAAAATCTCACGAATTAACGAACAGATTTTTTCAATTTCTATATTAAACCGCAGTACAGAGTTCTGGATATGAAAGATATGGCATTTGTATCTGAATATTTTATTAAATGTAGGTTTTAGAAATTTTCTGACTGAACAATATAATTGCTAATCAGGGACAGTCTCTGAAAGATTTTTCTGGCAAAACATTAATTGGTTATGTAATCCTTCTCACGTGACCGCACTAAAACAGCTTTTCATACCCGGTCGTTTCTACACAAATGACGGGGTATTAACAAGTGCAGTTTTGTATGCAGTGTACACGTAATGTATAAAGCATTAAAGTCAGATATCATTAATCACAGAACCCGATCGATATTATAGTGCTTTGAAAGAGTGCTTGTGTATATATTTTTTTAAAAAGGTAATATATAGAGGATATTCACGAAAATTTGATGAATACCGAAAATATCTCGTTCGTGGCTACAAGAAATATGAGGATCTTCACGAGCGACTGCGTCGCTCGTGAAGATCCTCATATTTCTTTGTAGCCACTCACGAGATATTTTCGGTATTCATCAAATTTTCGTGAATTTTCTTTTTATTTAATGCTCTACGACTACAAACTCTCCAATTTGTGGCCTTTATTTGCCATTAAGGCGCAAAATTTATGTGCCGAACCGGCGTCCATACAAAAATTACAACAACCAAACTCCAACCATTGGAATGTGTGAATATCCGCACAAAAAGTAGTCCCGTCTTATTTCTCCCCTAACTTTACGATTTACCAAGGCTGGCGAATTGAAATAATCGCAATGTGTTTCGAAGAAATAGAACAATAACAAAAAACACCACTTTCTTATTTTCAATAACAAGACACGTCATTTTATTTTTTTTGAACTCAATGCACTGAAGACGTGTGAAGTTGAACTGAAGAAATTTGAAAGTGATTTCGGCTTTTCGCTGGAAGGTGAATGAGAAAGTCAAACTTTGAAACCGCTGATTTAATGAATTGATTTAGTCACTGTCACTATCAATTATTCGAATTCGTTTGTATTTGGGACTCTGGAATTCATTACTGATGTGCTGACTCTGTGATGATTGCATGTAAATGTTTATCGGCCCATTAAACGTGCATAAATACGTAGAATTTAAAGTACATGTGATTCGTCATCCGAACCTACGATGAAATATCGATTTCTAAATATCATTTTGATATTTCGTTTTGCCGACCGACAGGGGAATATGACTTAATTTTTCAGAGTGAATTGATGCCTGAGCATTAAATAAACATTATTACCATTTTTAGAACACATCTCATTTCTTTATTCCCAAAACAGATCATTTCTATGGAGCCCCGTATGTGACACGATTCACTATTTTATTTCGTTTTAACATCGAAATAACCAAATGTTATTTCGTTTTAACGAACTAATATTTCGTTTTAACGAAATAATATCTCGTTTTAACGAATAGTTATTTCGTTTTAACGAAATAATTATTTCGTTAAAATCAAATAAGTATCTATAGCTGTAAGATTACACCGCTTCGCTATTTTTTGATTGCAAATTCGGTATTCTGCTTACTTAGCTAAGTAACACGGTTGTGTCTTCTAGCAAAATACGAATTTGACTCATTAAAATTACTGACTTCACTTTATTGTGGAATAAATTTAGTCGTTTTCAGTTGAAATACTAGCCATTCAATTAACGTTGTAATCTTTCCGTTTTTCGCGATATGTGTATGAACGAATATCCTAGTGTTTTTTGCGTGCTATTCCGAATAGAGTGGTTTACCGGTACAGAAAAAAATTGAAGTGACGGAATGTCCTGGATGCCACCCCTACATGGCTTGTCGCCCCAATCCCTCCTAAAAAACATTTTGATTGCAGACCCAATGTAGACAAACCAGATCGGACCGATAAAATAGTAATGGAAAGCAGAAAGCGACATTACAAATAGGCGTACGGCCATGGGTACGCGAGGGTGAGGGGTGGCTGCGAAGTCTGGGAAAATCATTTTTTTTCGGACAGTTTTCATAATTTGGGGGCCAAGCTTCTCTGACCTAACTGTAGTGTCAAACATCCAGACTACTGTCTTTATTTATTTATTTATTTTTTCACAGCCAGGATCAGCTCGTGTCGGACAGTTTTATGGGTGGAGGAAGCCGGAGTTCCCGAAGAGAACCACTGAGTAACGGCGAGCAACTACCAGGCTCGCCAACATACTAACTCCACACAAGCAAGGTTGGCATTGGTTGAAGACAAGTACACCATCGACGTGCAGTACGCCTTAGTACACAACGCCACCGTGCCTCAACGTGGGCAATGGAGGTGAAGAGTCTTGCCCAAGGACACAACGCCGTTGCCGCAGATGGGTTCGAAGCGAGAACCACTCGGCTGGCACCCTCTACCTACTGAGCTACCGCCCCTTACTATTGTCTTTAACTAAGGGATGCCGCCCTATAAGAGCAAACTTGGAACCAAAGTCCGTAATATATTTTTTGGCGTTGTACGTCTCACAGGATGTTCCACAACGAAAAATTATATAACGGACTTTGGGTGCAAGTTTGAACTACAGTTTTATCAGAGTGATAAAGCGTCTGGTGACTTTGGATACACAGGCTTAACATTTTATTTTAAAAAAGGTTCGCGGGAGAGCATGCCCCCATGCTGTTGGGGGTTCAGGGTGGGGCGTGATCCGCCGCTTCTAAACATTTCTTTCGGAAATTTTCAAAATCTGTCGGAAAATAATTGCTGACTTTGTATGAATCAAAAGCCAACAGCTTCAGATTTTGAAATGTCAAACATTATATTGTTAACGTTATTGACTAAAACCAAATCACAGCTGAGGCACTCGGAGGTTCTAGAATTGTTCTCAGAGCCTCAAACTTAAAACATTGTCTCTGAGGAGGCCCCAAACATCCGCCAACGGGGATGGGAAGTGGGGGGGGGGGGGGGGCCTCTACTATAAACTTCTCCATACCTGGTGGACACCTCTGGTATGCTTTGGTACACAAAAGTGCGTAGGCCACCACCCCTTCCCCTATGTTGGATTTTTAAATACTGCTGTCTTCGGACCTGTGGGAGAGGGCCGCCCGCCCCCGCTCATCCACCTCGCTTCCACGTGCCTCAATGAGGCCTACAACTTCACTTTTCGAGCAAAATCTACCAGCCCCTTCTAACAAAATTGCCCGTACGCCTATGATGAAATGACCTTCCCCCATAAAGTTGGAAAAAAATTCAAAACGGTTGTTTAAAAGGTGAAATGTTTCCTGAGTGGGATTGTTCACAATAATTGTTATATCTCCAATAATGGAAGTGAATAATTATTCATGGGGAAACATCGACGGAACATAGCATTCTCTGACATGTTTGCATCCTCCATCACTCTGTCTCATCATTTTATTTAAAAACAATATTCGAACCTGCAAGTTTTTGTCAGAACAGATCGAATGTGAGCAATTGAGAGTGTTTCGATTTTCTGTCGTATTTTCAGTCTTTTGCCCATACAAATCCTGTGGAGGAAAAAGCCAAAAAGTGTCAATTTGCCAGATTCTGTCGAATTTGCTCCTCGAATCGTTGAAAACTTTGAATTCGTCAGTTTTGTCCATACAAATCCTGTGGGAAAGCCTGTCAATTCGCGTCCGAACCACTCCATTTTCATGCCCTCAAAATACACTTCTGGTTGTGAGACGTCTCCGTATATGGTTGTGTCCGAATTTAGATTGTTTTAGCTTTTGCCCATACGAATCATATGGGAAAGAGTCAGTATCAGTTCAAATCAGTTGAAAAATGAGAGTTTTCGGTATTTTTTAAGTTTTTGCATATCGTGGGTGAAAAAAGAGTTCTTGAATTCATCAGGATTCTGGATACAACCAATGACTTGGGCCTAATCTAGAGCGAGATTTGTTGACATTGGCTTCTGCTCGGAAATATTAGTGCTCTTGTCCTATACCAACTTAACCCTTTACCCAACGCAGACGATATCAAAATTTATTATTTTAAATATCATTTTTTTAATTTTTTCAAAAAATTTCAACAAAAGCATATCATGTGACCCCGCTTTGGAACGAGCTCGACGAGCTCGTTCCAAAGAGGGGTCACATGATATGGTTTTGTTGAAATTTTTCGAAAAATAATATTTTTTCATTTGCTGAATTTGCATATTACGCGGGCGGATGCGGGCGATTCGTTGGGTAAAGGGTTAACACGGTTATTGAAAAGTTTTCTCAGACATCAATAGTATTTCTGAGTTGAAATGAATGGTATCAGATTACTGGTCATGCAGTATTTCTACGCTCATAAAATTAATTGCTATTAAGATTGCAAACCAGCAACTATCTTAAATAAATAAATAAATACAGTTTAGAGCCATGAATCCACAAAATGGCACTCTCAGGCTTTACAATGCTCTGCTGCTATATTGTAAATGTATTATAAAGTTGATAAAAAGTTAATGAACATCGAAAACGCGGGCGAAAAGGTTGGTTTTCAGTGGCTTTTTGAAGCTTTCAAAGCGTCTGGGGCGCATTTAAGTGATCGGACAGCCTATTCAAAAGAGTAGGGCTAGCAACGGAAAACGCCAGATAGCCTGCCGTTACAAGGACGCCTGATTTGGATATCAGAGAGTTCGAAACTGTTGAACGGAGGAGTCGAGATGGTAATATCGTTGCACCAAACTGCTCAGATAATCAGGAGCCAGACCATCCAGGGCTTTGAATGTCAGTAGGAGCAAATTATACTCGATCTTCTCTTCAACTGGCAACCAGTACAGATAAAAGAGGAGGGGAGTGATGTGACATGATTTCCGTTGCCTGGTGATAATCCTTGCTGCACAGTTATGAACAAGTTGCAGTTTCTTGATCTTTGACTGTTCACAACCAAACAGCAGAGAGCTACAATGGCCCAATATACTTGTTACAAATGCATGAACCAATTGTTTTGCAGTCCCCTCATCGATCACGGAACGGACCCTGCTGATATTCCGCAGATAGTAGTATGAACTGCGGCATACCTGTGTGCCATGATTGTGACATGATTGTCACCAGCTAGATTCCCATCCATAAAATATCCCAGATTCCGAACAACAGCCGAGGGGGAGATTACATGACCATTGGAATTTGGTTTGATATTTGACACTTTTGAGAGTTGATTCGACAGTCCGATGTAAATTACTTCACTTTTTCAGCATTCAGTTTTAGATAGTTTGTCGCCATCCATGTTTTAATGTCAGATACGCAGTCAGATCAGAGGTGATGGCCTGTCTTTCATTAATGGGACTAAATGTACATAAAGTTGCGTATCATCAGCATAAAAGTGAAAATTTAGCCCATGTTGGCGAATGATGTCTCCCAGTGACAAAACATAGATTGCATAGAGCAGGGGGGCGAGGACGGATCATTGGGGTACGCCAGTTCAGTGGTAGCTCCTCTGATTCCGCACAGTGGTCAGTGAATGGTGATTTTGAGTGTGAGGTGTGAAAGGTACGACTTGAACCAGTCAAGTGTCGTATTCCGATCCTTTTTCCTAAGATGTGCATCAATACGGTGTGATCAATGGTATCGAATGCTGCACTCAAGTCGGAAGTACCAGGCAGGATACTTGTTTTTTGTCCATTGACAGCAAAAGTCATCCTGAACACGGAATACGGCAGTTTCTGTGCTGCAACTCTGTCGATAGACCGACTGAAACTCCCGGAATAAACCGCATGCGTCCAAGTGTTCTCGAATTTGAGAAGGCACAACGCGTCCAATCAGTTTTGATATGAAGCTCAGATTGGAGACCGGTCGGTAGTTTTTCAAAATTTCAGCGTCAAGCCCTGGCTTTTTCTGAAGTGGTGTGACCAGAGCTTGCTTCATCGTGGATGGGAAAGTTTCAGATGAGAGAGACGCATTTACAATTGTTGTCATCCAGGAAATAAAGACATTCAAACAAGACTTTAACAATTTTGTGGGATTTATATCGTGTGGGCACTACTTTCAAGGCGACTTCATTACAAAAAGGCTGAGTTCTTCAGGTAACGGAACTTTGAACGAGTTGAATTCAGCCATTGTCCATGTAGAGTTAACGTGTAATGTAATTAATGCTTGTGTGTCAACAAAAGCAAGAGAAGATCGGATCGTCACAATTTTTACGAAGAATTTCCCAAAAGTGTCCACCGGTTCTTTTGCCTCTGAATGTTCCGGAAGAACACACTCTTTACGACGGTGTCGGAGTTTGTCCATGACTTCTGACAAAACATGTGTTTTTTCATGTTATCATTCACGATGTCAGCGAAATATCGTCTCTTGGCATCATGAATGAGAACACCACGTCATGGGCATACTCGAGGAAACACTGCTCGACATGAATCCCACTCCCAATAGTAATAAAAACCCACCTGCTAAATAGCACTAGGCTGCACACAATTCATGATAACAAAGGGTCTATTTATTTCTGGTTCTGGTTAGTCTTAAATCTTTATGTTTGTAAAAACATCTTTTGATTTGTGATCTTACTCACTCATGTATTCGTCATTGTACACATGTATTCATTACTTTATCTGAATAAATATATATATATAAAACAAATACTACAAAAAATGGAAATATACCGAGAGCAGTAGCAATGCAGCCTACACAGAGGCGCCGTTGGTTGCCGACAGTCACTTCAGTGTAGATTTGAAGTCAATTAAACTATATCTGGGCATTGCGGTCGATTCTGGACAATGTTCGCACCAGTTTACAAGAGGATAGAGAAGACAAAGCGTATTCTTTCAAAATATGTTTGTTGGCGTTACTAAGCTTCATAAGATATTCTTATTTTTAGCTGCATCGCGCAAACATGTAATTAAGTAACTGAAAGTAACAATTACAAGTGGATTAGATTTGTTTCTGTGCCTCGTGTTCATGACAAATTGTAAAGGATTAAATTGGCATTAAATGTCCCTCATAAGCTGAACACTTTTCTTCAGACATAATTATTACCACCATCCTCCCAACCTCTGTTAAAATACGCGGTCTACGCATTCAGATTCCAATTCCCCTGAAAACAGTGAAGGTACCTCAATGGAAGACATCTCTGGCCCACCAGACACAGTGAAGGTATCGCAATGGAAGTTATTTCTGGTCCACCAGACACAGTGAAGATACCGCAATTGATGTTATTTCTGGCCCACCAGACACAGTGAAAGTACCGCAGTAGAAGTCATTTCTGGGCCACCGGATACGGCGAAGTCTCCACAACCGAACAAGGTTTACTGAGGGGGTTTGTGAATAAGTTTTCAAAATTGCAAAACTAAAAAGAAATCAGTGAAAAAGAAATTTGCTTAGATATTTTCACTCGAACCTGAAAAGTTTCCTTAAAGCAAAGTTGAGATTTAAATCGATATCTCTCAACTTTTTGGATGTCTCAACTGGTTAAAAACATTTTGTTTGAATCTAAACAATATCTACAGTATAGAAAATCTCCTAAAAAATATTTTAAATGAACACAAAAAATCTAAAGCTTCACAAGTTTGGGTGAAATATATGTCGGCCTACACGAATTAGAACTACGGTACTCATATAGACACATTTAGTTAAACAATTTTTTACTGGCGATTTATAGGGCAAAGTGAGGCTTTTGTCAAACCTTCCAGGAAACTGACGCTGCAGATAACGTTCTGACGTTATAACGCGCACTCGATGTCATAGAGAACGTAGCAGCTCTTGATGTCCAGTGTGCAAAATTACGCTACGTCCTTTAGGTTTTTTTCTTCTTCTTAATGATAGGCGTGTTGGACTCGTGTCACAGCGGTCTAACTGAACTCACAATACATAGAGAGTAATCGTTTGACTGGACTGGATACGTGAAATAATTCATGAGAGGTGAGGGACGTTGTAGAAACACGAGTGTGCGAATGCACACGAGTGTTTTACAATATAGTCCCTCGCCTCGAATGAAATGTTTCAAGTAACCAGTCCAGTCAAGCGATTACTCTGTTTATTACTTTTCATTATTAACGATAATTATATTATTTAACCCTTTACCTAATGTAACGGCCAAAAAACGGCCAGCACTATTCTCAAAACTCGCCAATTAATTTTCATTATTTTTTCATTTTTTTTGTCTAAAACATAGGTTATGACCTCTCATTGGAACGAGCTCGTCGAGTTCGTTGCAATGAGTGGTCATAACCTATGTTTATGAGACAAAAAATGAAAATAATAGTTATTGAAGAATTGTTTTTGCAAGTGTCGTTTCTTTTCATCTTAGGTAAAGGGTTAAAAAAAGCAAAAAAAGCAACATTGAAGCCCTCCATTACACCCACGGCAAAGCGTCTTCGTTTGCGCGCACGGATACATGACACAATTGTTGATTGCATAATTCACTTGTGAAGTTGTCGTTTATAATCAAACCCGGAAATCCCAGTAAATCACACTTTGGAAAGTAATAAACTACCAATAATCTTATCGATTCCCGTGTGAGGGCTTCGTCAGTTGAAATATAAAAAAAATAATGTAGCTTCTTTGAACAGTCTGGTATGTTTATTGTTAATATTGTATCCATTGAAAGAGATCAGGATATTGTCTATTGGCGGTTTTGAAGATTGGAACATAAGAAAACGCGTAGAAACTGGCAAACTTACCTCTATTTGTACAATCAGTTGGGTTCAAAATGAACCCAAATCAACAGGGTTGAGTGAATAAGTAACCCAGTTGGGTTCATATTCACTCAATCCAGTTGATTCGTGCTGAATTTTAACCCAACTGATTTAGAGTGTATGGAATGTCACATGTTCAATATAGATGCTCATTCTCCTATGAATTCTAACTACGGGCATACAATTTCAAGCCGCTAATTCTTCCCATAACGGAAAACGATCTCTGTCAGACAAAATTGAATTTTTCAAATGCCATGCCGCGTCATGGGAACCATGTCAGCATTCAGCTGTTTATTTCGGCATCATTGTTAAGGGTTAACTCCGACGTTTGTGAATTTTGAGATGGAGGTTTTCTTGAAGCGTTTCTATCGATTGCCCTGTTTTCGAGCATCACCAGTGTTACATAAAGTCTTTATTGATTACAATTTAGTCATGGCATATTTTTCGACAAATATTATTGTGCTACAAATTAAAGACTTCAATAAAATTGTCATTTTACGGCCCATTTCGACTCACAATTTTTAGAATTTAGAAAAGAAGCTTTCAGTTTTCTTGTAAAACTAATAATATTACCTTTCTCCACTTTTGGTGTTATGTTGATAAAGAGTCAGGGATGTTGATCAGAATTGATAGACTGTGACACCTATTTTCGACGTGTTTTCGAGGCGTTTTGACCTACTGTAGGCACAAACTCGTCCCCTGAGCCCCAATGTGTTCTATGTGCCTACTGGCACATACAGTTAAAATTAGAAGTCCCGTCACGAAATGTGCGCTTATCTAGGCTTAATAGCGCGTTGGAATTGCGCGCAGTCATCCAAAGCCCGACTGGTTCTCCTGGTTACTCATAGCAAACACAAGCAATGTTTCTGCCAATGCTTGTGCACAGGCCATCTGTACAGAATTTGATAGCCTTATTATGGTCATAACGCGTGGATTAACGCGCAAATCGACGCGCTATTTGTGCGCATTTCATGACAGGACTTCTAGTTTTAACTGTAGAACACATTGGAACTCAGAGGACAAACTGTATCAGATTTTAATAAAAGGATGTATTTGACGGTTTGAGTCCGTCGGAAGTTTCGGTCATGAGATATCATTCACCAAAAGTGTCGACATTTATTGAAGATATAATTCTCCTGGAAATTACCTTCGAAACAGACAACTCATTGCCTGCTACAACTTCAAAAATCCATATGTGAACGATCTGAAGATAGGCGCGCAACGAAAATGTTGAACAAAATCATTACTAAATGAAAACTGAAGTCTTTTATTTCTGGAAAATCAAAAATAATCATTCATTCTAGTTTGCAGGTTTATCTCTCTAGATCTATCACAGTGTGCTCCTGGAGAGGCTAATGACATCTACCATTTCTGTCACTTGTGTCTAAGCTACGAAATTCAAAAGACAACTTCCAGGCGAGGTTTTCAGTTCGATTTTATATCAAAGTAGAACCCGTATTTAATATAGTGAGTGGCAAGCTCTGAGAACACCAGTCTAATTCTGTGAGAAATTTCGACGCTATTATGTTCTGGAGCCAGTCTAACCTTAAATACTCCATCGTCTATGTTGAGATTCTCTCATATAGAATATGTCATTTGATCGGAAAATGGAGTCTAAGGTTCGCTTTTCCGACCAACCGATATATTCCAGACGAAAGAATCTAACAATATCATAAACATTCATTTTCGTTCAATCAACGTTAGAAATGTTGATTAATGGAGACTTAATTTGACATAATTTTGCTGTCATTATCATTAGGAATGATGACTCTCCACAGCCGTAGTTTTATGATAACGCCGGTGTTAATATCGTGATGGTTTAAAGTTTAATTAAATACTTATTGCCTATCAATAATTGTACAATGCAACTTTAAACCATCTCTCTGAGTGAAGGAACATCACATTACATCTTCAAGCAAACTCCACGAAAAGTGGGTAAACAACCCACAAATAACAACGTCATATTCCTTACAGAATTAGTCTGGGGGCCTAAGAGCTTGAGTGAGTCGTTTTGTTCCATACACTAATTCTTACAAAGGAGCAACGTTATGAGCTAACAATATGATTTTATGCTTCGTAATATTGCTCGAAATGTGGCTTCGAAATGCCGTTTTCAAGAGTACACTACGAACGGAAAACGATCTTTCCAGAGTACTATTTATATAAAATCTGGGGGTGGGGTGGGGTGTTGTGGGGTGGCGTGGCACCCTTTGAACTTAGTCCACGATCTCTCATAAGATGAGCCGCACCTGATCTAGGACACTATACTAATTTTGTAGACAACTTAGACATAACTTACATCGTGGTATGTAATATATGTGAGGCACATAGAGACCGATTCCGGAATATCTTGTAAGAAGCCGACCCATTAAATGGGATCAAGCTGTTCTGGTTTTAACTTAAGCATTGCTATAATATTTGTTGTCATTACGTACACATATTATTGTTTACGTACCTGTAGATGCATGTTCACAAAACCCCTCCACTATAACCTGGTCCACAAATACACTTCACTTTGTACACATATTATTGTTTACGTACCTGTAGGTACATGTTCACAAAACTCCCCACTATAACCTGGTCCGCAAATACACTTCTCTTTGTCGAATGGGAAGCCACCCTGACACGGACTGATCTGAAAAATAATGTATAATGTCGAAGCAGTGATTGAATGGTAAACTAATATCAAATGTCTTTACATCCTTAACCCCTTCATCCCACGAGAAGGCTATGGAGCTCGGGAAGAGACAGGCTGCACTCTTATATTGTTTCATTTTAACGAAATAATATTTCGAAATTAGGAAATAATTATTCCGTTTTAACGAAATAATATTTCGAAATAACGAATTATTTTTTGTTTTAATAGTTATTTCGATTTAACGAAATAATATTTCGTTTTAATGAAATAATTATTTCGCTTTAACAAAATAATATTTCGTTTTAACAAAATAATTATTTCGTTAAAACCAAATAAGTATCTGTAGCGGTAAGCAGGACCAGATTACACCAACTCGCTACTTTTTGATTCCAAATTCTGCTTACTCAGCTAGTTACCTTTTCTAGCAAAATATGAATTTTACTCATTAAAATGAATGACTTCACTTTATAGTAGAGTAAATTTCGTTGTATTCACTTAAAACACTCGCTAATCAATTAACGTAAAAATCTTTTCCACTTTTCGTGAACAGAAAAAAATTCAAGTGACGGAATGTCCACTACGGAATGTCCCCTACATGGCTTGTCGCTCCTCCCCACCCCCCAAAAAAATACCCCATCCTGATTGCAGGCCCGATGCCGATAGGCTATAAATGGCCGACAAAAGTACTAAAGGAAAGCAGAGAACGACATTATAAGATGCATAGGCGTACGTGCCATGGGGGCTCGTGGGCTGCGAAGTCGGGAAAAATCAAAGGGCAGTATTCATAATTTTTTGGGCCAAGCTTCACTGATCTACCTGTAGCGTCAAACACCCAGTCTATTGTCTTTAAATAAGTGATACCGCCCTATAAGACAAAACTTGGAAAAAATTAAAGTCCGTAATATATTTTTTTGGCGTGGTACGTCTCCCAGGACTTTGGGTGCCAGTTTGGACTACAGTCTTATGAGAGTTGTAACGCGTCTGATGACTTTGAATACGCATGCGTAACCGTTTATTTATAAACATTTCGCGATAGAGCATGTTGGGGGTGAAGGGGGGCGGTGAAGTGTCGCATGATGCCCTCCCGTGGGTCCTTATTGGTGAGCGTAGAGCTTTTCCTCATCCCCAAGGGGAGGGGGTCCCAAGGAAGGGCTATATAATTTAGTTTGCGTGTAAAGTATGATTTTACTTTCATGTAATTCCATCACTGAGAAACATATCTTTCTCAAAAGTAAAACGAAGATTTTAGCTGTTCGAAGATTTTAGCTGTTCGTATACAGTATATATTTTCATTAAATAACACAGATGTTGAGGAGAGATCACAGGTACGGACCATCTCCCATTAAGAGATAAATAATAAGCAATTTCATCTCTATGCCGATTACAAATACCTATCTGGCCATATACCATACATTAAGGTGACAGGTTAATAGGTGTTTGCTTGTTAGTAAGTCTTAATCATGTCGTGTCAGAAGTATGGCATGATGTAAGTGTCGGGCCCGGTTGTTATAGCCGTAACTCATCGCTGATAATAATTTAATGCCTTTCGAGATTCAGACTCAACAATTTTAAAAATATACTGGCTGTCCACTTTTAAAGGAGGAGAGCTATCTCTTAACCCTTTACCCAACGTAACGGCCAAAACCGGCCAGCGCTATTCTCAAAAATCGCCAATTAATTTTCAAAATATTTTCATTTTTTGTCTCAAAAACATAGGTTATGACCCCTCGTTGGAACGAGCTCGTCGAGCTCGTTCCAACGAGGGGTCATAACCTATGTTTTTGAGACAAAAAATGAAAAAAATTTGTTATTCAAGAATTTTTTTTGCAAGTGTCGTCTGCTTTTCATGTTAGGTAAAGGGTTAATACTGTACACG
Source organism: Pictodentalium vernedei (assembly GCA_031216915.1). Lineage (NCBI taxonomy): Eukaryota > Metazoa > Mollusca > Scaphopoda > Dentaliida > Dentaliidae > Pictodentalium > Pictodentalium vernedei. The sequence goes on from CM062297.1 coordinate 56,073,025, forward strand.
TAATGACGTCTGGCCTGTTACAACAGGCTTATACAGAATTACTGCTGAAAGTTGGAAATCCAATCCACACACCTGGTCAAGATCTGGTGTGATAAACTATCTTCTGACATAGCTTGGATATAAGCAGACCGACCGACCCAGAAGGTCAGTTTCCCGGCAGAACTCCTCTGATGCAGATAGGACGCGAACTGGTGGAAGATTTACTGCCTCTCGGTAACACTTAGTCGACTTCTATTTCTTCAGTGAACGAATATCTGAAAATTTGTTTTGCATCAGAGTCTTTTCACAAGTGTAGAGTGCTATAATTTAATTAAGGAAAAATATATTACAAAGAAATCGTAAGTACTCATCTGTGTTTGACTTTACCCATGTCCCGCTGAAGTGTTCCCGAGGAATCCATGGTGAATGTTTCAAGAGTAACCACGAACTTGGTTTTAACCCATTACTTCCGACATTATCTTTAAGCTTGCGTGTGGAGGTGTGATCACGAACTTCCTCCCCAGAACAAACATTTTGGAGCCCTACTAAAATCCACTAGATCACGGGAGTGCAACGATCGCGGCCACATCGATCCATTAACCCCTTTTCTGTACCACATGAAGGTGGGGTGGGGGTGGGGGTGGGGGTGGAGGTGTTGAACCGCCGTCTATAAAAATTTCTTCGGAAATGTTCACATTCTGTCGGAAAATAATTCCTGAATTTGTATGAATCGAAAGTAAACAGCTTCAGATTTTGAAATGTCCAACATTATATTGTTAACAATATTGAGTAAAATCAGGGCTGGTCAAGTCACAACTAAGGTACCAGGATGCTCTAGTTTTGTTCTCAGAGCCCCAAATTTAAAACAATTTCTCCGGGGAGGACCCAACTCCCACCAACAGGAGCAGAACACCCTGTTCCACACACTCCCACACTACGGCGTTGGACACTTAGGGTAAGCCTTCGGCACACAGAAGTTTGTCCGCCGTCGCCCCTATGTTGTATTTTTAAATACGTGTGGGTTCGAACAAAATCTTCCAGCCCCTTCTAAAAAAAAATGCCCGTACGCCTATGATAAAATGACGTTCCTCCATAAAATTGGAAAAAAAAATCAAAACAGTTGTTTGAAAGGTGTAACTGAGTGTGATTGTTCACAATAATTTTCATATCTCAAATAATGAAAGTGAACAATCATTCATTGAGAAAAATGGACGCAACAGAGCATTTTCGGACATGCTTACATCCTCTATCACCCCATCCACTAACTTCTGTATGTCGTTTTAGTAAAATGATTATTTCGTTTTAACTGCAGCTCACCACGAGTATTTTCTGTACATTATAAAACTGGGTTTTAGCGCCCCCTCCGCCCGAAACCTCCCTCGCCCCCGACGTCCCTACCAATACTGCGGACTCAATGCAACACAAAGTTGAAAAGATTCACAGCTTCACGACGACGGGAAGGTATTTTGATACGATGATATTTAATATACTACGCCCTGAGTCAGCCGAGGAATGTTGACGCGCCTTTCAAATTATGTGTCTCTCCAACTACAACTTTCTCTCAATCTGTCTGTCGCCAGTACTTTTGAATGCGGGCAAATCTGGTTAACCACCCCCGCCCGACAACCCGTGAGTCATCCTCGAGACGCTTCTGGTAAAAAAAACACCAAAGTTTGATTATAATTGTCGCAGAATGAAATAAAAAACAGAAATCACAAAACGGGGCCTATGGTCGGGAGAGCACGACAAAGGCACTAAGAATATTCTTTCCTACACATATTGCGAAAACTGGAAAGATTGTACCGTGAATTGCATTGCGAGTGTTTCAAGAGGATATGACTTTATTTATTGCACAATAAAGTGGTCATTAATTTTAATGACTGAAATTCACATTTTGTTGGCATACATAACTTTGTTACTTTGCTAAACAAGCAGAATTTGCAGTAAAAAATAGCGAGGTGCCCTCAGCTGAACCTGCATACCACAAATACGGCCACAGATATTTATTTCGTCAAAACGAAATATTATTTCGTTAAAACGAAATAATCATTCCGTTAAAACGAAATAAATAAGTTAGTACATGGGGTGATGGAAGATGCAAACTTATCTATTGACTAAAGTGAATTTTTTGATTTGATTGGTTGATAGATACGTGGTATTATGAGACCATATTCATTGAAACCCACGATACGTCCGCCCAGCCACTGACAAATTTCCCATACCCAATGGAAGCCTCGTTCCGAAATCTACAAATTGTCCAAACATAATAATTTTTTTATACTTGTCATATCGGCATATTTACACAAAAACTCTTTTGCACAAAAATTCCACAGAAATCTGTATGGCTCAACAATGGAAGATAAAAGATCTCATGCTGTGTGTGTTCACACATGAAATAGATTGTACTTCTAAAACGGAAAGTCAATAGATAAATTCATTACCCCGTGTCTGATCATGTGTTACGGGTTTTTACCTAACCAAAGCCAGCCGTATCTCATTCGGCCTTCGGCCTCATGGGATACGGCTGGCTTCGGGTAGGTTCGGCCTTCGGCCTCATGGGATACGGCTGGCTTCGGGTAGGTAAAAACCCGTACCACGTGATCAGACACGGGGTAACTAATAATGTCAGAAAATGCTATGTTTCGTCGATAATTGTTCACTTTCATTATTTCAGAAAAATAGTGTGAACAATCAGACTCAGGAAAATTACTCCATTTAAACAACCGTTTTGAATTTTTTCCAAACTTTATGGGGGAACATCATTTTATCATAGACGTACGGGCAATTTTATTAGAAAGGGCTGGAATATTTTGCCCGAAAAGTGATGCTGTAGGCATCATTGATGCAAGTGGAACCGAGGTGAGTGAGCAGCGGCTGCCGGCCCTCTCACGCAGGCCCGAAGCCTGCCGCATTTAAAAATCTGACAGAGGGGAGAGGTGGGGCATACCCGAGGTGTTAAGGTGGGGAAGTGTATGGTGGGGGTGGAATAAATTTAGCTGTATTTTCTTGAAACTCTCTCCAATCAATTAACGTTATAATCTTTCCGATTTTCGATATACGGGTATGAAGGAATATTCCAAGTGTTTTTTTTTTCGTGCTGTTCTGTATATCATAGCGAGGTTTAGCGGTACAGAAAAAAATAAAATATCGGAATATCCAGGTGTGCCCCTCCCCTCCCCTCCTGCCTCCTAAAAACCTGATTGCAGACCCGATACCGATAGACTATAAATGGACGTGCCACACCAAAAAATTATATTACGGACTTTGCGTATCAGTTTGGACCACAGTCTTGTCAGAGTGATACCGCCTCTGATGACTTTGGATACACCGGTACAACGGTTTATTTAAAAAAAAAATTTCAGGGAGAGAATTCTCCCACGCTGTTTGGGGTGTAGGGGGCGGGGGTGGGTGGGCTAACCGCCGCCTATAAACATTTCTGTCGGAAATTTTCACATTCTGTCGAAAAATAATTGATAGATTTGTATGAATCGAAAACAAACAGCTTCAGATTTTGAACATTATATTATTAAATTTATTGATTAAAATCAGCAACTGGACGACAAGTCACAACCGAGGCACCTGAAGGCTCTAGAATTGTTCTCAGAGCCTCACATTTAAAGCAAATATACAAACAGAATATATACAGTATCTTACAGTCCAGAACATCACTTATAGGCTTTTTGAAACAGGTATGTTTTCAGATCATCCTTGAAAAGGTTGACATTTGACAGTCTTTTTAGGTGTTCTGGTAAATTATTTCACAAGTGAGGGCCAGCAAATGAGAATGACCTATCTCCAAATGTCTTACACCTATGTTTTGGACCATGTAGCAGCATTTTACCATCGGACCTCAGGTTGTATTGAAACACATTCTTGGTATTAAGGAGTGCTTCTAAGTAGGCTGGTGACATGTTGTTTTGTGTCTTAAAAACTAATAATAAAGTTTTGAAAATTATTCTGTACTTGACTGGCAGCCAGTGCATATCCCTCAGAACAGGAGAGATGTGTTGAGATCATGATACCCTACCACTCGGGCTGATGCATTTAGTACCACCTGCAGGCAAGAGTACTGATATTGTGGAAGGTTGAACAGTATGGCATTACCATAATCCAAATGTGAAGTTACAAAGGCATGAACTAGGGTTTTTGTTGAGCCTTTGGTTTAATCTTATCTGTTTAATTTTGTAGAGACCTCTGAAAGCCTTATTGCACATATTTGTTATTGCACATGTCTGTCCATAGACATGGTAGAGTCGAAGAAGGCACCAAGATTACGTACACTGTTACTTGCACTGATGGCGGAATCTCCTACCTTCACTGAATTGATGTCAACTTTAGTGAGTTGTTGTCGTGAACCAGTTATTAGGAATTCAGTCTTATCATCATTTATCATTAATTTGTTTGAAACCATCCACGTGCGAGTGTCCGAAATACAGGATTCAGTAGTTTCTAAAGCTTTTGTTTGATCCTTGATTGGTGATCGAAAAGAGAAATAGACCTCTGTGTCATCAGCATAACCATGGGCGACAGGCAGGTGAGATTCAATAATGGTGAACATTTTTGAAATATAGAATATAAACAGAACAGGACCAAGGCAACTGCCCCGTGGGATTCCACATTCAAGATGGAAGTCTTTTGACAGATTACCGTATATTGATACACGCTGCTGTCTATTCTTGAGGTATGATGATAGCCAGCTAGCAGCAACACCATTAAGTCCAAAATCAGAATTCATTGTCTCTAGCAGAGTTTTATGACAAACAGTGTCAAAAGCAGCACTAAGGTCTAAAAGAACAAGCAATGTTACCCTTCCAGACTCCATATTAAGGAGGATGTCATTCTGAACCTTGAGTAATACCGTTTCAGTCGAGTGAAATTTTCTGAATCCAGACGTGTTGGTCGGTAATGGAGCATGTCTTTCACTAAGTAGGTTTAGCAACGCTTGCGAGCAAGTGCATTTTTGCCACCGTGCCACACGCGGGCAGAAAATCTAAGTTTAAGATAAGTAATAATTCTTGAAGAAATACTTGAACACGTCTGGTTTGCAATCCCGTTCATAATATTATCACTAAAAAGCTATATAATAAATTTAGGAAGAAATCTTGAACGTTTTTCTTTTGAATAAGATGATCAGGAATATGTTATAACAGAAATTCTAAATATACGGAGGGCAATAACACGTGAAGAAATACTTCGACACTGTTGATTTGCAATCCCATTTATGGTGTTATCACCAAAAACTATACAATAAATTTGGAAATGGAATCTTGAACGGTTTTCTTTCAAATGTGATGACAAACAATGTTAATGTGATGACAGAAAGTATAAGTCGAAGAGGGATATTCCCTTATATCTATCGTGAAGATAGATATAGAAAAAAAATATTAAAAAATTCTCGCTATCTTTTAAAATAGCATATAATAAAATACTCAACCTTGTCCTCCGCCAAATACAATAAAACCGAACTCAACGTTATGGCAATGAAAAGCAATGCCAACAGTGAGTTTGGGAGGGGCGAACAGACTGGCATACACGAAGTGCGCAGCCTCTCGTTTCCGAATTTGACTTGTACAGTTGCTGAATTTAGTCAACTGTTAACAATATAATGTGTGACATTTCAAAATCTAAAGCTGTTTACTTTTGATAGCTTCTGTCGGTGTTGCGATAATTCAGCCGACAGTGGAAAATTTTATGATAGGTAAAGTGTTAAAGGGTCATTAGAGATTATAGTAAATTCTACCAAATTAAGATAAAGGTACTTGGAAGTACTCGGCAGGCAGAATATAATCGAGTAGAACAGAAAAGTATTAAATTAAACCTTTCTATGAAACACAGGAATTCTGGTGAGATTGCAAGCTATGTTATTATTACCTATCAGCCAAATTACCCATTGTTCTAAGCAAACATCAGATGTGCTTGTATGAGTACATTCCAATGGATGAGAATGCTATACACAATCGTGTAGGTAGTAGCTACGCATTGACGAAGGTTAGGAAAAGTTTCTATCTAACGTCACTCATCCACACTTCTTTTGTTGTACTGCACCAGACAGGCAGTGCATGGGATGGCAGATAGTTAGAAATATAATTGATGCGATATTCTCCAACGATCAAAGTGGAGATGATTTGTGCACCTCCCAATATCTGTTAACCCTTTACCCAACTAAGACAATTTCAAAATTTATCATTTTAAATATCATGTTTTAAATTGTTTCAAAAACTTTCAACAAAACCATATCATGGGACTCCCTCTTTGGAACGAGCTCGACGAGCTCGTTCCAAAGAGGGGTCACATGATATGGTTTTGTTGAAATTTTTCGATAACTAATATTTTTTCAGCTGCTGAATTTGCATATTACGCGGGCGGATGCGGGCGATGCGTTGGGTAAAGGGTTAAAAGCGCTATATGAGTACATAGGAATTCCATCTTTATTCTGGGAGTGACGTGATGGAATGTTCAGTGGATGAGGACTGGACAATTAACAGACAACTAGTTCCATTGTGTTGTCAAAACATACCCGATTTGCAAAACTTGAACACAGACTAACGTGTCGCGTGATGTTTAGCTGGTATCAGCTGGTTCTGACTGGGCAATCACGTGGATTTATAACAGATGACATCCACCAACTCGATGTTATTTGAAGCTTCGGGACTAATGTTATCATATCGGGACGAACTGGTGGTAGCACATCTTTGGCTATGGGACCCTCATGTCACCCGATCTACTGAATGACCTTCTCCATATCGCGTGGTATTTAGCAAGCATGAAATTGCAATTTTACCCAAGGCCAGTCACGTACGTCTGTGTACATAACAGCCAGCAGACCGCCAGACTAGACACCTCCGGTCACACGTTGTTAGCAAGCCTACACATTCTAATATTTGGCTGAGCATTAATCCTTGACTGTCCTAAGAAAACTACCGTCAGTCCAGTATTGGCGAATAAGTGTGTAAGATTTTAATGCTTTAAGACTATTTTGATATTTTTGATGTAAGAACTCGGAGAAGTTCTAATGACTTTGTATTTAACCCTTTACCTAACAAGAAAAGCAGACGGCACTTGCAAACAAAATTCTTGAATACCTAATTTTTTCCATTTTTTTGTCTCAAAAACATAGGTTATTACCCCTCATTGGAACGAGCTCGATGAGCTCGTTCCAAAGAGGGGGTTATAACCTATGTTTTTGTGAATAGCGCTGGCCGGTTTGGCCGTTATTGTGGTAAAAGGGTTAAAAAAAGTATTGATAATCGAAAATTGTCCAAGTTACCTTTTGCAACAAGAATCCACGAGAGAGCACACGGAAAAAAGGGTCTGCGACTTATAAGAACCTCAACCTCATCCCAAAGAACCACACCCTCATCCCAACGACGTTTTGGTAAGAACTGAAGTCCGAACTGTTTACTAAAACCGCTAGACGAACATTGAACCGCGGCCATTAACTCTCAATATGCCACATTGAGAGCTGGCGCATGAAATTCCATTATTTAACTCTTTTCTATCTAAAAGATGTGTTTTTGGCAACTGTGGTGTCATATGATAAACAGAATATGAAATTCGTGATTTGGTCATACGATATTTATGAAACTCGTCTACGAATTTCCCGTTTTGCCGAGCCACAGGTTCGAAAAAATGAAAAATTCTTAGACTCATTTCATAAATATCGTATGTCCAAATCACTCATCCCATGTCCTCTATTTAATACCCGCAAGATGGAGTCGATGTCTACGACAAATTGTCAGTTTTATGGGCAAATACAGACTATTATCACGGTAAATACAAAGTAATTATTTTAACCCTTTACCCAACGAAGACTATATAAAAATTTATTATTTTAAATATTATTTTTTTCAAATTATTCAAAAAATTTCAACAAAACCATATCATGCGACCCCTCGTTGGAACGAGCTCGACGAGCTCGTTCCAACGAGGGGTCACATGATATGGTTTTGTTGAAATTTTTTGAAAAACAATATTTTTTCAAATGCTGAATTTTCATATTACGCTGGCGGATGCGGCCGATTCGTTGGGTAGAGGGTTAACAATTTACGCTCGGCATGAGCATCAGGGTAATTATGAACATTGACGCATTTAAATGAAGAAGTTCTGGGCAAAGACAAAGTTGGGCTTCCTCTCCGCGCCACAAACACAACAAAACGTTCCCCAACATGCCTATGTGAAAACCACGAATAATTTTGTTGAACTTCTGATTTATCAGAACCAATGATAATTTTGTTGAACTTCTGATTTACCAGAACCACGGAAGTTTTGTTGATATTTTCAATATGAACTTGTTGAATGTTTAGTGCCAGCCCATTTCGTTTTTTCGCTGTATTTCATTGCTCAATTGCAAAACTCATTTTTGCAGTCTCTGTAGGAAACATGGGATCTCTATCAGCAATAAACATAATATATTTAAATGTAACAAGTACGGAAGCGTTGAGGCGCCAGTTGAGTATTATTTCTATCTTGCACGTGCAAGTTAGCTATCTTGCACGTGCAAGTTACTATCTTGCACGTGCAGGTTAGCTATCTTGCACCTGCAAGTTACTATCTTGCACGTGCAGGTTAGCTAACTTGCACCTGCAAGTTACTATCTTGCACGTGCAGGTTAGCTATCTTGCACGTGCAGGATAGCTATCTTGCACCTGCAAGTTAGCTATCTTGCACGGGCAGGTTAGCTATCTTGCAGGTGCAAGTTACTATCTTGCACATGCAGGTTAGCTATCTTGCACCTGCAAGTTTATACTATATTTTAGAATGTCTGTCTGTCTCTCTGTCTGTCTGTCTGTCTGTCTGTCTGTCTGCCTGTCCGCTATAGAAATGAATATGGGGCTATCCAGAGTGTCCAAAATGGGTCTACTAGGGGTGTGGCGAAGCCCTCCACGTTGTGATTGAATTTTTGGCCTCGTTCAGTCTAGATCATCTAGGCTCCACCACACTCCACTTTCAACTATAACTGGAATAAGTCTGGAAAATGATCCAAGTTCCTTGGAGTCTGAATTCTGTGGTACATGGGTCAAACACTCAATACAAGACAAGACTGTCTATACAGTGGGATGTATAAGCTAACCTTATACACTTTTATTAACTCACAACTTTCAATATAAGTACAGTGTCCTACACTGGAGTCCCTCTGATATGTGTTAACAACTCAAGTATGAACATAATAATTTCTGTCTGAGAAAAACATTTCTGAAAGTCCGTCCTGGAAATAATAACCCACTGTAGGTTTTTAGATGTGATCAGCATGAGTTTTCAGAGGAGACTGCTGACAAAATGGCCGACTGGGGATTATATATTATTAATCACGTGGTTTATTTTCCTGTTAAAATCAGGAAAACTTTCCTTAGGAATTTCGACGCCATCTTTGTTGACGTTCAACTTCAGTATCAGGGAGTTAAACTTTCATGTACTTTCATGCCAAGTATTGGGGGTACAATCTCACCTGGCAGAAAAGTATCAATTGTTGCACTCTCCTGACCAGAGATGGAGTTCCTTGTTAAGTGCTTAACTCCGATATATTCTAGCTTATAATTGGCTTTTGATAGGTTTTATATCCTTATTACATTTAATATCACGTACCCATACCTCTGGTAAGTGGAAAGCCAATTATTGTGATTGGTTTTAGATATGTCTTATACCTTTAATTGCAATATTGTCACAAACCTCTCTAAAACAGTCAGATTAGAATTGCTTTATGACATTAATCTCCAATACTCCTCGAGAGTAATGAGATAATTAGTTATACCTTCTCTTAAACAATGGCTTTTGTAAATGTTTTTACCTTTCTAATCTTTCAACTTCGTGGGAAACCACTTTTACCTACACACCTGGACATTGAGATCATGATAGTATTATTTCACTAACCTAATTGTTCGAATAACTTTCCACTGTTCTCTTAAAGGGATTCTTGTGTAATGTAAATACTTGTGGCTGCTAACACTTTCTGACAATAACTTTCTACTGCTCTCTTAAAGGGGCTCTGTTGTAATGCAATGTTTATGGCTGCTAACATTCTGTGGCTCTATCCACAATGTGAACGTTTTCTAAGAGCTACAAGCTCATTAAGCAAGGGGGGGTTCTCACGGGGCTAGGGTGCATTTCGTCACATTCCTCCCTTATCCAGGAGCAAGGCCCGTAAAACGGGGCTTGATCGTAGAGGCAAGAGGCATGGCTCAGAAATGCACTTGAGGTGATACCAGAGAGGTGCCATTATTCCAGGTACGGCGAATAAAACAACCCACATATATAAATAGATACTAAAATGCATTCAACCACCGTAATATTTTATTAACTATATATATTGACCGAGTAATATTCATATAGCATCTGGCATCAGTGTTGGAGTTGAGTATAATCAAAGCTATGTTTATCCAGGGTGGTACCCCAGACCAAAGGTTGACGACAATAGGGACAATTATGTCTCCGCATCATCCATTTCAACCCACAACGTATGTGCACACACTTTGCACAACGAGGGCATTGATATGCTTTGTGGGGCCCTATTGGCACATTCTCTAAACATACTATACAATGTTGACTATTTCCATCAACCAGGTTAATTAACATTTGTTGATGTCGTCGATGTTGATGATAGGATAGAGCTTGTTGTAATCGTGTAAACTGAGGCTGCATTTTCTCCCATTCATATGTTTCCCTAGGGTCCAAAAAGAGTCCTTCCCTTCCAATGATAATAGAACGTAATGCATCCTCAGTGGCAGGTTCAGACAAAACAAACTCACCCTCTCGGAATGGTCGAACCAACCCATCATTAGGTTCGAGATTCTCGGGCATGGGAGATAAAACATCAGGGATACGATGATCATAATATCGTCCATCCCACCGGCTATCATTCCAGTATCGGATGACATCATGGAAACCTGCAAAATAATATTCATCCCCTGGGGGTTTTCGAGGAGGATTTTTAATGGTAGTTAGATGGGGAAGAGCAATTTGTGTCCCCTCTTCACTTTGTCTAAGGCAATATTGGTAATACACCTCGTATAACACGAGTTCCATATCACCAGTTTCGGTATTAGCATCTGCTGTTTCCCAATATCTAATCCGTCGATGGAAGGTAGTCAAATCATCAGGCTGGGGAAGATGGGAAGTTGCCATAGTCATCCCTCTGGCCATCCAGACTTCTGCTTGATCGTCAGGGAACTCCATATAATTAGCAGTAGATACTGATGCCAACATATTGGCCATCCAGTAATCTGCTCGTTCTTCTGCAAACTGAGTGAATCCATGAATTGACACTGATGCCATTATTTCTCTAAATATATTTATATATAAAAAAAAAAGAAATCAACAATTCTCGTTTTCCATTCCACAATAAACAAATTACAGGAATTATGGCTCAGCAATAAGAAAACTAATATTTAATTATTCAATTTGATAAACTATTTTACAGTTGCCGCCGTATAAACACTTCTAGTTTGATTCCTAAAGAGTTTTCTCGCTAGCTTAGAGGTTGTCACCTGCACACCTTCAGGGATACTTATCTAAATCCGTCTAAAGGGGCAGTATCAGTATAAGATTTGCGTATTTTCAATAGGCAATAGATCACTAATAGAGACAACCGTGAATGACGGCAGAGGTCATTATCGAGGTTTGGAAAACAAATTGGGGTCAATTTCACGCTTCTCCTGTGCCCACTCAACATTTGTCCGACAATGGGGGCATGTTCGAGAAGTATTCATCCACCTTTGACCACACGCAACATGTACTCGTTGGTCACAAACATGGCACCAGTAAGCGGTTTCAGGCTGTTGTTCTACTGTACCATAACAAATACAACATTTTTCACCGGTTCCGTGCGTCATTCCACAGCAAAGGTATCTTTGTCTCCGAGCCTCATGGCGACGGAGAGTGTCTATTAAAAGAATATACATGGGCTGCTCTCTCTCCCATGCATACGTCTTTTGGACATCATTATGTTGTGGAACAAGGGCAAAAGAGGGAGCCTTCGGAATATGCCATATTTCTAAACTAAAGTGATATGGTGGAATAACAGAAGAAGGCTCCATCGGAGAATGCCATAACTCAATACTGCGGAATGGTCGAATTAATCCTGGATTGGGGTTAATTGCATACCGTGAAGTGGGTAAATCAACCCTATGGTCGAAGAAGCGGCCATTCCATTGTTCGCTATTCCAATAACTAAGAATTGCATCAGGTTGCCCGGCATCTAAATTATTCCAAGAAGGGGCCTCTCTGGGTTGTCCCACCAGTTCCAGTAATCTTGGAAATAATAATTTTGTCTTTTGTATGTTAACATGATACATATAAAAGACCTTATGTAGAATTAATTCAGTTTTATTTGTTTTGGGGTTAAAATGTTGTACTACCCAATGTCGAACATATCTGATCACACTCTCCCAACCCAAATCCTTAGCTTCCCTAGTGTAACACTGAGGAGAGACACTCCTCATATTCCTTAAATTTTCATGATATTTCAATTGTTCATCCATAAATTCAGTAAATTCGGGAATTATTGCTGAAGCCATGATTCACTTTCTCACTGTCTATTTACTTAATTACCTGTACTCAAATAATTCAAAATGCAATGTAAATATTCGATACCTAATAAGTCACCAATACACAATACTCAATATATAGGATATATCTGACAATTATTTATTCACACTTTATATAAACCCGTACAACTGTACTCACTCCCCTAGGTTCGTATGTACCTGGTGTTTCTGGTTAGTATCCTTTTTCCACCAGCTTTCCTCTTGGATGTCTTGTCAGTTGGAGTGTCGTGTGCAACTTATCTAATACACTCCAGACACTAAATTTGACTTGATCAATTCAGTATTAATTAGCCGAATCACAGTTTTGGACAAGACAAACACATACGACCTAAAATTTCCATGGAAACTCTCCCGCCATCTCATTTATCAACAACGGATGAGGGGCCAGTATCCATCCAAAATTCTTCATCATGGCTTTTATTTGTTTCATCATTAGTTTCATGATTCTGTTTCTCTATTACGACCTGGTAGGTTATAGCATCGATACACAGTATTGGGACCGGTCCTGTAATCGAAGGTGTAACCATGATAATCAGGGTGTGACTGTCGGTATAAGACATACGCTTGATAACTCCTGGGACGTCCGTCTCGATGGAACAAGGCACGTAATCTTCTTGTCCAATCACGGAAGCGAGGGAAAGGTCTTACGCTCTCTAAGTGTCTTCTCGACTGGAACCTTGACCTTGTTGACCTATGGACTGCTATGTTATGATTATAAAAATGGTAATTATTCTGTAATAATGTAGGGGGTCGGGTCAAATCTGGACAGTTGTATATAGCCAGGTATCTCGTCCTTTCTTCAAACGTCAAATGTGTTTGAAGGGCAGACTCATGATAATAGACAAGTTCTCTTTCCAATTCAACATAAACATTATAATTGATAAAGTCATAATAAACACATCCAAATGTCTCTGCTGTAATTTCTCCTTGATACATTTGAAAAAATCTGTATTCATAAGTGTTGGGTCGAATGATTGGCCTTTCTGGGGCCTGACAAGGGGCTGTTAAGAGTGGTTCAGCATACAGCCTCGCTACTGCCCAATCCCAAGGTCCTGGGACAGGTTGAGATATACGATAGGGGTGATTTCTGGGAATTTGTGTTTGGATGAGATGAGCTCCTTGTTGTATATTCTCATCTAGTTCAGGGTCATGAAATAGGTCACCTGGTTGTATTGGGGCAGAATAAGTTTCCATTGGTTCTCCCAGTTCATTCAGAAATGCATCAACTTCAGGAGTTTCAGATGTATCGGAATGTTCTGGAGTAGTATCACTATTGCTAGGTGTACCAGGTGCTGTTGCCATAGTTACTGAAACAAAAATCACACAATCACTGAGCAAGAGACTCACTTTTGGGCTTTGCTTCATCGATATCCCTATCCACAAGAGTAATGTTAACAGTTTCAGTACCAGGGTCATGATGAATATGAGGATATTCTTGCCGTCGACTCAGTTTTGGTGAATTTGCGGCATTTTGAATAGTTCGTTTCATCAAATCTACTATACTTCTCGGAGGTTGGGGTGCAGAGGGTCGTTTCTGGGGTCTCATGTCGGCGTATACCTCATCTTCAGCAAATGCAAAATTAGACATTCCACACTCATCACCAGCAGAACAGGTCGGTTTACCCTTAAATCTAAGATTTCTGATCCAATGGTATACCTTAATGTGCCCATCTTTTCTACAGCAGCGCACAAGAAGATATACCACAAATATAATTACTAGGCTCGCGACAAAGTAAGCCCATTTCGGCACGTCAAAGACTTCAATCTTTGATAAATTCAATGAATCCAATTCATGGACGAGGTCATCCATGGGCAAGTTATCTAAGTGTTGCAACTCTTTCGGTACCTTGAATTCACTAATATTCACTCGGGTCCATATCGGTTTCCATATCTGTCGTTGCGTAATTGAGAAATTTGGTAACACTGTTTTTGTTACTAATTCATATGTCGCATTATCCCTCTGATGAAAATAACTTGTTAATGTCAACTGGCCACTAGTGGCCATACACAGGGGTCGTAATTCCACAAACCCTATAGGAGGTTGAATCCGTCGAGGTTTTGGATTCCTTCGTTTTGGACATGTGATCGAGAAACGTAATGGCACATCTGTCGTTACATACCATATGCCTTCCTCAATGCGTGTAGCAAAGGGTAAATCAATATTTAATCTTATCTCTGTCGTACAGAGCTTTTTTATCTCCTGTTTCATATTAAGGAATATGGCCAATAAACAACTCGTAGTGGTATGTATGGTTCGCACCACTCCGACTAATGGACAAAATAATTTATTGTTGTCCACACATTGATCATGGCCAATCTCCGGTACATATTTAGTTCTCTGTTTATCCACTATTAACGTATCAGCTTCTAAGCGATAGATCGCAACAAGTTTATTCGCCTCTTTTGACGCATTTTTACTAATGTTCACTAACGGCACAGGTAACGCTTGTACCTTAAAGACTTCAAATTGGAAATTTGAATTGCTTAAGGGGATCTTCATTAAGATCACTAATTTATCATTGGCAAATACCGTTGTTGTGGTCAATAAGTGATAATACTGCCATAGTTCTTTATGCAAGTCCAGTGGCAGTAATGTGCGATCGTCAAGCCTATCTCTTACTCCTTCGAGTACCGAAGTGAGCAGAGAGGGGCTCACAATTTTTGGTGATAATTTCTCATCAGCCAAAATATCCATTTGATCATGCAGATCCCTCATATAGGCTTCTGCAGCGAGCAACATTAACTCTAATTGATTCAGTACCATTTCGACTTGATGATACGCATGGGTAAAATGTTCAAGTATGACTACTCGCTTCTCATGGTCTTGTATGGTGCGTGTAACATCTTCAGCAAAGATAGCTACGGATCGTGACAAATTTGTCATATACTCGCGATTCTCTTGAATTGCCTCATGATTCAATTTTATCATTGTTAGACTAACTTTAACACTATGTTGTATTATTCCTTGATTTGCACTTAATCGATCAATATTTTCTTTCATTCCCCTAAGATCGGATTCGGTTACAGTGCCAAAGAGGAAACTCAAACCTTCACCTATAAAATTGAACACTCCTCGCCTCTCTCGTGATGAGGGAGTATGCCCATTTAGTGTGCGGTAATCGGTTAGATCGTTTTTGACTTGTTTACAGCGGTTTCGTACAAATTTGATCTCTTGGTTCACATCCATTATCATCGATTTAAAAGCAGTTTGAAGGGTGAGGTTCTCAGTCCCAATGGCCCCAATAACTTCACTAAAATCATGTTCTATGTCACGGTAAAAGTTAGTTGCAAATTTCACGCCTTGTTCAACTCTTTCAACATATTGGATAAATGGTTTCAAGTCAAACACATACATTGTTGTCCAGTCACTTGTGACCATACTAACTTCTTTAACTTTCTTGAAAATCACATTGTTTCTTATTATAGTATTTCCTTCCACTATTGTCACTAAACTTATTAGAACAACCAAGATTGCCTTGTATAACATCATGCTCCTACAACGAGAAAGGAGACATGGGTTAGTGTCGACAGGGGATTCTCGGGTCAAAATTTACATTCTCTACCATTTCACTTCCGGATTGAGAGACGGCAGAAAGAACAATCAAATAGGGAGTAACCACTATGTAGGTTCGCGAGACCTACCATGGTCACCTCACTATTTCCCACTCTTGACAAACTATAAATCAATATAATTTTGTCACCCACAGTCACCTTCCCTATCCCCATTCTGAAGTATAGCATTGCATCTGCATATTATGATGTCTAATCTATATTACTCCAGGTAGTTGGTTGAACTATTGTTTCTCTATTATTATTTTTAACTTCTTCATGTTTACTTAAAACTTTCTGAATATTATTAATCATCTCACTTATTTTTACCTCTGACGGTTTATTTCTTACTAAATTAGCCACTTCTGGAATATCAATTTTTACATGGTTTACATCCATGGGTTGATCATACACTACTGCATTGTGTGGCAGTTGTGTATGACTAGTACTAGCCACTGTCGGCTCTTTGTCTGACAGAAACTTTTTCATTTTTTCTTGGGCTTCCCGAGAACATTTCAGACGTTTTCTTAGCTCTTCCATGGGAACCATCTCTTCTTCAGAAGACGAATGTTCCCTTATTTGTCTCTTTGAGTTGATCAATTTTGCCAATGGCTTATCATACTCACTTCCATCACTACTGTCACCAGTATCAGTAGAAGAGTCAGCTGGTGGGGCTACATAACGTTGTATACGTTTTGCTTGGTTCGGTTCAGGTACCTCCCACTCCTGGGGTGCTAAACTGAGGCGTTCCCCATGACATTTAATTATTCTACGAGTTAATTGGTCTTCAATTTTGTAACTCACAGGTCCTGTCTTCTCGATAACCCTAAACGGATATTCCCATTTAGCTTCTAATTTACCTTTAGGTTTCCCATCAGTGTACATGACTGAATCACCAACCTTAAAGTCAATATTCTTTGCTTTTTCATTATATAATCTTTGCTGTTTGATTACACGTTTCTTTTGTGTGGCTTGTTGCCTTGAAAATGCTTTATGTTGTTCCTGTAGGGCTATTTCATGGGGTTCTTCACCCATATATTTTTCTCTGGGCTTGAGTATATTATCTAATGGTAAAACTACGTCACGGCCATACACTAAGTAGAATGGAGAGAATCCTGATGATTCACTCCCATTGAACCTAATGGCTGCCAAAGCCCGATTGAGAAATAGGTCCCAAGTTTCAAGTTCTTTTCGAGCCAACTTAGCAATTGTATCATTTAAGGTTCTGTGAAACCTCTCTACTTTCCCGTTTGATTGTGGATGATAGTAGGAAGTTGTCACATGATGTACCCTAAAGTATTCCGTCAAATGTTTCATTACTTCATTACAATTTTCAGATCCATTGTCTGTCAGTAATTCTAAAGGACAGCCAAATCTTGGGAATATCTGATCAGTTAGCAAATTAGCTATGGTCTCTGCACGTTTATCTGAGACAGGAAATGCTTCAGGCCAGCCAGAATATACATCTATAAATGTAACTATATATTTATTTCCCGACAGTGTTGTTGGGAACGGACCACTCATATCCAAAGCAATTTTAGCGAATGGATATGGAGGTCGGTCAGCTTCTTGTAAGGGCAGTTTATGTTTCCGAGTATTTCTTGCTCTACATGTAAGACATTTTTCAACATAATGATAAATTTGTTTATATAAGTTCCACCAATAATATTTCCTACTGATGTTATAGTATACTTTATCAATCCCTAGATGTCCTAGGTCGTCATGGTATTGTCTTAATACATCCTCAGTCAAGTGTTCAGGAATACACAATCTTACGCGTGGTTCATTATCCACTGCACTGATATAATATAACACTCCCTCAATCATCAAATATTTACTACTAATACTTGACGGGGTGTTATTACTTAAGTATTTCTTCACAATTTCCACAATCTTTTGGTCTTTTTCTTGTTCTATTTTCATGTTTAGGTTTTTGTAACTAATACTCTGGGGTTCCACAGGAGTGGCTTGTTTATCTACTTTGACATGAGCATATTTTCTAGGGTCAATTTTATTGCTATTAATAACTCCTACTTGTAATGCCTTTTCTGTTTCCACATTATCCATTTCGTAATCTGGGTCAGCATTTGCAATCCCTTCAGGTAATCTAGAAAGTAGGTCAGCACAGGTATTTTGTCGACCAGGTAAATATTCGATCTTACAGTTATAGCTGGCTATTTTTAATGCCCATCGTTGGACTTTAGCATTGTTCTGTTGGCTTTTCAACAAATATTGCAAAGGGGCATGATCTGTCTTAATGACAAACTGTGCTCCCTGCAGATAATTGTTGAATTTGTCTAATGCATAAGATATTGCAAATGCCTCCTTTTCAAAAGTAGACCACTTTTGCTGAGTTTCACCCAATTTATGTGAAAGGAATACGATGGGTTTTTCATCTGGTACTCCTGGCAATTGACCTTGTTCATTCTCACAAGGTTGGGCTAAAACCGCTCCTACACAGGTGCCAGAAGCATCGGTGTAAAGTACGTATGGTTTCTGAGGATTTGGGTAGGACAAATGTGCTACCTGGGTTAATCTCTCCTTTAGCTCTTCAAATGACTTTTGTTGAGCCTCCTTCCAGTGGAACCTTGAATGTTTCTTAGTCAAGGCTATTAATGGCTGAGCTATGTCACTAAAGCATGGAATGAACCTTCGATAATAACTGACCATCCCCATGAAGCTTCTCACTTCAGTCACAGTTTTTGGTGGGATTAATTTTCTTATAATTTCAACTTTAGATAATTCTGGCTTGATTCCATCTTGGCTTATTATGAATCCAAGATAAGACGTTTCTGTCTGAAAAAATGAGCACTTTTTAGCTTTTAATTTTAATTTATGCTGTCATAACCGTTGGAATACCTGTTTAATATGCTCAATGTGCAACTTAACATCACGGCTAAAAATTAAAATATCATCCAGATAAGCCAAAGAAAATTCTTCTAGGCCTTCCAGGACTATAGTCATGAGCTCCTGATAGGTGCTAGGGGCATTAACAAGCCCAAAAGCCATTACATTGAATTCATAAAGGCCTTTGTGACACGTAAAAGCTGTTTTTGGTCTATCTTCTTCATCCATCTTGACTTGCCAATATCCTGACTTCATGTCAAGAGTCGTAAAATACTGACAACCATTCAGTAAGGTGAAAATGTCATCAATCAAAGGTAACGGCCAGCTTGTCACTTTCATGACTCGATTTAATTCTCTAAAATCGATGCAGAATCACTTCGAGCCATCTTTCTTGTCCACTAGCAAACAAGGAAAACTCCAAGCGCTATTAGAGCGGCGAATTATACCAGCATCTAACATTTCCTTCAATGCTTCATCCATAATCTTTCTTTTTAATAAAGGTACCCTGTATGCCCTTTTTCTAATAGGCACTGTGTCTCCAGTATCAATTTTCATTTTTATTGTATCTGTTTGAGTTAATTCTTTGTCTGTTCTCGCAAATAGATCTTGATTTTCATTAATTACTTTCATTAACAGGTTTCATTTATTTGGTGGCACCTGGATTTCTGATTCAGTTATTTTATCTTCCCCCTTATCTGGTCCTACCCTTTGTTCTGTCAATAACTGTTTAACTTCCAATAATTTTTCTCCTTCATTTATGGGTTCAAGTTTCCCTATTATACATCCCCGCTTCAATGTGTAATGTTTATTAGTACTATTAACTATCATCACTGGTATATTTCCATTCTCATTTGCTACTATGCTGTTACTAACAAGTAAGCCTGGTTGCTCGGCTACATAGCCTGTCTTTAATCCATAATGTTCTGAAAATTTTGAAGAAAAAGTCGACCTTGCCCCAACTGCCTTAGCTGTACAAAGACAGGTGGTTTGTGGTGCTAGTTCTACCTGATTAACCAAATGTGTAAGACAACTGACATGTAAATCTTTAACCAGAGGTATATATTGGTCTTGTAATCTCAATTTTCTCATTCCCCAATAAGTGGTAATGTCATTTGCAAGAATCCAATCCAATCCCAGTAGCATACTTCGATTCAATTCATCCAATACCAAGAAATTATGTCTTTGATAAATACCTTGTATATGAAACTCTAACTCAATGATTCCCCGAGGGCAAACGTCATTTCCTGTAACGCCAGAAATTCACGGAAGTTGGTTCTTATCCCCCCTCAACTTTGGCCTATTGTCCAAATTTTTCCAGAATTTTGTACTAATACATGATGTTTGTGCCCCTGAATCAAGGAGGGCTCGAATCTTTTGCTTACCAATATGTATTTGAACACTATCTAAAAAAGCAGTCCCAATATTTATACTAATTGTCTGTATTTTAGCAGAATTTTGTTGTTGTACTTTTCTTGGGTAATTAACATTGTTTATTACATTATTTGTTCTTGGGTTTTTCAAATTATCTCCCTTCTTCCTATTTTGTTTACATGGAGTCTTCTTATTTGTTCGATCTTGACTTCTTAATTTCTTATTTCCTGGTTCAATTTTTGATTCTTCAGAATGTTCTGACATATATACCTTAGTATTTGTCGGAATCGTCTGAGTTTCATTTCCTTTTATGTTCATGTAAGCATTTTTCACAAGTGCTACCATTTCAGGATTTAAATCCACTATGTGTATTTCCTTAAGATTGCTATTATTATTATTAGCAGCAGAATGGTCTTGAATGGCCTCAACATAAATTTCTGCACACTTATTCTTGGGTAACCCATATATGCCACTACTAATAGTAGGCATGGCTACTATCTGGAATTTTCTTTCCTCACTCACCTGTAAAATTTTCCTTATGGTTTTATACAACTCATAAAAACATTTATTTTTATCAGTGTAATCGCTCCATCGAGGACCAACAGCATGGATAACCTTGAGGCATGGTAGATAACCACATGTGGTTACTACATTATCACTTACATGTAGATTTCCATGATGTTGTATGTGTTGTTGGCATTCTTTCATAAGAGCAGGCCCAGCACTACAAGCGATTGCCTTGGCAACGCCTCCGCCATGTGACAGCTGACTATTGGCAGCATTCACTATGGCATCGGCATTTAGCTGAGTGATATCGGCTGGGTATACCTCCACCTTCAATCCAGTATCGGTCTGGAAGACAAAAGTATCTTGTTTTTCTATTAACCTTTTACAGTTCTTAGTAAAATGTCCGCCAATTGTGCAATGATCACATTGTTTGGCTCCTTTACAAAATTTTGTATAATGCTTCATACTACCACAATTTTTACATATTTCCCCAGGTGTATAAGGGTTAATTTCTTTGGGTTTGGTTACCTTTTGTTTTGTTCTGGTCCTCCTCATAGTCACTTGTCTGTCTGTCAAAGGGCTGGGTTTATGTTTTAGCAAACACTCTTTCCAATGATGCCCCAAATTTGTACACTTTTTGCATTGATTAGCATTGCCTATTACTGGAGAGCTATTTTTAATTTCCCCACATTTATTCATTCTTATTTTTGGTTTACCATTACTGAGAACACTATTCTTGTACCCATGAGGTTTATTGGTAGTGTGAGGGTTTGTTTTCATAGGAGAACCATCCTTGGGCCTCGTTAACTCATGTTTAACTGTCACCCTGGGAGAATTATTTTTGATTCTTGTAAAATATTTATTTTGCTTCTGGTCATCCTGAGTCCCATATTTCTTAGTTGGGTTATAAACAAACTTATGTCTATTCTCATTAACCCTTAAATGCCTCACTTCTCCCATCCGTTTAATACTATTTTTTCTATTTTCAGTTTCTCAGTTTTTGGGAGCTTGTGATTGTTGTAACTTAACCCCGCCTACTGCCCCGTGTAGACAGAGTTCTGCTCGTTTAAATTAACCCTGCAATTCTGGGCGTAATGTCCTAATTTCCCACACCGAAAGCAGGTAAAACCAGGTCCCCCTGGTCCCTCATTGGGTTGCTGTACGTCTAACACCCATACCTGTTTTATTATATTTACCCTACAATCTTTTTTCACATGGCCTGGCCGGCCACAGCGGTGGCAGATAGGCCGATTAACCCTCATTGTTCCCTGGAACCTATTTGTATTATTTGTGGGATACCGATATTATTCATATTTCTGGTGGGCATAACCCTAGTATTTTGACGCGGAACATGTTGACGTAAATTACCTGTTTGTGGTCGGTTATATGTACTTTTGGTCAACATATTTACACTGTGACATCGCCTATTTGTGTCCACTTCCATTGATTTGATGTTCCTATCATCCTCATTTTCTCTGCCAATACGATCACGTATGTTTGACTCTCGGGTTTCCCTGGTTATATTTTTACACCATGTGGGCATTCGTACTCCCTGACCTTGACAGTCTGAACAAGCTCGGAATTTAATTCGTACTGTGGACTCAAACATAGCCTTACTTAAAGCCTGGTCAAAATTCACAGGGGCTGCCCTAATAAGCTTGTATTTCATATCCCCATCATACAATCCATCGCAGAAGTAGTCAGCGATTAATTGTTGGATTATCGGTTCATCGATTTGTTCACCATAGGCCTCTTTTGCGAGGTCCAATAATCGTTCCCCATAGCCTACTACAGTCTCATTTTTCTCCTGTTTCATATAGCGGAGAAACTTTCCAGCGATCGCGGTATCCATCACTTCAGAATAGCGCAAGCGTAATTCCTTATATAAGTCAGCCCATTTCAACTTTGGGTCTTTTCGCATAGACCGCAGCACAAAATCAGACACCACATGGTGACTGGTTTGTGCAGCGATCATTTTGCGATTGTCTATCGGTATTCTGTTTGTATCACAATAAAGCTCTATTGATTTTATCCACTCATGGAAATTGCAAGGGTTGCCATCAAAGCGTTTAATTTGGGAGGCAAGATTTTGAGATCGAGTTGCGGCAGCTGTTGTTGCATTATGTTCATTGCCTTCCTTTAGAGATTCATGCAAGTCTATGATGGCTTGAGCTGCAGCATCATTTCCCCCAGCAGTTACTGTGGGAGTTTGGGGTCCAACATTACCCATTTTGAACTCATCCCTCAACCTACTGGTCACTGCATCAATGTCCAGTTGGTGTTGGGTGTCCAAAATAGTTTTTTGTCTATTTAATTCTACTATATGGTCTCCCCTTTCCTTTGCTATTATCGCCTGTAATGCCTGATCGGTTTGCTGGTGGGCACTCTTTTCATTAACAAGTGCAGACTCTGCTAAGTCACCGCGCTCTGTAGCCTTTTCTAATTGTTGTTCCCCAGCAATCAATCGCATTTGGAACTCCAATTCGGCTTGTTCTAGTCGCTTTTGGGCCAATCTTTCTGCACGTTGCTGTATTTCATGTTCCATTTCTGCACTTGGCACTGACATTTTTGTGGGGTTAATTTAATTAATTTATCTAGCAAATTATTCAGAACTTCCAAATGTTAAAATGAAGCGATTTGTGTGGATCAAGGTGCTATTATTACACTCAACAATACAGTTCTGCTGGCAACAAATGAAAATGTACTAAATTTGCACCTACCTTGTTTATGTAAACACTTGACGAGTTCTTTCCAGTAGGCGTTCAAAGTCAGTATCGTTCTGTTTCTGTCCTTGAGTCACGGTTCTCTGTTGATGTGTCTCTAAATACTTTAAAAATGTCAGTAACAAAGCCCTGTGTGCTCTGTCTAAGCTCACTTGCAAATGGAAAGTTTGTTCTTTAACCACTGGTGTTGCTGATGCTTCCGACATTCACTTCTTCTTAAGGTATCATGAAGGGAATACTTTCTGTTACTTTCTCAGAAAATACAGTGTCTATTTGTTGAGCTAACTGCTAATAGTCACTTTGAATAGTTTTGATTAAGTTTTTCTTCACTTTGTCAAAGAAAAATAGCATGGAAATGTCAAATTTCACACTTAAATTTTCGGCACAGCTCCCCTGCAAGCAGTATATGTTCAGCTTCCTGGTCTGACTGTTCATAAATGGATGTAGTGTCCCACAGTGGCAGGTATTCTTCCCCTGAATTGGAAGATTCTGGAGATTCTGGTGTTTTTCCCACTTACACACACAAATTTTATCAAAGTCCAAGATCCTAGTCACGGCACCAAAGTGAAAGGGTTAATGTGGCGAAGCCCTCCACGTTGTGATTGAATTTTTGGCCTCGTTCAGTCTAGATCATCTAGGCTCCACCACACTCCACTTTCAACTATAACTGGAATAAGTCTGGAAAATGATCCAAGTTCCTTGGAGTCTGAATTCTGTGGTACATGGGTCAAACACTCAATACAAGACAAGACTGTCTATACAGTGGGATGTATAAGCTAACCTTATACACTTTTATTAACTCACAACTTTCAATATAAGTACAGTGTCCTACACTGGAGTCACTCTGATATGTGTTAACAACTCAAGTATGAACATAATAATTTCTATCTGAGAAAAACATTTCTGAAAGTCCGTCCTGGAAATAATAACCCACTGTAGGTTTTTAGATGTGATCAGCATGAGTTTTCAGAGGAGACTGCTGACAAAATGGCCGACTGGGGATTATATATTATTAATCACGTGGTTTATTTTCCTGTTAAAATCAGGAAAACTTTCCTTAGGAATTTCGACGCCATCTTTGTTGACGTTCAACTTCAGTATCAGGGAGTTAAACTTTCATGTACTTTCATGCCAAGTATTGGGGGTACAATCTCACTTGGCAGAAAAGTATCAATTGTTGCACTCTCCTGACCAGAGATGGAGTTCCTTGTTAAGTGCTTAACTCCGATATATTCTAGCTTATAATTGGCTTTTGATAGGTTTTATATCCTTATTACATTTAATATCACGTACCCATACCTCTGGTAAGTGGAAAGCCAATTATTGTGATTGGTTTTAGATATGTCTTATACCTTTAATTGCAATATTGTCACAAATCTCTCTAAAACAGTCAGATTAGAATTGCTTTATGACATTAATCTCCAATACTCCTCGAGAGTAATGAGATAATTAGTTATACCTTCTCTTAAACAATGGCTTTTGGAAATGTTTTTACCTTTCTAATCTTTCAACTTCGTGGGAAACCACTTTTACCTACACACCTGGACATTGAGATCATGATAGTATTATTTCACTAACCTAATTGTTCGAATAACTTTCCACTGTTCTCTTAAAGGGATTCTTGTGTAATGTAAATACTTGTGGCTGCTAACACTTTCTGACAATAACTTTCTACTGCTCTCTTAAAGGGGCTCTGTTGTAATGCAATGTTTATGGCTGCTAACATTCTGTGGCTCTATCCACAATGTGAACGTTTTCTAAGAGCTACAAGCTCATTAAGCAAGGGGGGGGGGGTTCTCATGGGGCTAGGGTGCATTTCGTCACAGGGGTACTTTTTATGGAGGAGGTCCTCGTCAGGTTTTAAAAAGTGTGCGGGGTGGGGGTGGGGGCAAGGAAGGGCACCGAAAGTTAGGACCAAATATTTTTTCACCGATATAGGTCTTCAAAGGGGTCTACTTGTGGTAACTTTTTATCAGGAATCTAATGGTGGTGTTTAAAAAGTGTCGGGTTGGGGAGGGGCAAAATTGATGGATTTCACCGATATAGGTCCTCAAAGGGGTCTGCTAGGGGTAACTTTTTACCAGGAATCTAATGGTGGGGGTGTAAAAAAGGGGACGGGATCGAAGGCCCCGCCCTCTGCCCGTAGTGTGCCGCCCGTAGGGCGGGCTGAGTCGAAAAATACGCGGCCCCTATTTTTTGTTTTTTTTGGGGAGGTCATATGACCTCTACATTTTCCCGTGCAACGTGGGGTAACCCTGCTAGTTATATTTGAGGAACATCATTTTAGTCATATTTGAAGTTGCGTTCATCAAAATTAGTATATAAGGGTCCAACATAGCCCCAATTTGCCGGACCTAGGTTCGAATTTGCCAGACCCCCTTCCGGACTACGGAAATTCCTATTGCGGAGACAACCATTATAGGCTCATTGGACATGTCTAGTCGCCTGGCTATGTACGTTTCACATCGCTCGCATCGCAGGCTAGGTGTGGATGCTTTATGTTTGGGTGTGAATGGGAAACGTCAGGTATAAAGAGTAAAAATGGTTAGAGTTGCAATGACATCCGTGACGCCATGGTGAGCTCGCGACGTCATGACGACGTTGACCGCTGTCGATGTCCACAGAAATGGGTTACTGGCACCTGCAAGTTGCTATCTTCCACCTGCAAGTTGCTATCTTGCAAGTGCAAGCTACTATCTTGCACCTGCAAGTTACTATCTTGCACGTGCAGGTTAGTTATCCTGCACTTGCAAGTTAGTTATCTTGCGACAGCCACCCTAGCTCAGAAGCCCCGGCTCCCCATACTTGCCCCAGTGGCTTACATTCCCATATTTGACAGCCACCTTATCTCAGAAGACCCGGCTCCCCATACTTGTCCAAAGGCTTACATTCCCCCATTTGACGCGGTGACCTTACCTCTGCCGTTTGACCAAGAGCGACACAGTCGCCCTTTCCCTTCTTCCAGAAACCCTTCACGCCACGATTCCCTAACCCTGCCTTCTCGACCGAATACCCTAATCACATCAGAGACCCGTCGACCTTATTCCACGACCCAGGCCTCCACAACCTGCGCCAGTGAACCAGGAACCCTACACCGAGTGTTCCGATTAAGAGCGGCACAGCCACTCTTCCCCTTCTTCCAGTACCCCTACCTCAACAAGCTCGAACAGTCGCCTGACAGGTCAGTCATTGCTGGTGATCACTATAATCCAGATGTAGAAGAATCGTTCGAAGAGTTGCTGGGACTAACTCTTTGATTACTAATTTTCTCCTCGAAGGCTCATTTCAGTGAGTCGTTTGAAAAGCTGCTTCTGGAGCAGCTCTCCAGTCACACATCTGTATGAGTCGTTCGAGGTGTCAATTTTCGAGGGGCTGCTCTAGTGGCTCCTTGTTTCGAGCCGACAGAGTAAGACAGAATCAGTCAGGGAGAAGAAGGGTCGAAAGCCTGAAAAGGGACATCCATTTCCCCGTGAAGGGGTATTGAGACACGGCCCAGCATGGTCTACCCAACGGCACGGCCACCTATGGGGAAACATCGGCTATTCAAAGAACCTACGGACGTCCAGTCACTCACCTCTGTGGACATCGACTGCGGTCAATGTTGTCATGACGTCGAGAGCTCACCGTGACGTCATTGCAACTCTAACTGTTTTTCACTCTTTATGCCTGACTTTTCCCATTCACACCCCCAGCATAAAGCATCCACACCTAGCCTGCGATGCAATCGATGCGAAACGTACATATCCAGGCGGCTAGACATGGCCAATGAGCCTATAGTGGTTGTCTCAGCGATAGGAATTTCCGTAGTCCGGGAGGGGGTCCGTCAAATCCGAACCTAGGTCCGGCCGGCAAATTGGGGCTAGGTTGGACCCTTATATGCTACTTTTGATGAACTCGACTTCAAATGTGCCTATATATATAACTAACTTGCAGGTGCAAGATAGGTAACCTGCACCTGCAAGATAATAACTTACATGTGCAAGATAGCTAACCTACACATGCAAGATAGCTAACTTGCAGGTGCAAGATAGCTATCCTGCACGTGCAAGATAACTAACCTGCACGTGCAAGATAGTAACTTGCACGTGCAAGATAGCTTACCTGCATGTGCAAGATAACTAACCTGCACGTGCAAGATAGTAACTTGCAGGTGCAAGATAGCTAACCTGCACGTGCAAGATAGTAACTTGCAGGTGCAAGATAGCTAACCTGCACGTACAAGATAGTAACTTGCAGGTGCAAGATAGCTAACTTGCACGTGCAAGATAGTAACTTGCAGGTGCAAGATAGCTAACCTGCACGTGCAAGATAGTAACTTGCAGGTGCAAGATAGCTAACCTGCACGTGCAAGATAGTAACTTGCAGGTGCAAGATAGCTAACCTGCACGTGCAAGATAGTAACTTGCAGGTGCAAGATAGCTAACCTGCACGTGCAAGATAGTAACTTGCAGGTGCAAGATAGCTAACTTGCACGTGCAAGATAGAAATAATACTCAACTGGCGCCTCAACGCTTCCGTAAACAAGTCTTTTCAACAAGTGTCATATTTAATTAATAAGTAATTATGTCACTTAAAAATCCAGATCACGAAAAAGACGAAATCACATTAGACAGATTTGCAATTGTGAATCACAATGACAGGTGATTTCTCAGAACTGTGATGCCATTCTATTTTTAAACGCTGCGTCTCGACACCACAAAAGAAACAGTTAAAGGGTTTTTCATTCGTTTGAGCTTGTGAATTAGAATGAAAATGCGTTCTTCTCTTCCCATGTTTGCCCGAGTGTTAATCGAGTGGGTAATTAGGGGTTGTCGAGTGTTTATTATTGAATTGTATTAGCACGAGCTAATAATTCATTCTTGGTCCAGCGGTCACACTTGTCAGTTGTTTATTCTGTGTCTTCTCCTTTGTTATTATTTATCGATATGACTGATGAAAATGCTTCTAGCAATTCTAATTTGTTCGATCAGTTAAAGACCTATTTTGATACAAAGTTTGAAGGTTTGAAGCGTGATTTTGCTGATCAACAGGAGGCTACAGCTAACAAAATTTCAAAGAGGTTGAAACCGTCCGATTTTGAATTTAAAAAGAAGGGCAACCGCAAACAGTTCGAGTTCAACGTTCGTCTAGCCGATAAACTGGATGAACATGATGAACTTTTAGACGACAAGCCAAACATTGGTAAAGCTCGGGCTTTGCTCGAAGAAGGTAAACAGTTGATTTCTCATCGTAACAAACTTCTTAAGATTGCAGACTCTTCTCCGGCCGGTTGGGCTGTTGTAGAGGAATATGAAGCTAAGGAGCTCGCTGACAATTCAGATGACGACAAAAAATTGCGAAAAGCGGAGGCCGAAGCTTCACGTAAATTACGTAATAAACTGTCTAAAAGGCCATGTCAACTCACCAATTTCTCGGAAAATGATGATTGTGTTTCTCATCCTTCTGCTTTTCGTGGGCAAAAGTTTTTCCAGTCCAGATACGGTAACCCTTCAAGGCAACCTCGATCCTCAGACCAGTGTTTCGCTTGCGGAAGTTTTGGACATTGGTGGCGCCATTGTTCTGCGACCAGAGACACCAGATTTAAAGGAAACGATCCACAACGCCACCCATCTCAACAGCAGCAACAATAACTCTAGTAATTCACCCAAGATAAGTAACTTTTCTCTTCCTTGTAATTTTCAGAATCCTGCTGGATTACAATTTTGTGACTCTGACTCTCATGTTGAATACTCAGACAATTCTTTCGAGTATGAGCAAGGTTTATGTAAAATTTCTACTAGAGGTCGCCTCAAGGCGCATTTAGATTTTTGGAAGTCGATTAACGCTAACGCCAGAATTTTAAACATTCTCGAGCACGGTTACGTTATTCCCCTTCTTTCTCAGCCCTCTAAAGTTTTTTTTGAAAAACAACCGGTCTGCGCTTGCGCACAAGGATTTTGTGGAAAGCGCCATTTCTGATCTTTTGGCTACCGGTTGTATATCCGAAAGCAAGCCCCCAGATTATGTTGTGAATCCTTTAACAGTGGCTGTTAACGATAAAGGGAAGGCCCGTTTGGTTATGGATTTGCGTCAACCACTTTTGTTAAGACAAATTAAAATTTGAAGATATGTCTTTAGCGTTGCACTTTTTGGAAAAGGGAGGTTACATGTTCGCGTTCGATTTTAAGTCCGGTTATCATCACATCGATGTCCATCCTGAAAGTAGAAAATATTTGGGTTTTTCCTGGCCATCTGGGTCCGGGACAACAAAATTGTTTCATTTTAACGTTCTCCCTTTTGGTTTATCTTCTGTGGGGCATATCTTTACAAAAGTTGTTCGTGAGTTGGTCAAGTACTGGCGACGTCAAGGTATCAAGATTATCGTCTACATCGTTGATGGCATGGCGTTTTCTTTATCACTTGAACAAGCCACTACTTGTAGCGCAATAGTCCGTAAAGATGTCATAGCTTCCGGATCTGCTCCACATCCCGAAAAATCAGTTTGGAAACCGACACAGCAGCTCACGTGGTTGGGTTTTGATATTGATTTATGCGCAGGCCGTCTGTTGGTCCCCTGGGAAAAGGTAACTCGCTTGAGGGAGCTTATACAAAGAGCCATTTCACAGTCTTTTTTGCTTTCAGCGCGGCAGCTAGCGAGCATAGTGGGGAAATCGTAGCCTTTCGGCACGCCGTAGGTGATGTATGTTTACTGATGACAAAGTATTCACAAATAGCTATTGCCAGCAGGTGCGCTTGGGATGTCGTATTTCATCAAAACGCAGAGGTCATTAACAAGCTACGATTTTGGCACAATCACATCGACGCGCTGCGCGCTTCGCCTATACGGAAGCACACCATATTTTCTAGAATTGTTTATTCTGATGCCAGCACGCACGCGTGTGGGGGATACGTAGTTCAGTTTAGTGGCCGTATAGTTCATAGAGCGTGGTCGGATGCTGAGGCCAACATGAGTTCCACCTGGCGGGAATTAAAGGCCGTTCTCACGGTTTTACAATCTTTGCAATCGGTCTTAGAATGTCAGACTTGCAAATGGTTTACTGACAATTTAAATGTTTCACGGATTATATCGCGAGGTAGCATGAAGGCAGATTTGCAAGATTTGGCTTTTGAAATATTCCTCTTTTGCTTGCAAGCGGGTGTATTTATCGAGTGCGAATGGGTCCCCAGGTCCGAAAATACATATGCAGATTCCATTAGCAAACTGAAGGATTATGATGATTGGGTCACTTCGGAAAGCTTTTTTCAGGCTTTAGACCGGTTGTGGGGCCCTCATACGGTTGGCAGATTCGCGGATTCGCATAATTCTAAATGCAAGAAGTTCAATTCGCGTTTTTGGATACCCAACTCGGCTGGGGTTTGTGCTTTTTCGTTTACGTGGGCGGGAGATAACAGCTGGTTGGTACCTCCTATTTCTTGTATTACCCGTACAATCAAACACATGTCCCTGTGTAGGGCAAGCGGTAGTTTGGTTGTGCCTTTTTGAGTTTCTGCAGGCTATTGGCCTTTTTTAGTGGATTATTCAGGGAATTTCAGAGCGTTCGTAACGGATTATCGCGTCTACGATCGTCCACAAGGGATATTCGTTCCGGGTACGAATGCTTCAACGTTTTTTGGCACCGAATGTTTTACAAGTTCTGTGGTAGCGCTGTGGATAGACGGCCGTATCATCGGTTAATATCGCGCTGTGTTTTTGGATGTGAGCAGATGCGATGTTCACAGTGTTAATTCCTTGACATTTTTGTTTAGTATAAAATATTGAATCAAAACAGACTGAGCCTTTGAGATTTGGCTTATTGAAGCTTTTTGTTGCAGCTTATTGAAGCTCTGAACGTTGCTTATCGCGTGCGTTGTTATTGGGGCTTATTGAAGCTTTACGTTGCTTATTGAAGCTTGTTTCTGGCTGCTTATTGAAGCAAGGCGGTGTCTTGCTTATTGAAGCACAGTTGCATTTTGTCGTGTTATGAAATGCTTTTTCGGTATTTCGAGGTATTGGCCGTAAATTTGTCGCGTTCGCGATTCGCAGTTCATCTTTCCTATTGTTTTGCCTATTGACCGGTTGTCCAGCCGTTTTGGCAACATTAACATTGTTACATTTGTTTCAACGTCCTCTGTCGCTTCCGCGCACGGGTCAGTAGAGAGCCCGCTCTTTTTTCTTTCTCGAATATATGGACCGCCGCACGGCCTCATGCTTATTTTGGTGTTGTTGTTTTTAGGGGCAAACATGGGACAAGGGTAGAAAGGGTTTTTCATTCGTTTGAGCTTGCGAATTAGAATGAAAATGCGTTCTTCTCTTCCCGTGTTTGCCCGAGTGTTAATCGAGTGGGTAATTAGGTGTAGTCGAGTGTTTATTATTGAATTGTATCAGCACGAACTAATAATTCATTCTCGGTCCGGCGGTCACACTTGTCAGTTGTTTATTCTGTCCCGCCCACCCACCCACCCTAACGGGATTCCGGCGGATTTCGGATCTTACCGTCGTGCTTTATTACTGTTGCGATGAAGTGTTCATGTGTGTTTTCTTTGTTTTGCAGATTTGTTTCAATCTGAGTCGTGGAAGTCCCTTCTTGACACTCCAGATCCAGTTTTGAAAGCACTTGCCGACAAATTGCCTTCAGTTGTTTTGCAATCCCGACAGGACGGAACTGTAAGGACTTATTTATACAGTTTTCTCAGATGGAAGCGCTGGTGTTCCGGATTTTCCAATACTCATATTGACTGTTTACCTGCTTCGACTGCACATGTAGCTTTATATCTTTGGAGTGTTTTGCAGTCATCCAATTCCAGCTCATCAGTCAATTCCGCCTTTTACGGCATTTCCTGGGCTCACAAAATTGCTATGGTTCAAGATCCCACTGATCATCCTCTGCCTCAGATGATGAAAGAGGCGGCCGCTCGTACTGTCAACCAGCGACGTAATCGTAAAGAACCTATCCCCCCGGATATGTTAAAGTGTTTGGTTGAGTCCTATTATGCTGCTCCTTCTGGGTTTTCACTTCGTACTGTCACTATGTGCTTGCTTGCTTACGCTGGTTTTCCCCGTTTTGATGAGCTCGTTCACTTGCGTGCCTGTGATGTTTCTTTCGAAGATACTTTCGTCAAAATTTTCATTGAGAAAGCCAAAAATGACGTTTATCGTGACGGTCATTGGGTAATCGTAGGCAAAACTTGTCTTCCTACATGTCCCTACACGTTTCTGCGTACATATTTTGACATTTTTCAAATAGACCTTGGGAGCGAGGATTTTCTCTTTCGAGCTCTCGTCTATTTGAAATCTCAAAGTGGGTACATTTTGAGACCAGGAAACTGCCTTTCTTACTCTCGAACGCGAGAGATTTTTCGCGCGGCGTTTGCTGGGCTGGGTTTTGATGTAAAAGCTTTTGGTTCCCACAGTTTGCAGTCCGGTGGTGCTACCGCAGCGGCTCATAGTGGTATAAATGATCGTTTGTTCAAACGACACGGTCGTTGGAAATCAGAGAAGGCCAAGGATATTTACGTTAAGGACAGTATACACAGCTTATTATCTTTGTCCTTATCTCTAGGCATTTAGAATTAGAAATCCCGACACAATTTTGACTGCTGCAATTTGGGTCGGTGCACCTCCAGTGTTTCCCACAGTGGGTTTCCTGGTTGGGTGGCTCGCAGTTGTCATCAGTTTTCAACTTACATGCAGTACAGTTTTGCCTTCTATTGACTTTTGCATTTGTAAATATTGCCCGTTGATGCTACATACTAATTCTCGAATATATGGACCGCCGCACGGCATCTTGCTTATTTCGGTGTTGTTGTTTTTAGAGGCAAACATGGGACAAAGGTAGAATATTAATATCTGCCTACATCATTCTTTGTGGACAATTATTGTGAGATAAGTTTATCATCACCACATTGTGTGTCTACAGGAATTTGGGTCAAGTTTCGTTGCAGTCACAAAATCGACTTTCAACTCACTTGTTAAGAATATTCTGTTCCCAACAGTCGACTTCGTCCGAATTCTTGTAGATTCACACTTTGATGATAACAGACATGTCTTTGCGCGATATCAAGATTCTAGTTAGAAATATAACGCTGTGTCAAACTTAAAAACTTTGAAGAAATATAGTAGATAATTATATTGTCTTTGTTTGACAGCAAGGACCAATTAGACACATAACTCTATGTCAAACGTGGAAACTGTGAAGAAATTTAAATAGATACATATTGTCTTTATTCGACCGCAAGGTTCAATAACTATTACTCTATCGCAAAGCACGCATCACACAAAGTGCGGAACAACCTTTATAACGTTTATATATCTTGTCTTTTTACATGTGTAGACTTTCAATAGCAGTCTGAAAGTGTATTGGTGACCATTGAATTGTTAATTAACCTCAGATCTGTAACGCTCTTTATTACACACCCGTGACTGTATTTGTCATGATCACATGGATTTTGGGGGCATGCGGTAATTTTAAACAGAAAGCTCTTGTGCGATCCGATAAAAAGTACCCTTCGCGTGCACAAGTTCTCTCGATAGACTGGTTCTCATAGTCTGCAGCGTTCAGTGGAACATAACCAATGAGAACCATCGGCTATATTTATCTGTCGGAATTACCGATTCTCATACCAAAATGTTTGATGCACAACTGTGCTAAAAACGATTGAAAGTCAGGAAAGACACATGATCTCTGCCAAGAAATTGAACAGTGAAACTCAACCTTTGCTCCGTTATTGAAAACCGAGGAAAACTTGATTAATTTTAGAGCAAAAAAGTCGAATTGGGTTCGATATTTCAGCCAGCCACTTGTAGAGTTCCCATAAAATTTTGTTACAATGTTGCCCTCACCGCTGCGTGCTGCCGACGAGTCGATACGAGGTCTACTGTGTAATCCTATTCGATTCACTCTTCGGCAATGAAGCATCACGTTACCCAAAGCAAACATACTTTGAAGAGCATGTTAAGTTGAAGTAGTTCTCAGGAAGCAAGACAAAATCAATCTTGAAAACTGGTTACCATGAAGCGGTAAAACAGACGGCGATACGCCGAAAGCACCTTGAGATGTTTGGCAGCTAGTACATGCCGTTACTGATTAACTATCACCAATTCCACCCTTACCACCCCCACCCCCCACCCCCCCACCCCCGTCCACACTAGCTCAAAGAAAATAAATTCGGAAGAATGAAAAGCCTCGTTTTATAAGAAAACTCAGTAGTTTACATTTGTGGAACCAATGTTTTTTGTTTTTTTTACGTTCTAGTGGGTGTTGCCTGTTGGGGCAACTGGTTTATTTTATTTATTTTTTTTGCGGGGGAGGGGGGGGGGGGTTAGGGAAAGTAGTATTGCTAAAATATGACTTTTTCTGGAGTTTGTACTGGGGAAATTAAAAAAAGTTACCAGCTACCCACTACTGAAATTCTGAAAGGTCTTGAGTAGGGTGGGAATGAGATCACGAAGAGGGGAGGGGTGGTAAATACATGTGGTCTGATGAATGCAATA
The DNA here is from genome assembly GCA_031216915.1 of Pictodentalium vernedei. Lineage (NCBI taxonomy): Eukaryota > Metazoa > Mollusca > Scaphopoda > Dentaliida > Dentaliidae > Pictodentalium > Pictodentalium vernedei. The sequence goes on from CM062297.1 coordinate 56,108,010, forward strand.
TACTGTCAGTTTTATGAGAAGACTTCCATGAAATTCAAAAATAATTATTAGAATATTTAAAACACAGTCAATATGACAATATTTTCCAGACACAGATTGATGTGTATTTTTAAATGACTAGTTAAGAATTATTTGCTAGTATTTCTGTTTTACACAGAAGTATTATTTTGCTTTAATAATCAGCAACAAAATTAAATTGAATGTCACCTATATGAATTAGCTACATGGGTGTATGAGTTGGGATAGGGGTTGCGGCACTTTCATCCCCTTCACCAATAAGCAGCTAATTTTGCAGTTTTCTTTGAAAGGGACTGGTATTTTCAGAACAGATTGTTCAGAGGGAGGGGGTATTTTTATAATTTTGGCAAATATCAGGGTGGTCAGGTGGGCAGAGCATTTTCATAGGCAAATTCGGGGAAAGGGTCTGCATTTTGATTTTGAAACAATAGTTCAGGGCAGTTTGATTGGTCAGCCCCCATCCCTAAGAAAATGTCCAAAAGCCTATCATTAGTCACATTCTATCAGTCCTCTTTAAAACTTCTTACTAAATACTAATTCAGAATACCAAATTCCAAATTTAAGATTGACAAGATATTGGAGCAGACACATAAAAAATTATTTTGTTTTGAAACCAGATACCAAGAAAAAAATATTGACAGAACTGTTCAGATAACAAACTGGTGAAGTATAGTTTTATTACTAGCACAAAAACATTAATCGATCTTTGAAAATATTATGAACCAAAATAAGTTGGAGCTTACTGCGAGAACACCCCCCCCCCCCCTCCCTTATTTCTCTTTGAGCCTTTGATTAAGACTGCTGGATACTCATTTCATTAGCTTTCGAGAAAATGTTATCAGGTTATAGATGGGTGGGGGGGGGGGGGGGGGGGTAAAAAAAAGGTGTACAAACTAAATTACTTGTGGAGACAAGACATGACATTTTCTTGCAGTTATTGTGCAATATATTTCTCCCTTTGTAATAATAATAAATTGTATACATGCCTATCTATCTGTAGTAAATGTGGACAACCTAAAGCCTTTATTTTGTAAGTGCAGCCCATTTCAAACAAAAGTTATCAAGACTTAAGGTAAATAAAAAGAAGGCTAAATTTCAAGTCAGAAACTTTATAATGTTGAAAAATAAAGTGCTAACTTACCATACCAAGACTGCAGAGTTCACTCAGAATGGAATCTCAAACTGCGTCAGTTACTCTGAACGATTGAATGAATGCCCCGGGAGGTTAATTTATTGCACAAAATGTCTTTTCTCGTCCAATGTGTACTTTCGTTACAGTGCATAACAGAAATGACCGATGTCCTCATGCGATAGGCGATAGCCTAGTGGCAGTAGTGCATGTAAAGTCAAGCCGAGTTCAAACTTCTATTTTAGTTTCACTTTCAGTTTAAAAAGCACGAAATTTAAACAGAGCGACCTGTTCGCACCGTATTTAAATTAAAATCCTTGTACATTTTCCATCCTCTAGATATAATGATGCCTGCACACACACTTTTGAAAACACATTTCAGACCACATAATTTGTGACGTCTGATATGATGAACGCAATCTTTTGAGTTTTAAGTGGCCGGACCCTGCCAGACCGATATTTTTGGGGGAACAAAATTAATCAACAGCGATTCTACAAGTGGCAAGGTCAAAGACTTAAGACTGGTTCTCTGACAAAATTGCCCGTTTCTCTCTAAAATTCTTTCAACCGTTCAAATCGTCGACTATTTAATTAAAGTAGCGATTAATTACAGTGAATTCTTTGTCATGGTTGGGTGTGTAATAAATACAGAACCACACTTATGTTTGAATGGGTTAACGATTACTGAACTCGAGCGTGTGGCGCTGGGATAACCACTCGAGCCTACCGGCTCTCGTGGTATCCCTGCGCCACTCGCTCTCGTTCAGTAATCGTTAACCCATTCAAACATAAACTTGTGTGGTTCTGTATATGTATTCACTTTCCATTTAATAAGGCAAAAGTATAATATCATGATTGTCCTCTCTTCAACTGTATCTTACATTTTGACAGAATTTTTTTTAACCCCTTCGCTACTTCGCGAATTGATAATATTCTGTGCAGTAAAGTATATTGGCTGAAATGTGGTTGAAGGGAAAAAACTGAAAACACCGGGGACGTAAACTTATTTGTAATTTTAAAATTGTTAGTACATATTTGAATATAATGTAATAATCTCATCCAGGACCCTCCAGCTACCCACAGATAAAGGATCTCGTCCAAGTGTCTTATCACTTGAATTTATTTCCCATTTGACTAACATTTTTGAGTCACACTAACCTTTGAATAGCATCAAGAAAGGTAACTTTATTTTTTTTCGATTTATATTTGAATTTTTAGAACACCAGAAAGAAAACCCTCGCTAATACTTGAACAAGTAGTCCAAACTGTACCCCAAAGGACGTTATATAATTTTTGTGTTTTGTCGTTCTGTGCCACAGAACGACAAAACAAAAAAAATATATAACGGCCTGTGATGCCAGGTTTTTCGATGTTTGAGAATAATAGTGTGCTGTTGTATCCATTCTCTGTATGTGGTATTTCCGAACGGACTTACAGCACTGGATATCAAAATTAGGTTTCCGTACTCAGTACCAACCTATAGCAGTGAAAGGGTTAATTTTAATGCTCACCTAATACAATCACCACAGAAGCGCTCGACTTATTGTTCTCATTTCTACGATCAGTATCAGAACGTTGTTCCAAGGGAAGGGAGTCTGGGGAGGGGGTAAAATATTGTGAAGTTTCTATCTCCCCTTATCGCAATGCAACAATTAAGAAAATAAATGCTTGCACACTAAAAACCAAAGTGTTAAAACTGACACTTTCAAGGTGTTAAACCCATTCTAACTCTTGGGGTTTGATTTTAACACTCAAGGTGCAATGCTTTAAGCACTTAGACATTACAATCGTCATACATCTGAAGCTTGAATGGATGGCACTTCCCATGTGTCTAGCATTGGTGGTTCTTCCAGAATCGTCCATAATTTGATTTGCGCTTGGTGGGTACATAATTAAAAGGACACAACGCAGATGACGCGGATCAGGCTCGAGAGTTCGAGCCTGATCCGCGTCATCTGCGTTGTTTCCTTTTAACTGTCGCGACATTACACTTGCCAAGTGGTATTATTGTAACACCTGTCAAATTCTGGGATATCTACACTTGAACAACGTGCTAGTTCAGTACTTAGTAAGTGTTTAAATACAGCACTTCAAGTGTAGTTTTTAACACTTTAGTTTTTAGCGTGTGGCGTTTGGGGGTTATAAATTGATCATTAATTATTTAAGGAATATGATTTTCTTTCCCAGAATTGCCGGCTGATATGGCTTCATACCCGGCTGATATGACGAGGATCTCAGTGGATATGAAACAAGCTAGAGTTGCTCCCCCTGCTGCGTTACTAGGGGCAACCAAATTGTTTACATCGAAATGTTCACATATTTTCGTCGGATGCATTCATGAAAATGGCGTTACCAGGAATGGTGGAGTTTTGTCTGATGGGAAATTAATGATGGCAATAAGTGATGCTTAGGTGGACAACGAGAAGACAGAAAAGAGTTGTACAGAAAATTCACTGAAATTCCGTTATCGGAGAATCGTCGAAGTTGGTGAAGTGGTAGTTTATCAACTATCTGACTTTCGTGGCTTCCCAAGTTGGCTAGCCAAGACGTACGGATACCTGAACTAGGAGAAGATGAAGCTTCAGACTTTGTGAAAAGAATGAGAAACATAAATCTGGAAATGTTTGTAATTATTTGTTTTCGTTTAACCTCTTTACCTAACACGAAAGACAGACGACATTTGCAAATAAAATTCTTGAATAACTAATTACTTACATTTTTGCGTCAAAAACATAGCTTATGACCCCTCATTGGAACGAGCACAACGAGCTCGTCCCAATGAGATGTCATAAGCTATGTGTTTGAGAGAAAAAAATGAAAAAATTGAATGGTGATTTTTGTGAATAGTGCTGGATCGTTTTGGCGTTACGTTAGGTAGAGGGTTAATAAATAAAGCGGTTATCACTTGGTTAATTTCAAATCAGTCTAGATATCAGCTTTCGGTAATTTCATTTATATTGGGCTGATAGATCCGCCATTCGAAACTAACCAAGTAAAATAACCTCTAAATAATTTGGGGGTATTGCCACACAATACACCATTTCTTATAATCGATATATTTCTTTATCCGAAAACGAAAATCTCATAAACTGATAGTATATAAGATATACTTAGTGTGGCCCCCATTTGAGGGATCTTATAGGCGATCGCGTGTAGCAGCATTGCTGTCTTGTGAGCTGTGATATCATTTTAGCTGTTATGAAAGCGTACGTGAACGGAAATTTAGTGGCATCGTCTTCGTTGTGTGGTGTTGCTGAGCGCACGCTGAGCGTGTGTTGTTATAGTGACAGGTGTTTCTGTCGTCCATCCCGTTTGGTGGAAACTGTTTACTCAGCTGGTATCACCTGTTCATATAGGACTTAAAACCCTTTGAGAAGATGTGCCTTAGATTCATTTAGAACACTAAATTTTGCATAATTTTCTCGAGTGTATGCATGTGTGTGTTTGTTTGTGTGTGTGTGTGTGGGGGGGGGGGGGGGGTGGTAGTCCTAACTGTGAAGTGGGCGGAGAGAGCAACGACCTGGGGGTCCTAGTTAGGACTAAGGAAGTCCCCCGAAGTCCCACATAGCAGCCTTTAAAATGACATCTTTGCCCCCCCCCCCCTCCAAAAAGGAGACCCGGTCGGAGCACCCTATAATAGAATCCTGGCTACGTGCCTGTGTGGATCTAGACGAGGAGAAACCGACCCATTGGTGACTGTCGGTGCAGGATATAAAAATATAACTTTCAAATTCAAATACTTGCATCAGACACCCAGGAAGACTTTCGCGTGTCAAATACACCCCCCCACCACCACACACACACAAGACGGCCCCACCCAACACAAATAGTCAGGTTAGAACGTACTGACTTCTCAAGATATTCAAATAGAGATAATGAAAAACTAACCATACAGCCCAGAGTAAGACAACAACAGAGGTGGCTTAATTGGAATGGAAGTGTGAGGAAATACATGCCCAAGACACACAGAATTGGCCAGAGTTTTGTCATATGGGAGAATCATATACACCTGGAACTTAATTAAACGGGGAGCGCGGTGGCTCAGTAGGTAGAGGTGCAGGCTGCAAGCCGAGAGATCCTCGGTTCGAATCCCACCTGCGGCAACCGCATTGTGTCCTTGGGCAAGACAGTTCATCTCCATTGCCCACGTGGGTGCACGATGACGCCGTGTACTGGGGCGTACTGCACGTCGATGGTACGCATGTCTTCAACCAATGTAATCCCGCCTGTGCTGCAGTGCGGAGTTGCGATGTTGGGGAGCTGGAAGCTGTTCGTCGTTGCTCGATGGTTTTTCCCGGGTACTCCGGCTTCCTCCACCCGTAAAACTGTCACGGTCATGATTTACCATTGTGTATAAATATGTGACCTTGAACATCAATAACAATAACAATAAATTAATTAAACACCTCCTTAAATGTTTCATGACAGTGAAGTTGCTGTTATTGATTATTATGTTTTAATGATTGCTATGTCTTGCAGTACATTTCATCTAGAGAAACATGATGTTGCTGGTTGATAGCGTACCCCAAACACATCCCCTCGTACATGTGAATCATGCTTCCCACGAATGTCACAAAAACACTATCATCCACATGCAATATCTGGGTATAAAACAAAAAAAAATATGACTTCTTTTATCAAGAAATGTTGACATGGCAAGGAGGAGACCGTCAGATGCACTAAGATGGCAAATCGTTGGCATGCATGCAACAGGAACGTCATTCAAAGGCAACTTGACTATAGTCATTCTTTCATCAGCAGACTTGTCCGAAAACATCAACAAACCAATGATGTAAAAACCGATTTGGTCACAGAGTTTTTACAGTTATTTAAATTCGATCAATCGGTTTTTTACAATGATTTAAATTCGATCAATCGGTTTTACAATGATTTAAATTCGACGATTCATTAACTTTCAACAATAAATACTTTTAAATATTCATAAACTGTCTTTCTACAGAAGGGACATCGGGCTAGCTTTGGGAACGGGGAGGAACAGCCCATACAAGGGCTTTGGTGGGGGGGGGGGGGGGCACTGGGCTTTGGGAAGGGGGCGACCACATACAGGGAAAGCCAAAATAATGTGGGGAAAAGTCTAAATACATGTTGGGCTATACATAGCCTGGACCCCTTTGGATGGGTTTTGAGGCTAGGCAGACATTGGCTTTGGGGAGGAATAGCCTCAAAATAGGGTATATACACACTAAAAACTAAAGTGTTAAAACTGACACTTTCAAGGTGTTAACCCCATTCTAACTCTTGGGGTTTGATTTTAACACTCAAAGTGCAATGCTTTAAGCACTTAGACATTACAATCATCAGACATCTGAAACTTTAATGGATGGCACTTCCAATGTGTCTAGCATTGGTGGTTCTTCCAGAATCGTCCATAATTTGATTTGCACTTGGTGGGTAAATAATTAAAAGGACACAACGCAGATGACGCGGATCAGGCTCGAGAGTTCGAGCCTGATCCGCGTCATCTGCGTTGTTTCCTTTTAAGTGTCGCGACATGACCCTTTCAAGTGGTATTATTGTCAACGCCTGTCAAGTTCTGGGATATCTACGCTTGAACGAAGTGCTAGTTCAGCACTTAGTAAGTGTTAAATATAGCACTTCAAGTGTAGTTTTTAACACTTTAGTTTTTAGCGTGTACAGGGCGGGAAGGGGAGGAGGCACCTAAAATAGCCTAGGCCTAGTGTGGAGAAGGAAGGGAGGATATCGTCAAATTTAATGTAAAATTATTTTTATACTATTGTAAAATCATGTAAATTCGTGTAAATTCATGTAAATTCCTCTTCATCGTTTGTAAAAACAAATTACTGATTGTAAATTCATGTAAATTCTTTTTTTTTCACAAACATTAATTCGAGTTTTCAAACAATCTTTTTCTTGTGTAAGTGTGTTTATTGTTACACGCTAAAAACTAAAGTGTTAAAAACTACACTTGAAGTGCTGTATTTAACACTTACTAAGTGCTGAACTAGCACTTCGTTCAAGTGTAGATATCCCAAACTTGACAGGTGTTACAATAATACCACTTGACAAGTGTAATGTCGCGACACTTAAAAGGAAACAACGCAGATGACGCGGATCAGGCTCGAACTCTCGAGCCTGATCCGCATCATCTGCTTTGTGACCTTTTAATTATGTACCCATCAAGCGCAAATCAAATTATGGACGATTCTGGAAGAACCACCAATGCTAGACACATGGGAAGTGCCATCCATTCAAGTTTCAGATGTCTGACGATTGTAATGCCTAAGTGCTTAAAGCATTGCACTTTGAGTGTTAAAATCAAACCCTAAGAGTTAGAATGGGTTTAACACTTTCAAAGTGTCAGTTTTAACACTTTAGTTTTTAGTGTGTAAGATTTCTTTTCTCTCCAGTGTAATTTCTGTTTTTTTACAAACATTAGATTATGATTTTCAGATATAGTTTTACATTTTGTGAAATATGACTTTGATTCCATTATTGGGGCTTAACTCTACTTTCAACATCCAAGGTTACATACACAACCCGCACAACTGTTCGGGCGAGAAAACCAAAAGTGATTCACAACAAGTGCACGTTTTGAACATGAGAGAAATGTATAAAATACTCTATTTGTTCATCAGGTATCTCACAGCCAGAGATACAGAATGCGAATATCGCACTGAAGGACCTATGATTGTCGCCATTACCATGGTTCTCTAGCCGCAGGAAACGTTTGTGGATGTTTTTCATTGATTTGTGAAACGGTACACTATTTATAGTTTTAGCAAAGGGATAATAATGCATTACGATTCTGGAAAATTATCTGAAAATTCCAGAAAACCACGACACTGTCTTAAATAATTAGCTCTAGATCGTGTAAGGGGATGTAATTCTCCTGTTACACTGCAAATTATATGATCATTTTGTTGTGTGAAGATTTTGTCATTATGATTATTATTATAATTTTTTTTTCTGCAGAAAGTAATGCCTTTCCATTGAATCAAGGAATTGAATACTCAAAGTAGATTACCACAATAAATAATTTAGGACCCATCGGCGCTTACTTATATCTGTGTGAATGGTTTTTTTTGTTTTCAAATTAAATTTTAGAACACTTGTACAGTTAAAATTAGAAGTCCTGTCACGAACTCTGCGCTTGTCTAGACTTAATTGCGCGTAGGAATTGCTCGCAATTGCCACATCGAATAGCACCCAAAGCACGGCAGGTTCTCCAGGTGACTCATAGCAAACACATGCAATGTTTCTGCCAATGGACCTCCGGGTTACCCGGAGGTCCATTAGCTGAAACATTGCTTGTGCACAGGCCATATGTTCAGAATTTGATAGCCTTACAATTGTCATAACACGCAGATTAACGCGCAGATCGACGTGCTATTTGTGCGCATTTCATGACAGGACTTCTAGTTTTAACTGTAATGTGTGTTATCCATGGCATATATGAACCCATTTTAACGTCAAACTTTGGTAACATTGATTTACCAGTAGTTGATTTCATACATAATTGCTTAGCTAGTGATAGTTCGTTGACAGGACGGATTTCGACGAATCAATGCTGTCGTCCGTTTCCGTGACTTGAACAATTACTGTATGCTGTGTTTTCCAAGCATCCGAAATACCGCTGCTTTGGTGCAAGGTTTAAAACATCTGGGGATGGAAAATTTTTTAAAAAATGCGGAACATAATAAATCTCTTCCTCACATAAAACTCATTATTATCGACACACACGAAGCGAACATAACACAAAAATGTAAACAACAAAGAAACAGCCTACAAGGAGAGAGACCACAAATACACCTAAATTTACAGTTAGATCTACCTATATTTCCAATCGAAACGTACAATCGCTACCAAAAGAAAATACTGGACTGAATGTACCGATACAAAATCATTTTACATAAGACCGTACGGGCGCTATTTTTTAACAATGAAGAAACACAATTAAAATGATGAACATGTCAGTTTGAAACGTAATGAAAAAAAACTAAATCAGATTTAAACTTATGTAAATCCGATTGAACGGATTTATATCAGTTTTAAGCGGAATGAAAAAACACTAGATCGGATGTAAACCTATGAAAACCCGATTGAACGGATTTATATCAGTTTTAAAAAAAAATTATTCGAGAAAACAACATCTGTGCAAAGCTGCGATGGACACACCTCTGAAGAAAATCCTATGGGAAAGACTGAAAAAGCAGAATGAAATTCATGGTAGCGAGAATGTAGAGAGAAAAATCAACCAACAAGCAGAAAATCCACCAACATGTCGTAATGACAGCTCGAAGCTCCAACCAATAAGTATAAAACTGGACCAAAAAGCAAAAACTCTCACCAATAGGGCGACATTCCGAACAGCAGCCATTACAAACAACTAAAAATGCGATCAGCTGCATATACCACATTATCGTTTGGTTGCAGATTTCATATCAATTAGTAATTTATTACTAATGAATTTGATTAATTTTAATCTCTGGTTAATATCCATAATTAAAAAATGTAATATATCTTAGATGTTTTTCATTGTTTTATTTGTGGTGTCTCCTAAACTGCAGAGTGCCTTTCTCCGTAATTATCACATTCGCCTACTTCGGGAAATCTACGTAAATTACCGAATTTCAGTTAGTGAATATTCGTCAATTATTCAAACACGCTGATACTGCGATTCGATAAAAAATCGGCTGTTATTAAGAGGGTACATTAATAATATTCGGGGAATGTGGTCATGACATATTTTATCAACAAAATGCAGGTACACAAGTTGTTCTCGTGTATTATCTTGGTTTTATATCGGCATTTGCTACAGAAAGGCCTTGAGTTTTGTACCTCAAAGTTTTACGTTATAGTCATAGCTACTGATACTGACACAACGGGACATGCTAAAAATGGCATACGGGAATTAATTTTGACATACGCTCTAGTATGGTTCAAAGAATGAGATATCATTTCGACTTGTGCTGTAATATGATGCTTGAGCATAATTAATTTTTACTTGAGCTGTGCGGTGGATATTGACTAAAAGCTGACATTGGGGACGGAGGGAGAGACTTAATTGAATCGTTGTATATTAATTTTGAGCTCATAGAGCGCAAATGGTAGGTCTGAGTGGGGTGAGTGGGGAGTTAGATGAGTTAAACACACTAATCGAGCGTCATAAAATCTCTCAGCTGATTGGCCAGCGGGTAGAATGCACGAACATTTATATCTACCAGGATTTCATGGCTTTTATCCAATTTAGCACGAAACTGAAACAAATTTTTACAAGTTTGTGCAAGCCAAAAAGAAGACAGTAGTATGGGGCGCGGTGGCGTCGCGGTAACCGGTTCTCGTCAGATCCCCGAAGTTAAGCAACGTCGAGCGCGGTTAGTAGTAGGATGGGTGACCATTTCAGCGACTGATTCGTGCTCCCGCGTTGTGTCCTTGGGCAAGGCACTTAACCCCGATTGCCTACATGGGGGCACGATGACGCTGTGTACTAAGGCGTACTGCACGTCGATGGTGCGCATGTCTTGAACCAATCTAACCCTACCTGTGCCGCGGTGCAGAGTTCAGAGTTGCGATGTTGAAGAGCTGACAGCTGCTCGTCGTTGCTCGGTGGTTCTCTCCGGGTACTCCGGCTTCCTCCACCCGTAAAACTGTCACCGACATGATTATGACCCTGGCTGTTAATGTGTCGTTAAACCCTAATAAAAAAAAGAAAAAAAGAAGACAGTAAGCCAACTGCTTGTACATGGATAAATCTAATGAATGTCTGCAGAAAATACGCTGTTTCATTACAACTGGACTTCGAGTCTTGGTTGAATATTGACGAACTTGCAAAAACTGCATTTATTTTTGCTGCCTCCGTCCAAGAAGAACACACAAGACACCGACATCGCCAAAAACCTTTGCTATTCGTTCCTTCGCCGCGTCTAGACATGAAAAATGAAAGAAAGCTTAAATACTGTCATTGCTGAGGAACGAAAGGGGCTTGCCTCACGCCGTCCCCACACGCCTTCGGTGCACAGAAAATATCAGTTCAAGTTGCCCGGGGAAGTTATTTTCCCCCAAGTCTGAACCTATCTCATCTTATTGGGTGGGTAATACCGAACCGCTTATCTCCTTCCCTTTTTGCGGCTAATCGGATAACAGCCTTTATACCACTTTTACAATGGGTGGGGTACGTAAAGGAAGGTACTGAAGAACTGCTGTTTTTCTCCATAGGCACTGTCAAAACCTGAGCGAGAGATTGGTAGTTCCTTTTTTTTGGGGGGGGGGGGGGGGGGGGGGTATATTTCTTCATTTCCAGGAATAAATCGCTCGAAAATCGGATATTATTTTGGCTTAAGCTGTAGTCATGGTATAGTTGTGGCTGTTGAAAGTGATGCCACCAGAGATATTACAATCAGAAATAAATCCACAACGTACGAATGTCGGAAAACAAAGTCCATGAGTGTCGTTGTTTCCTGCATGGCAGAATTAGGTTTGTGGGTGTTCCTCGTTGATTTGTGAAATCCAAAGCTTTTTTGATACTTTTGATAAAGTGATAATAATGCATAACGGCTCTGGAAAATTATCCGAAACATTCCAGAAAACCATAACACGGTCCAACACAAAGTTGCGCAAACACGACAAAAACATTCCAAGATTGCGGCAGGGGAGGTAATTCTCGCGTTTCGCGGCTTATTCTACAATCACTCAGCTGTGCAAAGTATATTTTTTTATTTTTCTATTTTTTTTTTCTGTTTGACAAAATGCATTTTTTATTAGACCATAAAATAAATAGAGTTCTTATAATAGATTACCATAATAGCTTAGGGGGGCTTTATGCTTATTCCTATTTGAAATAGGCTATTTCTATGAATGATTTTCCAAGTTCAGTTTTCGGACACTCACAATGTGCGAAGTCCATGGCCAGTTTTAGTTTCAATGTTGTGTTCTTGAATTATCTGGGTTGAAATGGGTTTATTAATCCTGAGTCCTCGTGTGCTTTTCGCATTCTAAAATTTCGCGTTCATTGATTCGCTCAATTTTGTGATATTTTTTGCTGTTTCTCAAATTAATCATCCGGCTTGGGATTGTTCATTGAGACAACGGATTTATTCCTGTTATGTGGTTTGATCAATTTCTGTACGCTGTGTCTTCCAATCTACCGCAATTCGGTTGCAAGTTTTATAACATCTGAGGCTCAACATTTCCTCAAATTACCGATCATATTGTCAAATTAATGATTTGTCAATATTGTTAGACAAATTAAAATGTATTGAACCTTGAGCAGTCTTTTATTGTCCCAAGTCAGTACATAATGTCAGAAGGCCACTTTTTTAGAGCAAGAAAAAAATAGCACTGGTTTTTTGGCCGATAGCTTCAGATGTATGGCGGGTTGTTTTGGAATCGTTGTTTCGGTTTAGATAATTCGGCGTATACAAGCAAACATAAATTCAGAATACAACCTATTTAACTTAAAGCAACTATGTGCCACCATAGGAACTGATAAATGCAGCGGGGTCCATACAACCGGGGCAGAAGTATACGCCATATACTACTTATCATTTTTTCAAATTTAAAAAAAAATTCAACAAAACCATATCATGTGACCCCACGTTGGAACGAGCTCAATGAGCTCGTTTCAATGAGGGGTAACCTGATATGATTTTGTTGAAATTTTTTGAAAAATAATATTTTTTCAGCTGCTGAATTTGCATATTACGCGTGCGGATGCGGCCGATTCGTTGGGTAAAGGAGTAACAGACAACTGAATTCTCCTCTCTGGAGTGAAGGATTTGCCGTTTTTCATCCATAATTTTCAAGCACCATGGTCGGCCCGGTGCGTCCTGTTTCCGAGGGCCCCATCATAATTATGGCCAGGGGCCCCCAAGGGCCTCCGGCCGCCACTGATGGAATCGGTTATTAAAGAAAATAAAATAAAAAATAGAAACCCAAGGTGATAACACTTTTCGTACGTCGAACATTAGAAATAAATTGGGACTTATATCATTCAGAAAAATTAAAGAAACCGTGACAATGTTGCTCTTCTGTAAATCCACTAACATTTTTTTTTTTGCTTCAAATATATTGGTCTTGACCCCTTATTCTTAGCTCAACAACTTCGTCACAACAAGTGATCTAATGCTATGTTTTAAAAATGAACTGAATTTTTTTACTCCGCTGGGTAAATATTCAACTAATTTGTTAGGTGGAGGCATAAAGCATACATACCATTTTTAACAGAGTTGTTGACATATCGTAAGAAAGCGCATCACACTCTTCTGATGACAAATCCTCATCAAAAAGTATACACTTTCGTCCCCCCATTTCTTCTTTGAAGTAATTTGCGCTGCGACAAAGTGGATTACCCAGACATTCATCAACACACTGTATCTTTGACCTGACATATCTCTCTTTTATCGGTACAGCAGCAGATTTTCGGTTCGCACAGGGTGAAAAGCGAGCTTGCCTGTCCGGTTTTCCCTCAATTTGTACTGTTAGTGTCAGTAGCAAAATCAGACGAGACAACATCGTACACACACAGTCGTATTATTTGTGTGTGAAAGTCCACTGAGAGTGTATGCTTTACCGCGCTCGAAGATGTTGTATACTTACTGGATGCAAGACTGGAACTAACGATTTACAGTGAGCATTTGCAGATTATTGAACCGGTATAGCATGTTGATTTAAAATCTATTTCACTTTCATTACTTCGACTTTCAGTTCCTTTATTTTTCTTCCATTGATACAAAAGCAATACTACAATTTACAACGTAAGATTGTCACTGGATGGGTGTGAAAAAACACGGTTCTGGGTCCGTGTAAATAGGAACTAGTGGAAAATGATTAACTCCTTGCATGCTGCTGCGGATATTCCTGCCATGACAGGATTTATCTTGCCACTGACATAAGAATAATTTTGGCATATTTAGTCAAATTTCGCCCTTGTAAATTGAATGGATCGTTTCACCAAAGATATCTTGAGTTGAATCTTGATAAATGTTTCTATAAATCTAGTCATGGCTGTTTAACCCTTTACTTAACATGAAAAGCAGACGACACTTCCAAAAAAAATTCTTGAATAACTAATTTTTTTCATTTTTTGTCTCAAAAACATAGGTTATGACCCCTCGTTGGAACGAGCTCGACGAGCTCGTTCCAACGAGGGGTCATAACCTATGTTTTTGAGACAAAAAATGAAAAAAATAATAAAAATCTCATTGGCGATTTTTGAGAATCGCGCTATTGGTTTTGGCCGTTACGTTGGGTAAAGGGTTAACAGCAGCCATGACTAGATTTGATGAAGCATGTCTTGATAATTCTCAGCGGTTTAAGAGTTAAGCCTCAAATGTCACCTCAAAGATATATTTTTTTCGATAATACGTACAGATAAAACGCAAAACACTACCAATGCATTGAGCCAGGAAGAGAGAAGTTTTTCATGTCGTCTCGATTCCGACTGATTTTAGCCAATTATCTCTTTAAATACTATCATGATATTGTGAATTGTTGATTTGTGGGAATGTCTTCGTCTAACTTTACTGAGAAAAAGAAACAGAGAATCTGATGTGGCGGATAAATTGCCTATTAGGAGGGGTGATGGACTCTCTACATGAGTTCAATATTTATTTATAAATACAACAATGCTTTAAAATTACAAGATCAATCTCTCAAAATAAAAAACGCGGAGTAATTTGTCTTTGAAAAAGATGAAATTTTAGTAGGCAATATGCCGTTTCCAACATGAACCAAAAGTCCTAATACGCAATTTATCCCCCACATCTGATTCTTTTAGGTGACAAGGTCCATTGGACCGAGAGCTAGTTTATATTTAATTATAATGACGTTGTTAACGACACGCACATGTCACAACAAGAAAGATACTTTAAGAACAACTACTCCTTCTCCCACCCCTTCTATCACTGCAATAATATTCATTACTTCATTACTGTAAATTATTCTGACAGGGCACGGTCATCTGTTGTGGTACGGTCAAAGCTCAGTGAGCTCTCTCCGGAAATAACTACAGATGATGGTATCAAGTACAGACCAAATGCGTGAAGACTGGATCACACTTTGAACGCAATTCACCCTCGATGTTCTACGGTTGAGTCACCGACCGATCAGTGTCTATCCTTTCTAAAGTAAATGCGTTGCAAGCACAGTTTGTGTGGAAGTTCTGACTGGACATTTTATATTTGCTGCTTCTTGAATACTTATATATACTTCCCTGTATGTATCGTGAATAACTAGTTGATTGTTTTCTATAGATAACTTCAATAAAATGACGTCGTTACAGACATTATTTTCAACAGTAACTGAAACATTCGAAACCGGAAATTACTCATGCTTTAATTGAAGACAAGAATTTGTTTCTCTTTTATCCGATCTGAGAAAACATTTGGCAAACATCAATCATTTCTCGTAAGGAAATATCAAGATTACGGCTCTATTATATATTTACTTGAGCCCCTTATATATTTCAATTTAAAAGGTAAGTCTTGAAAGGAAATCTTGAAATCTGAACCTACCGACAAATTTCAAAATGAACTTACTCGTTCTCAGATTGTCGAAAAACCACGCATTGCTCAGTTCTGCACACTACCCAAGGTACATAGGGAAGGTGTTCCGGGTCGACCGATTGTCTCAGGTTTCGGTACCTTATCCGAAAATATTTCTAAATTTGTTAACGAGGAGCTCAAGCCTCTAGCACAATCTACCAGTAGTTATGTAAAATTTTAGATGTTGACATAACTGCACAGTCTATATTTATGATACTGTTAAGGCTCTATTATAATATTAGAACGCTTCTTTTCATGTTCTATCGGTCGATAGTACCTGAGTTTGTGTGATTTCTGAAATAAAACCTGACGCAGCGAAGCTGCTGAAGGTTTTATTTCAGATATCACACAAACTCAGGTAATATTGACCGATAGAATATGAAAAGAAACGTTATAATTATTTTATGATGCTGAACAAAAGATAGCTTTCATTGTTAAGCGTTAACTGCGACATGCCATCAATCTTGTAATAACAATGTAGTCGAATCCAAAGACATGACGTCACTTCGAACGAATGACGTCTCTTTGGGAGTTTCCAGATCACCAAATTCGAAAATGACTTGTTACAAGTGCCGTCACTTTGGAAGTTTCTATATTACCAAATGTCAGTGTGTATAACTACATCATGCTGTTCATGTTATAATTCATTATTAATGCTTGTGTGATAAGTGGTATAATGGAATATAAATTCTTCTTAGACGACGACAGTTGATAGAATTAAACGGAGTGAAACAATTTATTTTGAACCTGAGGCGGAGACATACTGAAGTCGTGGAACGCTAATACTAGTAGTGATACTAAACTTGTGGAAATATAATTGATTGAACTTGAAGTCACATTCATGATTCACTAAAGTGGAGAACACCACGTGAGTTTTTAATATGTCTGATTGTTTTGAATTCATTGTTTCCAGTTAAAATTGAAAACACACCCACTAAAGATGACATATTTGTCGGTAAGTTTGTGTCTATCGGTGACGAAGAAAGTTAAATAGACACGGCGCCTTCGTTTGGTGTTGAGAAATTCCCATCAGCACGTGCGTAATCGATGCTGATCAATGGAAGTGGAGCTTACATTTTCTTTGTTCTCATATCTCCAGGGAAGAACGTTCCTACCCGTGTTTTGTCCAAAAACTCCAGTACTATGACTTGTAGAAGGGGCCAATTTAACCAATCACGGTTGATGTCACAGACGTGAGGCATAATAAACACAAATATTGATAACAAAGATGATATAGAAGCATTGCGACGTTCGTTAAATTCACCTAAGCGTAGACCTACAGCTGTTGATTCTGATACAACGGTTAAACTTGCAGATTTCATCCTGAAACACAATTATTTTCAGTTCACTGGCAAGATGTATCTACAGAAGAAGGGAATAGCTATGGGCACCCCCATGGATCCTCAACTCGCCAATATATATATATGACGGATTTTGAAACAACGTTTCTAAAAAAACTCCATTGAAACCTAAAGTTTATCCCCGTGTCATCGACGATATATTTCTGATATGGGAACATGGTGAGTCGGCGCTAGAAACATTCTACCAGGAAATTAGCTCTGCCAATCCTAACTTGAAGTTCACCATGGAACAGTCTACAGAAACTGTGAATTTCCTGGACATCCAAATTTTCAAGAATAATGGAAAGCTGAGCACTACAGTATACAGGAAACCTACCGACCGCTTCTGTTATTTAAATTCCAGCAGCTTCCATCCGCAACACACAAAGAAATCTGTTATTTACAGTCAAGCCCTTCGATATCATCGTATTAACTCAGACACCGCAATTCGGGATCGACAATTCGTCCCCTGAGTTCCAATGTGTTCTATGTGCCAGTAGGCACATAGAACACATTGGAACTCAAGGGACGAATTATCTCCACTCAAATTGGCTTTCGAGAAAATCGGATATGAAAGACAAAAGATCAAGGAATTCGACAAATCTGTCGCACTGGATCGCCAGGATTTGCTAACTAACAAAAGTGTATCTGGACAATCGTGCGTTCCACTTGTTGTGATTTTTCATCCAACTACTCAGAAAATTAGAAACATTCTTCGAAAATCTTGGCACATCCTCCATGACAATGAATACCTTAAAAGCGAGTTCCCTGAGAAACCTATTCTTGCTACAAGACAACCACCTAATTTGCGGCAAAAACTGGTTTCAAGTAAATGTGTCACCTCACCCCTCATTCTTGAACTAAACCATGTAACACTAACCGATGCCGAACATGCCCACTTATTTCACCTTCCGACATTAGCTGTGAATAGGACAATCAAATTACTCCAAAGGGAAGTTTTTCCTGCAGATCAAGTAATCTGGTGTATTATTTAACGTGTGCTCGTTGTCCAGATATGCATTACATTGGTGAAACCGGACAACTCTTATATAGGAGAATGACAGGGCATAGACATAACATAAAAGACAAAGATGAATTGCCAGTGGCCAACCATTTCAACCTACAAGCACATTCCGTAGATGATATTCGTGTTCAGATTCTCTAGGGAAATTTGACGGACACTCATAAAGGACCGTTGAGCAGAAGTACGTATGGGCACGCATCAGCCTCAATAGAGGCATAAATAGAGACGCTGGTTTTATGCCCGCGTGACTCTGATTAGCTTCACTACAAACTTTCTCCTTCCTTTAATTTCTACGCCATAATTTACGTTACGTCAAACGTAATTACGCGTTCTTTCACTTGAACTGTATTTCCATTTCATTCTTTACATTTTATCACCGGAAAAAGACCGAGAACTTCGAAAGCTAGTGTAAAAAAATAATCATAGTTCGAAAAGGTGTTATTATTTTGTTTCAGTATCAACTACGACCTATACGGTTCATCAAACTATATATATATATATCTATATACACTTCATACAAAGTAGTCGTCAAAGATAATTTCACTTAATATATTTCGATATATACATCTCTTCAATATATCCTAGTTGTTGAATATATTGTATACCCATTCAATTACTAGGATATATTGGATGACAGTATCCTTTTATTGCCAGCAGTATAGGTATTCTCCATTTAGAGAGCATTTTCAGCTGTTCTTGTAACTTTTGATTTGGGTTACTTTAGAGCAATGTAAAGTTAGGGAATCAAAGATATGACACCGCCATTGCTCCCAAAAGTGACTTCATAACGTACTGACCGTTGGATGCAGCGTTTCTTGTAATGGCAGTGTTGTGGCATCCTCAGTGTGTGGCTTGATAACACGTGGCGTTGTTGCGCATGCTGAGCACGTGTTACAGGGTGACACGTGTTTTCGCCTCTTCCTTGAGGAAGGCATCTTTATTTTCTATTATGGCACGTGGTAGCTTTGGTGCCCAAAAGTCTTCAACAGAGTGGGATTTTCATCAGATTTGTTCGATTCAACAGAAGTGATATTGGAATATAAAATGATGTGATGATCCATTTTGGTATATTGTAACCCATGGAACGCCGGTTAATAATAGTCAACTTCCTGTAGCCTTACACTATGCCTACCAACGGGTTTCGTGTTATAACATTCTGGTTGACGAGTGTACTAAACAGGAAAACGTCCTATGGCTTAGGGTTTCTTAATATTTTGGTCTTCTCTCCACATTCTGTTGTTTCTTCCCTCTTTGATCTATTTTTCATTTCTAGGATGACACGTTGTATATATTGGATACATGTAATGCTATAGACATGGGTGAGTATTCTAGATCAGGAGTTGTCGGGTATGTTAAAAATACTGGGCTTCCAAGCATTATTATTGCTGTTGTTTCACTGTGAGTTAATCGACAGGTTTTAGTATTTTATTAATTAAGAAATTTAATTAGTTTTTAGGAGCATTTTATTACTGCCTTCGGTAGCTAATACTACTGCGTGTTACTGGGGAGAGATTATTATGATCCCCGATGAGTCTGGAGGTGGGATGGGGAAATCGCACCCGAGGGGCAAGATATTTGAACCAGACCCGAGGCTTGCCGAGGGTCTGGTTCAAATATCTTGCCCCGAGGGTGAGATTTTCCCATTCCCACCTTCAGACTCATCGAGGATGATTTTTCTCCCCACACACGAGGATTTCGTCATTATAGATAATTGGCGGTCACGTGCTGACATACCCAATTTATCAAGTCGTAGTCCTTTTGAAAAACGAACAATTTCATCGGAACGATCGTACAAAAGTTAGGTATATACCATAGGTATGTACTAAAAAATTGATTTGTAACACTGTCCGTTAAGGGGTTAATGAATTTGCGCGTGTCAAACTCTAATGTAAAGGGCATTGTGAGATTATTGATCGATCGATAAATTCGCGCAGTGATATTATTTAATCTGCAGAGAAACATGGGGTTGAAACAAATCAAGTTTAATGTTTTGCAGTCCGTCTCTTTATTCCTTTTCGACAAATTCGTCCGTTTTTACATTTGCAAATCGTGAAGCCATTTTGTTTATTTTCAGTTGTGCATACGATGATGAAATAGTTCCGGCGACCTAATAAAATATGCAAATGAGTATGTCACGTGAGGTGGGTGGAATAGAAATATGCCACCCTGCTGTCTCACCCGGGACACGCGTATGTTTCACGTATAGTGGGGGAGAAAAGAGTTTCTCTTTACTTCATTTACTGCTCGCCAGATTTTCAATTCGTTGTTTGGAAACTTGATCAACTGCATTCACTGAACTCGTACTTTAATCACGTAACTCATAAATCATTCACTGAACTCGTACTGCATACACTGAACTCGTACTACTAGCACTGAACTCGCACTGCATGCACCGAACTCGTACTGCATTCTCTTAACTCGTACTGCATTCACTGAACTCCTATTGCATTCAATGAACTCGTACTGCATTTACTGAATTCATTCTTCATTCACAGAACTCGTACACGCTTTGATAATCACTTTGATGCCGTGTCTTAAATATTAAGAATCGAGAAGTAAGCTCTTCATCTCTTTCTGCACAGACTCCCATAAATATATCCATTAGGCTTCATACCTTTTTATACAGATACGAGTTCCTTTGCAACCGGCTTGTAAGGCTGCGCCTAGCAGTACACAATCGGACAGAGCAGTTAGTTGCACATTTGCAAGAAGTTCATTAACATCTGGCTGTCGTTCCGCATATTTATGGATCCACTTGTGAGATGAGCCCTTATTGAACAACACATAACATACACCCGTATACCCCCACCCCCTCCTGCACAGTACGCGGTGGCGAAATGAAGAAAGGGCATTCTGTGTGTACCGAGCTGCAAGGTTAGGAGTCTAGGAAATCTAGATGTGCGTGGTGTAATGGCTCTAGCTCTATTGATATTCACAACCACTGATTCACATTTTCACATACTTACTTGTACACACACGCACACACATAACACGTCTCCACTCACAGACATACAGACACTTAATCACACACTTACACACCTAAAAGCTTTTAGGTTTCTTCTGCTACGCCCACTTATAGACACATGAGATATATTATATATAATAGTGTATTGACCACTCCACCCCTCTTCCCGCACAGCATTATGCATGTTATGCTCTATCTGATCAACACTACTACATCTTAATTATGCTTTTGTGTATTTGTACGCGAGTCTATATTTATTCAGACCATTGGACATAGGAACATGCGAGGGGTGTGCCCCTTTTTGAGTAGTATTGTACGAGTTTACCGCGTGCCGAATACGCTCGGGTAGGTGATTTTGTTTTTGTTTAGCCGTGAGGAGTTTTTTACGATGCATTTTGCAGGTTTACATGAGAAACACTCGAGTCGAGTTTATACATACTCTCATAGAGTAACGACTTTCATGTCATCAAACATCACCGTTTGGAAGTTGCACCGCGTCCATTAATCTGACACCATCTTGAGGGACGGGTGAATAAAGATTGAGATTTGCTGAACTTTTAACAGTCCAGTCATATAGAGGCCTGTGTTTGATATCAATTGGTTGCGGACTCGATTTTCAAAAGTAATGACTACGACGTATTGCATCTTATTTGTATATATTTTATTCAGTTACTTCTCATATAATTCCCGTTCGTGCTGTCTCATAGTTCCAATTTATTGCCAATGCATATACCCAAGCACCCCAAACTCACCTATTGGTCCGGCGGGGGATTGATTGATGCTTTCAGTGCACTATGGGACTTACTCCTTATGTTTTCTGGTCATATATAGAGGATATGGAATAAGTGTTTTTCTTATATAATGTGGCGAGCCCAATACGGAAAATTCGGACGAGTTTCATAAATATCATATGAGAAAAACACTCATTTCATATTCTTCTATTTATCACATGACACACACAAACTAGCCACTTAGTATGACTTTTTAACCCATCACCTAACTTGAGTTGCAGACGGCACTTGGAAAAAACATCCTCGTGTAACTAAATATTTTCATTTTTTGCTTCCAAAACATAGGTTATGACTCCTCATTGGAACGAGCTCGACGAGCTCGTTCCAATGAGGGGTCATAACCTATGTTTTGGAAGCAAAAAGTGAAAATATAAAAAAGATGAATGGCGTTTTTCTTTTAGGTAAAAGGTTAATACAATATAACCCACACTAAATAGGACAGATAACGTAAATTCTCCCTCCTGAAATTATGCAAATGTGACCCAGTTGTATTTTGTTCAGCCAATCAAACTGTCCATATTTGAAATTGACCAATGAAATCTTTCAATCCCAATTATGCAAATTAGGAAAATATGGCTCAGTTGTATTTTGTTCAGCCAATCAAATTGTCTGGTTTTGAAATTGACCAATGAAATCGATGAAAGGCTTTATTTATCACTGATTAATATGAAAGCAAAATATCAAATGTTTTAAAGTGAACAAAACGGACGAGTCATATGATAAATGTTTCTGTGTAATTGTTATTGATGGTATATATACATTCCAGTGTCTTTGTTCATTATTCGTGCAGGTAGGAGTGCGAAGAGGAAAGGTCAGCTGGGTTTGCCTTGCAATATATACTGAGTCAAAAAAGAAAGTACATATAGAAACAAATGTGAAAAAAACAGCATAAAGGATGAAATATTTAAGAACTGAATGCAATTTTTATAATCTTTATTGGAGTATGAACGTGTGGGAATGGGTACAATTTATGTATGAATTCTTATAATTACATTTTGTAACTGTTCAAACTACTTTTGCCAAACAACAAAGCAGAAAGACGAAATAAAACATGTACGAACGGACGAGGCGAAAAACCACCCTCACACAAAAGATAAAGCGCACAACTCTGAGTTGAGAGCCGGTTTTCGGCATTGACCCAAATTTGTCAAATTGCCGTCTTTCGCAACGAAACTAACGAGGCGCTAAAAGTTACAAACCCGCCCAAACATCGCCCGAGTTACATTCTGTAAACTGCGCTCTACCGTTAATGCGGGTAAAAGTTCGACAAAATGTATGCATTGGAAAATGAATTACATTTGGTCATGACGTTTTCATCCAGCTGACCAATGGGAATTGAGTATTTGGTCCCAAAACGTATAACTACATTAACAATGTAATTATAATAGTTTTAATGTTGCATGTTTGTTGACAAGAATTCGTGCAAAGAGTTCAATGACATGTTGTTGTTCTCCATCCAACCGTATATAACGTTGCTACGAATTTCAATATAGCACGTGCTACCCGAGAATGTCAAATCGATTGGGTGACCGACGATTTTCTTTGTGTTATGTTGTGCTAGAGAGCCTTGGTTATTGAGAAAACACGCTAGTTTTTGTTTCCGACATTTAAAAAAAGCCAAGGTTAACCGAAAATCGGAGGTTGCTTGCGTGCCATTGGTATTCATGAGGCTGGGATACCTCCAGATGAGCTCGATGCTGAGTTCGGAGCCACTGTGGCCACTATTTACCGTATCATTGGAAGGTATAGAACCACTGGATCTACTGCCGATCGACCGCGTTCAGGTCGATCAAAAGTTACGACTCCTGCACAAGATCGACACATCAGGACGTCTCACTTGCGGCGATGAGGACAGCAGTAATTAGTCCTAGTAGAACTAACAACAGAATCAGTGCTCAAACTGTTCCCAATAGACTCGCTGAACACGGCATCCGAAGTAAGCGTCCATACCACAGACCAATCCTTGCCCAACGTCATCGTACCGTCAGAATGGAATGGGTAAATCAGCGTGTTCGCTGGATTCAGCAGCGTCGGAGCACAGTTCTTTTTAGTGATGAATCACGATTTTGTCTTGGGCAAGAGTGTACCGCCGACGAGGAGAACGCTTTTCTGATGTTTGCGTGTGTAAATGCGACCGTTTCGGCGGGCGTAGTGTAATGGTTCGGGCAGGAATGTCCTTGCACCATCGAATGCAGTTGATCTTCATGGATGGTAATCTGAATGGGCAGCGATATAGGGACGAAATTCTTAACGATGTTGTTGTCCGTTGTTCAACGCCTGATGTCACGTGGCGCGTATCTATTGTGCCTTTGTTGGGGAGCAGTGCATCGAACGTCTTCCCTGGCCCTCACTTTCGCTAGATTTGTCGCCAATCGAGCAGCTTTGGGATCAATTGGACCATCGGGTACGACTTCATGGTCTTCAGACGTTAGGCGAATTACGTAATGTTGCAAGGAAGGCAGGAGTGGAACGCAATCCCACAGGGTGGCATCTAGAGACTTACCAGGTCCGTCGATGTCTTGCCATCCAAGAGGCAAACGGTGGACATACACGCTATTGACTGCATCTGTGAACTTTTCATTTCACCCCATGTCTGAATTGCGACGTCCTGTCATGACGCTGGCAACAGGAAGAACATGAAATTATGCAAATTCATACAGCTAGAATCGAAATATGAATTTACAATAATTTGTTTGGGATTAAAGTCAATAATACTAAAAAAAATGCTCCTCAAAGTTTATTATACTTTCTTTTCTGACTCAGTATATTTGTAAATCTGGGTTGACTTAATGTTAACGCTTATACTTGCAGACTCGTTATCAATACCTAATATCTGTATAAAGCATAAAATTACTCGCATAACAGACCTTACCTACGTTTAAAAGTGCATATCTACAGGGTTATACAATAAAAAAACTTCAACAAACCAATCTTGATTTTATCAGGCTAAGTGACTTCATATGATTTTTTCATTGTATTGTTCTTGTCAGAGACAATTCTCGCCATCTTTACCTGCCATCTGGGGTTTAAAATTCTTTCTGTCTTCGGTTATACTGAACCCTCAAGCGAAAGCAGTACAACCTTCTCAAAACTTAAAGCCTGATTTTCATCAACTGCTGTGTGAAATTTCTACAGCTATATATGTGCTTTAACCGAAACATGATTTGGGATTTTCCTATGATAACGGCGAAATTCACCTGACCGGATGTTTGACAAGTGGGAATGAGTTATTGCAGCTTACGTTAATATTGATATACCATTTGAGGGAACTAACTGTGCTCGGATAGTTTATGGGTTGATGTATATACTGTCAGGGGTTCCTTTCTGCTTTGTATCTTCTACCTACCCCCGAATAGCGACAATGAAATCTGGGACATGAAATATGCCTCCAGTTGAAAATTTAAATCCCTTCATCATTATTACAGGTGATTTTAATGACAAGTACCCCATGTCCACCAAACAGGGAAAGGTTTAGTAAAGTCGATGACTACTTTAATCTTAAACATATATTTCTGGATCTGATTGCAGTTAGCGATTCTATTAACGTGCCATGGAGTGAGATGACCGATTCCTTCCTACCCGAATTGATTGTAGATACTCATCCGGGCCTTTTTCTGTGCCATACCCAAAATGTTCAGTACTCAATAACATAACATTGGACCAAAACGATGTAGACCTAGTCACTTACAGAAATCCTTAAATTTATCAATATCTAGTCAAAATCAACCCATGTGCACCTACTGCAACCCACGTTTTCTCAAAAAGTGTTCCACCAGTCTCTCATCTTCTTGTTTAATTCTTTGTTGAGTAACACAACTAAGTTAGTTGTAACGTGGAAAATGGAAAATGTATTATCTGATTTAAAGATACTCTTTTGTAAAATTATCGACCGATTCATTCTTTATTCAGTAGTATACTGGCAACGTACATATATACATAAGTACTACTTATTAGTTGAGTAATAATGTGTATACTACAGGGAGACATCATAGCCAGACTGGCTGTCTACCTGTTGTCTTCCGGAAAGTTGAATCGTGCAACAATGGAATCAGACTGCGAGGCTTCTTGTTAACTGATTGGTCACTTGTGGCTCGGAGTCACTTACACTCCTACATACTCACCGTCCCTGAACTCTCAGTTAAATTGCTGTTTTCGGTAACATTTATAATTCAAATCATGGTCCAAACAGCTGTGTTTAAGAGGTCTACTCTATTCCCAGTTTATTTTTTCACATAAAACCCAATGAGAAAGTAAACAAACAATACAATTAAATTGCCGTTATCAATTTATAATTACAATAGCCAATCTATTCCAAGAATCATCGTGTGATTAATACCGTTTTCCTATATATTCAGTCATGCACTTAATGAAGATACGGACGTGAGGGTGGTATTTTACGATTTTAATAAAGCCTTCCACACGATCTGGGAAAGGATCTAGTTTGCAAGGTGAATAAATTGGTGTAACGAATGAACTTCCTGACTCATACCTTTGTAATTAAATGCAGAGTGAGGTGGTCAGTTCCGTCAACACAGGGAGCAATTCTGCTTTTTCTAATTATATTAACTATATAACTAAACTCTAATCAGCTGTGTTCACCATCTAGTCGATGACATTGCCTTGTACGTAACAGTAACTGTTGAAACCCGTGATCGGGCTATTGTTACACTGTAAAATGATCATGTAGAATCGTTTCGTTATTTTTAAGTTCGAGAATGAAAATGACTGTCTTGGGCACGGTCCTGATAACAAGCAGTGTAGTTAGGATTGGAAGACAAGAACCCATAAAGCGGCTACGATGGAGTGAGGTGGGTCTGTTGGGATTTCTGGATTCTCAGCAATTGTTTTAAAAAGGGTGCCGGAAAAACCCTTTTTTGCATTGTCTTTTTTTCAATCATTTCTAATCTATTCCAAGTCGGCATAGTTAGCCGTTTACGGCGACAAAATGGTTGCGAGCATGAGCAGGCAAAGTTTAGGACAAACTACTGATATTCCAGCTGACGTTTGGTTCCATACCATGGATTGAATATTATACATCAGAAATTGACTTATTGGTGCAATCTTTATTAGAGAATTTTGGTATTAAAGAACAAAAACTGGCAGCAAAATTCTGTCGTGGTCATTGTCTTGACAATCATAATGCATCATATTTTTGCTATGAAACAACTATCTCGTTCACGGCTCTTCCTGAACGGAAAGGTTAACTTTCGCAAAGTTTCAACGACCGTGAGGCAAGTTTAAAGATGTGCTGAAAACGCCAATAAATTGTAAACTACGATTTTTATCGTTGTTAAAAAGAGCGACGGACATGACTCCACCAGGTACACATTTTCGCAGCGGACATTTCCCCAGTGTGGGCGATTCTCGAAATTATTATGAGAACACAACAACCAAAAAATTAACATACAACAGAAAAAAATGTGAGCTTTTCTAAAAAAAAAAACAGCCCAAAAGATATGTTTGCTGGGGAAAAATGTACGCATACAAATAGGAACGTTGGTACTCGGACTGTGGCCGGATACTCGACCTAGATACTTGCGGATATGGGTGTCATCCTAACAAGTCGCATCCCAAAAAGACGAATGGGTAAAATATTCCAACAAGACGATCCCAACAAGACAAAAACTTATTTTTCATTCATTACAAGTGGAATTAACAAAAAAAAAAAAAAAAAAAATTAAAATGTTGAATTTGAGCTATTTGAGGTTTATTTGGGTGATTTTAACATTTCTGGACAAGCTGCTGGGCAGTTATTAGCATAACTTGACGAAGTCAAGATAAACCATTGCCATCACGCGTGGGGAAGTCTGTGAGTCTGTTCACATTTTCTTCAGCACAGGCTACACCCGTAGTTCTTGTCCGCTTAACCACATTTCATGTGCGCGGGTTCGAAACCCGAAAACCTTTAGCATGTTCTACAGGTCGTATTTATGAATGGATTTCAATGTAACGTGGTAGGATGACTCCGTGTAATGTCTAAACGAGAACACCCTATTTTGGTCGGGTTCGGTCAACCGTGACGGCCGCAGGGGCACGTGACCTATTTTCATTTAGCACAGTCTACTGGTTGCATTTATGAAGGGATTTCATTGTAACTTAGTAAGAGGACTCAGTATAATGTATAGATGAGAACGTCCTATTTTGGCCGTGATCGGTAAACCGTGACCGCCGCGCGAGCACGTGACCTAGATTCCTTTACCACAGTCTACTGGTTGCATTTAGGAAGGGATTTCAATGTAACTTTGTAAGATGACTCTGTTTTATTACTCGATGAGAACGTCCTATTTTGGCCGTGAACGGTCAACCGGGGCGGTCGAACGGACACGTGACCTAGATTTGTTTAGTATAGTCTACAATTCACAATTATGAGACGATTTCTTTGTAACTTGGTAGGATGTCTAGATAAGACTATCCTAATTTGGTCACAATCGGGCAGCCGTTACCGCCGCTTTGGCACCTGACCTAGATTCCTTTTGCAATGTCTACAAGTCCTATTTGGGAAGGGAGTTCGTTGTAACTTGGTTGGGTGATTCGGTATGAGATCTAGTTATTTCATCCTGTAGCCCTATGTTGGTTGAGATCGGTCAGCCACGAGATTTGCACGAGTTCGAGTCTAAATTCCTTTATCACAAACCACAACCTCTTTATTTTTCTTGTTGAATACATATACTATAAGGCACAGAACTTAACGCATTGTCAGTTGCCACAATACTTGTCTTATTTAATAATCCTTTCATAAACATGGAACATCCTTTTTCTTTTTGTATGATGTATAGATGAGAACATCATAGTTTGGTCATGATCTGTCAACTGTGACAGCGGTGTGGGTTCTAATCCTAAAGTCTTCATTTACCGCACTCCACGTGTTATTTATGAGGCAATTTCATTGTAACTTGGTAGTATGACTTGGTCTGATGACAAGATGAGAACATCTTACATGTATCTTGATCTAAATTGGGCTCACAACCCCTTGCTCTTAAAACCTTCGATACACTCTACAGGCCGTATTTATGAGGTGATTTTGTTGCAACTTGATTAGGTGACCTGGTATTGTGGTACCCAAAATGGATTTAACATGAACTTCCAATTTGGTTCAGATCGATCAAACATGAGAGCCATACGGGACCCCAGACCTAATTTTTCTATCCCACTCTACATGTGCGTTTGTTTTTTTGTGTTTCTTTTTTTTTGGGGGGGGGGGGATTTTACTGTAAATTGGTAACTTTGGTTGACATACGTTAACTGTGAGGTCATAATCCAGGCCTCATTTCTTTAGTACAGTCTACAACTCAAATTATTCATATTGAAAACATAGCATGTAGGGTACAGAACTTAACATATTCTCAATCATCACAGATCTTGTCTTATTTCATAATCGTTTCATATTAAACATTGTCTTTTTCATCAAACACTACACACAGTGAAGTTAAGCTGCAGTGGCATTGACACTGTCATTAATTTGTATTCCTTTTCATCTCTTGATCTCCAGCAATCGCTGTTTAACAAGAGTTTATTAACGAAGCAATTTCAAGAGTTATATCTTAATGTTTGTTTTTTTTCTATGTAAACCCGTCAAATTTATAAATCACTAGATTAATGATGAATAGGGGCGTAACTGCCGGGAGATGGGGGGTAGCTGATGCGACACCGCCGCCAATAATTTTTCCAGTCGGAACATTTCGTCTGGATCGAAGACGTAGCTGTCGATCCACTCTTGCTTGTAATTCTGTACTTTCTCTCGTGATTAGATTTCAAACTTGGACTGATGTCGCACAAATAGCTAGTAAAACAAATGGGAATCTGTGATAATGATATTTGAAATAAGGTACATGTACGTCCTAATTAAATAAGAAGGTGGGGGCCCCACACGTCAGAACTAGTACGTGCTAATCGACCGCAACCTCCCAAGTAATTGTCAAATTGTTATATTCCAGAATTAAATTTGAAAGAACTTTGAGCATACGAAGCATTATTTATTAGATATGGTTTTCTTTCCCAGAATTCCCCCTCTTTCAGACTCAGCCGAACTCTGCTGAAATGGAATTCTGCCCATTGGTGCACCACTGGGCGCAGCCATGTTTTTACATCGAAATGTTCACGGTTATTCGTCTAACGAAATCAGTTTCATTAGCGTCATCAGACATGATGGAGTGAATTGAAGCAGTGTTTTGTACGGGAAATTAATGAGGTCATTAAGTAATGATAAGGTGGATGAATAAAAGAAAGATTCATCGGAAACTAAGATTCAGAGTCGTAAGCGGAGAGTGAAGAGGGTAGGGCTGCACGGTATTCAAAACCGAATACCGGTATCGGTATTCAAAAAAATACCGCGGTATACCGGTATATCGAAAACTGCTGCATGCCTTGGTGATGCGGTTCGAAAAACCTTTACCCAACGCAGACGACATCAAAATTTATTATTTTCAAAATTAGTTTATCAGATTTTCTCCAATGATTTCAACAAAACTATATCATGTGACTCATCATTGGAACGAGCTCAAGGAGCTCGTTCCAATGAGGGGTCACATGATATAGGTTTGTTGAAATTTTTAAAATTTATTTTTTCAATTGCCGAATTTGTATATTACGAGGGCGCAAGCAGACGATTCCTTGGATAAAGGGATAATATCATTCATTCGGGGCTACAGTTACAAAACTCTAGACATCTTGAAAATTAAATTGTGGGTAAATAAATAATGACGATAAACCGATATTTTTTTGTAATTACACCGGTATTCAATCGATATTGGTTTGAATACCGTTATATACCGGTTTATCGATATAGCGTGCAGCCTTAGAAGAGGGAGTTCGGCTATTTGAGAGTCGCGGCTTCCCCAGTAGGGAAACCGAGACGTTCGGATATATGAACTAGGATCAGAAGAGGAAGCTTCGGAATTTGTGAAAAGAATTAGAAGCAATAACACAGTCAGAAAACTGTAACAGATCTGAGAATTTTTTAAATTATTTATTTTGCTTTAATAAATAAACAGGTTTTTACTTAGTTTATTATTGGCCTAGATATCAGCCCTCTGTTACTTCACATCAGCCTTGGACCTTCGGTCTCAGGCTGATATAAAGTTACCTCGGGCTGATATCTCGGCCGATTTGAGACTAACCAAATTATAACCTCAATTATTCCGACTGTCTTATTTTCGAACTACATCATCAAAGCATTCCTTCGACAAAGACATTCATTGTGGAGTCAGGGGTAGAAAAATAGACCAAACCAAATCAGGCTGCAATAACGTTGCATGTTACAATTTGAAACTGTCTTACTGCTAGGCTAATCGACACAATATAATGAATGAGAAATTAAAAGCTGTTCTTGTAAAACACCTCACAATTTCTGAAGTGACACTTGTCGATAAAATGAGTTAATTGGAGTTTAAAAACTCAACAGATATTTCTAAGCATCTTACGTTAATTTTGCCGGAAAGCTTGCGGATAACACGCGAATTATTTAAAGAAAAGTGCAAGAACATCTGTACAAGCTTTTTGATTTCTCCAAAATAAATATATTTACACATAGTATATCTCACGTGACTTTTCTTTCCTCTGATTGACTGACATATATTATACTCTTTCTGATAGTTTCACATATCGAGGCTTCTAAAACTATACGTGCACTATTCCTGTACACTGTACACTTTCTAAAAATAGCCGTGGGAAGTTCTATGACGGTCATTTGACGGAACACGACGCGTCCGTTTAAGAGAAAGATTGAAACTGTGCACAAGAATGTAATTCTAGCATAATACAAAGTCTTCCTGGAATTTACCGTGCACCCGTTTCTCACGAGATGGTAAATATGTCCAAGATTATGTGAATTCATTTTTACTTATTGATAACAAATCCATAGAAGTAAACCCAAAATGCCCGTTATGGGCAAGGTCACTGGCAATAGTCAATGCTCTAAGGGTTGGAATCCTGATTGTTAGCTAGATTCTCCCAGGGTTTATTCGATATAATATAATAATTATTGCACAGCAGGTCGATGGCTATGCCAAAATGGTGGTCCTCAAGGAAACATAGTCCACACTCCTCCGGCACCCTAGAGGACCATTATTTTAGCACAGTCAACTCCAGGTCGTGTAATATTTATAATATAGCTTCAGTACAACCCAGTTCTCTTAATCCTTTTACTTCCACGCGCACTTTAGCCATATATGGAGGACCTCTATGTACGCCTGTAAGAGAGGATGTTTAATAAAATTTATGACATACTATAAAAGCAGAAAATATCGCAGGGTTAAATTTTCTTGGTTGTGTGAATTCAGGCATTTTCGTGGGGATTTAATTTCGTGGTCAGCCGATTTGAAAACTTCAATATGATGGCGCCGCTTCAGAGCTTAATGTGCGCTAGTATGAAAACACCATTAATGGAAGAAGCCGGCAATATTAACCTGTGTGTGATTAACGCCCTATAATGACTTCTAGTAAGTGTCAACCTCTATTAAATGCCGTGAAACCTAATTAATAACGTACACAATAGGAACTTAGTAGTATTATAAAAGCGGTCACCACTGTATCATTTCAGTTATGGTCTGGAGGACGCTGGTTCGCCAGGTAATAGTCTAACCTCCAGCCCATCACACTCTTCCCCCGAGGATGGTCTGTTTGTGGAGCAGGAAGTTGAGGCTGACATCGCACATGTCGCTAAACCCGCTCTTGCTCTTTCTGCTTTTTCCGACCGGGACACCACCCAGGAAGCAAACACCGCGGAGTCCGTGGAAAGTATCCTAGGAGAAAAGGTCAGAGATGACGACCACCTTATATATCTACAAGCCCAGATTAAGACCTTGGAAGATCGCGGATGCAAAGGCAACATGCCCAGAATAGGATTAGAGAGTCTCAGCAACCACTGCCTAAGAACAACACCAAAGAACTCTTCACCACCGGCAGCTGAGAGGGCTAGACCTTACCAACCGAGTCAGCCCTCCATCACTTTTCCTTCGACACCACCAAAGGAGGTATCACCAATTCAGCCACCTCCTCCTAAGAAAAACAGACGAAAACATAGACGCCGCTGAGTACCTTAACACTTTCCTCCTTTACCACGGCCAGGCCAGATGAACCGAATCACACACAGTTAAAGAGGGTCGAAAGGAGCTTGCCCCACAGCGTCCATGCGCGCCTTCGGCGCGCGAAACCATTTCATTCCATTTCAGTTAAAACTAAACGTTAGAATGGCTCTGTTAAAATGGCTAACAAATACTAAAATACATGAACCGTCTTCACCCAGTTTGCCGTCACCAAGTCGATCGTTGGATGAAGCCAGTGCTGTACAAGTTACAACGGCGAATGATGAAATAGAGAAGGTCATGCAATCGCCATAAACACCAACAAGTAGCAGAAAACGGAAACGGGGTGACTATGAATTCTGCTCTCCAGAACAGAGAGCAAAAGTTGCGAAGTTGGCGAACGAAAGTGGTGTTGCCAAGGCATCGCGTTCTTTGACAAAAGATTTCGGCCGACAAATTTCTGAATCCACCGTGAAGAGCATGCGAGATGAATATCATTGGCTGAAAAGGGATCAAAGGATGTTAGTGAGGTGGCATTAGACGACAAAAGAGAAATTACGGGCGTTGTTGGTATTTCTGCCAGCGTTGATATGCTCCCACCTCAGTTAATCTACAAGGGAACTACAAATCGCTGCCATCCACAGTTCAACCTTCCTAAGGATTGGAATGTAACACATTCGGAAAAAAATCATTGGTCGACTGCAGAGACAATTATTGAGTATGCAAACAAAGAGTTGATTCCATACTGCGACAAAGTTCGGAAAACATTACGGAAAACATTACATAAAGGTGGCTGTCGCAAGAAGGAATATGCGCTTGCAATATTCGACGTGTTCAAGGCACATCAGGGGGGAAGAATTCTTGAACCTGCTACACAAAAGTCGTATCAGAATCGTTTTCGTTCCGGCATGTAGCACAGAGGAACTTCAACCCTGTGGTAGAACGGTGAACGAGAAATTAAAAGGAATGGTAAAAATCAACAGTTACTGGTACGCCAATGAAGTGTCAATGCATGAGTCGAAGGGGGAGCCAGTCGAAGGTGTCAAAATAGACTTGCGTGTTAGCCACATATAACCTATTCATGGCAACTGGGTATTATCAGCTTTTGATCAAGTGTCGAAAGACAAAGACTATTGTGAATGGCTTTCGCCTTACGGGAATAGCGGAAGTTTTAGATAAATAAATATTCCATTGGACTCATTGACGCTAATTACATGATGTGATGACAGTTTGTGCTAAAATGAAATCTATTGTGTAGTCCATGTGTTCATTTAGTCGTGTTTAGTTTACTAGCAATACTATTTGTATGTATGTTCATTTTCTTTCATAAATAAAATTTTAGTGTGATTAATTTCTTCTGCCTATTAAAATGTAGTTGGTCAGCAATTTCATCATTCTAAAATACCATTTTTCATCACCGTGGATTGAGATATTTTCGTCATAGATGGAGGTGTTGTGGTCATAAATTTCGTTGGGATTTAATTTCGTGGCTTTTTCTCACCCACGGAAACCACGAAATTAAATCTCCAACGAACTTTTCTGCTTTTACAGTACTTGAAACTCTATCATCTGCTTACTTGTTGGAGAGGGCTCCGTGATGCCTTTCCAACAATTAATCGGACGATAGGTTTGATTTGCGCATACCAGAAGGTACAGATAATTATTATAAAATAGCTGACAGTAGTCGTTTCAGCCGAGTAAGTGTTAACCCTTTTATCCTCGAGTTTCTGAACGGTTTTATCATGGAGAGCATTGTGGACAATACAGTGTGTGAACTTTGTCAGATGGATAGGGAGTTCAGCCAGAAGGGTGGAATCAAGATGCACAGCGAGTACATACCCGACACATACCCTTCCACATATACAGAACAATTATAGGTACGAGACACCTGGGATAGGAAAGTCCAGGTATGTGAATGTGCAGTTACACAGAAATGCTTCTAACAATTACCAATGAATGTAAAGAGATTTGCTTCCATTTTGCAAAGTGTTCCATCTTCCACCAGCTTTGTCTGTTTCGTCCACTTCAACCAACTTGTAAACAGTGGCATTCGGATTTGGAAGTTATTTGAAGCAGAGGAAATAGCCCAAACCATGCCCTGCCCGCAACGTGCACACTTAACAAGTGAGACTCGGGTGAATTTATACATTCGGGTTTTGCCCGACTGCAAAGACATCTGTCGAGCTGTGTTTGGCCACCTTGTCGGGATACATAGGCCTATTTCTATTAAGAAATGTATTACTTCGACTGACTTATTTTGACATACTTGCACAAGAATGTAATTCCAGCATAAAACAAAGTCTTCCTAGAATGTTTCGTGCACACGTTTCTCACGAGATGGCAAATATATCTAAGATGATGTGAATGGAATACAACAACCATATAATAAAACATCACGGAGATACAGGAGTCATTTTACATTGAAAAAACAATATCGATCTTTTTAAGAAAATTGCAAGAACATATGTACATTACTACAAATATAACAGCATAAGTTTTTTAATTTTTCAAAAATAAATATATTTACAGATATTAACGTGACTTTTCATTCCTCTGATTGGCTAACAGATATTATACTCTTCCCGATAGTTTCATCTATCGAGGCTTCTTAAATATCCGTGCACTTTCTATTCTGGCATAGTCAACACCAAGTCCTGCAATATTTATAACATATCTTTAGTATAACTCACTTCTCTTAATCCTTTAACTGCCACCCCCACTTTAGCCAAATATGGAGGACCTCAATGTACGCCTGAATGCGAGAAAGTTTAATAAAATTTATGACGTACTTGAAACTCTATCATCTGATTAATTTTTGGAAAGGGCTCTCTGAGTCCTTTCTGACAATTAATCAGATGGTAGGTGTGATCTGCGCATACCAGAAGGTACAGATAATCATTTTAAAACAGATGACAATAGTCGCGTTCGGCAGCGTAAGTGTTAACCCTTTTATCCTCGAGGTTCTATGGCATTCGGATTTGAAAGTTGATTCAAGCAGAGGAAATAGTTCAAACCATGCCTTGACAGCAGCGTGCACACTTCACAAGTGAGACTCGTGTGAATTTGAACAATTGCTATGATTGGCCACCTTGTCTGGGTACACAGTGCTGTTTCATTTAAGAGAAAGAATGCAATTGTACACAAGAATGTAATTCCAGCATAGAACAAAGTCTTCCTAGAATTTTACGTACACTCGTTTCTCACAAGATAGTAAATATGCCCAAGATTATGGGAATTGAATACAACAATCATATAAACGGTATGTTTTTTTTTTAAAAAAAAATTCCAAGGACATATTTACATTACTACAAATATAACAGCATAAGTTTTTTAATTTCTCAAAAATAAATATATTTACAGATATTACATCTCACGTGACTTTTCTTTCTTCTGATTGGCTAACTGATATTGTACTCTTTCCGATAGTTTCATCTATCGAGGCTTCTAAAATTATTCGTTCACTTCCTAAAAATAACCGTGGAATAACCTCGAACGCGCCCATTTAATAGAAAGAATGAAATTATGCACAATAATGTAATTCCAGCATAAAACGAAGTCTTCCTGGAATTTATCGTGCACTCGTTTCTCACGAGAAGATAAATATGTCCAGGATTATGTTAATTCATTTTTACTTATTCATAACAAATCTATGGAAGTAAACACAAACTGCCCGTTTTGGGAAAGATTATTGACAATAGGCAATGCTCTGGGGGTTGGACTCCTGATGGTTAGCTAGATTCTTCCACGATTTGTTTGATATATAGACAATAAACATATAGTGTGTTTTTATATCTGTGTTATACAACGAGTTGAAATATGGTTTATTTTTTCGAGGCTTCGCCGAGAAAAAATAAACCATATTTCAACGAGTTGTATAACACAGATATAAAAACACACTATATATTTATTGTTTTTATCTGATAACAAACAGACACCCGTCTCGTGCATCTACCCGACTTATATATGCTTCCCACGGGCCTCCAAAGAAAACCAGTCTACGAGACAAAAGAAATAGGACAAGACGCATAGAGTTGTGTCCCTTACATTACAAAATCGATGACGGCGATTGTAAAGTGCGATTGCACTTCTTGCATCATGTAACTGCGCTGGAACAAAGTAAATTTCAACTATTTTATTAACAGTAACAAAACGGTGTTTCAGTAGAGTTATTCTTTTTTTGACATAGTTCCAGTTTTCTTCCGTGTTTTATGCTGTAGTCCCAATATAATAAATAATTTTGCGTTTGTTTACAATTTTTACGAAGTGTTTTTTTTCAGGTAGAGCAGACGAACTTTTAATTAGCACAGTTCCGCGAGTACTTTTGATCGAGGCCGTGACTATAAATAGTTCGCAGTCGCCGCATACTAATTACTATTAACATTCAAGTAATTTCTACAATGTTTTGAAGCAAAATTTTAGGTTGCCTTTATTGAAGCAAAATAAATAAGAAATGACACCATCAGAGGATTTTGACAAAGTGCAATAAGCGTACAATTAAAACCTGCCCTGTGATATAACGATGTTTCATGAATGAATAAATGAAAATGGAATTGAAAGAGGTCAGAGGTCGTTCGCATAAATTATAATTATATACAACACCCGTTGTATATACTTCAAGTATATACAACGGTTGTTATACTCTATGGTTATCAGATAAAATATAAT
Source organism: Pictodentalium vernedei (assembly GCA_031216915.1). Taxonomy (NCBI): domain Eukaryota; kingdom Metazoa; phylum Mollusca; class Scaphopoda; order Dentaliida; family Dentaliidae; genus Pictodentalium; species Pictodentalium vernedei. The sequence goes on from CM062297.1 coordinate 56,145,485, forward strand.
AATTATTACACAGGAAGTCGATGGCTATGGCTCAATAAACAATAGTCCACACGATTCTGGCATGTGCACTATTCTTCCTCGAGTACCACTATTTAGTCATAGTCAACTCCAAGGCCTGCAATAGTTATAACATACCTACAGTATAACCCACTTCTCTTAATCCTTTCACTGCCACGCCCACTTTAGCCATATATGGAGGACCTCTATGTACGCCTGTATGCCAGGAAATTTAAAAACATTTATGACATACTTGAAACTCTATCATCTGATTAATTGTAGGAAATGGCTCTCTGAGCCCTTTCCGACAATTAATCAGATGGTAGGTTTGATCTATGCGTATCAGAAGGAACCGACAATCATCATAAAATGGGAGATAATAGTCGCTTTAGGCAGCGTAACTGTTCTTCCCCGAGTACCACTATTTTGGCACAGTCAACTCCAAGTCCTGCACTATTTATAACCTATCTTCTGTTTTACCCACTTCTCTTAATCCTTTCACTGCCACACCCACTTTTGCCATATATGGAGGACCTCTATGTACGCCTGTATGCGAAGAAGTTTTGTGCTGCGCAAACCAGAAGGCACAGCTAATCATTATAAAGTAGGTGACAATAGTCGCTTTCGGCAGCCTAAGTGTTAATCCTTTTATCCTGGATTTTCTGAACGGTTTTATCATGTAGAGAATTGTGTGCAGAAGAGAGTGCGAACTTTGATGGATAGACAGTGAGTTCGGCCAGAGGTGGCGGAATCAAGGTGCACAGCGAATACATACCCGCCATATACCCTACCACAGATACCGAACAATTATGGGTACAGTACGTGGAGAGTGGATTGTAACTAAATCACCCGCAGAGTGGAGTTATCACCCAAGCTATAACTTTCAAATTTTGTATATATCGACAAAAAACACAAGCAATGTTTCAGCCAATGGACCTCCGGGTTTAACCCGGAGGTCCATTGGCTGAAACTTTGCTGGTGCTGGTTATGCTTTGCAACAAATTTGCAATTATTGCCCGGGTGGAATCTCCACTCTGTGGGTGATTTAGTGATAATACACTCTCCACGTACTATACGTGACACCGAGTATAAAAAAATCCATTTTTGTGAATGTGCCGTTACACAGGAATTCATCTAATAATTATCAATGAATGTAAACAGATTTGCTACCATTTTGCAAAGTGTTCAAGCTTCGACCGCCTTGGTCTGTTTTCTTCTGCTTCAACCGTCTTGCAAACCATATCATTCTGATTTGGAATTTGATTGAAGCAGAGGAGATAGCTCAAACCATGCCTTGACAGCAGCGTGTACACTTAGCAAATGAGAGTCGTGTGAATTTGTACATTTGCTTTTGTCCTACTGCAAACAAATATGTCGAGCTGTGATTGACCACCTTGCCGCGGCACATAGGGCTATTTTTATTTAGAGAAAGGTTTAAATTGTGGAAAAGAATGTAATTCCAGCATAAAACAATGTCTTTCAGGAATTTCCTGTGCACCCGTTTCTCACGACATGGTAAATATGTCCAAGATTATGTGAACTGAAAGAAGAACCATATAATAAAGCAACACGGTGATACATGAGTCATTTTACATTTCAAAGAAAATTGCAAGAACATATGTACATTGCTACAAATATAACAGCATAAGCTTTTTAATTTCTCAAAAATAAATATATCTACATATATTATAGCGCAGGTGACTTTCCTTTTCTGTGAATGAGTGAGAGACATTATAGTCTTTCCACTAATTCCACCAATCAAGGTTTCTAAAAATAACCGTACTCTACTCTATTGCCGTGCACTATACACTTTCTAAAAATAGCCGTGGAATGTTCTATAACGTTCGGCTGACGGAACACAACGCACCAGTTTAAGATAAAGATTGAAACAGTGTGAGGTGATAAATGCCTATATTATCCTTTTTTATAAGACACGAGGTGACCGTGGCTGTCGAAAGTGGCGTTAAACTCCAATAAATTAATAATTAATATTATACTTTTCATTTGCATTCTAGGAAGATAAGAAAATCACTTCATTCGGAACACATTACGATAATTGTCCTGTTTAACAAAGTCGTTGTACAGGATTTTGGAAGGGTACATAACACAATGAACCCTGTCATAATTGTATGTACCCTTCCCTACGGTTCATATTACATAAAGTTCCGACTGGGTACATGGAGATTTATACCTTGCCAAAGGCCCGTACAACTATTAGTACATCACGTGACAAATCCACGTACTCTCATTGGCTGTATTGATAGGGACTATGGAAGCATAGTGCCCGGAGTCAAGCATAGTGCCCGGAGTCATGCAATAGTACGCACGCATTGCAAACAGAATCCCGAGGGGATTCCCCTTTTCTTCTGAGCAGACGGCAAATGTGGAGACGAATAGAAATAAAATGAGCGTTTCGAGATTCGCAAACGAGAATGTTAATTCTTTTCTTGAACAACATCAGAGCCGAAAGACTGTTAGTTTAACCAAATATGCTGTCAATATTCTCCGGCAGTTCTGTTCTGACAGAAAAAAGGAATGGTGCATTTGAAACGTTAGATGTTGGAAGATTAACGGAACTATTGAAAGACTTTTATACAAACGTTAGAAATCGCGATGGTGATTTGTATTCCAAAAGCAGTATTTGTGCCATTCGTCAAGGAATAAGAAGATATTTGCAAGTACCCCCACATGAGAGACACTTTGATATAATAACAGACCCAGCTTTCAAAGGTGCTAATCGTGTATTCGACAGCGTGTTGAAGAAAACAAGAGAAGACGGAAAAGGAACAGTCCGACACAAAAAACCCCATTCCGCCAGGTAACTATAAAAAATACATAATAAAATAAAACACAACAAAACTAAAAAGTGAACAAGTCAGTGTCTGCAATAGACAGTGGTGTTGTAATTATTTGTTCTCGTATAAATACACAGTCTTGTTAATTACATGAAATAGACGAGTGTTGTTTATTACACAAATCGACAAGAGCCACACAAGAACAGTTGTGAGAGAAAGTAAATAAATAACGGGCAGCAATGTTTGCTGAAAGTTATCATAAACATGAATAAATAAATCGATAAATTACGGGGAGCAATGTATGTTGAAAGTTATCATAAACATGAATAAATAAATAAATTGTAGACCTATCAATTAAATAGTTTTGAATAAGAGTGTTAGAGAGGGCACTGAATATTATTTATCTTCGATCACAATAAACGATTGTGATTGACCGTGCAAACGTTTATTCTGCTTTGATGCTTAGTGTTTCATTCTATTTCAGGCGATCTAAGGAAATTATATCAGCACCCAATTGTGTTTAATCCGGACATTCCAAGAGATCTTTTGAATAAAGTAATGTTTGAGCTTTTATTTTACTTTTGTCGGAGAGGGAGAGAAAACATTCTAGAAATTAAAGCTTGTGATTTTGTAGTTAAAACTGATGACACTGGAAGAAAATACATCCTGAAAACTACTTCTGAGCGAAGAAAAAATCACACAGGTGTAACGAATGAGGATGAAGGTGATGGACCTAGAATGTATGAAACTGGCACAACGATGTGCCCTGTTAATAGTTTTCAACGATATCTTATGAAACGAAACCATGAGTGTGATGCGTTCTTTCAAATTCCCCAAAATTCATACCACGAGAATGACGAATGTTGGTTTGAGCGAAGGGCAATGGGAAAAAAGTCCATAGGAGAGTTCATGGTAAAAATGTCTAAACAAGTTGGTCTTTCTGATACATATACCAACCACTGTGTGCGATATTATTTCTTTATCGGGACACAGATATGAAAAATCATTGTCAAGTTACGTTTCGGACACAAGAGCTGATGTCAAACGAGGTATGTCAGAGAGCTTGAGTACCATGGTCGATAATGCAGATGCAGAACATTCAGAAATGCCTGCAGCGAGGAATGCTGTTGAGAAAACAACAACGCAACTCTCTTTCCAGTCAGCAAATTCCACAGTATCAGCACCCGAATTATTAGATACCGATATTGATGACGACGATCTGATAAGTGCGTTGGAGGAAATCGAGTGTTCAAAAAACTTAACATCAATTGACATTCGAAAGCAATCCAAAGAAATATGCAACAAAATGCAGTATTGTGCCCCAAAATTCAATTTCAGCAACTGTGTTGTAACTATTTACAATAATTAAAATGTGCTCGTACATCAGAGGAAGTACCCATAATACGTTCAATGGGGTGAACGTTAATAAAACTTTAGTGCTATGAATAATGGAATTTCTATAGTGCCTCACAAGCTCTGTTAATACCACCATATGTGAGACGTTGATTCTGTTGTATGATATCTCGTGTTAACCAGTTATGTGCCACATGATTGGTTGATCGGTTTCATGTGTTTATTTACATTATTCTACTTTACCCGTTGAGTTCGAATCCAGTTGATAGTTTAATGTTTTCCTGACATTTTCATGTTATTAATTTCATTGTTTTATTTTGGATAGTAAAGTGTTAGTTATCTCTCCGTTCCTTCTTTAATATGTTGTGGAAATGGTCTGGGTGTGATGTACTAAACCCATTAATGCCTTCCGTTTCGGGCACTATGCTCTCATAGTGTTGCTTCGGGAACCAAATAGTGCCCTCGCTATCCCTCGGGCACTATTGCATCCCTCAGCAACACTATGAGAGCATAGTGCCCTCAACGGAAGGCATTAATAGGTAAATAGTGTACGATTCGAATATATAGTGTCACATGAAAGGACGTTGTTTCGAAGGTAAAGTATACAGATCGGTATCACGCCCATTCCAAGACCTATTTTTAAACAAGGTCCATCGCACTTCCTCACACTTTCCAGGAATTGAGAATTAACAAAATGAATCTTTGTTTTACTTTTTCCCACTGGACCGAGCCATATGTGTCTCTACAGATTTATTGAGTTTCTTGGATCGGCAATAACTTAAACCTGCGTTACTGTAGCTTTGAAAATTAAATTAATATTGATTGTGCTTTCCATTTATAGTCTCAACTTAACTCGTCATGAAAATCGGACTGCAATAAAGTTAACTCCCCTGAAATTATCAGATGGTGAGAAAGGTCTAATTAAGTGGCATGTAATTGTTGAGAAAAACTTATGACTTCAGTAGAAAACAATTCAAAGTTTCATTTTGTTACTTTTAATAAAATGGAGCTGTCTGTTGTTTTCGTTTATCAAAAGTTACAAAAGGAAACTTAGCTTTTATGGCAAGCAAATTAGAAACAACAAAGTAACTGTCCACTTTGGTTCTTTATTCGTCGAATGTGTTTTTAAAATAATTTGCAGGTTTTTATTTTTAATAGGAACAAATAGCAACTCTTAGCCCCTAGACATTTACTTTAACGGAAAGGATAATATCAGAACATCACAAGATAGTGTAAATATTGTTTTTTATTACTAAATTTGTTTAAACAGGGAATAATAGTCAAACCTTCAAACTGACTGGAGAAAAAATGTAAAAATTCAGCTTCTGTATTTTTATACAACTCATCGTGAAAATGGCCTGAAGTTTGTGAAGAACTTCCCCAAAACCCTTAGGGTAAAATGTACTGACAACTTTAGAAAATTAAGGTGAGGTAACAGTCTTGTAAATCTCTTTCAGTGACGGAAGGTATCATTTCAGTCAATACTGTTAACGGTGAAATGGGTGAAACCATCCTGTTTTGTTGGCAGGTTCAGTAATAATTTAATCTAACAGCTCTGTCGAACTGTTGAATTATATTATTACCGAGCCTCGATTCAGATTTTGCTCTCTATATCGTCTGCTCGTCCAGTACCATTTTTTTCTTCACGCAAAAATTTATGCATACCGGGTTTAAAGAGTTAAGGGGAACTAACTTTCCTGCAAAAACACATCTAATGACGAAATTGTCAGCCATGGGAAATAAGCGCAAAAAGCCCCAAATCTCTCACATCTCTGTTCTACAAATAAATATTAAATAACCCGTTTTATTTTCAATCGTTAGAGATTATATCAATATTATACCTTCAGTTGTATTGTATTCTTCCTTTCATGGCTTGTTCGCGTTTTACTCTTAGCATCGAATACTGGACGGAATTGGTGAGATTTGAAAGTTAAAAAAGTTTGAAGTTCGTCAATATTGCTACTGAGAAATATTTTATTTTTTAAATTTTATGATTAATTTATATAAGTTGCCCACGATTCCAAGCCTGAAATAACTTGCGAGCGATCTTTTAGGTTATGTAGGGGTTACATCAATCAGAAAAATACGCGAACAAACTACAGGTTACGACAAAAATAATACAACTGACATGTCGTTTACATCTTAAGAGCATTTCCGCCAAAATAAATAGCAACAGCTAACACGCGATCTCACCAAAGCGAGATCGCACATTAGTTTTTGCTACTTATTTTGGCAAAAATTATCTTAAAAGTAAACAGCAATCCTGGCGTAGTAAAAACATAGAAGGCGGAAAGCATCTCAGCATTTTTCCCTGTAGATTTTAACCACGCCATGTAGCGTAACCTGCCGATATTTTCAGGTCTGCGATTTTAGCCCTTTACCCAACGAATCGCCCGCATCCGCCCGCGTAATATGCAAATTCAGTAGTTGAAAAAATATTATTTTAAAAAAAATTTCAACAAAACCATATCATGTGACCCCTCGTTGGAACGAGCTCGTCGAGCTCGTTCCAACGAGGGGTCACATGATATGGTTTTGTTGAAATTTTTTGAAAAATTTCAAAAAATTGTATTTAAAATAATAAATCTTGATATCGACTGCGTTGGGTAAAGGGTTAACATGCCTGCCCTTTCCAGATCTCAGTTTGTTGTCTCTTTCAAACTTGTGCAACAATCTTCCCGGCTACCACTGCATTAAAATTGTTGGTACCTAAAACCGTCTCCGTGAATACATTACGGAGATTATCAAATGTCTCCGCAATATTATTCTTCAACTTTCACACATAACTAAATTTTAATTAGTGCACTAGTAAACGAAATAAAACATATTGGGCTTTTAAGCCTTTACCCAACGCAAAACCAAGACCAGCCAGCGCTATTCACAAAAATCGACAAATAATTTTCATTATTTTTTTTCATTTCTTGTCTCAAAAACATAGGTTATGTCCCCTCGTTAGAACGAGCTCGTTCTAAAGAGGGGACATAACCTATGTTTGTGAGACAAAACTAAAAAAAATTAGTTCTTCAAGAATTTTGTTTGCAAGTGTCGTCTGCTTTTTATGTTCGGTAAAGGGTTAAGGCACAATTTCGCTTTTGGGAAAATGAAATGCGTAATCTAAAATTTGAAGTTCATTTTTTTGTATCATTCGTATAAGTTAACATTAAACGAATTGTTCCCATGCTGACATCATTGGTCAATGAACAAACACAAAGAATTCGGAATTGCCGCCTGCTACAATCTGAAATCGAACATCAGTTGGTGTTGGGAACTGAGCTCCTGTGGGTTTATTCTGCAATCTCTCATACAGTTTTGGACCTGAAATACATTGATAAAAAGCCGCCTGTTACAATGTCCAATGTCACAGTAAAACTAAGTAAAATTAAAATTTGTTAATACTAATTTTATTTCTTACTTTTTAGCATCAAGATTGCACAAGTGTTGCGTGTGAGTTGAGGTAGAAGGGTGGAGTGTGTAGATGTTTGTGAGTGTTAGTGTAAGTGTGTGGGGGAGGAAGGGGCTGGTGTGTGTGTGTGGATGGGTAAGTGTTTAAGATACAAACAATACACACTGCTATACATTTTTTCTTGTAATATGCCGTCAAAATAGTGTTTCCTTAAAAATATATGTATTGAGCCTTGATGGGTTTTGAACGTAACCCAAAAAAGTGCACACGTTTGATTTGAACTATGTGATGATGGTAAGACCTGGTTAAACTGGCAAGTATTGGTGTTATTCATTGATGGGCCGCACTTTAGGATGCTTTTGTTTTACTTATAAGCGATGGCAGGTCGAAGATATAAAAGTTCTTTTAATTTAGAGTTGGTTAAATTGAATTCATCTTGACTATTGTTGCTATTTCGATATTCATTCTGTTGTATGTTAACCCTTTACCTAACGTAACGGCCAAAACCGGCCAGCGCTATTCTCAAAAATCGCCAATTAATTTTCATTAATTTTTTCATTTTTGTCTCAAAAACATAGGTTATGACCCCTCGTTGGAACGAGCTCGTCGAGCTCGTTCCAACGAGGGGTCATAACCTATGTTTTTGAAACAAAAAATGAAAAAAAAATTAGTTATTCAAGAATTATTTTTGCAAGTGTCGTCTGCTTTTCAGGTTAGGTAAAGGGTTAAAGTGAGAAGGAATGATGAAACTCATCTCATATTCTCTCTCTGATATGTTCATACCAAATGGCCGGAGTGTTTGAAGCGTATTTACCAAAACAGCTTCTCCTTTTTTCCGTGGTTGAGCAGTGAGCTTAGCTACTAATTTTTTCAATTGCTTTTTATTTATATGACCTTCGTCGAGGAGAACATTTAAGATCTTTTAAAGTTTTCAATATTACTACGCCAAATAAGTGAATCTATTTTCTTATAATGTTTGGTATTGCTTAGTTGTCTCGTAGCTTCCTTTATATAATTATCCAGAGACAGAACAACAAGTGACTCACCTTTGTCAGCTGGTTTGATTGACTAATTTCTTATTTGTTCGAAGTTTCGTGAGGGCGCTCCTTTCACCAGCTGTTGAATTATCTTTATCGGATAGTATGTTCATGCTGAACACCTTTTGGGGGATTCGTTTGCTAGACTCAACAATTTCGGGATCTACTTCACTATCTGGAGGTGACCAGCCAGGTGATTCTGTAAAAGGAAGTTTCCGACCGCTGGAGTTTCTAAAGCGGTCTGGTCATTTCATCTGCCTAAGACAATTACAGTAATACGGTGGTATATTTGCCTAATCAACAGTTTAAGGCTTCGGTGCTGGTACAAAAGTTAAAATGCGATTTAAAATAGACTCTTCTTGGGCTGTTAGGTTCTCGGTGTAAGACCGGTTAACCACATTAATTCCTAATCCCACATCTGTTAACGGTTCTTACCTTTGCCTTTACGTTGTTTAATCTAGATGATACAACCAATGATCGTGTATGATATTGGCGGTTCTCGTGTTCCTAGGAATCAAATCGTGAACATCATCAAACTTAGTGCAATTAATTTTTGGTGTCACGTTAACGATCTTTACTTTCCGATTAGTTTGATTAATGGTGTTCAATCTCCTCCTCTCAGCCAATGGAAGTTTTTGAATAAACACATTTTTGCAGATCTAAATTTGACCTCGATGTCGCTAAGCATAATCCGCAGCTGCTTAATTACGAAAACAGCATTTTCGCTTTGTGAGTTCACGCAGATATTTAGAAAATTTGAGGGGTTTTCGGGGCCTGTGCCCTTTAAACATCGAGCGCAAATGATTGAACTTGGCGCCAGGGTAACACTCCACCTGGATGTTCTGGTGCGGATCTCAATCAATGCGTCCTAGATTTCAGCTACCAGTCATAAAGATGCTCTTATAAACATCTGGGAAGCACCAGTTCTTTTTGTCAAAATTTACTCCAATGGGATGCCGGAAGTGGGAAAATGTAGCATCAAATGAGCGGCCCGAGTCGAGGCTCGGTGATTTGATCTTGTGGGAGTTCGATATTTATTGCTGAAACATTCTAGAAATAGAAGTAGAAGCAGGAGGAGTAGAAATATAAGAAGTGGAAGAAATAGAAGTAGGGGAAGAGGGCTGAGGATGAGGAAAAGGAGGTAGAGGAATACGACGAGGCAACACAGCGTTACTCAACCTCATCTTCAGTCACAATATATATATAGCTTGGAGTGTGTGTAGAGCTATCGGCATATTTGGGGTGACTAGATATGCATTTTAGATTTCGCAAGGTCACAATCAGCTTTTGGTTGAATTCAGAATGCTGCTTTCTGATCCACCACAGGAATCGAACCCTCGACAATCCCGCCTGGCAATCGGGACTGCAACATCTAAACCACTAGACCATTGCATATCATCAAAATTGTTGGTTGGAATGAAGCTTGGGGTGACGTTCTCGTGATTATTTCTACATGCTATTATCAGCAACTCACCCCCCACCCCCCCCCCCCCCCCCCAAAAAAAAACAAAAAAACAAAAAAACAATAACATCAAGAACAAAGACCCGAAATACAAGGACAGTGCAAAAAAAAAAAAAAAATCTTGAAAAAGGCTCAAGTAATAGGAATTGATCCACAGACCTACAGAGAGAAGGGATCGGGTCAGAGTATATTTCTCGACCAGGTCTGATGAATATGTACATGTAGGAGCAATTCCATTGTAAGATTTGTAATTAAGAACTAGAATTTTAAAATCATTCCGTTGTTTGATGTGGAGCCAATGCAAATCATTCAACACAGGCGTTTTGCGATCAGTTCGCTTCGTTCCAGTCAGAATTCTAGCCGCAGTATTTTCTACACGTTGTAGTTTTCCCAATTGGTGCATTAACAATGCAAGAAAAAAGGCGTTTTAAGTGTCAGATTTCAAGTGTTATATAAGTAATTCCCATTCCATAAGTTGATTCTAGGGCCCTGCGAATCACACATTTTCGATTCGAATCGAATCTCGAATCGAATTATGTCTATTATTCGAAATCGAATCGAACCTCGAATCAGTGACGCCTTGAAGATGACCAATGGGGGTGGAGGCGCTATAAACCTGATTTGTTTCCACTGTGATGGCTAAAGTCCCGGCTGATAAACTAATCCAACTACATCATAAAGGCATGCCTTCGCCGAAGGCAGGCCTTGATGATGTAGGTGGAATTTTACCCTGTAAAGATTATAGTTCATCGTCGACATTGCTTGGAAACCTTAAAAGTGCATTTAACGGTGGAAGGGACTAGTGATATTGGAATTAGCATGGCTGGTAGCATAAGTACAGATGTTATTTATGTTAATGTAGCGGACGTTACACTAAGTCTTTTATTTCAACATTATTTATGTATGATTTCCATCTGAAGTATACATTTTGTGAGATTATGAAGATGACTGATACCAAGCTATATTCCTATGAACTGAAAATGTCCATTCTCTGCAATAATACATAGCTTATGAACCCTGATTGAAACAAGCTCAACTAGCTCGTTAGAAGTGGGGACATAAGTAGGGCCCTGCGAATCACACATTTCATATTCGAATCGAATCTCGAATAGAATCGAGTCTCGAAATCGAATCGAATCAAATTATGGGTGTCTTGAAGATGACTGAACACTGCGGGACTGAAAATCTGATTGTTCCAGCTGTGACGGCTCAAGTCCTGGCTGATAAAATATCCCAGCTACTTCATCAAGGCATGTTTTCCCGGAAGGCGCGTCTTGATGATGTAGTTGGAATATTACCCAGGGACGGGCTCGAGACTAACCAGCACCAAGCACTGCACAGGGCTCACCGCTAGCAACAGTTCATCTTCAACATTGTTTGAAAACTTTAACTTTGTTTTTAACAAAGGCAGAGACTAGTGAGACTGGAATTAGCAATGGAGGTGACATGGGTCGTATGCTATTCAGTTAATATAGAAGAAATTAATCTCTGTCTTTATTTTTAGCATCATTATTTACGTACAAATTCCATCTGAACTTACCGTTTTGTGAGACGACGACATTGACAATGATTAAAACCATGCCATATTCCCGTGTAAAAAATCGAATGGAAATGAGAAGGGCAGCTGATTTGAAATCGAATCGAATCTCGAAGTTTCACAGGGCTCTAGACATTAGGCATGTGTTCGACGCAAACATTGGGAAAAATAAGAGACTTTCAATGCCGGGTTTTCTATGAATAGTGCTTTTACCGCAATGTTAGGTAGATGGTTAATATGAACTTGGATCAAAGATATCAAACCACCGAACTTGTGCGAGATGTTCTGCTGTAGGATCATCTGTATTGCGATCTCCTTTATAGAGGCCATTCACATAGATTCCATGTTTTCGTTAACCGGTTTCACCTTCATGTTTGCCTCTAATGAGATCATGTCTGACGTTGGAATTTCGTTCAAACGGGTCATGGGGCACACTTCTGCGTCAAATCGTCGCTGTCTCCAATTCCTCTTATTGCAGATTTTCTTTTGTTTTCGGCGGTGGATAGCTCAGACATTCATTGTTTTACCACCAAAATCTTCAGCGCTACATTATCAGAACTATGCATTTGCGTGGAAAGATCTATCGTTAATGTAATCCACTTTATCTCATTCAGACGGAGCTTTTTGAATTAAAGGGACCCCGAATCTCCAATATTAATATAGTTTTTATTGAATGTGATTTGTCTTGTGAATACGCTAGGAGGTGGAGCCCTTGTAAGTTATAGGGCGGTCTTCTGAGTAGCCCCTACATCATCTATGCATGTTAGTGAGCTCATATACTCTTCCTGTCAGACCTCCGTTTTACAGAAGTGTTCTCAAAACCGTTACTTTACTGACAATATTTCATTTCGAGTGATCATCCAGGTACAAGTGGCTGCATCGTCCTCTATCTGCAATCTAGGGCGTCAACTGGATTGGCATGGGTTCAGACCTCCCTTGCATTCTATTAGAACATTAGCGTAACCCACTTTCTCTCTCATAGATTAGAAAAAAACACAATTTGTTATGAAAGGCGGTTAGTTCTTTCATTGTTCCAAATGGGAAAAAGATCTCTCAACGTTACATTTCGTGGTGTATCGACACCGTTATCTGCGTGGATTGCTGAATTTATTCAATGAGGCACGATCTCAAACATTTTTACGACACAGTCACCATTCGACTCAAACTCTACCGAGACTTATGTAACATATCATTTGTTGAAGATAGACGGTTAAAAGAAAACTTAATCATTTGGACCTAGTGAGTATATTCCATTTCAATCCATGGCCATCAACTGGCAGAGTCTCTCATCGTTACTTGAGAGAAGACCAATCAAGATTTCCAACACGCAGCTTTGAGGCTGCACGTTGAAAAACGTGATTGGTCTACCACACAAATTCACCGAGTTACTGTACTTATTGAATTCAGGTCGTCCCACAATCCTGTCCGGGAAAAAGGGTCTATCGGATTCAAGGAGTTAATGGAGTTTTCGCTGTAGGCAGAAGATTAATCTACAAGATTCATTCATATTATTGTTTACATAGGTATCAGTTTTTCTCTCTGCTAATATTCTTCATGATGAACAATGTATATATTGATTATTATTAAAGAAGAAAATAGGACCACAAAGCATGTGACCACTATACTGTTGAACAGCTGGACGATTACATGGAGAGTTATTGAAAATAGAAATGTTTGCCACGCTATTTTCAAACAAAGCAGGTACACGAAGTTCTGAGGACGTTAAATATTATTAAGCGTTTGCAAATACTTGTGAAGTACAATATAACAGTTAATCCCTTTTAAAAGATGGTGTTATGCACAACTGTGAGCAAATTACAAGCTAGGTTTAGTTGGCGTAATGTAAAATATATCTATAATTTGTATCGCTTGTTGTACAAGTTGTACAGTTAAAACTAGAAGTCCTGTATCGAACTGTGTGCTTATTTATGCTTAATTGCGCGTATAAATTGCGCGCAGTTGCCATACCGAATGGCATCCAAAGCACGGCAGTTTCTCCTGGTTACTCATAGCAAACACAGGCAATGTTTCTGCCAATGGACCTCCGGGTTACCCGGAGGTCCATTGGCTGAAACATTACTTGTGCACAGACCATATGTACATAATTTGATAGCCTTACTATGGTCATAATGCGTAGATTAACACGCTGATCGACGTACTATTTGTACGCATTTCATGGCCGGACTTCAAGTTTTAACTGTATCCACTTTCACTGTTATATGTCAAAGCCCGACCTTTCGCCCTTGTGCTTATGCAGATCTACTGGATGTTAACACGAGTTTCGCCCTGTTTCACATGGCTAGTCCGTCTCCATCTAGGTCCAGGAGACTTCCACAATCATCTCGAAAACATATAATCCAAAAAACAAGACCACAAGTACCACCCAGTATTAGCAGTTTCATTAAAGCTCTTTGAGCTGCTCTTTCTTAGAATGTGATTGTTGCATCAAAAGAGAAAGACCACACTAATAGAGTAGTACTTTCCTACTGATACACCATCAGGGCACTGTCATTATCTTTCGTAAGAGAGTACTTTCCCGCTAACATATCGTCGATCACTCTCATTATCCTTCATGAGCGAAGTATTGTCCTGCTTACATACCATCGTCACTGCCATTTTACTTCATGAGAGAAGTACTTTCCTGCTAATAAATCATCGGCCACAATCATTACCCTTCACGGTAGAAGTACTTTCCTGTCTAAAGTACCATCGGATACTGTCATTATCCTTCATGGGAGAAATACTTTCCTGCTAATATACCACGTGTTACTGTCATTATCTTTCATGAGATAAGTTATTGTCTGCTAATTTATCATAGGTCACTATCATTATTCTTCACGACAAAGATACCTTGTTTCTTATATAGCATCGTCACTGCTATTATACTTCATGAGAGAAGTAATTTTCTGTAAAAATACCATCGCCACGACCATTATCCCTCATGAGAGAAGGACTTCCCTGCTAATCTACGATCGGCCATTATCATTATCCTCCACGAGAGAAGTACTTTTCTACTAATATACCATCGGTCACTGTCATTATCCTTAATGGGAAAAGTACTTTCATGCTAATATACCCTAGGTTAATGTTATTGTTATCTTGCATGTCTGCTGTGTTTCGTATTACCATCTCCGAATATCAGTAGACAACGATGCAATATGGTAGATCGTGCTCTCTTATTCATTACACGTGCTGAACGATTTTATATTGTCTCAAATTTATCAATGCCTCACTATTTACATCCGAACAACAGTGAGTTACAATAATATATATGACTTATAATGTTGGCATGGACAAGCTGTTTTGCAGTCGCCTCATCATTCTCGCCCCGACTGATATTCTGGAGAAGGTAATACGAAGCCCTGTTCACATGCATATTTTTTTTTGCCGACACGTTCTCCAAAAAAATACCCGAGGTTGCGGGCCGCGTCCGATCGGCGGAGAGACAGTGCTGCCTGTAAATGTTAAAAGAAGGTTTTGAAGAATTATAACTGATAACTCAAACTAATTTAAATAATTCCAGTTCTATCCCAGAGTATTCATTCCTTCAGAAGAGCTCTCAAAATACACGTTTTCAAGAGGTGTATTCTTTCCGTTGAAGGCGTTCGTTTGCCGATTTGTTTCCTGAGGTGACAGTCAAGTGATGTGTAAAATACATGCAGTACGTGGAGAGTGGATTGTAACTAAATCACCCGCGGGGTGGAGTGATCACCCAAGCTATAACTTTCAAATTGTGTACATATCGACAAAAAACACAAGCAATGTTTCAGTCAATGGACCTCCTGGTTTAACCCGGAGGTCCATTGCCTGAAACTTTGTTCGTGCTGGTTATGCTTTGCAACAAATTTGCAATTATTGCTTGGGTGGAAGCTCCACTCTGCGGGTGATTTAGTGATAATACACTCTCCACGTACTGTATATTTCATCCTAACCACTGTAAAGCCCAAAAGCTCTCAGAGGATTTTCAGCTTTAAAATATATTTATTATTTATTTGCGTTCATAAATCCTAAAATATAATCCCGGCCGAGTAATATTCCAACATCATCAAGGCATGTCTTCGTCTGATTTGATGAGGAAGTTGAAATACTTTTTATCGGTGGGAACACTATGTATTGTAAAAGTATTATAAAGTATAAAGACGACTTCATGGAACTGGATGCAACGTTTTGTTCCAGTCGTTAATTTAAACTTCCTTGTCTGTCTTCCTGAGTTCAGAATGAACGCAAGTGAGTGCAGTGTAATTGTTGTTTTCATCATTATCATTATCATACAGGTTATTTCTCTCATTATACGCCGTGTAACAAACGCTACTATAATACAAATAAATACAGTAGTACGAAAATAGGATACACTTTCCAATATCACTTCTTTTGAGTTTTTTGCGTGACCAGTTTATCTCTCTTCTGACAGTGAAAAGTAATAAATTTACCTGAACTATTTTGTCCTCGCCCAATGTTGACAGAAGTAAAACACTGTGCAAAGCAATTTCTGGTGATGTCATTTTACTGCGATACCAATGTTATCGATCCCCGATAATTAAGAAAGAACCCAACAAGGATGGATAACCGGAGACTGGAAGCAACGACTGGACAAGAATGATTCCTGTCACACGTGCTCTACCTGAGTTGTGTTCTGTATTTATACCACAAACAGGCTTGAATCCAGTAGATGAAGCTGATATTTTTAACCCTTTACCCAACGTAACGGCCAAAACCGCTGTTCTCAAAAATCGCCAATTAATTTTCATTATATTTTCATTTTTTTTGTCTCAAAAACATTCTTGAATAACTATTTATTCTAATTCTTCCCCTCTCTCTCCCCCTCTCTCTCTCTCTATCTCTCTCTCTCTGTCCTATTCTGTTGGGGTACACTCTATCGTCGAGCTCGTTCCAAAGAGGGGCTGGAGAGGGGAGAGGGGTGCTGTCCCGAAAACAACTTGAAATTCGAGACAAAAAGCGCAGTTTCCTTGACTCCGAGTCCGTTTGTATCCATAATTTATAAGTTGTGAAAGGCATTAATAATTAGGCCATATCACTGGGGTTGGGGGGGGGGGGGGGTGACTAAAATTTTGAGGGCATGTTGTGCCCCATCTGCGCCCAATAGCTACGCCACTGTTAACTCAGAGCATACTTCACGTGTTACTGACAAAGGAAAATAAGTGCAGATATCGTAAACATGATATCGTATTAATAACTTTTGTGCTAGGCATTCGTTTGTTGGTGAGGCTGTTACGCTGTGAGTGCTTGAAAGCTTTCGCGTCACCATAAATCAAGGGTGGGGGAGTTACTGCGTCAATTGACCAGATGCCACCTTATGAAGTGGAGGCAGAGTGAGTTGCGGAGGTTTTCGCTGACGTTTCAGCAATCCAGATGTAAAGATATAAACGATTATATGGAATTTATCCTCTGCCCAGGTTGTATAAAAAGTTCCGGAAGATGATGTATTGCACGCCTGTTCTATGAAATCCCCATCTACAGCAACAGTAAACCATGCAGACAATGAAAATTCGTTACGCACATATGTGCCGAACAGAAATCGTTGGCGGATTATTTTTGGACGATGACGTCATCTGTCAAACCTTTACATAATTGCGCCTATTTGAAATTTCCGTTTGCAGACGTGAAGACGCGTAATAAACACAGAACGACACTCGCGTGTGAATGGGTTAATCGATATGGCACTTGCGCCATCGCGGAAGGATAAGACTCCAGGACAGCAGCCTCTCGTTTTAACCTTCCGCGCTGGCACTCGTGCTATATCGATTAATTTATTCACACACGCGTGTCGTTCTGTGTATGTAACCCCACAGCTTTGAGGACTGTGGTATCGCTCTTAACCCTTTACCAAACGCAACAGCCAAAACCGACCAGCGCTAT
The DNA here is from genome assembly GCA_031216915.1 of Pictodentalium vernedei. Lineage (NCBI taxonomy): Eukaryota > Metazoa > Mollusca > Scaphopoda > Dentaliida > Dentaliidae > Pictodentalium > Pictodentalium vernedei. Next base: position 56,162,946 of record CM062297.1, read on the forward strand.
TCACAAAAATCCCAAACTAATATTCATTATTTTTTTTTTTTCTGAAAAACATAGGTTATGTCCCATCGTCGAGCTCGTTCCAATGAGGGTCATAACCTATGTTTTTGAGACAAAAAATGACAAAAATGAGTTATTCAAGAATTTTGTTTGCAAGTTACGTCTGCTTTTCATGTTTGGTAAAGTGTTTAGTTTTTGGGTAACACGAAAGTAATGCTGAAATGGATGAATCTGAAATTCCTTATAATCTATGCCTACTGCAGAATCGGTGCACACGATTCGGAATATTGTTGGGAAAGTGGCACCTCACCCTATGCATTAATCCTGTTGAGCAAGCCTTCAACATCGCTTTCACATCAATTCGAATGAGAATAAAAATGTGTCAAGTTACCTCCCTTGACTGCTACAAGTATCCAAGCTCCCCTGTGAAGAAGGTTATAGATATCCACACTGTTGTAATTAGTCTTGAGGTAATTTCTGAGTGACGGGTCCATGTTTATTGTAGCGTCGTCCTATAAATATAAGGATTATACAGAATTACACACACCGACTACACAGAGTATTTTAATAAGACACCCTGAAATCTAATCTTCACACACCAGAAAAGATAACCAACATATTGATAATACCTCATTTTAAAAGCCGATATTAAACTGCCATTCGATTTAATTTGCTCTTCAGCAACTTTCCTTTCGCGCAAAATATTCCCGTGTAATATTTTCGGCAATGTTTTCTGGTCGGGCCGAGGTTCTCCAAAAGTGATACTGGAAACGACCGAAGAAGAAGCTTCCACGTTGCATTCTCTTAGATTGATGGTCATTTAATTTAACCATTCAAATTGACCATATTAAAATTATTCAAGGTTTCTTCATTCAATATTGACTCCTGGATAGTTGAAACTCTTCAGATGAACATGAAATCAACTGCTCAGGTACTTGTTTAGAGTTATTAGATGTAAATTTTTCAAATCATGTGATGGAGCGATGGGTGGGTGGGTGGAGGGGGGGGGGGGGTGTGGGGGGCTATTTTAAATCCATTGGGTATAATAAAAATAATAATCAGCTGGCTTTAAGATAACATTGTAGATTGCCTCCGTTTGGAACCAATAACTACCTCGGCACACGCCTCGGGAGGACAATCTGCAAAGTTATCCTCATGCCAGGTGATTATATTTATAAAATATATATAATATTAAAGAACCGCACAGATAACCGAAGCCTGAATTTGAACATAACACATTATTGCCAGAGTTACGAGGAAAGGATGGAGTGGAGCGGACGTTGGAGAGGCCGCCACCCCCTTAGCAAGGTTTAAAACAGTGAGTCATTTTAAGGTGATCCTAGAGTTCGAGGTGAAAGGGTTAGCCTTCTTCGTCGAAAGGATAAGGTGTTTGTACTTCTCTTCACTTGGGTAAAATAGTCTTTTTAAAAGATCATAGAACCACAGAAACGACCATACTCTTGTTATATCTTCAAGACGATGAAATTGAAAACGCCCAATACATTCGAAGAAGAAAACTGCACTGACATTATTGCAAGATAAAGTCGAATGTGCAGGTCGACTTTTCAATTTCCTTATTCAGGGATGCCATTTTTAAGGAATGGATCACTACTCATCTGTTTCATAGTATTATAATTTTGTTATTGTCGATACGTAAAAAATAAAACTAGAAATTAGATTTGAAGACAAAAAACAATATCTACATAAACATTAATGGTAATGGTGATAATTGCGTTTGTACGAAAACATCCTTTGAGTGAAGGCCAAACTATATTGATCACAACTTCCTGTTTGCATTCCCATGTTTTTCTGCAAGCCAAAAGAGATAAAATTAAGAGGACAGAAATGCTGTCCAAAAGCACTGAAAGTTTGGAACACCGTAAAATTAACTTTCTTTACCACTCAATTATATTCAGTCTCAAGTTGATCTATACAGATTTTATCGCCTTCAGCGTTAACGAAACTTGTAATATGAAATTGGTGCCACCGAAAACACATGTCAACATTACATCCACAACATCAACATTCCCGCGTGGTTAGAACCGTTAGATTACGGAAATTAGGTCCGAATGCTTTAGAAGTTACAGATAAACGAACCGAAATAATCGAGGGTTTGTCACGCCTGTCATTGCCCGCCTATCAAATTGAATTCAACAAATAAATAAACAATTTTATCATATGACTCGTCCGTTTTGTTCACATTTAAAACATTTGATATTTTGTTTTCATATTTATCAGTGATAAATAAAGCCTTCCGTCAATTTCATTGGTCAGTTTCAAAACTGGACATTTTGATTGGCTACACAAAATACAACTGGGTCATATTTGCATAATTTCAGTAGGGAGAATTTACGTTATCTGTCCTATTTAGGGTGTGTTATATTGTCATTATCTTTTACCTACAAGAAAAACGCCATTCATGTTTTTTATATTTTCACTTTTTGCTTCCAAAACATAGGTTATGACCTCTCATTGGAACGAGCTCGATGAGCTCGTTCCAATGAGGGGTCAAAACCTATGTTTTGGAAGCAAAACATGAAAAAGTTTAGTTACACGGGGGTGTTTTTTCCATTTGCCGTCTGCAACTCAAGTTAGGTGATGGGTTAAAAGGGTCATACTAAGTGGCTAATATGAGCGTGTGTGTGTCATATGATAAATAGAATATGAAATGAGTGTTTTTCTCATATAATATTTATGAAACTCGTCCGAATTTTTCGTTTGGGCTCGCCAAAGCGGAAAATTCTTAGACTCGTTTCATAAATATTATATGAGAAAAGCGCTCATTCCACATCCTCTACATAGTTGTAAAATCGACCTGCTCTGGTAACAGTCAACATTAGCAGAAACGTACTACAGGAGGACGATAGTTTCAAAACAAATTATACAAAGTAAAATATAGAAACTCTAAACCAAATCCGTTGGTTGATAAAGGTTTTCGTAATGTGGGACTGTTAGTTTTGATGTTTTTTCTCCAGGCTTTATGGCCATAGTTCACTTAAGTTGAGCATCCAAATGGCAGTTGTCATAACAAAACACCAGAAATGAGACACATGGTACCTAATAAATACACTATGGTAGGTTTTTCCCCTAGTTTATTAATGAAATCATTTTTGTGAATTTGGCAAGAATATTAAACCATCTTCAACAGAATTATGAAGTGCAATGTTCATATTGCACATTCTTTATTTTTCATTGATGAAGTCAACATACCTGTTGCTCTGAACTGCATGGAGTTTACACCCACTGAACGTTTTTCATCAAAACAAAAATAAAACAAAAAGGCAGAAATTGGGAATTGTAGATACCATGGAATGAAATTAGTTTGGCATATTTCAGTTTCTGCATGTTCTATTTTTTTCCAAACAATTGGGTATACAATTTGATGGGGTAATTCTTTCTGGCCATTTTTGGACTCTGACCAAAATTAGATTAGACGACCATTTAATACCATATTTATTAATTTATTTATTCCTGCTAATCGCCATATCAGCAAGCAAGGCTATATCGTTGCGATAAAAATTGATGTGGTAGAAAACGATTCTTTCATTAGGTAAAATATATGAGAAACACATCAAAAATGGACATCATCGTGACAGTGAAATAAATAGCGAGGGCAGCAATGAAAAATGATACAAAAAACGTAGCAACTAGTAGAATGTAGAGGAAAGATTGAAAACAACTAAAATTTACTAAAGAGGTTGATTTCCTTGCGAAACGAGAGAATCTGGTGAAGAGTGATTGAGTAAAATAGTTCTCCCTGGGACGGTACACTATAAAATCTCCTTCTGATGTCTGTAAAATCAGAACAATTTCATAGCTGTCGATCCATCTCATTTCGCCTGCCACATAGTTTTGATGTACTTATTAATATGTGATTAAAATCGCCGAAAGGCATTTTAAAATCACCGAGAGCCTTTTTGAACCCTGTTTTGCTGCACTATCTGCCCTGGTGTTACCGGACATTCCTACATGTCCAGATTACCAGCACAATATTATATCGTATTGGTCAGATATGAGAGTATTCAACTTATCACAAAGTTCCAAAAAGAGAAGATTCTTCTACCCGGGGTTGTATAAAGCTAGCAAAGGGAAGAGAGTGTGGGAAACAACAATGGACTTCTTTTCCTGTACATTCTCGATGTGTTCAAGCACTACTTGTGAAGCTTTAACTTCAGCTCTGAAAATAGAACGTTTATTTGGTATTCTGATTGAGCTCAAGATGAAAATAGAACGTTTATTTGGTATTCTTATTGAGCTCATGATACTTTGTCACGGTCTTTAAATCCATCTATAGGGATCCTTTTATATGAACTATACTTGGACTTTATTTCAGCATGTGTCTGCTTAACCCTTTACCCAACGTAACGGCCAAAACCGGCCAGCGCTGTTCTCAAAAATCGCCAATTATTTTTCATTATATTTTCATTTTTGTCTCGTCGAGCTCGTTCCAATGAGGGGTCATAACCTATGTTTTGGAGACAAAAAGTGAAAAAAATTAGTTATTCAAGAATTTATTTTGCAAGTGTCGTCTGCTTTTCATGTTAGGTAAAGGGTTGAACTGCAAAGAATTTGTTTCGGGCCTTTTAGTGGAAGCAAGGTCCAAAATAACTGAGTTTTTCAGATGCTAAGGGGAAATATGTGGTTCACGGTTCTCTATTATCATAGATTCAAGTGTGGCGGGCTCCATATGGGCATCAATTCTAATTCCCAATGTGGGGATATATTTCTGGTGTCGGACAAAATATTCAATATTTTGAGGTCAAAGAAACAGTTATAAGCAGGGTTTGATGGATTAGCAAACATATTGGAGTGACATTGTAAGTCGGCGCTTCAGCAAGTAGTGGAAAGATTGGTGATGTTTGACAAGCACCCAGGCTAATTCTAATACCAATATTATAAAAGCACCCAGGCTAATTTTAATACCAATATTATAAAAGCAGCCAGGCTAATTCTAATACCAATATTATGAAAGCACCCAGGCTAACTCTAATACCAATATTATAAAAGCACCCAGGCTAATTCTAATACCAATATTATAAAAGCACCCAGGCTAATTCTAATACCAATATTATAAAAGCACCCAGGCTAATTCTAATACCAATATTATAAAAGCATCCAGGCAAATTCTAATACCAATATTATGAATTGCATCAAGTAGCTGGAGATACGACTTCCTCGCAGAACCGTAAACCACACAACCCTAATCTAATTTTGCTCTAATATGTGATCTAAACAAATAGGTCAGAATCCCCAATCAGTGCCAACAACAACCTTTAGAAGGTTCAATATTCTCTTACATTTAACCTTTTCTTGTTTTCTTGTCACACAATAAACCTAAGAATTTCACTTCTTTTACAACTTTAATGGTACTCCCATCCCTTGTCAACTCCGGATCAAGGTGGTGCTTCCTGGGCATATAGACAGGAACACAATTACTTTGGATTTTCGAAAACCGTTTTCGGTAGCCCGTTTCTGGATTGCGTTTAAATACCGCTGAGGTGACGCTCGATGACGTTAATATTTTTACTGTCATAGCAGATTAAAAAGTCTTCAACATATAATAAAGGATCTGCCATAATCTCGATTACTTCGATGATGATATTAATTTTCACAGAAAAAGGGTAACAGATAAAATACCACCTTGACGTACCCCCAATTCCTGCTCGTGGGGATCAGGTAACGTAGATCCAACACGAAGTTGAAATTGACGATCCTTTAAAAAAAATTCTATAAAAAGAGGCATACGCCCTCTCAACACCATGTTAGAGAGATCTTTTAAAATCCCATACTTCCACGCTATGTCATGTGCCTTTTCCAGATCAAAGATGGCGACCACATGTTCTTTTCAGGCAAAGGCATTTCGTATGAACGTTTCAAATAAAGTTCCAATCTAACCAATGACAACAGTACTTCTTTGGCCTCTGAAACCACACTGAACATTCGGAAGTGGATTGTTCGATTCCAGAAACCAAACAAGTCGATCACTGATGATCCTTTCCATGGTTTTACATAGACAACAAGTTAGGACAATAGATGTGGCAGATGTTTAAAAATTTGGTAGTGTATGACATCGGGTCCAGTAGCAATATCTTTTGCTCTATGCAAGGAGTTACTCTCTTCCATAGAGAAAGGTTTATTATAATCCTCTAAAAATTGTGAGAGATAAATTTTATCTTCTGTTTTTCCTGTTGTTTTTTAATTTTAACGAATTCTGGATTTCAATTTTCAGACGACGTATGTTTAGAAAATGTTGAGGCCAATTTATTTGATGTTTCTTTCATTGATGTAATTAGTGTGTTGTTTTAATCAAGGTCTTGTACAGTTCATTGTGTTTCTTTGCCGTTAATTGTTTTATCATCATCCAAATTTTGTTGATGGGTGTGTGTGTTGGTTAAGTTTAGATACATAAGTTTCCCAAAAGCTTTTCTTTTTTTTTGTTTTATAAGTCGTCTGGTCTTAGCCCGATTAATACGTAGTTTGTCTAAATTACTGCTCGTGGGAAATTCCCGTTCTGTTTTCTTGTGTTCCTTGAAAGCCAGCTTGCAAAATTTATCAATCTTAATACCCTATATCTATTCACAAAATTGCCAATTAATTTTCACTATTTTATTTATTTTTTTTGTCTCAAAAACATAGGTTATGACTCCTCTTTGAAACGAGCTCGTCGAGCTCGTTCCAAAGAGGGGTCATAACCTATGTTTTGAGACAAAAAATGAAACAAAAAATAGTTATTCAAGAATTTTGTTTGCAAGTGGCGTCTGCTTTTCACGTTAGGTAGAGGGTTAATACCCAAAATCTTTCATAACTGACAAGTAATGGGTTAACATGGGTTAACATGTTATACATCACAATACTCCGTGATCATAGTGGAAAAACATACATATAAAGATTCAGGAGTATTCAGTTTGGGATCAGTTTGAGTGGCATAGAAGGTGCTCCCAGGTTGGGGATAACATGAAGCGACAAGAATTTCTAAGTTCAGAAACTTGATTTGCACCCATTCACCTGATATACAACGTGTGTTAAACTTCTTTGTTTTTGTTGGTAACTACAGCTGCTTGGAAACGCCAGGTAGATTTTAGTTATTAGAGTACCAAATTTTGATGCACAGTTATTAAGGTACTTTACTGAGTCAAAAAAGAAAGAATAATAGAAACAAACGTGAAAAAATAGCATAAAGGATGAAATATAATAGTTCTAATGTTGCATGTTTGTGTACAAGAAGTCGGTTTAATGATATGATGTTGTTGTCCACCCAACTGTCAAATTGAATGGAAGACCGACGATTTTCTTTGTGCTATGTTGTGCTGGAGAGCCTGGGAGCCTGGGGTATTGAAAAAACACGCTAGTTTTTGTCTTTCGACATTTTAAAAAATGCAAAGGTTAACCGAAAATCAGAGGTTGCGTGCCATTGGTGTGCATGAGGCAGGGATACCTCCAGATGAGCTCGCTGCTGAGCCTGGGAGCCTGGGGTATTGAAAAAACACGCTAGTTTTTGTCTTTCGACATTTTAAAAAATGCAAAGGTTAACCGAAAATCAGAGGTTGCGTGCCATTGGTGTGCATGAGGCAGGGATACCTCCAGATGAGCTCGCTGCTGAGTTCGGAGTCACTGTGACCACTATTTGATGTCTCATTGGAAGGTATAGAACCAGTGGATCTACTGCCAACCGACCGCGTCCTGGTCGACCAAGTGTTACGACCCCTGCACAAGACCGACACACCAGGATGTCTCACTTGCGGAATCGCTTCCTTCCGGCGACGAGGACAGCAGCAGTTACTCCTGGTAGAACTAACAATACAATCAGTGCACAAACTGTTCGCAACAGATTCGCTGAACACGGCATCCGAAGTAGGCGTCCATACCATGGACCAATCCTTACCCAACGTTATCGTACCGAAAGAATGGAATGGGTACGTCAGCGTGTTCGCTGGACTCAGCAGCGTTGGAGCACAGTTCTTTTTAGTGATGAATCTCGATTTTGTCTAGGGCGCGCTGATGGTAGGACAAGAGTGTATCGCCGACGAGGAGGACGGTTTTTTGATGCTTGCGTGCGGGAATGCGACCGTTTCGGTGGGAGTAGTGTAATGGTTTGGGCGGGAATTTCCTTGCATCAAATTCTTAAATTTTTAACGCTGTTGTTGTCCCGTTGTTGAACGCAAACGTCGGATTGCAGTTATTCCAGCAAGACAATGCCCGATGTCACGTGACGCGTACTTTCTTGAGGAGCAGAGCATCGAACTTCTTCCCTAGCCCGACTTTCGCCAGATTGGTCGCCACTCGAACGGATAACAACATAATATTTCAGGAGAAAAACTCGTATCCTAATGTGCTTCCTATATCAAAGAACAAAGCTAGGAAATGAAAATGCTTCAAAACGCATCGACAGAGCTACGTGGGGGTAAATTCCAAAACTATCGGCTTTGTTTTCGGTGTCTGTGTGTTTTGATCAAGGTCATCTGGGCCGAAAAAGCTTCGACATAGAATGCCGTCTAAAATCAAAGAATGAGAAAAATCACCTTCATATTATTATATGAAGACTGCAGAGTTGCCATATTATTTGCAGGCCTGAAAATAAGCAGTCTGACATTTGCAGAATGAGGTCCACAGAGGGTGAATTTGATTATGCTATCCAATACAGTGGGCTTATTTATCTTCTGGGTACCTCTTTCTGTTTAGTTTTGAAACCCTGATTCAGATTGAGGTTCACAGAGGGTAAATTTGATGATGCTACCCTGCTGTGCAGGGTAGCATCACTAAATTCACCCTCTGGGGGCCTCATTTTGCAGATGACAGTCTGCTTATTTTCTGGCTTGATTATTTGCAAGGTATCATGACACCTGTTTGAATTTCTTAGAATTACGCGATTGTCTTTCGAGGAAATTCCATGATATCGAATGATATGCGCATGTCCGTAGATCATGGAATCCATCTTCAATACAAAATGCAGACAGTGGTGTCCTTTACCCAAATGCAGTTCTGTTGCTACACCGTAAACGTAAAGTGTTTTGAATGCCTAGGTTTGTTTCTGGATATCTGAAGCACCTTTGACCTCCAGTCTTTCTCCGGAAATATTATTTTATTATCTGTTCTGGTACGAATACAGTAGCAGACTTCCGGGAGCCATTCGTGCCTGTTGTCAACTCTGTGAGTGAGTTGACTGCATATATTTGTCGTATTCTACACATCTCAACCTTCATTTTGATGTACAATATGTGTATTGTTAATTCGAATTTATGAAATATCATAGGTAGGAATTTCAACGTAAACAGAGCCTCGTGGTTAAAACCCTTATCCTAATCGTAGTTTAAATCTGATTACCAGCCCTAGTACCTATTAATTCTATATTTCTTAATCTTCGGGTTGAAAAGTACTACAATATATACACAATACTATTTTCACACCAAATATCTACTTTTATCTACCAATTACCTAAAAACGCAATCGCAAACCGCATTTTCAGTAGCGATATACGCTAAAAACTAAAGTGTTAAAAATTACACTTGAAGTGCTGTGTTTAACACTTACTAAGTGCTGAACTAGCACTTTGTTCAAGTGTAGATATCCCAGAACGTGACAGGTGTTGACAATAATACCACTTGACAAGTGTAATGCCGCGACACTTAAAAGGAAACAACGCAGATGACGCGGATCAGGCTCGAACTCTCGAGCCTGATCCGCGTCATCTGCGTTGCGTCCTTTTAATTATGTACCCACCAAGCGCAAATCAAATTATGGACGATTCTGGAAGAACCACCAATGCTAGACACATGGGAAGTGCCATCCATTCAAGTTTCAGATGTCTGACGATTGTAATGTCTAAGTGCTTAAAGCATTGCACTTTGGGTGTTAAAATCAAACCCTAAGAGTTAGAACGGGTTTAACACATTGAAAGTGTCAGTTTGAACACTTTAGTTTTTAGTGTGCATAAATTCGGCAATAAACGATCTTGTATCTCTTCTGCAGTAGCGATGAAAGTCACATGACGCCGTGAGGAACGAACGCACGCGCGCCAGTCGGACTATTTCAGTGGCACTGGCAATTACAAGACGTTTCCTTCAGAATAATGATAACACTGCAATGTACGATGCATCTAGTTTGCCTCCACACGCATTTCATGTTGTTGGGAATTGCACGATCCAGTACATAAACAATCCGCCATACAAAACACCAAAAGATGAAAGTGAATCTCAAAAATTGGAAGTTACAGCGAGAAAACTGTGAAACATAACGTCAATCTCATTGTGACGTCATGTATATTAAGCAATTCTTGCACAGTATAAAAATTTATTACTTTCCAAAGTGTGATTTACTGGGATTTACGGGTTTGATGATAAACGATGACTTCACAAGTGAATTATGCAATTAACAATTGGGTCATGTATCCGTGCGCGCAAACGAAGACGCTTTGCCGTGGGTGTAATGGGGACTTCATTGTTTTTTTAACCCTTTAACTAACATAAAAAGCAGACGACACTTGCAAAACAATTCTTGAATAACTATTATTTTCATTTTTGTCTCAAAAACATAGGTTATGACCCCCTCATTGGAACGAGATCGACGAGATCGTTCCAATGAGGGGTCATAACCTATGTTTTAGAGACAAAAAATGAAAAAAATAATGAAAATTAATTGGCGATTTTTGAGAATTGCGCTGGCTGGTTTTAACCGTTACGTTAGGTAAAGGGTTAAATTATATAATCATCGTTAATAATGAAAAGTAATAAACAGAGTAATCACTTGACTGGACTGGTTACGTGAAATAATTCATTCGAGGCGAGGGACTATATTGAAAAACACTTGTGTGCATTCGCGCACTCGTGTTTGTACAACGTCCTTCACCTCTCATAAAGTATTTCACGTAACCAGGCCAGGCAAGCGATTACTCTCTCTATAATTCCCTAGTGGTTTTCGTAAATCCCCCACCTATCCCTTGGATGACCCCATGAATTGAATTGAATTTGGTTTGTTGCCTATCGGGAAAAGTAAACTAGGGCGGAGTTTGATTATTTGTCATCACCATGCACAATTTCATTCAAGCTGAAGTAATTTCCTCACGTGCCTTTGGGTTGAGAGAGCATGGGTCCATTAGTTTGTTCAGTTGAGAGTAGCTTTTTGTTTGCTGACGGTTATTTTTGAGAAGTCGTGGTTATGTGTTTTGTCTATTGAAGAGTAGATAGATAAACGTGTTTAGTGCTCATTATGCATGTACATATTCGTTTATCTCGACTCGACTCGTTTTTGGTGATGTGTAGCTACTCGTCGTGCAAGCGCGATTCGCAACTATGCGTCCCCAAAAACGAGTCTCGCCGCATTCAAAGATTCTGTACTAGCACAATGTGGATATCCCATATATATATCTAACTCCTGAATCTTCGAAGAAACTGTTCTGCGAGAGAGAGAGAGAGAGAGAGAGAGAGAGAGAGAGAGAGAGAGCGTAAAATGAAGTCATAAGTCGAATTTCAGAAGATTTACTCCCAAAATTTAGTTTTCCTTCCGCTTGTTTTATTGGTAAATCCTTCTGTTGTATTGCGTTCTCGGCATTCTGAGAAGGTACTAAAATGGGTACCTTCTCGGAATGCCGAGAAGGTACTAAAATGGGTACGTACCGACGTTGCAAACATTAGCAATTTTCCATTTGGTATCTTATCGATGTAGGTCATGATAGATGGACATATACCTGGATTTGCATAAAGGTCATAACCCTGATCGGTCCAGTTTCCCTGAAAATAAACATAGCGATAAACAGGATGTCAAAATGAAGACACAATAATTTTTTTACAACCACCCCGTGAATTACACACAACAACTATAACAAATTCCAAATCAAAGAATACATACTCCCGAATGATTACTTTCCCAAAACTTCAGTACATTCTACCCGCAGGAAGTGAAACTCATCTTGGCCTGTACCCTCTTCACCGGGAAAGAAAGACTCGCTTATGACGTACGAAATAAAACAGCGCGTTGATACTTGTGTACGTCTTATGACTTACGAAATCAAACAGCGCCTTGATACTTTTGTACGTCTTATTACGTACGAAATCAAACAGCGCCTTGATACTTTTGTACGCTTTATGACGTACGAAATCAAACAGCGCCTTCATACTTTTGTACGTCTTATGATGTACGAAATCAAACAGCGCCTTGATACTTTGTGGTCATTTGTTTTGTTATTATTTTTTGATTTTTTAAAGTTTTAACCTGAATTCCTATTTTTCTCCCGAATAGTGCTCAGTGACAATCGTCGAGCCAAATGTTATCGCAGCTTAAAATACTACTATAATCCCGGTGTCAAGACTTCTTAACTGGTTGTGTGCTAGAAACCACAATCAGGGCTTTCAAAAAATGAGGATACCAGAGCAAAGGCCAACACTTTCCATGCTAATATTTCATATTCAGTCAAACACAAATAATGTTCTGTTTATATAAATTTGCTTTATTACTTCCTTCGTGACAGTTTTTCTCTCTTATTTGTTGCATGGTCCCGTCCCTTCCCCCTGTTTTGGGGTCAGTAAAAGTTGTCTGAAGGGAAAAAACTTGACAAATATATTTGAATGCCAAATTTAAAGCATGCGATCATAAAATGTTCATTGTGACCACAGACCTAACAACCCTGTTTTATTGTTTTGAAAAGATACATGTTTGTCAGAGTCAGCAAGAAAGGCTATATATTGCCAAAACTAAGGGTGCCGATGCAAGAAAATTCACAACTTGAGCGAGTGTATTCTCCAGGAGCACACTTTAACCTCTGGCATCTGCTAACCAACAGCCCATCTTACACTATTAACACATCTATTTAAACCATGGTTCCAACTCATAGAACTAGGGACAGGGGGGATTCCAATCTTCCAACCACCTCCCAAATAAACCATGAAACCATGCACACACACACACAAAGAAAACCTATACTGCACTTCCATTCACTGGTATTAGAAGAATTTTTCTTCTACATTATGCTCTTTAAAATGTTAAAAAACAATTTATTCACTGAAAGAGTATTTTGGAACACAAATGTGGGGAGGTGAAGGGGCTACAGAGGAAACCATAACATAATAAAATGACAAATGTGAATGAATGGCATTTATACAAAGCTACCAATATAGAAGTCAAGTACTAGTGCTATCATACTTTCCATGTTACAGCACTAATTTACAGTGACAGTTGTGAAATAGTGCTCTCTCCTTGAACCAAGACCCCTCCTACCCACACTTCACCCTTCTGCTGATGATAAACATTTGGGAAGACTGTACAACATGTTTTTAGAGGCTGAAGTTAATATCATACAATTTTAGTTTCTTATTATTTACTTTGGGATTGCAACATCCATGGTCTATTGAGTTTTGTTTCAATTTGACAACCTTGCTATGGCACTTCCACTGTGTTTTTCATTGTATGTCATGCAATACTCTCATGTAGACTTCCTAAATGTGTGACTGCAAGCCTATCTCTCTGTCTGTCTGTCTGTCTGTCTGTCTGTCTGTCTGTCTGTCTGTCTGTCTGTCTGTCTGTCTGTCTGTCTGTCTGTCTGTCTGTCTGTCTGTCTGTTCATCAGACAATGTGTTTCTTTGCTTTTCATTTGACTGGATCTACATTTTCAAAAATTGGCACCTGAATATCTTTCACCCCTGCCCCACACACAAATATATTAAACAAGCAAATGTCTGATTCATCCTCTTTGGAAACCCATTTTCTACAATTTCACGTTTTTGTCAGAATGGTTGGCCCACCGAATTAAAGCAAAAGTAGTGAAAGTGCACTTATGGGTTCTTGCAGCACAAGCATAGCACTATAGAATCAATATTTGATGGCTATCGGTATTTGAACAGTGTTATGACATACCACAGTAGCAGGTACTGGCCATTCTGTTGGAAAAACACTGTTTTATGTTTTGTCAGTGCCATATCAATGACTCTAGGCGCTTTAACTGAGAAACATAGGCTGTTTTACAAAAATTGCAAAATATTCATCAAACACAATGTGAAATGTCTTCAGAAGCCAGAAGGTGATTTAAAACTATCACAAATAGGAAATTTAATATCACAAGAGGTTTGTTTGTGTCAATATCAATTAATAAATGAATTATATCATAGCTTTTTTTTATAAAAAGGGGCATATTGGACGGGGGGGGGGGGGGGGGGGGTCTATTCAGGGCTATCTTGTACAACACCAGTGGGCAGAAAAAGATTTGACATCAGTTGTTCGGATAAATGGCAAAGTCCTTTTATATTAGTGAAATATATAGCAGCAACCCCAATTTTCGAAACAAAATTGACATTAAAATTGTTTCGTGGGGGTTGTGAATGCTGATGTAGATTTCAGTTTTATGTGGGATCAGGGTAGTTTTTAAAGAAAGCTGTGAATTCTCATCCCTCTCAGCTAATTTATTAGGTGACAGGCTAGAAAAATCTTTTGAAGGCAATACCAGTTTTTAAACCCTTTTGACAAAGTTTGGCCACATTTCATTAAAAGAGCAAATTTCCAATGTTTTTGACTCCGCAGAAGCCAAAAGTGGAATATTAATGCAGAAATGACTCTTTTATCTGATGAAAGTGGTAAAATATATCTTTGGCATGGTTGGGGATGCTTATAGGTGTCACTGAACTAAATATTTTGAATTAAACTCTCCAAAACTAAGCAACCTTGGGAAAATACATTGTTCCAATAAACGTTTGAAACATTCTATTGCATTATTGTCTGAAGCGCTATACTTGACAAAGATATTTGACAGGGCTGCACGGTATTCAAAACTGAATACCGGTATCGGTATTCAAAAAAATACCGCGGTATACCGGTATAACGAAAACTGTTGCATGCCTTGGTGATACGGTTCGAAAAACCTTTACCCATAGCAGACGACATCAAAATTTATTATTTTCAAAATTAGTTTATCAGATTTTCCCCAATGATTTCAACAAAGCTGTATCATGTGACCCCTCATTGGAACGAGCTCAACGAGCTCGTTCCAATGAGGGACCACATGATATAATTTTGTTGAAATTTTTGAAATTTATTTTTTCAACTGCCGAATTTGTATATTACGAGGACACAAGCAGACGATTCCTTGGATAAAGGGATTATATTATTCATTCGGGGCTACAGTTACAAAACTCAAAACATCTTGAAAATTAAACTATGGGCAAATAAATAATGACGATAAACCGATATTTTTGTAATTACACCGGTATTCAATCGATATTGGTTTGAATGCCGGTATATACCGGTTTATCGATATACCGTGATGCCCTAATATGTGAATGCTAAACTTAAAACGATGCGATCATATTTTTTTTTGGGGGGGTTTGTTTTGTAATTTGTACACGGGCGGATGCGGTCGCTTCTTTAAGTAACCGATTCGATTCGATTAACTAATCGCTTAGGCATAACGATTATACCTGGACTCAACATGATCGTACACTATAAACGACCGAGCCGAAGAGCTCGCTCTCTCAGAGCAACGACCCAAGGTAAGAATATCGAGAATTGATCTGTTATAAAATAAACAATATGACACAGTATGTTTCTTACCTTCGTCCTCGCTAAAAGTCAATGGATGATGCTCTATCTTGAATACTTCATGGTGTGAATTGTTACACTATCAATGCCTGAATTCAGTTGTATAGACCCCCCAAGAACATGCCTATTGACTGATTACGTCAAAATGTGCACACGGTGTTAGAGCCACTGAAGGTTGTCCCATCTTGAGGTGCTGGTCAAACCGTCATTAAAAACAACTGTCCCAATCCTCTATTCGTAGTTTCGCTCCAACATTTTAGTCGATCTGTTACCGCTCACAGAATTTTAATCATTCACCCCAACACCCTCTTAGCTATCGCCTAAAGTGACTGATTAAGTGAGAGATTTATAGAAAAGGCCCCGTGGGGAAATAAAACGTATCGACGGTAAATGAGTAAAGCGACGATAAATAGTTAAAAACCAAAATAAATTTCTAATTTGAACGCTTAGAACCTTTCTAAACATTACATAAAATTTAAAAAAATAGGTACTAATATTGTCAGGAGAAATTGAAAGGACATTGTACCCTGTAACCGTAATAATAATAATAATAATAATAATTTTCAACCTAAAATCCACAAAATGTGCTCTTTGGCATTACATACAAAAAAGGAACTGATTTCTTATCTACATATTGGTGCAGAAAGCTTGTTTGTAGAGATGATTTTTCAAACCAGCTTTGAATGACTCAGTTTCCTGTGGTAGTCTCAGGTGACTCGGTAAAATGTTCCAGAGGTAAGGGGCGGCGATCAAAAAGACCCGGTCACCTGCGGATGCTAATTTTGAAACAGGTTGGACCAAGGTGTGCGAGTCCGAAGAATGGAGGTCTCTGGCAGGTGTGTAGTATGTGACCAGATCTGAGAGATATGATGGTGCTTGGTCATTTATACATTTATATGCCAGAAGGATTATTTTATATTGAATTCTTTGTTGGACAGGAAGCCAGTGGAGGTCAGCTAGGATAGGTGTTATGTGACACGACTTCCTATTTCGAGTTACACACCTAGCAGCACAATTTTGGATATGTTGAAGCTTATCCAGTGACGCCTGTTTGCATCGGTATAGCAGTGAGTTGCAATAATCAAGACGACTAGTGACAAAAGTGTGGACTAAATGTTCAGCTGTGTGTTTTTCTATCAACATTCGAACCCTGCTGATATTTCTAAGATGGTAGAATGCAGCACGACAGACCTGCTGGACGTGTTTGTCAGCTGCCAACGACTCATCGAGGAAATATCCCAGGTTACGAACGGTAGCCGATGGTATAATGCTATTTCCTTCTATTGATAACGGGAATTTTGCCTAATTGGTGAGGTAAGCCAATGTAGATAATCTCCATTTTGTCAGCATTTAACTTTAAAAAGTTATTAGTCATCCAGTCTTTGATGTCCGCCACACATTCCTCTAGTCGATGACATGCAAACGCTTCATTATCCGGTTTAAAATGGATGTATAGCTGGGTATCATCGGCATAAAAGTGAAATTGTAGGCCATGGCTGCGGATAATATCACCCAGAGGAAGAACATAAATCACATACAATAGAGGGCCCAGAACGGACCCTTGGGGAACACCATACTGAAGATTGAACTCGGTGGAGGTTGACTCGTTAATGAGTATACTTTGGGTAAGGCCTGTTAGGTAGGAAGATAACCACTGTAGAGCTCTACCCGAAATTCCTATTCTGTGTTCATGTTAATTATCCGTAGCGATAATTAACATGTAGATGCAGACCACGAGCTGATTATGAGGCAAACTCAACTCCAGTTCTTGATAACGAGAGCCTGCAAGTTGTTTTTAAGCATTTAAAATATAGGGTTAACTCAACTGATAATTCCAAATTCTATTTAATCTTTAATCTAGGAAGCATGATGGCTAAGTGATTGCTGCACTGGACAACAAACCAAAAAGTCCATGGTTCGATCCCCACCAGGGTTTATTGCGATGTGACCTTGGGCAAAGACCTTGAGCCCGATCGTCCACATGAGAGCACAGTGACGTCGCATACTAAGGCCTACAACACGTCGATGGTGTGCTTGTTTTCAACCAATGCTAACCCTGCTTGTGTGGAGTTAGTTCGTTGGGGAGACTGACAGTTGCTCACCGTTGCTCGGTGGTTCTCTTCAGGTACTCTGGATTTCTTCACCAATAAAACTGTTAGACACAAGGTAACTACGGATGTTGAAAGTGTTGTTAAACACCAATAAAAATCCTTCATCTAGTCTAGTCTAGCCAGCGATATTTATCAACATCGCGAATGTTTTTACTTTTAAAATGTGTGCTTCCAAAATATAGTTTAAGGCCCCTCCTTGAAACGAGCCCATCGGAATCGTTTCAATGTTACATCATGAGCTATATGTTTGAGGCAAGAACGAGATACTTTAGTTGTGAAAGCAGTTTTGCTAGTCTCGTCCCCTGATAAGGTAAAAAGGTACATCCAGTTCTGTTCCATACCAAACGAGATGTGACCGAACCATGAAACTTGTCAACCGAATAGGGGCTGGGGATGTACAGGTCTGTTTTGCTGGTTACCTGGACATGTTTCTATCTCCTGTTATACCAGGATCGAACGAAACGTGCTTTAAAGAAAACTATCATTGATTTTAAAATTCCTTTCGGCAATTTTAAAACACATAACGGCAATTACATCAAATATCTGTGGCAGGTGGTGTGGAATGGCGTGACAAATAACAAGCTCCATCGCTTCCCGACAAATATCAATGATAAATATGCATCGAGTAGAAAAAGACCATGTAACATTGACACGATGTCATATTGGTTATACACGACTTGTGCATACGCAATACGTTTTGTTATAGAGAGCAACATGTGATCAGAATGTGTTCCCTGTCAATGTCATTTGACAGTCGAGCACATTCTGTTGTAATATACCGATTTTAATGGCACCAAATGGCGATATTACAATGGACAGTTTTTGATAGAAATAAATTCACAGCACTATTTTTCTCTCACCATATTCTCTCGTTTCTCACAGAAACCAACATTTTAATAAGTGTTCATTGTTTTTATTCCATAACTGCTAGAGTGCTAAAATAATTTTGGTCATCCGAATTTATTAACGCGTCTTTGCTTTGTTACAATTTATGGGAGAGTGCCAATTGGCACTCTCCCATAAATTATAACAAGGCAAATCCTAACAGATTAAATAATTTCACTTCAAAGGTAAAGTGAAACACATCCACTGAATATGAGGACTTTGAGTTGTGGTACCTGTACATCTGAGTAAAGCCCAAAATTTTTAACCCTTTAACCAACGCAGACGATATCAAAATTTATTATTTTATATATAATTTTTTTTTAATTTTTCAAAAAATTTCAACAAAACCATATCATGTGACCCCCATCATTGGAACGAGCTCAATGAACTCGTTCCAATGAGGGGTCACATGATATGGTTTTGTTGAAATATTTTGAAAAATTTAATTTTTTCAACTGTTCAATTTGCATATTACGCGGGCGGTTGCTGTCGATTCGTTAGGTAAAGGGTTAAACACATATTTCACTTTCTGATGGAATCGTTTGTATCCAATAAATAAATACATTATTGATTACAAAACTATAAAATACAAGAAAAGTAAAGGGGCAACAAATTTGAATGAAATGTTTAGGTAATATGTTGCTTAGGAGCTCTCATGACTCTTAGAAGATAGCATGGCTGGCGCTTGTCATTAGAAAATCTTCACATCTAGCTGTGAAATCTATTTCTCCGAGGGATGCGACTCCGAGGGATGCGACTCCGAGGAAAAGAGCTTACAATATACTTGCATTGTTTTAGTAAAGGATACATTGAATCTCTCAAGCATCGGTCTAATTCTGCAACGAAGCCGACGCTGTGATAGCATTCCCTCAAGTGCATCCAGGGTCGTCTATGAGAGTTTCAGTGTCAAAATGTTACGCCAAATGGCCCTCGCCTCTTAACACTGATTTACCCGTAGACACCCCTGGATGCACTCTGGCGTAATTACCCTCAAGTGCACCCAGGGTCATCTGTGAAGAAAACAGTGTTAAATGTATGGAACAAAATGTTCCGCCATACTGTTTTCTACATCTCTAACTGATAGGACACTCATTACCAACAAACATTCAATGCCAATATCAATTTACAGAAAATGTGATGGAACAGTGTTTCTCGATTTTACCCCACACTGTTTTAGGATATTTTGCTTCTACTTCTCTGCTTTGTAGAAAAGCTAAGAAAAAAAAAACAGAACGAAAAACTTGATGATACGACGCTGTGAATAGTCCATCGCCCATGTTTAGATCAAATCGTCTGGAATATTTCTGTTGGTCGGAATAGGGAACCTACTGATTGCTTTTCCAACCAACTGAAATATTACAAACGACTGAACCCAAAACACTACAAACATTCATTTTCTTCAAATCAGGGCAAGAAAGGTTTCTCAATGTTTTCAAATAAAATATTTATTCTACGAGTAGGATTAAGAATGAAGCCGGTGAGCCTCTGGCGACTCGGTTTCATTCTTAATTCTACGTGTAAAATAAATCATTTTATTTACTCTCTACTATAGGAATAAATTCTTTCAGTTTGAAACCGACGAGGAATATTTATCACCCTACTAGGCGAATAAAGCAACAATTTATCAAAGGCTTTGATTGTTCGAAAAAACGGCTGTTTATGGGATAAATACTTATTGAAGGAATATCTATAATAGGAACACGATATCCGAAGGGACGTCACATTACATCAATGATAGTCTACACGCCAACTCCACGAAAAGTAGGAGAAATAACCCATAACATATTTACAGATTTAGAAGAGGCTTGAAAGCTTGGGCCCCTTATTACCATGTAGCTCACTAGAAAAACCTCTCGATCGGCCTGTAGTTGTTGGGAAGGTTTTATTGGTATTGTAACAGGGCATCGACCTCCTAGGATAAGTTGCGTTAACCCTTTACCTAACACAGTATTCTAAAAAAATAAATAAAATTTCACGAAAAATTTTCCGAAAACAAATTTCCCAATTTCTTAACAAAATCATACAAATATGGATTGGTCGACGAGCTGGTTCTAATGATATCCATATTTCTATGGTTTTATTGAGAAACTTCCAAGATATTTTAAGCTCTGGTAGGGTTAATGTGGTCAACTTTCTGGTTGCCTTGGGTGCTATGTTAGTTAGGGTTAACAGAAAAATGTAGAAAATAATTTGTCAGAGAGAGAGAGAGAGAGAGAGAGAGAGAGAGAGAGTAAAAGTGGATGTCGGCTTTTAAAAATTAACTACTCGAAAAAAAATTCTGCAGGAGTAAAATTTAGAATGGGAAATTGTGAATGGTTTGAAAATTCTTTCTTTCTTATTCCTCGTCCTCATCAAGATTCTACATAAACGCTCAACTTGAAACTTACCGTGACTTCATTGAAGATCAATACATGAAACCCTCTTGAGAGCCCACCTCTCTGAAAGAAAAAAAGAAGGCTAGAGAGAAAATTCTCCACTACGAATCTGATGTCCGCTGTCAATGGTTGAGGTGTCGAAATGGTGAAGACCAGCAGTTTATGAACATTGTCGTATCAGATGGGTCCAGGGGAGGACGTAGCAAGTGACATCTTATCGTGATGCGTGATGGGCGGCACCTGGCTCTACTTTGTAAACGGATGACCTGCCATGTTATAACGCCATTACCAAAATGATACATGGTTCTAGAGTGCTTGCTTAGCACGTGCTCTTTGGGCAATGAGTGTTTTGTCACTAGGAGTGCCCCGCTCTTCTGGGTGACCTCGCGAATGACCATGAACGTGACTTCAAAGTCAGATGATCTTGTGACGTCATATCGGAGAGCAATGGTAGCACGCGTAAAATGTTATATTATGATGTGACTATCATGCTGATCCGTGGTTCCAGTGCGCATGTGCAGCGTGTTGTTAGGGTGACACGTGTCCCCATCGTCCATTTTGTTTACTGGGGGAGGGGGGGGGGGGGGGCTGCCATATTGGTTTACATGTGGGTACGTAATTGCTATATAACCATAAGGCCCCTTATAGATTGTATTTTCGGGGTGTGCTAGACTGAATGGGTGTGTATCTTATTATCGCAAACATATAAAATAAACGTATAGTGTTTTCAAGCAAAAAAAATATTATACGAGGAGGATTAAGAATGAAACCGACGAGCCTCTGGCGAGTCGGTTTCATTCTTAATTCTACGAGTAGAATAATATTTTTACTTGAAAATACTATACGTTTATTTTGTTTATCCCATAAATCGTCTACAAGACAGTCGCGGGAAAATCGTGCTATAATTCGCTACAAAACATATCGAGAAGTGAGGAGCACATTGGTCCAATTCGATCGACCAGCAAAATTGGCAAAAATAAACAAGGCGCAGTAAAACATTTCTGTCTAAAAATAATTCCCCTACAAACTTGAGCTAAACTTGCAAAAATACTTTATTATAGGACCAGTGAGTGGTATTTTCTACTGGCATTGTACAAAAAGATTTAAAGAAATCAACAATCGAACTATTAATTATGCCAGACCAATGTGGTAGAGTCCAGAGGTCAACAAGTCCGTCACAACGAGGGGAATAAATTCTTTCAGTGTTAAACCTATGGGGAAAATTTATCACCCTACTAGGCGAATAAAGCAAAAATTTATCCAAGGCCTTTGTTCAAATAAACGGCCATTTGTGGGATAAAACCTGATAACTGTCAATCTGGTTGAGATTATTCCAGAATCCTCTACTTCTATGCCAGTCTGGCTACCCCGTTTCTCCATTCCTGCCCTGTTTTATATTGTTAATTTCTTAGCTAAGTTACTCGATTGCTCCTCATATACTCTAGTAGAGCAGAAGAGCCATGGGCATTGAGTAGACTCCTTATTTTCACACAACATTCAGGTTTTCTGGTCTGTTCTGACTAGTTCTAACCCTATTCCTGGTAGTCATTGTCTTATTCCGAATACCCCAAGATATTTATACGCTTAACACAACTAACTAACCAATCAGATTGCTTCATTTTCCTAAACCACATTCACTCTTGATTCATATAGAGTTATCTCCCCTTAGTCATACGAGTGGTTTTAGGCGAGTCGATTGACTGAGGAGCAATGAGAGCAATAGCTCCATTGGGGTAAATGCTTCGGCGACTTTTTTATCATTTCGGTAAAAAAATATTCTACAACCAGATACTAGAAAATTCCGCGAAAATAATTCACCTTGTTAGCGGCATATATAGGCTCCTACATAGCCGATGGCGTCTACGGCCAAGTTAATACATAGAACCAACACGAGACCCGCCTCTCAGAGAGAAAGAAAACTGAAGACTAAATTTTCTCCTTCGAAAATCTGAAGCCGGTTGCTAATGGTTGAGAGGTAGAAATGGTATTGGTACCACGGACAATTCCATGCATACAGTTAAAACTAGAAGTCCTGTCATGAAATGCGCACAAATAGAACGTAGATCTGCGCGTTAATCTACGCATTATGACCATAATAAGGATATCAAATTATGTAGATATGGCCTGCGCACAAGCAATGTTTCATCCAATGGACCTCCGGGTAACCCGGAGGTCCATTGGCAGAAACATTGCCTGTGTTTGCTATGAGTAACCAGGAGAACCTGCCGTGCTTTGGATGCCATTCGATATGACAACTGCGCGCAATTCCTACGCGCAATTAAGCCTAGATAAGCGCACATTCGTGACAGGACTGCTAGTTTTAACTATAGCTCTTAGAACCTATCACCGCACTACTGCCTCTACGGGTTTCAGTTCATATCACTATCACACTTTGCTTCCACTACGTCCAGCAGTCGGATACAGCCCGCTTGCTCTAACGATTCACTACACTGAGAACGGCATGCTGACATTCAGTTAGCTGTAAGGAAGGAGTAATGTACGTAGGGCGCTGAGAACCCCGGATGATGATTTCACGAGATCATGTGTGTTGTCATGGTAAACCTCAAACTACAAGCCAACAACTATACTGTCCCACTCTTTCCAAATCCACTTCTCCTAAGAATATACATCTTGAAAAGATGTCATGCAGCCCTCTAGAATCACGTATCCCCCAACAAAATGTGCTATAGGCGCCCACTAGTATCACGTATCACTGTGGTAATAACGACCATATGGCATCAAACTTGCACATGGTACTACGACAACCCAGGTGACACACAACATGCATGACAGAACAATGCGACTTGTTAGGTCCACCACCCCCTTCATTCCAAATGGTGTCAAATCCAAATACGATCTGAGGCGACATGGTCGGTCATCTAAGTTATATCTATCAATGGAAGGATCAATTATTCAAGTACTTTCGAAGTTCTTGATATGGAATTTCGAAATTTCACGACTTTCGAGAAATTCAAGGAGACGCCGAGATCCTGTGTAAATAGAGGAGCTCTTCGGAGTCGCTACTTCATATGAAATTTATGTACCGAGTTCACTAAAATATACCGAAGCTCCGATGGATTGAAGAGAACAAGGTTAAAAAATTTCAAGTCAAATGGTGACGAATTTGAGATTATTTTTATCGCATAATGTGTAATTTATATTTTAGGTAATGTAACAACCAAAACTCTCCAGCGCTTTTCACTAAAATCAACATCCAAATATTAGTATTTTTTTCATTTTTTGACTCGAAAACATAGCTTGTCGTATTTAGTTATTTGGAAAATATTTTCGCAAATGTCATCTGCCGGTCGTGTTGGGTAAATAATTAATACAATGAAGGCAAAAACAGAAAAGATTAATTAAATTCTACTTTTGAAACCAACTAGTTAACAATGTTACATCAACCTCTTACGTCATGGTTTTATTGACGTGGTGAAGCCGATATTTCCGTAATGATTATTACTTGCAGGTGTTATTTATTTATTTATTGATGTTTAAAGTCACATATTTATGCACAATGGCTAATCATGACCGTGACAGTTTTACGAGTGGAGGAAGCCGGAGTACCCGGAGAGAACCACCGAGCAACGACGAGCAGCTGCCAGCTCCCCAACATCATAACTCCGCACTGCAGCACAGGCAGGGTTAGATTGGTTGAAGACATGCGTACCATCGACGTGCAGTACGCCTTAGTACACGGGGGCAATGGAGATGAAGTGTCTTACCCAAAGACACAACGCGGTTGCCGCAGGTGGGATTCGAGCCGAGGACCTCTCGGCTTGCAGCCTGCACCTATACCTACTGAGCCACCCCGCTCCCACTTGCAGGTGTTAAAATTTAAAACTTATACCAAAAGTGATTAGATAATTGCAGTATTAACCAGTATCTTTTTTATACTAACGCTGTAACTGAATTTTATCCGATAGCTAAAACTTATCAACATCTTCCAGTTTAGCAGTTGACAAAATAACAATAAATCAACACTTACAAACAGATTTCACGAGTAACTGAGATAATCATTTGCTTCCCCCAAAACATAACTTTTGATCTCGCATGGGAATGAGAATGACAAACTCGTACAAATGCGTTTGTAATAATAAGCTGAGGCAACACTTGAAAATCTAGGAATTTGTTTTTTTTGTCAATAATTACAAAAATATTTTGTAAATATTCAATTTATATTGCTGCGAAAACTATAAACTATGCACATAGTCAAATTATTCATTTTTTACAGATACCAAAGTACAATTGTTGGATCCTGATGGTATATTCCATGCCAGTTGAGATCCACCAACTGGTAGAGTCTATATTCGTTCGTTTTGAACAATAATTTTATTACTGGAATTGTCAATGAATCAATGAATCAATGAATACATGTAAGGGATTCTATATTCATTACTTGGGGGGAGAACAATCAATATCTTACCCCCTACAAGTATCTTGGAATTTCATTGGTTCAAAGACGTCACATACAGACTACATATAAAACCATACACTGCCTGTCAACATCAATATACGCTGACAGCTATGGGTAATCTCCCCTTTGTTCATTGATTATTCAAAATGGCGGCAGCCGATAAACGCTTCAAGTTGAAAGATTGAGTGTTGGAAGCCCATATTTGGTCTGAAGTGCAGGTTAGGCAACTTAAAAGGCTTCATATTCTGTGGATGTGTGTCATGTTATCTTCGAAATGAAACTGTTTGGTATGTTTGAATTTGCCTTGTTACAATTTATGGGAGAGTGCCTGTATGGTGTCAATTAATTCCACATTGGACTCGAGCTAAGCTCGAGTCCAATGTGGAATTAACTGACACCCTATATACATATTAGGCCAACAAAAAACTGTGTAACTAATAATATTTTAAGCGTGCAGCCTTCAGCCTTTTGTTACCACACACATTCACTGAGCAACTAACGTCTTTATGAATTCAGGTCGTATAACGATCCACGACTGACAAAAACGGCTTTTTGGGTTCAAAGGATTAATATATATGCGTGTGGGGTGGACTGAGGGGGGGGGGGGGGGGGTGGGCTCTTCATTTCACCATTACAGTCATAAATTATTAAAATGGAGTATTTAAGTGTTTCGGGTGTAAAAAGGGTTAAAGACAATCGGCAATTGAAACCCTTCGAGAAATTTGTTGTTCTTGTTGTTGAGCATTGTTTTCGTTATAGAAACAACTGCCCCGATGCGACCGACGAGCGTTTCAGCAATCCAGTTGAAAACACACCAATGGTTCTGAGGATCACTTTACAATAAAGTATCGGAGGTATGCCTTTCATATCCAATCTTACAAAGAAAGGCAGTGTTTACTGGTGAATTTCTATCCATGGACAACAATGTTTCAAATAAGTAGAATTTGAGTTACCTGACCATCAAATGACATGCCCTCATTGAAGGTTTGCACGTGGTATTCCACTTCTGTCACTGAAAAACACAACATTTTGAGTTTATTGTACACATGACCTGCGAGGTTGGAATAATTTAAACAACAGTAAACTCATGTTCTATCATCATGGTTATGCATCTACAAGTGGGGTCTCTTTTGTGCGGTATACATACGTTCATGCGAGGGAAAAATAATCGGCAATGAACAGTAAATTGGAAATGAGATTGTATAAAAATTTAATCCTACAGTTCAACAAAGCTGAAGTATTATATTTGTAATAAACCACCCAACGTAATATGAAAAACAGTCTCACCCATTTCGCCATACAGAGTATTGTATGGGACGGTACCACCCGGGACTCAGAGATGAACTAAAGCCCAGCGAGGAGATGTGAACGGACATAGATTTGATTAAAGCAAAAATTAATTTTCTTTGTTCTATAAACACATTTTGGATATGTTATTGTTTTAATATTTCCATTTTCCTTTAAAAAGGGGAGTTGTTCTATTTTTGTGCCCCTGCGACACATAATAACTGCCCTTTCCTAGTGTCAAAACGGATAATTTTTAATGTTTGGACAATAGTGATGTTTATTTTTACTGTGACGACAAAGTGTGTGATGCTGGCAGTTAGGAATATATTGACTGATGTGTGTTCAGACCAATACGACGAAAATATAATAAAAATGTCCCCTTCTAATGGTAAATCCTTTGGTGTGGATGTTGTGTTTCTAACAATTACTTAATATAACGTTTTTAGTGAAATAAAACTTCTAGTTCTCCATCAGACGTTAACAGTATTATTCGTTTAAACGCGAAATTCATTTAAAATCAACATACATAAAGTTTGAGCCGTGGCAGAGAGGTTACTTCAGCCGCATCGAGAAATTGACTGGATGAAGCCATTTGAACGAGAACAACTTCCTTGACTCGACTTGATTGCACAATTTCAAAGAGATTAGTTTTGGACACAACTTATAGAGTTGAAAAACCTTTGTCCGGAAAGAAGGGAAAACAACGCGAGTTACTTGCTAATTCAAATTCTTATTAATTTGTATATTTCAACCATCTAATTAATATGAAGATAAAAAAGTTAATAGAGAACTATTGTGGAGGACGGCGCGGGTCTCTGACGCTGCGGGGACAATTACATGTTAAATAGGATCGCGTACGCTTTGATGTGTGAAAGATCATGGAAGATAACTCGAAATTCTGTCCCTTACTACAGGAGGAGAAATACTTCAATATGTAAGTGTACACAGAGGCGATACCATTCCAGGAAACGAGGGTTAACCCTTTACCCAACGTAACGGCCAAAACCGGCCAGCGCTATTCTCAAAAATCGCCAATTAATTTTCAAAATATTTTCATTTTTTGTCTCAAAAACATATGTTATGACCCCTCGTTGGAACGAGCTCGTCGAGCTCGTTCCAACGAGGGGTCATAACCTATGTTTTTGAGACAAAAAATGAAAAAATTTAGTTATTCAAGAATTTTTTTTGCAAGTGTCGTCTGCTTTTCATGTTAGGTAAAGGGTTAAAAGGTTTAATGCGCAGTTTCTGTTTCTATGCTAATCTGCGACGTGTCTGTTGACGACCGGTACTTGTCTAGACACTGCTCTACTGCTGCACCAAATAAATCGCTTGTCATGAAATGAGAGATGTTTGAAATGTTTGAAAGTAGTAGAATGGTCGAGAATTAAACATGAATCGGTATTTTAAATGTATATACATTTTATCTCAACATTTTGGAGTTACGAAAAACGTTTTGAAACATATCTCGACGAGATGATGACTGCAGCAGACAAAATGCCATGAAACCGGATACCGCTTACGGACATATTTCCATTTGCATACACGAGGTACAAGATTACAGGAATCTTTTCTCTCCACCGATTTCCACATACATGTAGTTCTGTTTCACCATTGTTTTTTCGCTCTTTTACGTTATTGATTGTTCTGATTATCATGCCATCGAATCCAGATATACCTTTGTCAACGAACACACTATAAATCTGGTTGTTCAAGGAGGAATCCTATTCCTGAAACCGATGACAAACCCATTTAGGACCCTGCGCAGCCTCAAGGTCCGGATAGTTCCATCAATGTCATCTACAGTGCATGCATGATATCTTGTTTCCATCCGTATTATTGTTGACGATGAATTCGTGACTCTGTCACTACCGTTGACCGAAAGAGAATTTGTACTATTTCCTGGTGGCTATCTTACACTAACTTAACGTTTTGTCAGGCATTGCCTTAGGGGCATATGAACGAAGTGGCTTCTACAACGTTTTATGAGACAATAACATCTGTCACACGCGGATTGACGAATTGAAGGATTCACTTGAAGACATCGCTCGTTTACAACACTTGCTACAGATAGCAGGTTTTCACCCTTCCGGCAGACCGCCACCCTACCGCAAGTGTAATTGCGTGCAAGGAGAATGTACGCCGAGTTGTAGAATTTCGAATGACAATATCGGCAGCTATGCCAGAGCGCTTCACACACTCACCCAAACAAGGACAATTCCGATATTCCGGTTGAAAAGAAGGCTGATAAATCTACTCAGCGACCAACACCGGAAGTCTCATCGGCGATGTTTGGATTCAAGAACGTATCCACAAGCTAACGAGAGGACACTTGCAGAACGCTCGTGACAGGGAAACCAAGTCCGCTGGTTCGAGTGGTTTCCTCCTCATTTATCAGATGAGGCGGCCCAAAAACTGTGCATGGTGTTTCTTCTGCTGAAATTCAAAGAACACATAGTGTGACATTTGATGACCGTAAGCTTTCCACAATAAAATAGTCTCCTAATTCTGACTGGAATGATATTGATACTGACACTGTTCCAACAGTGAATGTAGTAGCGGCAGACATTCACCCTACTAAAGTTCGGAACCTATTTTGGATGGGTTGGGGAGGCAGGGGATTATGTGGACCCTTACTCAACTGCATCCGCCACATAATGTACAAATGCAAAATAGAAAAAATTCAAAAGGTTCAACAAAACCATGTTATCTGCCCCCTCATCTGTTATAAGTTGTAGAATTCCAAGACTAATTAAACTTCACTTTCCGAGAATTGATAAATAACGTGCCTCCATGTGAACAATGGGGGTTAAGTTCCTTGCCCAAGGACACAGCGCGGGAGTCCGAATCGATTTCCCAGACGGTCACCCATCCGAGGGCTGACCGGGCTCCACGTTGCTTAACTTCGGTGACCTGACGAGAACCGGTTACCGCAACGCCACCGCGCTCCCTTCAGTTTCAATAAATTTTAATATATTCTGCTTTTTGGTGTGTTATTTTATTGTAACAATCTTTTGAACAAGTTTAAAATTTGAACCCGTAAGACCGATTTTTCGGTCCAAAGAATAATTTCGTCCCATTTTTATGTTATTATAAGAGGTCTATACACGGGGCATTGATGATAAAATAATAACTGCAGTCTGCAGCCAGAGGGCTGCAGACTGCAGTTATTCTTTTATCTTCCCAGTTTATTGCATATTAAACTATTTCTACTCACCTAACAATCTACATTACTATTGCGGCCTATGGGAGAAGAACGAAAAAAACTTCCATTTGGCACAAATTTCATTTTTTTTACAGAATAGGCGAAAATATGATCAAATATTTAATAACATGCTATTTAAAATGGTATCAAATACTTTTTGTTAAAATGAGCTTTTAAAATGGTATATACATATAATTGATAAATAACATACGTCGACAAACTTCCAAGGCCAGTAATGCTACACAATGTCTTTTCACCCATGCATTTCGTGGAGAATCACTGGGAATGACTTGCGAAGTTGAATTTGCATTTCAAGTGTTATACCGAACTCAACCCCACCAATCCACCTCACAATACTGCCTTCTCTAGCATTATGTGTTATCTATACCAGTCATGGGATAATATGAAGCATTATGTCGATTAGTAGTACCAAGGACTAACGCCCACACTATACGAGAAGCCCAACAATCCTTGAGCCGAACAGCGTTATGTCGGATTGTACAGTGGACAACAACAGCGGCCAACGGGTCTACTGATGTCGCGTGCGCATCAAGGCGTCACGGCGTCAATGGCAACGTCAACTGTTTCGTGTGAAAACTTTCAATAAAAAAAAATCTCACCTTCCCCATCAATTTCCCATCACATACCCATACTATATACCCATAGCCCTGTGTGTACATATATCACTATATATACCATAGCATACTATTTATTACACATCCATTAAACTATAAACCCTTGTATTCAACGGAATCGCCGCATGGAAATAAATGTTTCTGTATTCAACTGGCGATGTACAAAACGGAACCTTTTTCTCCGCACAGTTTAGACTATTTCCCTCCCCGTCAAGCCATTAGTTACGCTTCGAAAAGTTTCCTAAATTCGCTATACAATAAATATCGATCGTCAGTCGCGTAGTGTGAAAATGAAAACGTCCAAAGCAAAGCAAAAAAAAAAAAAAAAAACAAAAATGAGATATTATTAAACAACAATCTTTTCCAACAACAAACACGCCCAACAGAAAAGAAAACGAATGTAATTTAGACCGGTTCCTTAAAGGTTGTTTTGATTTTTTATCGATCCATTTGATCAGTACCGTTTCAAACAAAAATAACGGGCTTTTCACCTTTGGGGTTAAACATCCGGATTAAAATTTATTTATTTAAATGAATCTTAATACATGGGGATGTGTAATAAATACAAAACGCGGTGTGCCGTAGGCTCTCGCAAAGTATGACTACGCCATTCCAACGAGGTTTGTAAAACACCCAACGATTCAAACACACATCACATTCTGTCTATATATGCAGTACGCGTACCACTTGCCGGATCTAGCTGGATAGAGTCAAAATTTTGCAGCGGCAAAAGTTGCAGCGGCAAAAGTCTGGTTCCTTTGAGAAATTAACACTAGCTGCCCCGGCAAAAGTCCGGATAACTGGGCCCATTCGGGTACATGCTGTACAACACTATTCCAAAAAGTAGGGGATATCCAAACTGGTGTTGATATTTTCGGAAAATGGTATAGGATACGCGTGGTTGGACACATCAATATGTTATCAAGTTTAGTTTGGATCATGAATGTCACCTGCTCACGAAAACTTCGTGCAGTTTTTTCGCACGAGGGCCGCGTTAATGTCTGTGGGGTACTTTTTGAAATTTTCATTTGTACTGAACGGGCTTTTTCGGAGGTATCATCGTTCTTTCTTGGTATAAACTCGTTCATCAATAGTTTCTGGTCGAAATGTAACTTTTGAGGAATGCGAAGACTGACACGTGACGAATGTTTACATACCGTTGGCATATTGGAAGCTGGCAACAAACAGACTGCGATGGATCAAATTCTCAACGTTACTCAATCGGTGATTAGCAGTTTGTGGCCACGCCACCGTCAGACAGGCAATGTTGATGACAGACGTCGGCCAGGTCGTCCAAGGGCGACAACTGCTAACCAGAATCGTTTATCCGAACCACTTCATTACGTAACCGCCACCAAAGTGCCTCAGAAGTTGGACAGCAGCTGCACCGAGCGACAGACGTGCGAGTCAGTGGTCAGACTATCTGACATCGCCTACACAGCTGGAATTTGTACGCTCGACGACCTAGAATAATTCCACGTTTGACTGAACATCACGTCGCGACAAGGCGTAATTCGTGTGGAGCACGACAGCGCTGGGACAATCGTCGGAGCAACGTCATGTTTTCCGATGAATCGACGTTCGCTCTCGACTTCCACGACAGTAGAAAAAGAGTGTGGCGGTGGCGGAAAAAACGAACGATACCACGATGTAACCGCTAGGCAACACGATCGTTTTGGTGGTGGATCGGTTATGGTGTGGGAAGGCATAACCATGACAACCAGAACAGCATTACATGTCATCCTAGGGCGTGTCACAGGGCAGTACTACCGTGACAACATGTTAGCAGCTCACGTTGTGCCATTTGCGCCACGTCACGGCCGTCGATTCGTTTTCCAGGATGACATCGCAAGAGCACATAGGGCCCTTGTCGCTACAGAGTTCCTCCAGAAGCAGAACATCACTACACTGCCTTGGCCCAGCACTAAGTCCAGACTTTTCACCAATCGAGCAGGTCTGGGATATGCTTGGCAGGCGCCAACAACAGCGCCAACAGCCCGCTACCAATGTCCAGGAACTCGCCGCTGCACTGCAGGAATAATGGAATAAGATCGGTCAAGCTGATATTGGACGTTTGGTGAGGAGCATGCCACGTCGGATCCGCGCATGTCTTTCGAACCGTGGAGGATTTACAAAGTAATGAGGTCTTGGACTGAATGTGGTAAATTATGTGACTGACCACCAATGTCTTCTACAGCTCAGTGCGTGGAATCTGTGCTTATCAGACACCCAACTATCGCTGAAAACATTCACCAGATGTCTCAGTGCAGTACCTCAACTGTCTTTTTGGTGAAAATATAAATATATTTCTTCATATATCTCACATTTTTCAAATATCCCCTACTTTTTTTTAAATAGTATACTAATGCCACACTCGATCATCCTTTAGATGTTATTAGTTGGTTTGTTTCGTATCCACCGTGATATCAGCCGGAGGTAACTTCATATCAGCCTGAGACCGAAGGCTGATGTGAAGTTAGTGAGGGCTGATATCTCGACCGATATGAAACTAACCAAGTAATAACCTCTTTATAAAACCAAAACAAACAATTACAAAAATTGTCCCAGCTGGCGAAGCCGCAACGTCCGAATAGCTGAATTACCGCTTCTCCCACTTCGACGAATCTCCTTTTACGACTATGAATTTTAGTTTGCGATGAAGTTTCTGACGACAACGAGAACGCGACTTATTCAGCCCCTCTTCTCTTCATATCGGCCGAGATATCAGCCCGAGGTAACTTCACATCAGAAGTTACCCCCGTCTGATATCTCGTCCGATATGAAACTAGCCAAGTAATAACCTCTAAAATCACTTCGACATTACATACATTTCAAAATCGCGTCATTTCACTTTTTGGTCGTATTACAAGGTCTACCTGCTTCCTTTATAGTTACAGTACGTGGAGAGTGGATTGTAACTAAATCACCCGCGGAGTGGAGTTATCACCCAAGCTATATCTTCAAATTTTGTACATATCGACAAAAAACACAAGCAATGTTTCAGCCAATGGACCTCCGGGTTTAACTCGGAGGTCCATTGGCTGAAACTTTGCTTGTGTGGTTAGGGTTTGCAACAAATCTGCAATTATTGCTTGGGTGGAATCTCCACTCTGCGGGTGATTTAGTGATAATACACTCTCCACGTACTGTAGCTATGATATGTATGCTTATTTATTCCAATGACTATATGATACGTACGTTTGCTCCAGCGAGCAATTCGACTTTCAGTTTGGAGTCATCATCGAAGTGAACATCTTGCCCGTTCTACTTTCTGTTTGCTTAAGTCCGAAGGTGGACTTTGTCAAATCAATTGTGGGGCTAAAATTAAGGCTCTAAGATCGCGTCATCTACCTGCATCTATTAATTCCGAATGTAAAGCGGAGTGAAAGCCATTTACAAGATAGTGGATGGGCTTCTCTTTACTCCAATTTAATCCATCTTTGTCTTCAAATACTGTTTCCTACAAGTTCTGGAAACCACTTTTTATACCAAATGTTGAAAATCCTTAGATTATTCTTATCTGTGCACAGTCATGATGGCTTCTCCACTTTCGTAACTCGCCAAGTTCCCCGCGTACTAATCCTCCTTTGGTAGTTACTCGAAATCGTATTGTAGATTATGTCCCGACGTGAAAAAATCAACATCATACTTTCATTAACACTTTTTGCCATCTGTTCCAATGGAGGATATGTACAATATTCTCCTTCTTCGTCACCTCGCGGTTCGGTGATACCGGTTGGATTACAGCTTCAACTTTGGTTGCTGTTTTGCCTAATCCAGTCACTTCATTTTTCGTGACGCTTCGTCCGCAATGTGCGCCTTTTCCGCGAGCATCTTCTTTCTATTTGGTTACCGAGGCCATTTGGTCAAACATAATTATGTACAAGGTCATTATGTCGATGACATGTAGTAGCCGCCAAATGACATCAACGAAATGACTTCGTACATAATTATGTTGATACAATTACTTCCCAGGTATTCATATCCCCCACACTCTCCACATAGTGTGATTTCAACAAAACTGGAAGGGTCCACCCTAGTCATCAAGCACTTCATATATTACTGGAATCGGTCCAGTGATTTGGGAGGTGAAGACTCATACACATTTTGTTATGACGGATGACTAATGGGCGACTAATGCACGACTAATGGACAACAGGGAGATGACTCACATAAGCTCCAAGCTTCCTGTCAAATTCCTCTTTTAATTAGCAATTTGTTTAGTGTCAAATATATGTTATATTGTGAGCTACGGTGCCTTGTGCTGTTACTTTTTTGTTGTTGTTGTTCATTTTTGTAACATGCAGCATATTCTTTGAATAAATATTGTTTAAACTAAACTAATGGACAACGGATGGAAGGCGATCAACATCGCTCACCCTGACTTTTAGTCATGTGAGCTAACGGTAACGGTCAAGTGGGTGGGGAAATCTGTCTCACCCAGGTATCTCACTCTGGACACGCGTATCTCAAAGGATCGCAACAGTCACCAGTAACTCAGGCCAGTGCATTTCGGTTCTAAACGTTTCCGAGGCGACGCGACAACATTGAACTTCATTGCGTGAATATAATCAACATACCTGGAGGTTTTCGTTGCTCACAAAACTCCCCATCATAAAATGGTCCACAGTTACATTTCTCTCTGTCAAATGGGAAACCATTGTGGCATGGATTGATCTGGAAAAAAGGAATGTATTCAAAATGGTAAATTTACAACAACAGTGTGCACTGCAAAAAATATAGGTTCTCTTTAGAACCAAAATTTGGTTCTAATCTTGTCCCTGAGATGGAACCAGTTGTGTTTAAACAGTATTTATTTCAAATCAAATAAATTTATAAAGATTAACATTAAATATTAACAGAATTAAACATAAATGGAGGGGGTTTCAGCCGTAAGTTTAGGGCTTATACGAGGTTGTCTCAAACCATTATTAAGCAAAGGAAATATGAACAGTTGGCATATCGAACCAGTTTTGGTTCTATAAAGAACCAAAACTGGTTCGATATGCCAACTGTTCATATCTCCTTTGTTTCAAAATGTATGGCGATTGCGTTGAATAAGCTCCAAGTTTACTGCTGAATCTACTTCAGTTCATGTAATATTCTGTTAAAATTGAATGCTAATATATCTTGGTAAATTTATTTGATTTGAAATAAATACTGTTTAAACAGAACTGGTTCCATCTCAGGGACAAGATTAGAAAAGGGCTGGGCGATATGGGAATCTGAATACCGGTAACGATATCAGAAAAAATATCGCGATATACCGGTATATCGTGCAGCAGTGTGTGAAAGGGAAAAGTAGTCAGATATTTTGCACTGTCAACTAACAATGGGGATGTGCTACCGGGGGAGTACCGGCCGTGAAGCGACAGCATTTGATTTCATTTGATGTCAGTTTGGACAAATAAATAACCACAAAACATTTTTAATAACTCTATCTTCGTGTTGATTTCATGATTTCATAACTTCATAATTTCGAAGAGTGTTACAACGTTTTCGTTTATTTTTCGAATCCACCTATATTTTCAAAACTAGATCGACAGTCGATCAAGTTTTGAAAATATAGGTGGATCAACGACTCGGAACTTTGCAATGAACGAACGAAAAATGGCTGACTTTTGTTGTTTATAAATTCCAAATATAGATCTGTGGTTCGGATGTTAAGGGAAATAACTTGTTGGCAATCTTGATGAAACGTTGGGAGGTAAAAATGCCGGCACATTTAGAAGATATATGAGCGTATATTGAACAAAAGGCGCTGTATAACTTATCTAAATTCAGCCTGTAAGAGCCGTTATGTGGACTGATTTTCAAAGGGAATTTTTTGAAACACAACAACACCTTTGTAAAATATATATATTTTTTATTCTCTGAAACTTCAACAACATGAATGTAATACAATGTATATAAAGTTAAAAAATAATAAAAACATACCCGTAACAAAAACTCATTTTATCATTATATATAAAACCCTTTAGTGAACTGTCAATCAAAATGTAATACCTTTTCAGTGGAGGCCAGTTAATTAAATGAACAAGATTTGCTTCAAAACTTTGATTTACAGGTGGCAGGCCTAGCCTACCGCCGTACCCCCCCCCCCTCCCACCACCACCACCCCCCTCACTTAATTTTTCTCGAGCAGTCAAAGGTTCAACAATTTATATTTTTATGTACATAGCTCAGTCAGAGCTCCGTAGTCTGTACATCAACAAGATTTGCTTCAAAATTTAGATTTACAGGTGGCAGGCTTAACCTACCCCTCCCCCCCACACTTAATTTTTCTCGAATAGTCAAAGGTTCAACAATTTATATTTTATGTACATAGTTCCGCACATCAAAATATAAATAGTTAAACCTTTGACAACCTTCTGTGTGTTAAAACCCTTTAGCGAACTGTTAATCAAAATGTAATGTGGGGGGGGGGGGGGTAGCACTTTATATAGGACATTTCTATTTATCAACTGAAAAGGCTTACAAATTTGCAGCTAAGAAAGATAGCATGTTGACTTTCTCTGGCTTCAGACACGAACGTTCAGGTTCTACTATCTGTCCAGATTCGCTAAAAAGTCTCTCTGAG
Source organism: Pictodentalium vernedei (assembly GCA_031216915.1). Classification (NCBI taxonomy): domain Eukaryota; kingdom Metazoa; phylum Mollusca; class Scaphopoda; order Dentaliida; family Dentaliidae; genus Pictodentalium; species Pictodentalium vernedei. The sequence continues at coordinate 56,199,951 of CM062297.1, forward strand.
GGAACGCTAGTAGCGCAAACACATAGATACTTTTTAGCAAATTTGGCCAGAAAAATATAGGTTCTCTTTAGAACCAAAACTGGTTCTAATCATTAGAACCAGTTTTGGTTCTAAAGAGAACCTATATTTTTTGCAGTGTAGTTGCCTTCCTTCTTATGAACAAGGGATGTAACGGCTCCTGTATAGGTACATCACATGCTGCGTGTCACTGATTGTTATTGCGTATAGTAGGCATGTAAAGTCTGAGATTGAATTAGACTCCAAAAAGTAGGACTTCTGTTTCTCATGACATTTTGTTGTAAAATTGCATGTGGGCGTGCGTTTTTTATTTTATTTTTTTATATTTCTAATTATTTCGTTTTTGCCATCAAAAGTTCATATTCTTGGTTTGGTTTATGTTTTTGACATCATAATCTACAGAGTAGCATGGGTGATGGTGGAGTTGTATTTCATCCCTTTAGTGCAACTAAAACATTGCAAAGCCTTTTTGTATTCAATGATCAAATTTATCAATTTTTATTTAATTGGGTAAAATATTAGGCATAAACCATTTATTTTTATTTTTTAAAGTCTGCATTGGTTATAAAAAGAGAGCATTCGGTAGCCAAAAGGACCATGCAGGAAGGCCGAGAAAAATATGTTAACCCTTTACCTAACATGAAAAGCAAACGACACTTGCAAACAAAATTCTTGAATAACTAATTTTTTTCATTTTTTGTCTCAAAAACATAGGTTATGACCCCTCGTTGGAACGAGCTCGACGAGCTCGTTCCAACGAGGGGTCATAACCTATGTTTTTGAGACAAAAAATGAAAATATTTTGAAAATTAATTGACGATTTTCGAGAATAGCGCTGGCCGGTTTTGGCCGTTACGTTGGGTAAAGGGCTAACTTTTTTAGGCCTTACAAATAAATTATATTTCTGTTTGAAGTTCCAAAGTTCTAAAGTGTGACCATTTTGTTAAACATGTTCGCATCTCGTCCTGTTTTCATCATGAATTAATTATTGGATTTAACGGCACTTTAGACGGCCAGGGTCATCTTGTGCCCAACAGTTTTACGGGCGCAAGAATAGGAACTACCCGGAGAGAAACATCGAGAAGCGGCGAGCAAATATCATACTCGTCAACGAACTAAGTCCATACAAGGAATGTTAGCATTGGTTGAAGGAAGGTTACACTCGACATGCAGTTCGCCTTGGTACACGGTACCACCGTGACCCCCCCCCCCCCCCCCACCTCTACTCCACGTGCAATCGGGACAAAATCCTTTGCCCAAGGACACAAAGCACTTACCGCTCATCAAGATCGAACAGTGGAGCTTTCGGTTAGATGTTCAATGTCGTAATATCGGGACAAAATCCTTTGCTCAAGGACACAAAGCACTTACCACTCATCAAGATCGAACAGTGGAGCTTTCGGTTAGATGTTCTATGTCGTAATATCGGGACAAAATCCTTTGCTCAAGGACACAAAGCACTTACCACTCATCAAGATCGAACAGTGGAGCTTTCGGTTAGATGTTCTATGTCGTAACCATTGAGACACCACGCTTCCATGTAGATGAATTCGGCGTAGATTAGAAGTCATTATTGTGATTTTTAATATCTTAGAAGTCGGTCGGGGGAATGGGTCACAAATAAATTATCCTCCACGTGAGGTTCCAAAGTTCTATGGTGTGAAAATTTTGCAAAACGCACACATCTTTCGCTATGTTTGACACTGAGAAAAATATTAATAACTAACATAATTCTGCATAATGTTTGGGATTCTCAGTTATTTTATTTAAAAAAAACCTTTACAAAACACACAGAATATCCCAGTTTGTTATTTTGGTTATTTTTTTCAAACTTTTAAAAACAATTCAAGCAACGTCGAGCTCGGTTAATCCTTGCATGGGAGACCATTCGGTGATTAATTCGGGTGCTTCCCATAGTAGTGGCTGGTGTGCGATCGGCAAAATTTGAGTGTGTGATTCTGCCACGTTGCATCACATGGCAGCTGTGTACGTTGGGAGTGTTCGCCAGTACTACGCAATCCCCACCGTACCTAGGTGTAAAAAGGGACCTGTTGAGGTGCATGCCTTGTGTGCCCGTCTGTGGAACACCGGCAGTATGCTCCGTAGAGTTGAGCTGAGAATGTCATAGAATGAACAAAGGGTGTGAAGACCTGTGACACAGGGTAATAATGTAATTCAGCGAGCACTGTGGTAGATTCTAGACGTTAACATTTATTTATTTATTTATTTATTTATTTATTTATTTATTTATTTATTCATTTATTTATTTATTTATTTATTTATTTATTTATTTATTTATTTATTTATTTATATCATATGACCCCTCGATGGAACGATCCAGACAGGCGCGTTCCATTGAGGGTCACGTGATATGGTTTGGTTGAAAAGTTTGGAAAATATTTTTTTCAACTGCTCTGTTTGTAAATTACTCGGGCGGATGCGATAAAGGATGACAATACATACAAACACATTTCTTGAAAAACTGAAAATTTGCCGTTTTTCTCAAACCACAGCTTATGACCTCTCTTTTGAAGGAGCTCAAAGAGCTAGTTACAAGGACGGTCATAAGACATGTTTTTCAGACACAAAACGAAGAAAATAATAAAATGTGATTGGAGATTTTTGTGAAAAGCGCTCGATGGTCTTCGTTACTTCGTTGGGTAAAGCATTAAAGAGAACAGAGATGGTTATAACCATCTAGAAACCTGAGGACATTTTTTCAATATTTCAGTTTTACTTCATGGACAGTACATAAACTGCCAGATTTATGGAAATATTACTTACAGTCGCCGTGGACTTGTCGCAATCCACGCGTGAGCATGATGTCCACTTATACACTTACCAGGTAATAAAAATGATCTTCAGCAAAATTTTAATTAATGATGCACCGGGTTGCACCCGGTGCTTCATTAATTAAATTTTTAATGATTTTTCCTATTATTAGTGTTTGGAATCTAATATTATTGCATGCGTGGAAATATTGCCCACCCGTGGAAAGTGACCAGTCCACTGCGGCCGCACTGCATCAATATTGATTTGTGTTTATTGGAGTCAAAAGAAGCACAAATACCCCATCGCAGGGTGAGTTCGATTTAGATAGAGTAATGTTTGAAGTGTATCGCGGCCGGCGAATGGGAGGAATTTCAAATCTCCATCCTTGGAGGGGTAAGAGGAGGCTTTTCGAAAAATGGTTTATTTTTGGAGGTCACTATATAAATATATTTCCTTTATTCTAAAAACAGGATTTATATTTCGGGGTCCAGACGCCATAAAGTATCCAGAATGTGGACTATAATAGTTTTATCAGGTAGGCCTATGGTATTTAACAATTATTGATAGACATGAATCGATATATCGAATATAAAAATCGATATCTGTATAATCTCACTTTAAAACCCACATTTCGTCGTGTAATCTGAAAATAACAGGTTCACCAGTCGAAGGTCGTGGCAAACTTTGAATTTCATCGAGGGGTGGGGGGTCTTCAAAAAGGTCCTCCAAAACTGGGCCGGGGTATGTGGGTGGTCCCGCCTCTAAAAGAGTCACTTTTTTCCTCTCATCAAATTTAAACATTTTTTTTTCTGTTTTAATCTATCTGGATACACTCTTGTGATTTAATGGTGTCTAGAAAAGTTAGTACAAATGTGACATAGTAACATGACTGTAAATCAGCTGTTGTGACTCACATTTGGTGAGATGGTGACTACCAAACAGTTTGTGCAATATCGCGCAGCATTAACCCGTTTTCAACAGGTTTAAACCATTGTTGCATAAAGAAAAATCAAATGCTCAGCCAAATAAATCATTTATGTAACAAAAAAAAACGATAATAAGAACAAACGAATACAGTTAAAACTAGAAGTCCTGCCACGAACTGTGCGCTTATCTAGGCTTAATTGCGGGTAGGACTTGCGCGCAATTGCCACATTGAATGACATCCAAAGCACGGCAGGTTCTCCTGGTTACTCATAGTAAACACAGGCAATGTTTCTGCAAATGGACCTCCGGATTACCCGGAGGTCCATTGGCTGAAACATTGTTTGTGCACAGGCCATATATACAGAATTTGATAGCCATACTTTGGTCACAACGCGTAGATTAACGCGCAGATCAACTTGAATTGCACTAGAGACCCGTATGTAGTCTCGTCACTTAGTCTATCCGACAAAGGAATGAATATGCAGTGTTCTCATTATCACATTTTCTCTCTTATTGACTCGTCCCTGAATAATGAGAACATAATGAGAACACAACATAGATCAGATGTAGTTTATTCATTTGTTATCCCCCATTATTGTTTGAGGTTCTGGTTCGTGTCATTTTCGAAAGTATATCCCCTCCAAGCCCACCAAAAGACATAACAAAACAACAACAACAAAAAAAAACAAGAAACAAAACACCCCCCCCCCCCACCCCACAAAGACCCCCCAAAACCACAGCAAAAATGTATACAAAAAATAGGGCTGAACACCGCCTTCTCGAATGCGACGAATGAGTTTGGGGTCACAGTCAAATAATGCTTTTGATGTTCAAATTGCTTTTTGTTGTGTATTGGGTTTTTTTGTCCACGGCGCCGAAGAGACGATTTGAGTAGTACCTGTGCCTGTTTTGTGAACAACCAAACATTTATATTTTCACTTGGAAATATATTCAATTTGTTTCTTGGAAATATCAATGTTTTGTTATTATTATTTTTTCTTAAATTTCTTTTCTTATTTTTCTCTTCTTAAGAAATATTTTTTTTTCTGCACGTTGACCACCAATAACGGAGAAAATGCCATTTGGAAGAATCAACATTTAACGAATATGTGGGTGCGATGTGATGTAATTTGCTCAGAAGCAACATTAGTGTCGCGCACGCACAATTTCACATCGGTCATGTCTTTCCACGCACGTGGTGTGAAAGTCTCAGAGGGTGAGGACATGCATCTGGTATATGCATGATAGCATGTTAAGTCTCTGGAAAAAAGAAGATTTTAGAGCTGGGCGGTTTTTGTGATTTCCGGTTCGGTTGCGTTTGAACCGTACTTCAAATCCAGCAAAAAAGACCGAACGAAGACTGTGTTTGTGCATAAACCGATCAAACTATCTTGACTAATGGCCCCCTATGGACTCTCGACATTTAATCTACCCAGAAAAGGGGCGACTTCGTCGCGTTCTCATTGTCACATTTTCTCCTTTATTAACTCGTCCACCGGACTCCACCGGACTCCACCGCACCGGACTCCACCGGACTCCACCGGACGAAGTAACAAGGGAGAAAAATGTGACAATGAGAGCATAACATAGATTAGATGAACTTTATCTAATTTGTTTATTTTTTCTGACCGAATAGGCTTAGAAGCTGATAGACCAGACCCCAAAGGGTTTATTTATTTATTTATTTATTTATTTATTTATTTATTTATTTATTTATTTATTAAGGTTTAACGACAACTTAACAGCCAAAGCCATATTGTGTCGGTGACAGTTTTACGGATGGAGGAAGTCGGAGTACCCGGGGAGAACCACCAAGCAACGACGAGCAGCTGCCAGCTCCCCAACATCGTAACTCGCACTGCGGACATGCAGGGTTAGATTGTTGAAGACATGCGCACCATCGACGTGCAGTACGCCTTAGTATACGGCGTCATCGTGTCCCCATGTGAACAATCGGGGTTAAGTGCTGCCTTGCCCAAGGAAACAACGTGGGAGTCCGAATCGATCGCTCAGACGGTCGCCCATCCGAGGACTAACCGGTCTCGACGTTACTTAACTTCGGTGATCTGACGAGAACCGGTTGCCGCATCACCACCGCGTCCCATCCCCAAAGAGTAATTAAAGGGTAATAGTGCTACGTACAGACAGGACTTTTTGTGGAGTGTGGTGTTGAATAAAATATTGCGGATTTATTTCTAAGTAAAGGAGCATGAAGTGTCATTTATTATTTGTTCTTAACACATACAAAAAAAAACCGAACCGAAATCTAAGTTGTTTTCCCCCAAACCGAACCGAAACTGAATAGGAAAAATCAAAACCTCCCATCTCTAATTTTAAAGAGTAGGCGTGACATTGTTACGAAGACAACAGAGAGCTGATATTCTTTTTCTTAGATTTAGATTTTTGACCATCAGTTTTCTATTTTATAAGCACTTTTCCTGTCCTAATATTTCTTGAATGAACAATTCACGAAAACTGTCATTGAAGAATTGATATCCCCAAAGAAGGAATTATGAAAGGTGTGTCCTACCCACTCTTTCCGCGTATTAAGACCTCAAAGGAACATTAAAAGGTAATATTGTCTTAGAATCGATGCCGGATAATATCTCAGCAAATTTGTGTGTGATAATGGTCATCAAAGAAGAATAATTATAGTTGATGTTTCTGGCTGTTTGAATGTCATTACGTTATAAAACGTAATTTAAATATTTGTGTAATAGTCTCATTAAAACAACTAATGCGATGTCTGGATGCCATCATCCGGGGTCACAACGGGCTTTTCCTAGAGCGTTTCCAACGATATCTTCTGGTGGAGATGAGTTTTGGTCGGGTCAACAGAAAGTTGACAACAGAAAATATTTAAATTTTAATTACGAAACTGAAGAATTTTATTTACTTATAACACAGTGGAGAAAGCTTCTCACTGAGCAGATATCCGATGTGCCGTAACTGCGGTTCTTTCTAAACTGTGTATGTGTTTTGCTTGAAAATCTCGAAGCGTCTCCTCCACAAGCCAAAACATTGCAATATATACGACTCATGACGTCACCAGTTAGACATGTTTCAAAGGTACAAGGCGAATTCATCGTCGCACAATACGGCACTGTTCACTCAGGGTGCCTGAGTGCTGGAGGCTGGTGCCCAGAAAGAACATCGCATTTGTTTGTAAGAAAATAGAGTGAGTTTTATTTAACAACCGTTTCAGCATCCAGGCTAATTTCGTGTCGGATAGTGTTGTGGGGGCGCATATCGTAGTATTCGAAGAAATACTACGATATGCGCCCCCACAACACTATCCGACACGAGTAACTCTCCGAGATTTTAATGCCACACAACCAGAATTAGCATCGGCTAAAGAAATGAGTACTATTGATGTGCTGTGCGCCATAGCAAACTGCACCACCAAGCTTACACCTGGGAAGTTGGGATTAAGAATCTTACTCAAGGATGGTTGCATTGAACATACAACCTTTCAGTCTGAAGTCTGGTCTAACTATTGAACAGAAATGGAAAACATATCAAAAATCGAATCTCGGGATACCGAAAAACTGGACTGAACGAATTATTGAATATCAAAACTGTCTGTGTTTTTCAAGTTTCCTACATTTATAATGCCTTTCCGAGGTTTGATAGCAGTTGAGGTGTTCATTTTCATGAATAACGTGACTGTTTTTCTTTTCAATTTTAACCCTTAAGGGATTAGGCAGTTGTCCGGAATTCACACAAGACTAATCTGTACATGTCCAGTTGATATGCAGTGATTTGAGTCAAATGTGTGATGGTGGGGTTAGAATATTTGTCACCCGGGAATATATATAATTTGTTTGTGAATAAATGCGCTAAGGAGTCACGACACATGGACTGCATAAATTCTTATTTAATTAGCACGCTCTGGGTTTTAACCCTTTACTTAACATGAAAAGCAAACGACACTAATGTTTTCAATTTTGTGTCTCAAAAACATAGGTTATGCCCCCTCCTCATTGGAACGAGCTCGTGGAGCCCGTTCCAAAGAGGGGAGGGGTCATAATCTATGTTTTTGAGACAAAAAATGAAAAAATAATGCAAATTGTAAGGTGATTTTTTGTAAATACCACTGGCCGGTTTTGGCCGTTAGGTTAGGCAAAGAGTTAAATTGATCATGCTTTGATCAAATCTGCCACAAATCTCGGACAACATGTGCGACATACGTACCTGTAGCAAATCTAAACGGGTAAGAAAGTACGTGATTCCTAGCAAGGGCGAATCGATATCCACATGTAACACTCTAATCGAGAGAAAAATGTTCCGGCTGGAAAATTATTGGGTGAGGGGTGCCACACCCCCTACACCCACATGCATATTTCCGCCACTGACAAAATGGTTAAATTTTCAGCCATCCCATTTGTATTTATTCAATGTGATTACGTGTACTTCTCTTTTATAGGGATGCTCAGCGTGTATATCAGCTTTTCATCGAACAACTCTTGATTGATCTTTCTGGTACCTATCTTTTGTTCCCCTCGTCCATTGTTTCGAAGCAAAAAAGAAATCGTTTTTCAAATAGCAAACCGTTGTGAGCAAACAGCAACTTAGTTAAAAGGTTCCCAATACATTAAATATCGGTTATTGGTAAACATAGTCATGGGCGGCGGAACCGGGGGGGGGGGGGGGGGGGAGGGGCTTCAGCCCCCCCTCCACATTTTTGCCGGGCCATGTTTTTTTTGTATGCATATATTTTAACACAACCAATGACTGGCGAAACAAGGGGCGGATATAGAGCGTCTCCCATATTTTCGCCAGCTATGTTTCTCTCGTACTGGTTCAGTTTCGATGGATTTCGGATCATTTTTGCAGTAAGTGGCAGCAAACGCAAAAATGTATATAGTATGTTGAAAGATCGGTTAACTGAAATTGATCGTAATCTCACAGACATACAAGTACCAAATCCACCCCAGACAAGATAATCCACAGACAGTATAATTGCTGTTAACGTCTGGTAAAGCATACAGGTGAGGTCTATTTATCAGCTTTGGTCGTTACGACCAAGCTGATAAATAGACCTCACCTGTATGCTTTACCAGACGTTTTTTAACGACACTCAAAGGGTGAAATCTTTCAAATACATCTCCTGAAAAATCTCAAAATATCCGGTCAGATGCATGGAAATGGAATTTAAAATTTTCGTACCACCGGTTGAATCATTGTCAGCCCGTCATACCGACGACCATCCATCGCCCGATCCAGCCCCCACACTTTGAAAATCGTTCCGCCGTCCCTGATAGTCGTATTTGGTCCTTTCAATAAGAATGAAATTTAGCATAGCAGCTTGGAAATACACGTCAGTTTAATTTTACATCAATGTTTTGATATTGGAAATCATATCTTGTACGTTGAAATCAAATTTTGTTATTTGTATCACGTGAAATCTCATTCATACCTGGGGAATGCCCACCGTCCGATTAATTTATTCATGTCACTGATACTCCTAATTTAATTAATTCACATTTGGGATTACCGCTGGGAGGTTTTGATTTTTCAGATACGCTTTCGGTCCGTTTCAGCAAAACAGACACGACTTTGGTTCAGTTTTTCTATGTGTTCAGGACATATAATAAATATCACTTTGCGTGGAAATATTCGTCAAGAGCTTGTACGACACCACTCATCACAAAAAGCACTGTCTGAAATGATCACCATTAGATTCAACCTAACTTCCATGTGAAAGCTCTTATGGGTTATCGAGGGATCAATTCAGTCAAAAAAACACATACTCTAGGGTAACAAATGAATGACGTTCACCTACTCTATGGTGTGCCATCATTGTCACATTTTCTCCTTTATTGACTCATCCAGTGGACGTGTCAATAAGAGAGGAAATGTGACACTAAGATCGCGACGTACTCGCCCATTTTCCCGATAGACTGAGCGACGGGAGTCTATAGAAGCCACTAGACAAGTTCCCTCCCTAAACTATTTTGCACTATTTTGAGACTATTTTGCACTTGTAGGACAAATATTCAACCAACTATACCTTTTTGACAGAGCTCACAGAGCTCTGTCAAACAAGATATAGTTGGTTCAATTTTCAATTACATTATGGGAAATATTCACTGCTGAAAACATTGGTTTGCCACAAAAAAATGTAAGTAGTAGATTTCTGATACCAACCATTTTTGGAACTATTTTGTGAAGAAATAAAAAAGAGGCTCCCTCCCTCGTCATAAAATTAAGGAAAAATTGCCCGAGAAACAAGATTTTTTTATAGGCCTAACTTGGAAAAATCTGCAATAGTTTATATGACCCCACTCGCCACAAAAGCAATGTCCTAAGTATCACCATTGGGTTCATCCCAACTTCCCTTCTATCATTCTAAGGCTTTCTAATGGATCAGTTCCTTTGTCTATTCAGTCAGAAAAAAACCCTATAAATTTCCATAACAAATGAATAAAGTTCACCCAATCTATGTTGTGTTCTCATTGTCATATTTTCTCACTTATTGACTTGTTCAGGGACAAATGTGACAATGAGAACTTGATGTAGTTGCCTCTCTGCTGTATAGACAAAGTGATGAGAGTCAATCGGGGACACTAAACAAGTTCCATCCCAATAAGACCGTTTGATCAGTTTATGCACAAACAGGAAAACCATTCGGTTGGTTTTTGTTAGGCTTTGAGGTTCGATGTGCAGCAAAAACGGGAACCAAACCGGAACCGAGCCACCCCCCCCACACACACAAAAATACCCAAACAAAAAACGCCTAGCTCTACACTCCAGCAGCCGAATGTGATCCATAATACCACCGGCTACTCGAAGGTGATCCCCATACTATTTTGTCATTCATTCTTCTCAGTTCCGACACATTTGGGATGCCCATCGGTCAGTCAGTGGCGATCCATGCTATATTGTCATTCATTCTTCTCATTTCGTTCACATCTGGTGTTCCCAGAAAGATGATCCACAATATCACGTCGAAGGTGATGCTGAACATCCCGCCATTCATTCTCCTTATATCGTGCACAGTTGATGTACCCACTGGCCATTCGAAGGTGATCCATGATCTCGTGTTATTCATTCTTCTCATTTCGTTGATATTTGGGTGTTCCAGGCTACCACCCTAAGGCGATCAATAATAACATGTAATTCAATGTTCCCACTTCGTTCACATTTAGAGTATACACTGATGTTAAAACGTGATCCATATTATGATGCAATTGATTTCGATCCACATCTCATCTGTTTTCCATTGATAGAAGTATTGACCAGATTTGCACAACTGCATATTTTTATCAACTGGAGCGTGCTCAGTATTGTATCGCTGTACATCATTCAAACTTTGGGTGAAATTGGGAGCGGGGTGTGTTGGTTTGGCGCGAATAACTGTAGTGATCACCAGTAGGTATCTGTTATGTAATTCTGATATTCAACTGATGACGCGGGGACTAATTAAAGATGATACACTACGGCCACCGTAGGCAGATCACTTTCAACCGGTGAGAATTATTTCCACGGACGCAATAATATTTTAGTTTAAACAATATTTATTGGAAAGTTTGTTAATATAACAATAACATGTTCTTTTGAGAGCGTTATGGTTCATTAATGGCCCTAGAAAAATGATTAACAGCCCGAGAGCCACTTAAAGGCCCGAGACGAAGTCGAGAGCTGTTAATGGTCCCGAGGGCTGTTAATCATTTTTCGAGGGCCGTTAATGTACCATGACGCCCGAAAAGGAATATGTTATTACTATTATTACCACTTACCAAAGAACGACATTTCAAGCCACTGCAGACATTTTTGATTTAGAAATAGAAGAACGCCATTTCAAGCCACTGAGACATTTTGATTTAGAAATAGAAGAATCAGATTGTCGTTTGTTTATTTACAAACAAAGGTCAAAGTTCAAAGTTGGGAACAATTTATTTGGATGACTCGAAAACAGGATTGCTGGAATTTGGCTGAAGCGCTTTAACTACAAACGTACGCCATTATTTACAAAATGAGATTATTTATCGTATCAATACTCACCACCACTTTTAAATCCCAAATGAAGTTAATAATCCGAAATATATCATGGTTTAATCCGTTTTGTTGGAATAAATGGACAACAAAATTTCGAGCACATTAGTGGTATTTTTCAGGAATATAAATTACCCACAATTCTGGGCTAGCGGGCCGTTTTCATTATTAACGCTATTTTTGCGGGCTGTTATTGGGTCTTATCATCCACCTCAGATCATTTTAATAACCCCAGGAGCGCCCTATAAAGTGGTAATAATTGTATACATTACATGCTAGATGGTAAAACAGGAACAACACAAGATACAACACTACACTAAATAACAAAGATGAACAAATAGATAGATTACTATGTAAGGTGGGGATTCGACAAAAAGCTAACAGCTTATGTAAGTCGTCTCCCTAGATAATAATAATAATATTATTAGATTCCAAACACTAACTTCAGGAATAATAATCAAAAACTTAATTAATGAAGCACCGGGTACAACCCGGTGCTTCATCAATTAAATTTTGATGATGATTTTTATTAACTGGTAAACGCATGCGTGGACATTACTGCCCACGCGTGGATTACGACCGGTCCACGGGGACTGCACTGTAACAATTTAGTAGCGAATCTGGTACTCTAACAATATTACAGTAATAGCTTGTGGAATTTCCCAATAATATGAAGCAGAGTACTATAACTGTACAGCTTGTGATTGCCACTATATATACAATACAATAAATGAGTCATGTCACTGCGGGTTTACTGAATATAAAGAATAAAGTAATCTTTCACGTGTCTTAATCAGATTAGCTTACCGAATAGAGATCAAATAAACAATGGAGGGAAACACGGAATTCGGGCAACTTGTCAGCAACTGCTATGAGAGAGACCTGTTGTTACATGACAAATAAAGAAACTTGCTAAGTTTGAAGCAATTGAAATTAAACAGAATACACTGCGAACAGTAAAGATTATCAATGCAATACAACAACAGTAAATTAGTCTTTTATATCAAAAGTCTACCATTGTTCTGTGCATACCCCGGAGATACACGTCCAGAAATGGTATGAAAGATATGATTCACAACCAGCCTGCACGCACAATTCGCTCGACAATACAGGTTGGAAACGAAGGGAATACAGAATCCAGTCACATTGCGCCAAGTTTACCAGAGTTCCGGACTGCCTGTCGAATCACTCTCTGAGATCATGTCATTTTACGGTACACTTCCTTGACATCGCTTGATTGCATGATTGATACACTGGGTCTTAGAGTAACTTACTTCTATCCGACTGTGCTACCGATAGCAAACAGTTGGGCTTGGCAATATTTAATGAATGCAGCGTTTCTTTTAAGATTTGTTCCTTTAATATATCTGCTGGAATTAAACTCATATTCTGACACATTTTTCTGAGAGATTAAAATTAAAAATATTTGCATAAATGAGGTATATATAGAGGATATCTACGCTGTTTTAGTGAATATCGGGAATTATCTCATTAGTGTGGACCTGAAAGTTTTATTTTTCTCGAGCGCTTTTCAGGTCCACACGAATGAGATAATTCCCTATATTCACCCAAACAGCGTAGACTTTCTTTTTATTATATGCCACATGACATTTTACAGTGCAATATTCAGCCCAATTAGACTGCAAACAGTTCCAAGGCAGTAACAAAAAGCTGCTCATCGTTCCTTCAAGGCGAAGATCAAGGCGAAGCTCAAGGCGACGCCATGCGTCGAAGTATAACGTCATTTGGGAAGCTACTGAAAAAATTCATCGTGTGGACTTTAAAATATTATTTTTCACTTGCGCAAGCGCTAGTGAAAAATAAAACTTTCTGATCCACACTTATGAGATAATTCCAGATCCTGACTAAAATAGAGTAGATTTTCTTTTTTATTATATGCTACGAGACATTTGATTGCACGGTAGTCAGCCCAATTCGACCACAAATGCGTACGTTTCAAAACAATAACTAAAATCAGCTGATCGTTCCTTCAAGGCGACGTGATGCGGCGTAGCGTGACTTCATTTAGGCAGCTACTACGGGAAATTCCTCGATATCCATCGAGTCGATGGATATCGAGAAATATCTTTTCGATAATTTGCGATAATTCACAGGTTAGCATATAATTACTCATAGTTCCTGACAAGAAAACGCTTAAATGAAACCATGTTACTTCATGTGGATCCCAAACTCAAAGTGCATCACTGTTGTTAATAAATTCTTTGTTTTAACCCAGTCCACAGTTCTAACAGACAGATACTCAAGGCAGTAATTATTAAGTAGAATTAATCGGCAGGTAAGAATGAGTGCTCCACATGATTTCCTGGAAAAATAGGACCCTTTCACCAATGCCTAGTACAGTTAAAACTAAAAGTCCTGTCACGAACTGTGCTCTTATCTGAGCTTAATTGTGCGTAGGAATTGCGCGCAATTGCCATATCGAAACTTCTCCTGGTTACTCATAGCAAACACAAGCAATGTCTCTGCCAATGGCCCTCCGGGTTACCCGGAGGTCCATTGGCTGAAACAGTGCTTGTGCACAGGCCATATGCACATAATTTGATAGCTTTACTATGGTCGTAACGCATAGATTAACGCGCAGATCGACGTGCCCTTTGTGCACATTTCATGACAGGACTAGTTTTAACTGTAGAAGTCCTCTGAAAACGGCGATGTGGGAATAAAAAATTGGCTGGATTTGACTTCATCTCCATGTTTCGGTGGTCACGAGTACACTATTAGCCATTGCGCAGAATTATGTTTCCTTAACCCTTTTAACCCTTGCGGCAGCTTTTCCGTCCAGGAACATGATGCGTCAGAACGTCATTAAATAGGATGGCTGTTCAGTAAACGCCCCGAGGCTGCACGTTGAAAATATTGATTGGTCTACCCCAAATAATGAATATGGACTCTTCTAATTGATGCCATTGAACTGGCATGGAAGATGCCACTAGAATTCAAAGGGTTGAACACCAATAAATAAATAAATTTTACCCAATCTAAGTCAGCTGTTTAACTGTTATTTGAGGACTAGATTATTTTTGGTAGTTTGAATTTGTTGTACAAAATGTGTTTATTATAAATTATGTCCCGTGAGAACTCTCCAAAAATTGTAATAAAGTGAATTTATACAAACAAACTATTATTTGCGTTTGACTGAATAAGAAACATGAGCCAGATTAATGTTGGATTTTGCCCTGCTACCCTCATTTTTAGCTTACTGGAATGAGCTATTTTGATTACTCACCATACGTAGTGTTTACGCTCTTTTCTCCACAACCGCTGAACCGATTTCCGTTAAATTTGAGGTGATTGCTTGTTCTGACAATGCATTTTGTTTTTCATCAAAAGTCTGCTACCATAACATTTCAAACAAAGGGTCTACTTTCGGATCCAAGTGTAGAGCACTATCACACGTTCCAACCGCTTTCTATTAGCATGGTTGAAAATGAGTTCGATGCGATGTAATGTTTCAAATTTTCACCCTTTGAAGCCGAGAGGCCGCTTTTCTTATACATGAACATAAAAAGTCACAATTTCATTAAGGAGGATGTCTGCTAAGGGAATCTAGGGGGTAGACCAATTAATATTTCCAACGTGTAGCCCCAAGGCTGCACGTTGGAAATATTAATTGGTCTGCCTCCAAAGTATGAATGTGGACTCTTCCACTACTTACATGGTACTGACATAAAATATACCACCAAGTTTCAAAGTGTTCATTCGATTCTATCCAGCGGCTATAAACGAAACACCACAGTGGGTGCAATGACACTGACTGAAAGCGTATCATAACACATAGTTCACTGAAAAGCAGATGAAAAACCCTATTATTGGATTCAGTTATTATATGCGCTTCACGACGTAAAACATCGTGGTAATAAACAAAGACACGCCTCCAAATATTAAACGCGATATTATCGTACGATGGTCGTATACACATGCCTTTTACGGAATTGAAAGTAAAAAGTAAATTGTCCGGGTTTCATTTAGTATGCATGTATGTCTGTCTGTGTGTGTGGTGATGGGGTGATATATGGAACGGAGACCTAGTTTGAAAGCATAATGGCCAGCTTCCAGCTCAAGTTCCATAAAATCGAGGGAACCCCCATCAGCCCGTAGCTACCGTGTCTATAAACTGCATGGGCACGAGCGCGACAGGCTGCGATGTGTTTTTCTCGGTAAACTTCAACTCGCTCAACACTGTATGCGGAACCAGCCACAAGGATATCACATGCGTGTCAGTCCAGAAAGAACCAGCATGTGACGACAACATCCTGGACCTCACGTTTGTCAGCAACTCTTTATTTGTAAAATCTACGACAACCATGTTCGGTATTTCAGGCCACAATACTATTGTTACTGACATGGAACCAACCCGCACTACTAGCCATCCCCTCCTTGAAGGACCTTTAACTTCAGTCGAGCTAACTGGAAGAAAGTGGAACAGGACATCGTTGTCATCCACCAGCATACTACAGAGAAAGTTGAAAAAATGGGATAACCATCGAATAGCTTGAGCTCTCCTTAACTGGTTTAGTGCCAGGAACCACTATCAGGGCTTTCAGAAAAACGAGGGAACCAGAGCAAAAGCCGGCATTTTTCTGGCTCATGTTTTATATTCAGTCAAATACAATTAATATTCTGTTTATATCAATTGGTTTTATGGCGAATTATTGGAGAGAGTCTGGGGAAATCTCCAACAATTTGTAATAAAACAAATTTTGAATAACAATTTCAGACCATCAAAAATAATCTAGATCTCAGTCAGTGAAAAAGAACAAGGCAGACCCTCTGGATAAAAATATCCTTCACGAAATGATGACTTCAGACAGATAAAGAACAGACGACCTCTGTGCATAAAGAACCCGACGAAAATAACATTGGGGATGAAGAAATGGCTCTATAACCAAGCTAAGGAAGCCTAGTATTGGACAAACTATAGACACTATCAGAAGGTATTCAAGGGCAGCATCCGATGAGAAGAATGTTAGTACATCAATAAAATCACCTTAGCTGCACTAAATACCTATACATTAAATCTATTCCGGAAGTCATGCTTTCAGATGCCATATATTAAGTTTGTTCCGTTTTGTAAATTCATATGGAAAACGTGCTTTGAGTTGACGTTAAATACACAGAACGAAGCGCATATGTGGATGGGATAACCCTTTACCCAACGCAGGCGATTTCAAAATTCATTACTTTAAATATCATTTTTTTAAATTTTTAAAAAAAATTTCAACAAAACCATATCAAGTGACCCCTCTGTGGAACGAGGTCGACGAGCTCGTTCCAAAGAGGGGTCACATGATATGGTTTTGTTGAAATGTTTCGAAAAATAATATTTTTTCAGCAGCTGTATTTGCATATTACTCGAGCGGATGCGGACGATTTGTTGGGTAAAGGGTTAATCGATATGGCACTTGTGCCATCACGGAAGGATAAAACTCGAGGCTGGCGTGTCGCTCTGTGTTTATTACACGCCTTCGAATCTATAAAAAACAATTATTAGAAGGACACTCAGCAATTCTTTTGACAACTATCAACAAAATACCCCACATTTTATCGCCAACCAAATTTGCGTACTCACACTCTTCTTCTGGACATTTATTAGCCCCTTCATATATTGACTGAACAAAATACAACTGGGCCATATTTTAATAATTTGCATAATTAGAGTTGGTAGCTTTCATTGGTCAATTTCAAAACTGGTCAATTTGATTGGCTAAACAAAATACAACTGGGTCACATTTGCATAATTTTGGTACGGAGAATTTACGTTATCTGTACTGTTTTGGATGGGCTATATTGTATTAATCTTTTACCTACAAGAAAAACGCCATTCATTTTTTTTACATTTTCACTTTTTGCTTCCAAAACGTAGGTTATGACCCCTCATTGGAACAAGCTCAACGAGCTCGTTCCAATGAGGGGTCATAACCTATGTTTTGGAAGCAAAAAATGAAACTTTTTAGTTATACGAGGATATTTTTTTTCCTTGTGCCGTCTGCAACTCAAGTTAGGCGGTGGGTTAAAAAGTCATACTAAGTGGCTAATTTGTGCGTGTGTGTGTCATTTGATAAAAAGAATATGAAATGAGTGTTTTTCTCATATAATATTTATAAAACTCGTCAGAATTTTCCGTTTGGGCTCGCCAGAGGCTCGCCAAAACGGAAAAATTCTTAGACTCGTTTCATAAATACTATATGAGAAAAACACTCATTCCATATCCTCTATATATTTCTTCTTTGCTATCTTCGTACACATTCAACTCGTCATATCCATCAACTTTAGACATGTTATTTAGTTATTTAGTAATCGATTCAGTTTCGGGTGATCAAACTTCTGCCTAACGATTTCTATTCGGCACGTGTGTGCGGAACAGATTTTCATTTTCCGCATGGTTTTGTGTTGCTGTAGATGGGGATTTCACAGAACAAGCGTGTAATAAATGTATATTATCAGACCACAGTCTAATTGTGTTCGACGCTGTTATGGGCAGATTGTTTACCCACTGTTTTGGGAAATTTGAGCGCATACTACCGTTGAAGTAATGTGATGTTCCTTTGCTTACAAACGTACAAACGGGAATGCCGAGTTATAGATATTCCAGTCAATAAGTATTCTTTTCCTCTTGGAAACATCATGATATAGAGAGTAATCGCTTGACTGGATTGGTTACGTGAAATACTTCATGAGAGGTGGGGAACGTTGTACAAACACGAGCGCGCGAACGCGCACGAGTGCTTTACAATATAGTCCCCCGCCACCAATGAATTATTTCACGTAACCAGTCCAGTCAAGCGATTACTCTGTTTATTATGTTTCATTATTAACGACAATTATATTATTTAACCATTTACTTATCTGTAACGACCAAAATGGCCACCGCTATTCTCAAAAATCGCCAAATAATTTCCATTATTTTTTCATTTTTGTCTCTAAAACATAGGTTATGAGACTCATTGGAACGAGCTCGTCGTGTTTTTGAGATAAAAATGAAAATAATAGTTATTTAAGATTTTTTTTTGCATGTGTCGTCTGCTTTTCATGTTAGGTAAAGGGTTAAAAAACAAAAAACAATGAAGTTCCCATTACACCCGCCGCAAAGCGTCTTCGTTTGCGCGCACGGATACATGACAAAATTGTTGATTGCATAATTCACTTGAGAAGTTATCGTTTATAATCAAACCTGGAAATCCCACTAAATCACACTTTGGAAAGTCATAAACTAACTGAACTTGTGGAACTACCCGACGTAATCTCTAAACTACAGCTGTGATGATGTCTTCATTTCTGATTTTAATGTCATCAAAATGTCGATCAAATAAAAAAAATCTTGATTCACAGAAAATGAATCTTTTGTAAACTTTCTTCAGATTCTGTCACAAAAAAAATATTAGTTGGTGGGAAAAGCGAACCGATTGACTCAATTATTTAGGACGAGTGAATCTAAATATAGGACATGGCCTATTTGTAGTTTAAACTGGTTCCATAACAACGTCGAATTCCGAACAAAATTAGACTAATAGCCTGCGAACTTGGCTGGGGTTATGTAAAGGCAAAGACAAATTATGCTGTTGGAGCGACTGCACTGCAAAAAAGTGGCAAACACTAAATCATCCCAGAATGCAAAGCTAAATATTTCTGAACCAATTCAGATCCATTTTCGTAACGGAAACACCTGGGAAGAAGACGTCGTGTATGAAAAATGTGAATTTCTGAGGCATTCCGCCACATACAGTCGCAGGCGAAGGAGTGGAGAAAGTACTATGTGAACAGGAGCCTCACAAAGCACCAGGACCAAACAACATCTCAAAACAGACATTTGAAGGAGTGTGCCATAATCTCCTGTATAACTAAAAAAGGTGATAAGCACGAAGAAGACAACTACCATCAAGTCTTACTAACAGTCTTCAGTACCATCCATGTTAGAGTTCGGTGGCATTTGTATTTTAAAAGATATAATTTGCCACATGAATTTAGTTGAAGCGGAAGGGTAGAATGCAGTTCGCAGCAAAATTGGAACCCTTGAAATCAGCCTAATTGCGAACGAAATCGTATTCTTCAGACTTCGAGCGGTATATTGTAGGTTTGCTTTCTTGAGGTACAGTTATCCGAAAAGTTTGATTAATCTTCCATCTGGGCCTATATTCAACAAAACAGCTAACGTCTCACCACCCGTAGATAAGAGGTTATTACTTAGTTTTATATCGGCCGAGATATTAGCTCGATGTAATTTCATATCAGCCTGAGGCCGAAGGTCGAAGGCTGAAGTGAAGTTTCCGATGTTAAAACCTCTTTATTTATTAAACCAAAACAAATAATTACAAACATTCTCAGATCTGTTAGAGTTTTCTGATAGTGTTATTATTAGTTATGCTATTCGAACGTCTTGGCTTCCCCTCTGGGAAAGCCGCCACGTTCGGTATCTGAAACTCTTCTTCCGTTTACGTATCTGAATCACACTTTGCGATTTTCTTTACAACTCTCTTCTCTATTCTCTTGCGTCGGGTAGCACGCAGTCGAAATGGATTTCGAGTTTGGCCCGTAATTATACTGTTTCATAAAGTGTACAAATGATAATGTAAATTGCATCATATGAATCACATTGGAGGGAGTTATTGATCTGACCATGACTTTTGGTTTGTGGTTTGTGCAGAGGGAATTCCTCTTTCTAATTGGACGTAAAACTATTAAATCTGCAACGAGGCCTTGCACAACCCAACATCACGCCACTACAATTCTGTAACGGTCTGTATGTTTATGTTCTTGGTTCGAATGCATTCATTTCTGTGGGTGTCAATATACTCAAAGACCGAGATCGGAGGCTGCACAAAAACGCGCAGATAGAAAGCCTTGCCTAGCTGTGATTTGACGATTTCTTAAATTTTAATTTAACGGATCAAATGCTTAGAATTGTTTGCCTTTATATAAGGTCATATTGACAAAATCAAGAAGTTTGACTGTTCGTAGATTTTAATTAGATGTTAAATCATGATGATTTAAAGTTTCTAAATATTCGTCAAAAGCTTCATTTGGGTGTTCCCAAATGATATCATTGTCACCTAAATATTTCAGATACACGAGAGCGCCCATTCGGCTACGTAAATTGCAAAATCAGGAGCGAATCGTTTGCCCATTTGACAATCATTATGTGTAATTAACTTCCCCATTGATCTGAAGGTTATTACATTTTAAGCTCAGCTCTAAAAGATCCCAACTTTGTTCATAATAATATTCAGTAATATTTTTATGCCATTAAATCCACACATGATGCTATATGGCTGTACACAATTAGAATATAGAGAAAATCCATTTTAATTGCCGACTTGAATGATGTAATGGAATCTATTTCTTTTAGACGGATTGGTAGAAAATTCCACATCTTTGGTCTGGCAACGGCAAATACCCTATTACTAGCACAAATGAACATTTCAACACTGGAGCTCTGGAAGGTATCATTTCAGTCAATGCTGTCAACAGCGAAAACCATCCTGGTTTGCTGGGAGATTAAGTAATAACTTAATCCAACAGCTCTGTCGAGCCTCGTTTCAGATTGTTTGCTCTTTATATCATCTGCTCGTCAACTACTATTTTTTTCTTGACGCAAAAATTTGTGCACACCGAGTTGTAATGGTTAATTTAGATGAGGGCTGCACTTGCTGAAATTTATATGATGACCGAAGAGACTTCTCTTGTTTGCAACTGATAAGCAAATTAGACAAGTGGGGTGGTACAGCTTCTTTCATGCATTTAAAGATAAGAAAATTGAATTAAATTCTCTGCTGAATGAGAAGCAAGCGGTAAAAAGACGGATGTAATGTGGCTATACTTTCTAGACCTGGTGATGATACGTGCCACACAGTTTTGGATGTACTATAGCTTTTCCAAGAGTCGAGTTTTAAAAATCTATCAAAAGAGAGCTATAATAATCGAGTTGACATCCTACAAAGGCGCGAACAAGCTGCTCTGATTTGGTTTTTACTGACATTACGTAGATGAAAAAATGAACTTCGTCCAATGGGCTTAGCATCTTTGTCTGGACGTTTTAAATCAGGATATCTTCAAATGCATTTTCATAGATTTACCCCTTTAGCAAACATGAAAAGCAGACGACACTTGCAAAAACAATTATTGAATAACTAATTTTTTGTCTCAAAAACATAGGTTATGACCCCTCGTTGGAACGAGCTCGACGAGCTCGTTCCAACGAGGGGTCATAACCTATGTTTTTGAGACAAAAAATGAAAAACATAATGAAAATTCATTGGCGATTTTTGAGAATAGCGCTGGCAGGTTTTGTCCGTTATGTTGGGTAAAGAGTTAATTCGTTTATCAATATCAATATTTGTATTTTTGATGATGTCATTATCCAATGTAGCCAAGAACGCACTTTTTGTGACCTTCAATTTGGTAATTTTAGACAAGATATCCTGTGTATTTTGTTTTAGATAGATCGGATGCCTATTAACTATAGGTCTTAAATGACAAGCAATGAGCTCCGAGATGGAATTTGATTCAGCCAGTCGTGTACTTTATTATAATGGTCTGCACGTTCTGACATGCGCACGTTAACTCTCAGTGGGTTGAGTACTGAGAAGATCTTGATATTAATCAGAAGGCAAATTTACAACTTGTTTACGAATTGTTTTAGCTTCCTCACATACATGCATTTATATACCCCCCCCCCCGGCCCCCGCCCCCACCCCCCATGTATAGTAAATACTTACTTGACAGGATTAAGCTTAAACCCAAATCGAACACAGTGCGCTTGTTCCCCGGAGTCGGAAAGCCTGTCAACTCCGCAAGAAACCATCAAATAATCACAAGAGATTATTTCTGTGCTTCTCGTTTTATTTCTTGTATACATTTTTTAGTCAGTAAATATTCTCGTTTCCTTTCTGGAAGAAGTCAGTCTGACATGATGATGTCAGACCAACAAAAGCAAGCACTCAATCCACCAGTCTAATTTTGTAAGGAAGGCAACGCCTTTATGGTCTAGAACCAGTCTTAAATAGACCATCGACAACGCTTTCGATTCAATCGTCTGCAATACTTTAGTTGAAGGGAACCTACGGTTCGCTGTTTCGTCCATCTTAACTATTCCAGGTGGTTGAATCTAGAAGTACCATAAACATAAACGTTTGTTTTCTTTAAAACATCGCAAAAAATGTTTCTCAATCGAGAATTGATTTGGCCGAGTCTTTAACCATTTACCCAACGTAACGATCAAAACCTGCCAGCGCTATTCTCAAAAATCGCCAATCAATTTTCATTTTTTGTCTCCAAAACATAGGTCATGACCCCTCTTTGGATCGAGCTCGACTATTTGGAACGAGCTCGTCTAGCTCCTTCCAAAGAGGGGTCATAATCTATGTTTTTGAGACAAAAAATTAAAAAAATTAGTTATTCAAGAATTTTGTTTTTCAGTGTCGTCTTCTTATCATGTTAGTTAAAGGGTTAATGGACGTTACTATACTGTTAGACATATTTTCAAACGAAACCCTTGTGAATGAAGACTCAACTCGCCTGTGGTTATGTGATGACGCAGCATAGTTCCATCACACTAAAAACTAAAGTGTTAAAACTGACACTTTCAAGGTGTTAAACCCATTCTAACTCTTAGGGTTTGATTTTAACACTCAAAGTGCAATGCTTTAAGCACTTAGACATTACAATCGTCAGACATCTGAAACTTGAATGGATGGCACTTCCAATGTGTCTAGCAATGGTCGTTCTTCCAGAATCGTCTATAATTTGATTTGCGTTTGGTGGGTACATAATTAAAAGGACACAACTCAGATGACACGGATCAGGCTCGAGACTTCGAGCCTGATCCGCGTCATCTGCGTTGTTTCCTTTTAAGTGTCGCGACACTACACTTGTCAAGTGGTATTATTGTAACACCTGTCAAGTTCTGGGATATCTACATTTGAACAAAGTGCTAGTTCAGCACTTAGTAAGTGTTAAATACAGCACTTCAAGTGTAGTTTTTAACACTTTAGTTTTTAGCGTGATTAGCTATGCTAATATCTTGATATTTCCAAGGTGAATTAAATATTTATTGATTGGAATATCTATAACGGAAGCACGAAAGAATTGCGGAATATATCTATGAGTGACGGAACACCACATTACATCAACGATTGTGTGTGAGTAAACTTCACATAGAGTGGGTAAACAAACAGCCCTTAATGACAAAATCACTTCACATAGAGTGGGTAAACAAACAACCCATAATAACAACAGCACTTCAGATAGAGTGGGTAAACAAACAGCCCTTAATGACAAAATCACTTCACATAGAGTGGGTAAACAAACAACCCATAATGACAACAGCACTTCAGATAGAGTGGGTAAACAAACAGCCCATAATGACAATAGCACTTCACATAGAGTGGGTAAACAAACATGCCATAATGACAATAGCACTTCACATAGAGTGGGTAAACAAACAGCCCATAATGACAATAGCACTTCACATAGAGTGGGTAAACAAACAGCCCATAATGACAACAGCACTTCACATAGAGTGGGTAAACAAACAGCCCATAATGACAACAGCACTTCACGTAGAATGGGTAAACAAACAGCCCATAATGACAACAGCACTTCACACATAGAGTGGGTAAACAAACAGCCCATAATGACAATAGCACTTCACATAGGGTGGGTAAACAAACAGTCCTTAATGACAACAGCACTTCACATAGAGTGGGTAAACAAACAGCCCATAAAGACAACAGCACTTCACATAGAGTGGGTAAGCAAACAGCCCATAATGATAACAGCGTCGAAATCAGAACAGAAATCTGTGGGCTTGAAATAAAAGGACAAAAAAAAAGGAACTCGATAGTAATAATTGTACGAGAAGAATCACTAGATTTCTGCAGAAGTGTATCGATAGATTTTTAAGAATACTTTCAATGTTCTCCAGGGAAGGGCATGACAGAAAATAAGAGGCTTTTGTGGTTGCATTTTGCTTTTTTTCACGTAGTACTCAACTTCGGTACATGTATCGATGGGATACATTGTGCGACAATGACACAGCTTTAAATGACTCTCTTGTATAAATCGTCTTACCTCTTCACTACTCCCCGCCTCTCGTTGTGCCTATGAAGTTGTTTCAAGAGACTGTATTTTTCAAACATTGTTTCCTACTTGGCGATGCTCTTCAGCTCTCCTGTTCCTTGAAGATGTTGTCGATATTTGGAAGACGTCACTAAGTTAAAATAATGTTTTCTCATTCAAAACAAATACCTCATACTTCATTGCCAAATCTCGCGAGATAACGAGAGTAGATTGTATGATTGATTGTGCATGTACATGTAGGTTTTAAGATCATTCCTTTAAGTTTTTTAACACGTTGGAAATAAAACTAATGGGGGGGGGGGGGGAGTGGGGGTGGAGTGGGGTGGGAGAAACCGTACCACACAGTCTTGTGTAACCGCTTTGTGTGGACTTGTTTTTCTTCTTTTGTTACCAGTGACAAAGACGACCTCACAAAACGGGTAAACAGGCCCATTTCCATTGTTTTCACTGCGAGCACTCGGAAAGAGAAGGACAATCTTTGGGGAAACCCAAGCACTATTCACATGCTCACAAATATCGGTTCAACGAAAACCAGTCCCATTAAACAAACACGCGGAAGATAATAATAACTGTATCAGAGTATTATTTTGGAATCGATTAGCAATAAATCCGCTCCATCTCTCAATCTGGAAAACAGCAAAATGTTCCGAAACTGTAATAGGGCTACCTTTTTTACTTAATATTTTGATTCAGTTCTGGAAACTTTAAAGAAGATAAAATAGGAAAACGGTAAAACTCTTTCAGTTCATCTATATTAGTACACAGAAATAATAATTCCAGATAAAAATCTGACACACAGATGGTATCACGGAACAAAATACTTTACAAATAGGCGACCATTATAACGTTCAGGCAAAACAAATATGATCGCATCACTTTAGTTTTGGAATTCAAATATCTTTGTCAAGAATAGCCCTTCAGACAGCTTTATCTGACCCCAAAACAGGGGGTCATGCAACAAATAAGAGAGAAAAATTGACAGCAAGGGAAGTACCGGTCACGTGCACATATTGTTCAGGGAATTCGCTACAAAAACACACCAAATGTAAATTGTATTTGTTAGGTCCAAAAGTCATTAAATCACCCTCTTTTTTATCTGAAATATTCATCAATAATGCAAGATGTCAATGGAATGCTTCAAACGTTTATTGAAACAATTGATTTTCCCAAGGCTGTTTATTTTCTTAGAGATTGCATCACTTTCAAGGCGGGTATTTCTAATTCAGATATTTAGTTCAGTGATACCTGATAGTATTTAAGCTATAATTATTCTACGGTCCTGAGTCAACGTTAATCGCATTGAACTTTGTAACAGATTCGACAGAAGATAGTAGGAAGCTGAGGCGGCGGAACCAGGAAGAGCATAGCAGGTGCGTGCCCCGACACACACCAACACTGTTTGAAAGACAACAAATTTAAATATTCAAGAGCATTTAGTCAATATACTTTGCAATATTGCGGTTCCCGCACCTCATGCGGTCGTGTGGGCACTGCAGGTGGAAAGTTTCTGGGGTACCGATTTCTGAGATGCAGTTTTGGGTACTTTCCTAACGCTGAGACTTAAAGTTAGACACCATCAGCTCCATGTTGTTTCTCATGGGATCTACGCACAGTAGTAGTCCAGCCCTTGGACCTCCACACTGCTTTAATTTTCATTAGGCACGACCTTACGTGTGTATCTGTGATTTTTCTTTCAGTTGGACGGAACCCTCCTATAAGAAAAAAGCCGTAAACAAAAACAAAGTTTTCGACAAAGTTTACAAAGTTTGTTTCTGTTGCCTGGAGTAATTTTAGCCTCTGGACATCCATTGGCTTATCTACAGCCGTGTACTGTACCACCATGTGGGTGTTAGGCTATTTCCCTGTGATTGGACTGTTCTGGACAGTGCTACAGAAGCGTAGAAGCGCCTTCATGCTTCGTAGCCCCTATATGGCTTTTACACCTATACGCTCCTTAAACATAGCTTTCACGACACCCCCCCCCCCCCCCCCCCCCATCTCCTAGCACCAGATGGCATTCATGGGGATAGTGGAATGACGTTTGAGGTATGTGGATTTCTGGTAACCTTTGAGGACTGGTATTCACCCCAATCACTGCAACTACAACATTAACCACTACTATATCTAAAACCAAACCTGTAATATAAACCAACACAACTATCATGTCAAAAAATACTACTCCAACTACCACAACACCAACAAAAAGTACACCAACAACTTCAACACCAACAGTATCAATTACAATCACCATGACCAACACAACAACTACCATTACATGAACAAACACTACACACCTCTAATCTTCTATACTATTTTTGAGCACCCATCAGAATAATCGAAATGTGGGGAAACAGCATAAAACCCACCGGGTGGCACTCAAGCAAACCCACACAGCACCACATGACATATCATCATGTACTGTCCATAACAACCAGGGGATAGTAAAGCCATAATGTGCGTTAGTAGTACCAAGAGCCAATAGTACACCAGAGGAGGTACAATCATCCATACTGTACTACCATAGCAGACTACCACGAACACCCAACAATAATACATCACCTAGAATTACGCAGTACCCACAACAATAACACGATTATTATGGGGTTAGTTAGTGCTAAGTCCTAAATGTGTTTTGATGCGAGTGAAAAATGTAATGTCTTACAAAACCTCTTGATCATCTATGACAAATATGGTGAGATCTTTTATGGAAAATCTGTCAATTTTTATAACAGAAATCGTGACCTGGCAATTGTTAATAAAAAGTGGAGCGCTATGACAAAACGTGGCGATTGTATGACAAAGGTGAGAGCTATGGCAAAAGGTACTAGTTATTACACAAGTGGGCGAAACACTCGGGAACTTTTCGGTATACTCTCAGTTTCGAATGTCACGCCTACTTTGGTAATAACTGACGACTTTTGTCAAAGTTCCCACTGTTGTAAAAGAAATCGCCATGTTTTGTCATAGCTCAGCACCTTTGTAATAAAATTACCAGGTTTGGTCATAATCCGAGGTCACGACTTTTGCAATAAAAATCAGCAGGTTTTGTCAAACAAACATGCCAACACTTTTGTCATAGACATAGACAGGTTTGGCGATACAATACTTATTTTACTCGCATCAAAAAACTTGTGACCTTGGCAAAACAAAGCGAATTTTATCACAGAAAGGGAGCTATGACACAACTCGTCAGTTACAACAAAAGTGGGCGCATCATCCGTATCAGAAATGTCAAAAGTTAAAATAGACAAGGGCGGCCGGTTAAGTATGAAGGACTTCATCAAAAAATGAAATTAAACTGCACATTTACCTGCGCACTCAGCCTCAGCAGTGTTTCTATGATGTACGCCAAGTTGTCAAACGCTGTAAAAAGTGCACAGATAAAGACTGCAGCACTTAAAGATTTCACGTGGCATGATTTCACCCAATAAGAAAAAGAAGCCTCTATAAAGAGTTGGGAACGCCCCGGCCCTTTCCTTCACAACATTGGTCTTTATACAACGTCATTGCCGATGCGCTCATTGGTTATATATAGAGAAAAAACCTTTCATCTGCCTTACGTTGCGGGGGGGGGGGGGGGGGGGGATTGTTGCCATTAACCCCTTGAAACCGAATTGCCGCATTTCGGTCCAGGAACATGACACGTCATAATGTCATTAATTAGGATGGTTGTAAAAAATGTGTAGCGTAGGCCAATCAATATTGCACGTTGAACATTTTCATTGGACTTCCCCCGACTGATGAATATTGACTCTTAAGTTGTTGCCATTGAATTTACATGGAAGATGCCACCAGAGTTTAACCCTTTACCCAACGTAACGGCCAAAACCGGCCAGCGCTATTCTCAAAAATCGCCAATTAATTTTCAAAATATTTTCATTTTTTGTCTCAAAAACATAGGTTATGACCCCTCGTTGGAACGAGCTCGTCGAGCTCGTTCCAACGAGGGGTCATAACCTATGTTTTTGAGACAAAAAATGAAAAAAATTAGTTATTCAAGAATTTTTTTTGCAAGTGTCGTCTGCTTTTCATGTTAGGTAAAGGGTTAGAGGTTAATCAAAAGTGCTCGCAAACAAATTCTATTAAAATGTAGATTACCGATACCTCGCCATCGTCTATATATTTTTTAAGGAATGTACACTGATGCCTGTAAAAATGAATATATTGGTGATGTGCACATTTTGTAAAGCAACGGAAATGAAATATGTACAGTACGTGGAGAATGTAATATCACTAAATCACCCGCAGAGTGGAGATTCCACTCAAGGAATAATTGCAAATATGTTGCAAAGCATAAGAAACACAGGCAAAGTTGTACC
This sequence comes from Pictodentalium vernedei, assembly GCA_031216915.1. Taxonomy (NCBI): domain Eukaryota; kingdom Metazoa; phylum Mollusca; class Scaphopoda; order Dentaliida; family Dentaliidae; genus Pictodentalium; species Pictodentalium vernedei. Next base: position 56,229,080 of record CM062297.1, read on the forward strand.
CGGAGGTCCATTGGCTGAAACATTGCTTGTGTTTCTGTCCACATGTACAGAATTTGAAAATAATACTTTTGGTATCAGATCCACTCCCCGGGTGATTTAGTTACAATCCACTCTCCACGTACTGTATAACATGTTTTAGTTATAATTGACAGAAAACAAGTCCTGACATTGGAAAGTTGATAGTGTGCTAATCCTTTTCGTGTTAGATTTTCGTAAGATATTTGATGATGTGAAAGCTGCTACGCTGTGACTACAAGGCTTCCGAAAACGTTTAAGGTTTTCAGTTCAATAACTCGAACCCAAAACAATGCCTGGTGGAATTTTTACTTGACATAGATATAGAATTAATAAAATTAAATTCAAGCAGTTGCATCTCCACAGATGTAATTGAGATCCCTGTGTTTAAATGCTGGGACTAATATATTTTTCTCTCTCACACTTACCTTCTCTCTCTCTGTTCCAACTATTTCTGGTACAAGGCAACATACACCTGGTGAGCATACCTAGGTCTGTACGTCCCCAAGTAAAACCGAATATACAGCTTCGAGTTTCATCACATTTACAATTTATTCAGACAGTTGGCGGCATTTGTTTAAGGATCACTGTCACCCTTTTAATACTTCCAGGTGGTTGGTATCATCTCATTTAATAATATCTGAAGCAAATTGGTGGATCCATTCTGTATTTGCAGGAAAGGTAAGTAATAATTTAATCCTACAGTTCTGCAGGATTAAATTATCACTTATATTCATTTCGGATCTGTTGTCGATCGTGTCGTTTGTTTGTCCACTGCCAGACATTTCCAAAATTACGCATATCGGGCTGAAAAAGTCACCTGTCATATTCTGTAAGAAATCCGACGATGTTAAAGGCTGTTTGTTTACCCAGTGTTCATAGACTTTAATTTAATGTGACATTCTTTAACGCAGAAAGATATGTACAGATATTCTTTCAGGCTCTGATTATATATATTCCAATCAACACATATTTAAATAATCAGTACATACATCAAAATATTAGCACAATTCGTGAAAATACGCATCGAAATCGTAAGCGTAAAATTATAGCTGTGATAAATATACAGAACCGTACATACATTTGAATGGGATAAGAATTATTGTACAAGATTGCTTGGGCCCAGGCTATCCTGCGCCACAGCAATCGATGGCGATAATCCTTAACCCATTCAAACGTATGTGCGGTGCTGTATTTAACACACACCTCCCATGTAACAACCAGTCTACACGAGAATTGAATTAAAAGCATTTCTCAACTGGATAATTGCCGAGTTTTCTTCAAGACATCACTGTTACAGTGAAAACTAAAAGTCCTGGTACGAACTGTGCGCTTATCTAGGGTTAATTGCGCGTAGGAATTGCACGCAATTGTCATATCGAATGGCATCCAAAGCACGGCAAGTTCTCCTGGTTACTCATAGCAAACACATGCAATGTTTCTGCCAATGGACCTCCGGGTTACCCGGAGGTCCATTGGCTGAAACATTGCTTGTGCGCAGGCCATATGTACAGAATTTGATCTATGGTCATAACGCGTAGATTAACGTGCAGTTCGACGTGCCATTTGTGCGCATTTCATGACAGGACTTCTAGTTTTAACTGTAGTTGGCGGGTTACCAACCCTAATTTATAGAACGTAAACAGAAATTACTGAATGTAAATATAGACTCTGGAAAATCAAGTGCAGTGCGTAATATCAATGCACGATGCTCAAAAGTCACATGATCAATTGATTTTCATGGGATAAATCACATGATGAACTGGTATTCATGGGAAAATAATATCATCTGGGGAATCCACTGAAAATACAGTGTTCCTGGAAGAAAATTTCAATTGTGGTGTAAACATTAGAGTTTAAACATACATACCATTTTCAAAAGAACTGATGACAGCTCGTAGGCATGTGCATCACACTGCTGTGAGGACAGATCTTCTTTGAAAAGGACACACATTTGCCCAGTTTGCTCTTTAGCGTAATTTGCGCTGTGACAAAGCGCATCGTCCAGGCATTCTGCAGCACAATGTACCTTTGACATGACAGATATTTCTTTCATGGCTAGTGCTGCAGATTTTCGGTTCTCACATGATGTAAACCAACCTTGTCTGTCCGGTATACTTTCAATTCGTGTAGTTAATGTCAGCAGTAAGAACGGAACACAGAACATAGCGAACATTACATTCGAACTACGTGTGTGGAAACCTTCAATACGAGTGTTTACTTTTAGATGGTTTAAAACGTTAAATGTGTTCTCTCTAGTTGTATCGGCCAATAATAACAGAAAACGAATATAGATTTATTGAACCGGTGAAGGTAATTAATTCTAAATATTCTGCAGGAAGCATGGTGTCTCAGTGGTTAGCGCCTGGTACTTCAGATCAAAAGGTTATTGGCTCGACCCTGGTCCGTGATAATTGGAACATGTTCTATTTACACCAATGAAAATAAGCCGAGTTGAATATTTTATCGAAACCTACTACAAAATAAAAAAAATAACATTGTCACATGTGAGCATTTCTGTATCGAACCTGCAAAGAACAGCTTCCAGAAATTTGCTACGTATAATGTGTACTTTTGCCTTTTCCCACTTCTTATTCTTTACTGAATGCTGGATCCTGGATATGAGTTATAAAAGCCCTGTTACAGAATACATTATAAACTTGACCAGCAATGCGGTCGGATTTATACAGTATTCTGCAACAGGGCTTTAATTGCTGTATCAGACTCTATAAAGGTAGGCAAAACAGTTATCAAATTTTCAAGCCATCAGTTTAATTCCGTAAAGAATTCGACACTGTTATGACAGTAGATCCAGTCTAAACCTTAAATCGTCAGTCGTCTATGTTTGGATTCACTCTTCTGGAATATTTCAGTTGGTCGGAAGTTCGACCGTGCGACATATGCCAGACTGTCGATCTAAAAGATACAATAAGGATTCATTTTTCTTTGAATCAACGCTTGAAATGTTGCTCAGACGAGCATTGATTTTACCGACGTTTTAGCGACATTACCATTACAAATGAGGAATCACCACAGCCGTAGCTGTATGAATACGCCGCCTATTTCTATTAATTGTTTTAATATCTTGATGGTTTAAATGGGAATTCAATACTTATTGATTGCAATATCTATAACAGGACCGCGGAAGAATATCTCTATATCGCTGTAGTAGTAATAAAGGAACATTACAATGTATCCATGGTCGTCTGCGCTCAAACTACATGAAAAGTGATTAATCAAGCGGCCCATAAGAGCATTGGAATCCTTATAGAATTAGACTGGTGCACAGAGAGCTTAACTGGTACAGTGCACAAAGCCCATATTTGGGCCTCACTCTGAAGTGCAGGTACAGTAACGTAGGAGTGAAATATTTAATCTGTATAGATGCGTCTTGTTATAATGTATGAGAGCGTGCCTGTAGGCACTCTTCCATAAATTGTAGCAAGACAAAGACATGCGAACAAAATGTAATGACTAAGAATAATTTAACACTCAACCAGTTCTGCAGTTACAGAAACAATCATAATGAATGTTGCAATGGGATAACTGAGAAGGCCCACTAAAATAGAAGCATTATGCTCCTTCAATATCAGCTCGTCATTTCTGAGAAATATAATGAGAACACTTTTTTCAGTGAAAAATTTCTCGTAAAAGGATTGTGTCGTTAAAAACTTATTTATGTGCACGAACGCGTTTCACACCTATGAGTGATCAGGAAAAGACGTATCCATGAAAACACAGGAAAACACGGAACAGAGTAAAACAATGCGTGGATATGTTACCAAAATAACCATTTTGTATTCACATTGGATTATTGTACGCGAAGCGACAAGTGGCATTGATACGAATATGGTCACGTTAAAATACTTCCGACTTTTTGTTCTTGCTAAACTACTAAACTACAGAAAAAAAGCTAGAAAAAGAACTCCGTGACACTTTTCGTTGCAAAAAATACAAAACAAGAAAAGCCTTAAAACCCCCAAAACGAAAAGAAGACACCCCAAAAAACAAAACAAATTACCCCCCCCCCCCCACCCCATAAAAAAACAACAACAAAAAAGCAAAACAATGAAAACAAGAAAGATAAATCATTATATTCGTGGTTTCAAGAAGTGGTATTTATGTACTTCTCGCTTGCCCGAGCGTGAAAAGTGTTGTTGATTCTCTAGACAAAGAAGATACAAAAAATCAATGTGTCAGACAAATGTTTACACGTGCGCCTTACATGAGTCAGAAAACAACGTGGACAGTAATATTTCAGACCGCTACAGGCACCAGGATACCGAACACCAAGAAACGACGACCAGCTTTGAGAGATTTTATGACGTGCGCTACCACATTAATAAAAAAGATCTGCGTTGTGCACTTTCCGGCTTCGAGAATATGACAGAACGAAAGAGAGAGGTTTACATGAATCAACGAGGTAAGAGAAAACGCTTCAGCCATTTATGATTGTTTTTTTTTCTCTAGAGTTAAAACTCGCTGGTGATAATTGTCTTTGTTTTGCCTTAGTTGCTATTAGAAAGAATGACCAACACGAGTAATACGTGTGCATTATTTAACGACAACTTGGCTTTATTAGAAAAATAACCGGTCTTCATTTCAAATAAAACATAGTTATGTAAAGGATAGTACACACAATCCCCCCCCCCTCCCCCAACCACTGTCCCAAATGCCTGTCTTCATATTTAACCCTCTGCACACTGATGTCAAAATATCAAATTTTTAAGAGGCAAATTTTTCCCATAATGCATCTGGTAACTTAACCAATTGAGTCTTGTTTGACAGAGCTCAATGAGCTCTGTCAAACAAGACTGAATTGGTTAAATTCCCAGATGCATTATGGGAGAAATTTATATTTTCAGATATTGATATTTTGACATCAGTGTGCAGAAGGTTAATATATGACATCATGATAATGATAGTCTCCAGTTTGTTCAACAGTTCCCACAAGTGTATATTCAGTGGCTTCATAGGGCCCCAGCTTTTACATGAAGAGTTGTATAAATGCACCTCCCAAGGGAGAAAATTAGTAAAATATAAAGAGTTTTTCCCCAACATTCGCCAAAATATCCCAAAAGTGGTGTTTCGTCCTACTCTCCACAGTTGAGGTTAAGGGTTTGTACGGTGAGTTTATGTCCGGGTGAGTTTTGTCCAAGGGATTTTTGTCATACATTCTGTTTTCCCTGAACAGGTCATTGTTTTCACATGAGAGTGATTATTAATCAATAATGAAAAATGATTATTAGATTATAAGATATTAATTCATCACAATAAATAGACGGTGGTGGATATAGGGAAGTAGTGCTCATTCCATTCTTCGCTACGTCCGACAAGCAATTAATTGTATGACTAATTCGACTTTTGACGTCCGTCCCTCCGTCCGGTCCGTCCGTCCGGGCCGTCCGTCCGTCCGTCCGGTCCGTCCGTCCGTACGTCTGTCCGTTCATCCTTTCGTATCTCCGGGAGTCCGTCGGTCCGTCCTATAATACGGGAGTTACGAATTGTTTTTTTTTTGCCCGGACAGGCATTATGAGCTTACTTTCATATTATGAACTTAATTGCGAATATTATGAGGTTAATGTCTAAAATATGAGACTTATGAGGCAAGTAGGGATTTTTCGGGGTTTATATTAAGGGTTGGGGGCCAAGACAGGGTTGGGGTTAGCGTTAGTTTCTATCAAGCATTACGTTGGGGGATGTAACCATGTCTATACCCCCAAGATGTTACCAAAAACGAGGTTTTAGCCGTTGTCCGAATGAATTAAACTGTTCAATTTTTCCGTAAAAAATTCGTCCGTCGGGCCTTTGGGCCACTTGGTGTCCTTCAGCATTTCTTGCCATCGTATTTTAAAGAAAACCGTTCAAAATATATCTCCCAATTTTAATATATAGCATACGGGTGATAACACCATGGATAGGATGTCGAATCCGCTAGGTTCAAGTATTTCTTCGAGAGCTATAGTCCTTGTTGGACATGAGGATTTCTTGTTGTCATATTCCAAAGAAAACTGTTCAATTTTTTTCCAAATTTCATTATTGGCGTCTATATATTCTGAAGGCCCAAATACTCCAAAGGGCCAATATTCCGAAGGCCCAACACTCCGAAGGTTTGATACTCCGAAGTTCAGATACTCTGAAGACCCAATGGTCCGAAAGTCCACTACTTCGAGGTACAGATATTCCGATGGACCAATACTCCGAAGGCCGATACTCTGGGGGCCTATTACACGGAATGCACAACACTCCGAAGGCTTTGTAGACCGGAGGCCCAATAGTCCGAAAACATAATACTCCGAAGCCCAATAGTCGACGGCCCAATATCCCTGCGTGCGTGATGTAGACTTGAAGGCCACAGTATCTTCTACTCATCTACAGCGCCTACTGGGCATAAACTGAGTAAATTCCATTCTGAAACAAACAGAACACGGGTTACAAAGTTCAGAAGCAGGAAGGGCACGCAAAGACTCAATTTAAGGAGTGTATTTCCGCGAAGAGGTCATTTCCAGGTATCTTTCTCAGTTGGAAGTACACAGGGGCAAATCTAATTATATTCAGAAAATTAAAGTGGGTTATTCTCTCACTGAATCTTCTACTGAAATTCCCAGGCTTTTCTTTCTTTCATTTCGGTTTTGTTCTCGGAAGAGTTGACCGTATCGTCGTAGATGAATTTTTTAACTGATTTCCGGCAGTTGTCATCCACCGACGCTGAAGCCTTGGAGGATGATATTACGGTAAATGAGATTGAAAAGGCTTTCTCCGATCTTTCCAGAAATAAAGCACCAGAATCGGACGTATTAACTACTGGATTTCATAAGACATTTTGCGCTGTTTTGGTACCGTGGCTTTTACGGCTTTATACACGTACACCTTGGGTCCACAAGTTGACCTCTTTGCTACGATTGTCCTTTATTATCTTGTTTCTGAAGGATGCTGCTCATACTGAGCTAGTTTCTAATTATCGCCCTATTAGTCTACTTAATTGTGATTACAAAAGTCTCAGTAAAATTCTACTAATAGGTTAAAGAATGTGATGGGTTCTATTAGTTACGCCGTGTCTGATCACGTGGTAACGAATTTATCTATTGACTTTCCGTTTTAGAAGTACAATCTATTTCATGTTTGAACACACACAGCATGAGATCTTTTATCTTCCATTGTTGAGCCATACAGGTCTCTGTGGAATTTTTGTGCAAAAGAGTTTTTGTGAAAATATGACGATATGACCAGTATAAAAAAATTATTATGTATGGACAATTTGTAGATTTCGGAACGAGGCTTCCACTGGGTATGGGAAATTTGTCAGTGGCTGGGCGGACGTATCGTGGGTTTCAATGAATATGGTCTCATACCACGTATCTGTCAACCAATCAAATCAAAAAATTCACTTTAGTCAATAGATAACGGGCCGTACCATGTTTGATAACATCCATTTATTACGGAATATTTTTTGACAACGCTGAGCGTAAGAACTTGGCCTGTTCCTTAATTGTTTTAGATCAGGCCAAGGCTTTTGATCGGGCTAGTCGCCTATATTTGTTCCAAACCTTAAAAACATTCGGGTTTGGAGATCGTGTTCTCCAATGGATAGAATTGTTATATCGCGATATATCATCTAGTATACTTGTCAATGGCTTACCTTCCGAGCCTTTCTCTGTAGCTAGATCGGTACGTCAGGGTTGCAGTTTATCTCCTTTATTATATCATCTATGCCTGAAGCCCTTTGCTGTGTGGGTACGGAAGAACCCAGATATCAAGAGCTTGACTATCCCCAGTACCTTTGAAGAGGTATAGTGAAGTGTATTGAATTCTGAGCGCGCGATTGAACGATTCCTGTATTTGAGTCGCCATTTTGATCATGTCTCCTGTTCCAAACTTGACCTTACAAACAAAAGGTATGTTTTTGGGAAATGTCGTTCTCGCTCTGATCATCCATTTGGTATTTCGTGGCTTGACTATCTGCAAATTCTTGGGATTCGCTTTGGATTGTCGCTTACATAGATGATCATTTTCATTCACTTTAAACCAAAATAAAGTCTTTCGACTTTTTTAAAGGTCGTGATCTTTCCCTCTTTGGGTGGGTAAGTGTTGGAAATTGCTATCTTGTTAGCAAATTGTGGTATGTATGCTCTGTTGTTCCAATGGGCGTGCATTACCAAAGGTTGCTGAAACAAGCAATTTTGCGTTTTGTCTGGAACGGCACGTGTGGGCTCCTTGCCCGTTCTGCTATGCATCTGCCTAAATGTGATGGCGGTACTGGTATTGTTCATATACTTACCAAAATTAAGGCGCTTAGGCTCTCTCATCTTCGAGCCCTTCTTAATCCCGAATGCTTTGCTAAGTTGAAACCGTTTTCCAATAAAATGTTACAAAACTCTCTACATTCAGACACAGGGCATTTTAACTCACTGTGAGGGGGATATGGGAACATGAATATGACATTTTAAGCCAAACAAATTCCGAATTGAAGAACACTAAATTCATTTTTTCCAAACATGGATCCAAGTAAACTACGGGAAGCATTATTTGGATGAAGGGCAAATTCCATTAAATTATACCATAACATAGACCAAAGCTCAAACACTGACAAAAAGTATATGGATATCTGTTCACTTTATATGTATGTTAATAAACACAGAGAATTTCCAGTAGGTCGTCCAAAATACCCACAAAGGAAAACATAGATACACATAATTTAAGACAGAATAGGGGCCGCATTCAATGTAAAGTTTTACCTCAACAAAATCTTCACATGGCAGTTTTACCAATTCACTGTAACAAGACATAGTATTTACACTTTGCAATACATGCGCAGAACAGGAAAATAATCACTGTGAACACAAAACAGAACAACGCCGTCATGTAGGTAATTGAACAACTGTAGAACTTTCCAAAGCATAGGGTATGAGTTACAAAATACTTGACGCTTATCAGACTTGGCACTGTGGAGAATGGTCTGCAGACATTTACAAACATGACGTGAATAAATATTTGAAAATGAAACAGGGAGCCAGTGGGTATCCAGACTGGGTGAAAACTGAAACAGATAAAGACAATTAAAAAAGATTATGCAGAAACTAAAAACATAAATTTACAAGATATAGAAAAAATTCAGGAAATGGACCATTTGCAAAAAACATGTTAAACTGTTTATGAGGGAAAAATGCACAAAACAGTATCAAAACTAAAACAGAATGGATACAAAATTCATCCGAATATTTTGACTTGATACAGGACCCAACTATCAATGTTAAAAATGTAGAACTATTTGAGCATGATCAATGTATTTTAGTGAATTACACAGATACAAAAGAAATGTATGAGCCACACTCTTCAGCTAATGTTTTTATAGCTTCTTTTGTCACAGCATATGCACGTTTGGAATTCTACAAAGTTATAGGACGATTAGGAAAATGGGTTTTATATTTTGATACAGATAGTTGCATTTATATATACTGAGTCAAAAAAGAAAGTATAATAGAAACAAATGTGAAAAACAGCATAAAGAATGAAATATAATAATTCTAATGTTGCATGTTTAAGGACAAGAAGTCGTGCAAAGAGTTTAATGACATGTTGTTGTTCTTCACTCAACCATATACAATTTTGCTACGGACTTCAAAATAGCACGCGCTACCCGCGAATGTCAAATTGAATGGGTGACCGACGATTTATTTTGTGTTATGTTGTGCTAGAGAGCCTTGGTTATTGGGAAAACTGGCTAGTTTTTGTCTTCCGACATTTTAGAAAATGCCAAGGTTAACCAAAAATCAGAGGTTGTGTGCCATTGGTATGCATGAGGCTGGGATAACTCCAGATTAGCTGGGCATCCGAAGTAAGCGTCCATACCACTGACCAATCCTTATCCAACGCCATCGTACCTTCAGAATGGAATGGGTACGTCGGTGTGTTCGCTGGACTCAGAAGCGTTGGAGCACAGTTCTGTTTAGTGATAAATCACGATTTTGTCTACCGCGCGCTGATAGTGGGGTAAGAGTGTATCGCTTACGAGGAGAACGGTTTTCTGATGCAGGCGTGGGGGAACGACGCGACCGTTTCGGTGGAGATAGTGTAATGGTTTGGGCAGGAATTCCTTGCAGCATCGAACGCAGTTGATTTTCATCGATGGTAATCTGAATGGACCGCGATATAGGTGCGAAACTCTTAACGCTGTTGTTGTTTAACGCTGACGTCGGATTGCAGTTATTCTAACAAGTTAATGACTGATGTCACGTGGCGCGTATCTGTCATGACTTTCCTGAGCAGCAGAGCATCGAACTTCTTCCCTGGCGCTCACTTTCTCCAGATTTGTCGCCAATTGAGCATCTTTGAGATCAGTTGGACCGTTGGGTACGACTTCATGATCTTCAGATGTTTGACGATTTACGTAATGTTCTAAGGCAGAAGTGGAACGCAATACCACAGGATGACATCCAGAAACTTATCAGGTCCATGCGCCGTCGATGTCTTGCCATTTAAGAGGCAAACGGTGGACACACACGCTATTGGCTGCATGTGTTAACTTTTCATTTCACCTCATGTCTATATTGCGACGTCTTGGCGTGACGCTGGCAACAGTAAGAACATAAAATTATGCTAATTCATACAACTAGACTCGAAATATGAGTTTATAATAATTTGTTTGGGATTAAAGTCGAAAATACTCGACTTCTCAAAGTTTATTATACTTTTTTGTTAGACTCAGTATACATAACGCATCACTTTGGACTCCAACAATTATAAACAGTAGGTTAGGTCAATGGGCAGATGAACATCCAGATACAAAAATCATTGAATATGTAGGTTTAGGTCCTAAAAATTATGGTTATAAATACATTAAAGATGGACAAATACATATTTCATGTAAAGTCAAAGGAATTACATTAGATTTCAACACATTACAAAAGGCCAATTTTGAAAGTATGGTTGAATGTGTGCAAGCTAGACATAATTGCAAGATAAAGACTGAATAAACAGATAGAATTAAATGTAACAGGAAGAGACAAGTCACAAATGAAACACAAACCAAAACATTTCGATCTGTATACACAAAACGTTTTGTGGTAAATAAATATGATACATGTCCATGCGGGTTTAAGGTACAGTTAAAACTAGAAGTCCTGTCCTGAAATGCGCACAAATAGCACGTCCATTTGCGCGTTAGTCTACGCGTTATGACGATGGAAAGGCTTTCAAATTCTGCACATACGGCCTGTGCACAAGCAAAGTTTCAGCCAATGGACCTCCGGGTAACCCGGAGGTCCATTGGCTGCAACTTTGCTTGTGTTTGCTATGGGTAACAAGGAGAACCTGCCATGCTTTTGGTATCATTCGATATAGCAATTCCTACGCGCAATTAAGCCTACATAAGCGCACAGTTCGTGACAGGACTTCTAGTTTTAACTGTACAAATAGACCCCACCTGTGATGTCAAGGGAACATTTTTCTTTCAATCATGGACCAGGCAAGATGTCTTTTAGAAAATAAGATCTCACATGAGGCATTATTATATGCTTTTTAACTTATTACTCAGACACCAAACAATAACAAAAGGTGTTATTCAAAACCAGTTAGAAACAACAGAACTGTTTATTCAATTTTGTAATAAATTATACATTATGAATGCTTTTTACAAAGACAACTTACAAAATATTTGGACAAGAGTTATGTGGGATTTCAGTATATATGATGAACAAATCATTGATTATTTATATAAACAATGTGTGCCACGAATTGACCAAAGAATAGATTCTTCAGAAAAAAATATTTGAGTCCAAAGCACCTTTAAAAAGAGTACCTTGTCATCGATTTGAAGGAGCCATTAAAGAAAGTAGTATATAAGTTAGTGATAGAAAGCTTTTTCACAAAAACAATTGTGTCATCAAGTGAATGTTTATTGTTTCAACATCTCTGTAATATTTTCTTCTCAGGATATAGTGGTTCAGGGAAAACAGAGTTTTTTTTAAAAAACTGATTGATATGAAACATGATTTATTTCAAGTTGTACCTCACAAAATCAGTTGGTGTTATAATGAATTGAAAAAGACATATACTTTACTTAAAGAAAGCAAAGACATCAAATTCATTAAAGGTTTTCACGGCGATGAATTTGACATTGTTAATGATGTCACAATACCACATTTTGTAATTTTCGATGACGGAAATAAAGATGAAGAAAAAATCAAATTATGGTTCACTCGAAAGGGACATCATCAAAATACAAGTGTTATTTACATTACACAAAATATGGATTAATAATCTAAATCTAGTCGTACCATAAGTTTAAAAGCACATTAGATGATTGTATTTCAAAATACAAGAGATACAGGAGAAATTAAAGTATTGGCTAATCAAGTTTAATTACCACATTTAATTACAGCTTATCAAGATGCAACAGGCAGTGAACATGGTTATTTATTAATTGATTTTCATCATAGAACTCCTGATTCATTGAGATTAAGAACTGATATTTTTCATCCTGGGGTAACACAAGATGAATGTGGACCCATAATTTATACAAAACTATAAAAAGGGCAATGTTGTGAGATTTGTGTCACTTCTTTAAAATATGTTAACAAGTACACATCATCATGGTATCTTTCATACATTCTTTGGAAAAACTTAATCACCAGAAAAAACAATTTAAAGGAGAAAAATTACTTAAGAAAGGGTTTAAGAAAATTTTAAAATGCTTTACATTAACAAGTAGAATGATACTTAATAAGAAAGTTAAATTGCCAAAACAAACTGTAACTTATTTGGTTAAACATAAACACGATCTTGAACAACTTGCAAGTCCAAGAGAAGATCTTTCAACAAAACGAAACATTATTTTAAAACCAGGTGGTGGTGGGTTTTTCTGGTGCTGTTAAATCCACGAGTGGTGTTATTATTCGTAATTTAATTTGATGGGATGGTTAAAAAACAATTAGAAACTTTCAATCAACATTACAGGAGAAGAAAACACATAAAAGAAAGTCACAACATCAAATCATTCATCAAATTATAGAGACATAAAAACTCAATGGAAGGTAGGATCTAAATACACATACACAAATTTTGAAAAAGCATTACTTGGGAAAAATCTTCAAAAACAAAAAAAATGTATCACCACTTAAGTCAACACGTGAAGTGTCAATAACAAAAGATGATGTAAAAATGTAAACCATGAATCAAGGCATTCTGTACAAAATACAGAGTACATACCATTAATAGAAAAGATTCCCACAATGGCACGTATTACAGCTTTAAATTTCCCAAAACCTATTCGTGAAATAAGATCTTACTTTAAGTGAAATGTTTTAATAAATAAAGCCATTAAGTTCACTCTTCCCACTTATATAAATACCAATACATCTTATTTGTTTCATTTCATCCATAGATACTGACAGAGAAGGATGGTGAGACATAAATGAAACAAAAAATTCCTTTAGTGAAAAAATATGGTGGTGAGTTATTGGCAATAAGTCAAACTCCTCCAGCATTTCAAAAAGAAATAATAAGAAATGCACCTAAAGAATTAATTAATTATTTGTCAGAATATTATCATAATCTTTTAAAAGGCAATGTACATCTAATTCCTAGTCATAAACAAAAAATCGTATCCAAAGCAAGAACAATTAAGAACACTGGCTAGGAAATCAATATCATTAACCTTTTACCCAACGAATCGCCCGCATCCGCCCGCATAATATGCAAATCAGCAGTTGAAAAAATATTATTTTTTAAAAAAGTCCAACAAAACCATATCATGTGACCCCTCGTTGGAACGAGCTCGTGGAGCTCGTTCCAACGAGGGGTCACATGATATGGCTTTGTTGTGAAATTAGTTGAAACCTTTTAAAAACTGATATTTAAAATAATAAATTTTGATATCATCAGCGTTGGGTAAAGGGTTAAAAAGTAAAAACAGATATTAAATCAAAAAGGTGTTTTTTACCATTACTTGGGTTACCTGCTCTAGTGGTTGTATTTTAAACAAATCGTGGTAATAAATTAATAAGTAAAATATGAAGAAATTGGCTATTGTACCTTCTTATATGTTAGAAGATAAGTAGTGGTTTAGAAATTAAAAGCAATCAGAAATCCAAGAAAACTTGGAGATATGTTTAAAACATTTGATGTATCATTTCATCTTGGGTATTCACCTCGACAATCCCGTGTAAAAATAGTAGGAAATGTTATTGGAAAGGTTGGTATTGAAATGACACCAAGTTTATTACAAAAAATATTTTTTCCTGTCATTTTCCCAGCACCTCAAGAGCTGCATTAAAATATAATCTGGATTTAAATGTTGATTTCAGTCAGCTTTTTGTTTATTCTGACATTGCAGATTATACATTTGTAGGAGACACTGAAGCACCTATTTTACGTGTGATTCCTTTTGAATCACGAAACAACTGTCAACACATTCACAAATAATTTGATAATGTACATAATGTACCAGATAAGTATAGATATAAATGGAAGCACTGGTAAACCTATTCAGTTTGTCGGTGGTAAGACTGTAGTAAAGTTGCTTTTTAGAGAGTGCAACAAATTACATTTATAAAAAATGATGCCTGTATATCGAGGTATACCACGTCAATATAGGTATGGATTAAGTTCTATTTTTCAGAAAGCATTGAGAATAGCTGTACCATTTGTAAAACGCATAGAAAAAAGGTATTACAGACTTTAAAAAGAGTTTTGAAGCATGGTATACAGATGGCAAAATAACTTTTAGGAAAACGTAAAGCTCCTAAAGAATTTTTATTCTCTCATGCAAAAGATCTTTTGAAATCAGTGAGTAAATCTGCTTTAGGTATAAGAAGACCAAAACGAAAAGCAGTAGGTCATTCTTAGAAAATTTCCCAAAGATGAAGAAGTACAGAGCTCCTGTAAAACGAATTTCAAGACCACTAGAATTTTTAATTTCAAGACAAACAACCACGTGGTTAGATCTTGCAGCATCTAAACTTGGAGTTCAATTTAAAATAACAAAACAAGATGGGAGTGTTTTGACTCCAGATGCCCAAATTGCTCCCATTAATAATCTTTCTCATAGTATGTTTAGCAAATTTGATGTCACATTGAATAGCAATCTTATCACCACCAATACAGATCTCTATCCTTATTGAGGATTAATAGAGAATTTTCTTAGTTATTCAAAAGATGTGAAAAAAATCACAATTGGCTACAAGTGAAATGTGGTATTCAGATATTCTTGGAACACATACTGAAACTACAAAAAGCGCATCTAACAAAGGTTGATTGAACGTGCAAAATTAATTGCTACTACTAAATATGGACAGTTAAGAAGGAAATTACACTTAGATTTATGTGTGCAAGAAAACTATTTACCAAATGGAGTTGTGATGAGAAACAAATTGCATCGTACACCATCTAACGTTTGCCTAATTGGTGCTGAACATGGAAAAATTGAAATTGAAAAAGCTATTTTTTAAAATACCAGCATTAGTTTTGATTCAAAAATGTTCAAATGATCTTAATGCACAAATAGATCATTCAAGTTACAAAATGCCCATAAGGCGTGCTGCAATTTAAAACATTTACTAAAGTGATTTTAGTGCTGTGTGTGAAATGTTCTGTATATTTGCTTTAGATCATCTTGCAAAAGGATATGATTTAGATACAGTTCGTATGATCAAATTCCATCCAAGACATTTCCAAGCATACGACACAGATGCTCTACGTTGGTTTGAACAAAAGTATAGACAATATTTAAAATGACTGAAAAGGAATAAAAAATCAGGTATCAAAACAAATCTCCAAAAATAATTTTCCATTATACTTTTTTTGTTATCTCTCAAGTTTTTGGTAGATAGTAAAAGTCATCCATCTATTACATAAAGTCATCCATCTATTACATAAATAAAGGAGTTTTTAGTTCGTTCTTATTTGTTGTTTCATGCAGACAGTAAATGAGAGACTGAATACTTTCATTCACTTTTTTTTCAAGTGGGTTTCAATGATTGTTAAACTCAGATCTCGATGTAAATATGTTCAGTCCATGACAATGTATTGAATTAACTTTACATACACGGAGGATACCTAATGTGTTCTTGTGAATACCAGGATTAATCTCATTCGTGAGCGAGAGAATTTGTATTTTCACTCGCAGCTGCGAGTGAAAATACAAATTCTCTCACTCACGAATGAGATTAATCCCGGTATTCACAAGAAAACATTAGATTTGCTTTTTATTATACCCCTTTCATTTGAAGCTTCAACTGTAACGATCCAAACCGACGCCCATACCACACAAGAAATACGTTTACACAATCAGCCGATCGCTGTTTCCGCTGACACAGATCACATCTTTTTATACTCACTAGTGGAGCGAGAACAACTTTTGTTTTGCGCTTGTGGAAATTAAAATTTGTAAATTTCAAGTTCACACGAAATGTTAATCACCGAGGTGTTTGATCTCACTAGTGAGGTGAGAACGCAATTTATTTTTTACCGATTCCTATTATAATTAGACGTTAGGAGTGTAATAATTTTTGTTATTTGTTAAAACTGCTGTGTTAGGATAGACCTACAATTCTTTGTTATCACTTCCCTCTATTACTGCGAGTGCTAGGATAATATTGTATGCATCTATATCACGTTTAATATTTTGAAAAAAACCTCTTTTCAAAATCGGAAAAGTTGATAGACAATCATATAATCATAAAAATTTACACCTAAAACAACTGACAAAGTCATTTCGACCACAACGCGTGCTATCAAGTTTTTTTCATTTTGTTTTTTTTTTCTAAAAAGCAAAGAAGTAGAAACAAGATATCCTAAAACAGTTTGGCATAAATAGTGTCACGAGTCACTTGTATGCATCTCTATCAAATTTAACATTTTTTTAAAAAGTCGTTTAATCATACATATTTAAAACAATTGCCACTGAGAGTTTGGCCACAATGCGTACCATCAAGTTTTTTCATTTTGTTTTTTCTTCTTAGCTTTTCTAAAAAAGCAGAGAAGTAGAAGCAAGATATCCTAAAACTAGTATTTCATAAATGTTACAATTATGCCAGAGTGTATCAACGGTTGTCTATGAGGAATGCAGTGTTAAAAGGCAGTCCCACTCTGGCGTAATTGCATCATTTTATGCCATACTGTGAAATTTCCATTGACGGCCCCGGATGTACTCTACCTTAAAATGTCTGGCGTAAATTTTTTAACACTGAATTTCCCATTGACCGGCTGGTCAATGGGAAATTCAGTGTTAAAAACATTACGCCAGAGGCTTTACGCCATATTACATCCAAGATCGTCTATAGAAATTTCAATGTTAATAATTTTACACCACAGTGGCATACCTTACTACTCCAGTCAAGTTTTGCCTGTCTTTCAATAGGACATTGTGGAGATTCGAAAATTCGATTCGATGTCGACATGGAATAGGTTTTCGTATTCGTCTATTTTCGAGTCGGGTGACTTTTATTTTATTACGAAGAGACGATGACAAATAAATGTCTTCTTCTGGCATAATTAAGCCGCAGAAATGAAAGAATAGTTGCTGATTGTGTTTTCAGTTCAGTCAGCTGAAAGGCAGGATCGTCTGCCTAACATGTTACATTGGAATCGCGTGCTCCACTTTTTAAGTACTGCTGTAGCAATGTTACTTGTAACTTCTGCACTCGACTACTAATGCGCAGACTGCAAGTGTTTGCATGGTAAATATGTAATTTGGTAAAATAATCTTTTAACCCTTTACTCAACGCAGCAGCCTAAACCGACCAGCGCTATTCACTAAAATCACTATTCATTTTTCATTATTTTTTAATTTATTGTCTCAAAAACATCGTTTGTGACCCTTCATTGGAACGATCTCCCTAAGCTCGTTCCAATAAGGGTCATAAGGCTATGTTTCGGACGCAAAAATAATTGTTCAAGAATTTCATGTGCAAGTATCGTCTGCCTTTCGATTTGAGTAAAGGGTTAAAAAAATTCATCGCCGAAGTCAACGCTATATTTGATGGAAATTCCGATTCGTAGTGTCCCACCTTTCAGGCGAAACTTGTCTAGAAAGACCTGCTCAAATTTATGGAATCTTCCTACGCACTTTAACTGCCAGAGCACCTTCTGAATTATTCACGGGTTAGTTAACTTAAGGGAACAACTGGGAAAGACAATGAAAAAGACTGCCAGATGTGTTATCTAGGCGAAGTGGAGACCCTGGGACACTTTCTATTGGAATGCCCAAAATACCAGTCCAACAGAATAAGATTCACTGGGAGATGATGGAGAAGTGGGATGGGAGAATGAAGTGGTAGGTGACACAAAGGAAACGGTTAGTATACTTATAGGAGAGATTGGGAAGAATGGGGTACGGGATATCATCAAGCAGTTCGCCTGTGTTGGGAGGGGAGGTGAGGCGTGGCGATAAGGAGGCATTTGAGAACACAGGGCTAATTGAGGCCTTCTCACCTGAGAATCGCGACAAATCAGCGGCCAGTCAAAGTATTATTATTCTTCTTAGGTCAATCGACTTCACCTTTGTAGGTTTTCCAAATGGCTTTGTAGGTGTTTAAATTTAGAGTGACCATATTTATAGAACTTTCGTCATTTGTATCAGCTGTGTGTCTATCCTCAGCTGATCAATTTGTTCTGTGTAGGTAGATTGTGAAATACAACTACATTTGGCATAGAAACGAACGACAAACAAAAACAAAATTTCTTCTAATTGCAGCGTTTCCGTGTCGAAGAATTGTACCCTTGAAATCAATTTATCATCTATTTAGGAAAGGCGTCCCGCTCATGACTACTGGATTGTCATATATCTATAACTGGCGTTTTCATACAAAGAATATTTGAAACATAAAGATATATTTCCATAATAAAAATTGTGGTTTCGCCAAATTACCAACTGTTTTCTTTTCAAAATAGCGGCTTCCAGAGACATGGTGATGGGGGCGAACCGCACCCCACGGCGCCCTATCAGCTTCGGGTCGGAATTGGATAGCACTTCCACGCTAAACCACACTCATTCTATTGGTTATAATTCACAATATGGAGGCAACCCCCCCCCCCCCCACTAACGGATTCATTTGTATAAGTTCATCGTCGTAACCAACTCCCCCTGCGTCTATCTCTCCTTGCTATTTTAATTTCAAATTTTGGCAACAGTTAGAAGTATAGAAGGAATCAGGTGGTTAGTGCTCATCTAACTCCCTATGACATTCAAGAACACAGTTCGAGTGTAGTACACAGTCCGTAATGTGTTCTCGGTACAAAACCAAGAAACTTTTCCACTTTTATTGTACGCTAAACGATAGATTATGTTCTTTTAATTGCAGCGTTTCCGTGTCGAAGAATTGTACCCGAGAAAGCAAATTAACGCTGAACAGAATAGTGATAGTTGGTGTAAAATATCTTATTGTTTTATCAACACAAAACAGGACGGTTCTTTTGTTGGGATGAGAATGCATTTCTCATCATCAAACTTTTGAGGGTTCTTCTTCGCGATTAAGTTCTTAATTAACGGGAACAAATCAACTGAGTGTGCCACTTAATATGGTACTAGCTTTTTCATCTAACACTTACCACTATTAATGTCATCATTATTTCGCTGTTTTGAAGCGTCACAAACATTTTTCCGTTTCACATGAATAATAAATGAACTGTTTCGGAGTCATTTTTTATCTTTTGTCTTATTTTTTAATTTTAGTTGTTACACTTTAGATTCCAGACTCCTGATTATTCAAAGATTTCGTTGTGTCGAAACTGTGAAAATGCAGAGATATTACAAGAACCTGCTTTAGAACAACAGATCACAGTAGTGGCTCATTTTATTAATTTCTGCTATTCTTTGTTTCCGTGGGAGGCACGGTGGCGATGTGTTCTAAGGCGTATTGCACGTCGATGGTGCACTTGTCTTCAACCAATACTAACCCTGCTTATGCGGAGTTAGTACGTTGGGGATTCTGAGAGTTGTTCGTTGTTGTTCGGTGGTTTTCTCTGGGTATTCCGGCTTCCTCCGCCCGTAAAACTGTCTTGGCTGTCGAAAGTGTCGTTAAACCTCAATAAATAAATAAATAAATAAATAAATAAATTCTTTCTTCAACACTTTGCAGGACAGAACGTCAATGAACCGTACACGTCTGTTTCTTAAAATTATGATAATCAGCACGTTACAATTTATTTTTATGATATTACTCGTTATAACATAAAATGTATAACAGAAATATAACATTACCAATAGAAGTAGTATTAATGAAACCTTATCCCTTCACTCAATACAACTTTCCTGGAAAAAAATTAAAATGTCCTTAATGTGTTTCATAAAACTATGCAAATATGCGTCGCCTCGGAATGACGCAGATATTTGCATAAACTTCATTCGGATTGTTCGATTTGATTGATTAATACACTCTAAGATCAGTTGGGTTAAACAGCAACCTGAACCCAGTTGGGTTCATATTCACTCACTCCAGTTGATTTGGGTTAATTTTTAATCCGACTGATTCTAGAGCGTAGATTACAGTTTTTTAGTCGAGTTGTGACGAAGTCAAACTCGACTTATAGTTTGGTGAATGGCGGGCGGGCGGGCGGGCGGGAGGGCGGGCGGGCGGGCGGGCGGGCGGGCGGGCGGGCGGGCGGGCGGGCGGGCGTAAACAATTGGTTTCCGGATGATAACTTGATAGTGGTTCAACTCACATTCATTAAACTTCATACATAGGTTGGTCTTGGTGGGAGGAAGAACCCTATTGATTTTGGGCATGCTACGTCGAAGGTCAAGGTCACAGTGACCTTGAACATAGTAAATCTTAAACAATTGGTTTCCGGATGATAACTTGATAATGGTTCAACTCACATTCATGAAACTTCATAGGTAGATTGGCCTTGGTGAGGGGAAGAACCCTATTGATTTTGGACTCGCTACGTCAAAGGTCAAGGTCACAGTGACCTTTAACATAGTATATCGCAACAATTGGTTTCCGGATGATAACTTGATAGTGGTTCAACCTAGAGTCATGAAACTTCATAGGTGTGTTGGCCTTGGTGCGAGGAAGAACCCTATTGATCTTGGACTCACCAGGTCAAAGGTCAAGGTCACAGTGACCTTGAACATAGTATATCGCAACAATTGGTTTCCGGATGATAACTTGATAGTGGTTCAACCTAGAGTCATGAAACTTTATAGGTGTGTTGGCCTTGGTGCGGGGAAGAACCCTATTGATCTTGGACTCACCAGGTCAAAGGTCAAGGTCACAGTGACCTTGAACATAGTATATCGCAACAATTGGTTTCCGGATGATAACTTGATAGTGGTTCAACCTAGAGTCATGAAACTTCATAGGTATGTTGGCCTTGGTGCGAGGAAGAACCCTATTGATCTTGGACTCACCAGGTCAAAGCTCAAGGTCACAGTGACCTTGAACATAGTATATCGCAACAATTGGTTTCCGGATGATAACTTGATAGTGGTTCAACCTAGAGCCATGAAACTTTACAGGCGTGTTGGCCTTGGTGCGAGGAAGAACCCTATTGATGTTGGACTCACCAGGTCAAAGGTCAAGGTCACAGTGACCTTGAACATAGCATATCGCAACAATTGGTTTCCGGATGAGAACTTGATAGTGGTTCAACCTAGAGTCATGAAACTTCATAGGTGTGTTGGCCTTGGTGCGAGGAAGAACCCTATTGACCTTGGACTCGCCAGGTCAAAGGTCAAGGTCACAACTCGACATTGGATCTGTGATCCTGAGCGGCATTTTTTTTATTATATATGAGTAAAAATAAAATATTTATAAAATAGAGGGGAGGGGGAAGACTCCGGGGAATCTTTTGTCCGGTCCACTTAAAATCAAGGGAATCTATTTTGCCCGGGTACCTTTGTCAGGGGAACTCTTGTCCGGGGGATCTTTATCTTGAGGCTGCCTACATAAGGTGCCGCGTTTGTCCAATAGTTTTGAGTGAGAAGATTCAAATCTTAGACGCTGGTTGGAGCTGGAACCTCAAAATGTTTCGACATGTTGAGGCGGAAGTGAAAATTGTCCGACAATGTTTCTTTGTTACTGACGCCTGTACAAACTTGAAATCTAAATCAGTATACATCTTTAAAACAATAATAAACGAAGCAAATAAATTATTATTATTATTATTATTATTATTATTATTATTATTATTCTAATCCTTTACCTAATTAATTAATGTTAATTTATTTTTTTCCGGGTTTGTCACATAATTTCAACCAAACCGTATCAAGTGACCGGTCACTAGAACGAGCTCGTCACATGATACAGTTTGGCTGTCATTTTCATTTTACACATTTGTTCCACTGCTCAGTTTAGAAATTATGCCGGCGGACGCGGCCGACATGTAAGATAAAGGGTTGGAACATGACATTCATTGAACGAAATTAATCCTATATATTAATAATTCATCATATACCTTCTCTGTTTTCTCGGTTTATTACCGTTTCATATTTTCAATAAATATTAATTAGT
Organism: Pictodentalium vernedei; assembly: GCA_031216915.1. Classification (NCBI taxonomy): domain Eukaryota; kingdom Metazoa; phylum Mollusca; class Scaphopoda; order Dentaliida; family Dentaliidae; genus Pictodentalium; species Pictodentalium vernedei. The sequence continues at coordinate 56,251,546 of CM062297.1, forward strand.
GCTTCGTAACACCTTCAGTTGATTTGATTGGTCAATTTCAAAAGAACGCTTTCTGGTCGGGTATCACCAAAACGATTGGTGTCAAATTCATGCGGTTATGACGTAGGCCTGCGTGCAGCCAAATGCATTACTTTCAAGTGTGAAATTTCACTCTTGAACCATTTGTTTTTATTCAAAAGATGTGTTTTGGTAACTATGGTGTCATATGATAAACAGAATATGAAATTCGTGATTTGGTCACTTGATATTATAAGTTGTTATTAATAGTAACGTACTTATTATGCACGGCATGCTAAAATGTCATTGGGGAAGTTAACTCAACGAATAGTTAAATGATGCGCACTTCTCGAAAAATGTAAACAAAGCAGACGATGTTTTCATACGCAACAAGCGGAGTAATTTTGCTTCCGCATTCTAATAAATCACTGGTGACTTGTTCTATAACCGTCAATGTTTTGGGCAGGTTCGGCATTTTATTATAACAGTTCCATTCAATCGAGTGCAATGTTTATACGACGGAGCTATTTTATGTGGTGGGTCTTCTGTACGACTGCGCTGCAGCATGTACGTATGTGTAAATTAAAAGCTGAGGCGTGTGGATATAATGATAAAACAAAATGGCTGACGGGCACCTAATATTAAGTTAATATTGGATACTTTTCAGCCACCCTGAACCTAATATTCGGAGTCTATGTCTCTTAGTAACTTCATTTGATTGGATAAACAAATTTACTAGCATAATAATTATGAAACTCGTCCACGAATTTCCCGTTTTGCCTCGTCACATTCTCCGCAAAACGGAAAATCTTAGACTCGTTTCATAAATATCGAGTGACCAAAAATACTCATTCCATATCATCTATTTACGAAAGGCTTTCCGCGCATGGCTACTGGATTGTCATATATCTATAATTAGCGTTTTCAAACAAAGAATATTTGAAACATAAAGATATTTTTGCATAAAAATGGACAACTGTTTCTTTTTCAAATTAGCGGCTTGCAGAGACATGGCGATGGGGGCGAACCGCATCGGGCCTAAATTGGATAGTACTGTCACGCTATACCACACTCATTCTAATGGTTACAATACACAATATGGAGGAAAAACGCCCCTAACGGATTCATTAGAATTTGTATAAGTTCATCATCGTGACCAACTCCCCCCACATTTATCCCTCCCTCCTATTTTAATTTCGAATTTTGGCAACAGTTAGAAGTATAGAAGGGATCAGGTGGTTAGTGCTCATCTAACTCCTTATGACATCCAAGAACACATCTTTGAGCGTAGTACCCAACAGTCAGTAATGTTTTTTCGGTACAAAACCAAGGGAATTTTCCAGTTTTATTGTACGCTAAACGACAGAAATCGTATCTCCCAGTGTGAGGATATAGAACTTTTCACTTTCACGGTATCAATCAAAATGGCAGCTTTCAAAGAGTCACTTCAAGGTGAATACGAGTCAAATTATCACTGGAACTGAGCAATTTGTTCTAAAAACGTATAGTGAAAAGAAAATCTCGTGTTTTTAAGTGGATACCCATCATTTTCAGCAATAATTCAACACGTATTCACCTTAAATTGATGCATGAACCCGCTAGTCCAAACATGGCCTGAAGGTCCGTAATATAAGTTTTTGGTTTGGTACGTCCTTTGAAAGGACGTACCAAACTAAAAACTTATATTACGGACTTTCAGGCCATGTTTGGTCTAAAAACCCACCAGCTGAATCAGATTGCAAGACGCTATCTGTTCTGAGTCTCGACCAAATCACTCCCGCGTATCAATGGTTCAATGCGCTGTTTACTTTCCTGTATCAATTCGTGGCTGAGACGGGTGGAATTATCAGATTCTTATACAAAGCGTATGACAAAAAGAAAATCTAGTGTGTTTGAGTTGATACCGAAAATTATCTCACTTGTGACCGAGATAAATGGTTAAACGCTCGCGAAAAATAAACATTTGTCTCGGTCACTCATGAGATAATTTTCGGTATCCACTCAAAAACATTAGATATCCTCTATATATCTCACTATGTCAGTGTCTATATCACCTTGAAGTGTGATCTATTGATTTTTAAGTTACTTGCTAATATTTGTGCCCCGTATCTGTAGAGAACACTTTGATCTTCTGTCAATTATACTAAAATGGAAGGATCGAAACAGATTAACTGTTAGCCTTTACAGTAAATTGGTGTCAGGGATAGGGTTCATATAGTCATCATTGCTTGTTCACAGTTTCATTTTTGTTCACGTCATATGGTTATCTCATGGCAGAGCCATTTCTCCTATACGCTGCTCCTCCCCTATCCATTATACTTTATTGGAACAGTTTTTGAAACAAAAGTAATCTTTTTTTCACTTTTATTCTGAGAAATATGGAAAGGTTACTTCTCATTTTCACGAGAATACATTTTTTCCTTCCAGAGTTCATTTTGTCAGTCTGTTAATATATTAATACAAGAAGATGGCAGTTTGTGGAATACTTTTGAATAAATCTGTTGTTTGATGACATATACAAAGAAATGATTAAATGGACACATAATATTTTTTAACTCAAACAAACAGGGTGGATTAATTGTAATGTTAATTGACCAGGCAAAGGGCATTGGGATTCAAACTGAATATTTCAAATCAATTTGAAAATTGATTTTTTTTTTAATTTGAACAAAAAAGTACAACTATTTTTATCAGTTTTGGCAAAACTTTTAATTAATATTCTTCATGATTAATGTTGAGGGACATTTTTTGATATGTCTTTAATGTTCGATCTACCAGTTTGAATAATGTGAATAATTTTACAACTAAAGCCACGTCAATTTGTGTATGAATTGAAAGTTTGGAGAAAATGTTATTTGAGGATTGTGGGATGGGATGCCAAGTGTTCATCAAACAGAGCCTTATTTAGAGGATAAGTGAGCACAATATGCTGGTCAAAGATACAGATGCTCCCAGGTGGAAGAAAAGGTTGTATCATTTGATTATTTGACATATTTCTAGTCAATCAGAGTTTCATCTATATGGGATGACAGTTTTAAGTGTACCAAGTTCTGCTGTTTGTATAGAATAAGTCTGTTTTAACCCACTATGGCAGAAACCGACTGAAGCCTTTTTCCACTTTGAAATACAATAAATCAAATTTGACATTCAGTTCCACTTGTCAACTATCCTCCAACCCACATATAGTCAATACAAATCTCAAGTTGTGCAGTTTCAGGCTTCAACCACTCCTGTCCAAATAAATTTGTTGAAAGTGTGGGTTTCGACATGCTGGAGTGCTAAAACATAAATAGAAGAGTGTTTTCTTTATTTTGGCTGGCGTGATTGTAAAATTAATATGAAATATCCTGTTTAACCCTTTACCCAACGCAGACGATATGAAAATTTATTATTTTAAATATCGTTTTTTAATTTTTTTCAAAAAATTTCAACAAAACCATATCATGTGGCCCCTCTTTGGAACGAGCTCGACGAGCTCGTTCCAAAGAGGGGTCATATGATATAGTTTTGTTGAAATTTTTCGAAAAATAATATTTTTTTCAGCTGCTGAATTTGCATATTAGGCGGGCGGATGCGGGCGATTCGTTGGGTAAAGGGTTAAGCCTGTGACTTAAATAAAATGATGTGTTATTGAGATGTACAGGGGGTTTGTAATCCATGTGGCAATTTGGGTTGTGCTCCTAGAATTCCTTATTAAAAAATATCTGTTTTCCTTCATTTATGAACAGAACTGCAGTTGCATTGTATATCCTTATTTGCTGAATACCTGTGGGTATTTTTTTTAATTTTATATTGGGGAAAACCTATCAACTTTAAAGTTGATTTGCACACAACATTTCAACAAGCACTACTTTGCATTTTCTAGATGTGAAAACTATTCCAGTGTAAGTACCTTCTGCCTTTCAAGTGGATGCATAAATTTGCATTCACTAAAGTTAACATTTTTTTACTTTCAGCTCCACTGGTGTCAAACGGCGGCCATTGTTTGGTCCACCAAGGGGCGCACTGCCCTCACAATGAGAGACTTTCAACAAAATATGGAAATATGCCTCAAAAATTGCATTTTCGTTGCTCTCTATGTCTTTGGTCATCAACTTATTATTGTTCTTACAAAGTACTCGCACAGGAATTAGCATCATTTTTATGTAATAGATGATATGCCATCTTTTGTAATAAATCAGCAACTACGGACACTCAACAGTTCTGAAGACTAGTAAGTTGAGTATATGTCAGTTAAAATAAGTAGATTTAGGTCTTTGGAATCATGTACCTCAGATTATTTTTTAGGCCTGATCGATGAACATTAATTCAGAAACACCATGTGGCTATAAACCATGCGATGAGCTAAAACTGGAGCACCGCATGAAGCTCTACAGACAGTGATTAGTAACATCAACATAAGTTATGACGTGGAGATAAGTCAGAAACCAAGAAAACCAATAGAACATTCAAACAATTTGAAGACTGGCGCACCATCGACCTGCATTACGCCTTAGTACACAGCACCATCGTATCCCATGTGGTCAATCGGCACTATGTGCCTTGTCTAAGGACACAACACAGTTATCCCTGGCAGGCATCGAACCGTAGACCCCTCGATTTGAAGATAAATGCCATAACTAATTAGTCACCGCGCCCTCGTTTTCCGTAATGGGCTGTTTGGTGGCGATAAAGAACATTCTATTTATATATAGTATGGCATGTCTGTTAGATTTCTGGACGACATTATTCATCTAAAGAAATTCCCCACTCTTTCCTGTGATCAATGCAGTCTCACACTTACTCGGACATTAGTTTTTAAGCACAGCAGTGTTAACAAATCTTTAGGCCCTCCTTCCACCCATGTACCAAAGAGGAATCTCAATAAAATATAATTTACATGTATTATAGTTAAGATAACCACTTCCCAGAAGTTTTTCTGAAACTCCATCTTCCATGATCAATCGAACGTAAACAAAATCACTGTCGATGGGGGCTAAACAAATTGACATTCTGATTTACGTGGAGCTGCTTTCCTCCAGTGAAAACGGCGAGTTGAATTATGTTCTCCCTTGGATTTCAACAAATCCAGTTTATCTTCAGTATCTGTAGAAACTGGACCAATGACGCGAAATAATGATTTTCATCTATTTACCATGATGGCCGAGGAGAGCCATACCGTATTTCATTTTTATTTTAATTTTCATATTTTGTATTTTTTAGTTTATTATTTCGTTTATTGCTCCAAAATTGATCTCAGTTTGAAGGGTGTCACCGCCTAGAAGGTCCCGGGAAGTCTCGATATTCGATCAGTGTTAACATTGACGGGTGCCAATTTAGCCAATTGCACTAAATTGGTACCCGTGAATGTTAACACTGATCGAATATCTTCGTTGGCTAACATTTTTGTATCAATAAAAATTCCTTTCATTTGTGAAGAAAAACCATTGCAGCAGCGAAGAGCGCGATCGATGACCCCCCCTCCTTCCACCCACACCCCCCACCCCAAAAGAAAATCAGAAAGATAAAAAATTCAGGAAATCGTAAGAGGACAATAGAGGTGCAAACATTTACCGACTTTCACGAAACACAATCAAAGTCAGTGCTATTGTCAATAAATACATTGCGGAGTCTGACCGTTTCTCGCCGCTGCCCGGTAGTTCTCTCCGCGCGCTCCGGCTTCCTCCACCCTTGAAACTGTCAGACCTGAGGTGACCCTTGCTGTCAAAAGTGTCGTTAAAAGCCAAATAAAAAAGGATAAATACTTCACACTTAAAGTATTAATCTAATTAAATGATGCCTTTGTAAAGACTCGTGAATCGCCCAGTTCAGTGGATTAGCCCTTTACCTAACGAATCGCCCGCATCCGCCCGCGTAATATGCAAATTCAGCAGTCGAAAAAATATTATTTTTCAGAAAATTTCAGCAAAACCATATCATGTGAGCCCTCGTTGGAACGAGCTCGTCGATATCGTTCCAACGAGGGTTCACATGATATGGTTTTGTTGAAATTTGTTGAAAAATTTAAAAAAAGTATATTTAAAATAATAAATTTTTATATCGTCTGCGTTGGGTAAAGCGTTAACATTAATTAGCCGATTAATCTGTTTTTGTCTTAATGCAGGAACAGATGTACGTATCGACATCATTAATTGAATCAGTGACATAGATATAACCTACGTTGGCGGAATGCCCATTTCGACTACCAAAGAGTTTGTCAGAACTTTCGAATTCTGTCGGATATTTTGTCAATTCCCTCTGAAAAAAATATTGCCAGTTCATTTTTCAAAACTCGTAAAAGTTCCCCCTCCCCCATTAGCGTTTGAAACCAAAAAACTTTGTTTGTCACCAATATATCCAGAATGGTTTAAGGCAACGTGTACTGTGTATTAGATTGGATACGAAATTTTTTCAATGATTCGATTCTATTCGAAATCTCCCAGGATATTCGGATAAGATACAAATCTCCAAAAAACTGTAAACACACCGTAAATGATGATGTATCTCCTCCATATACCAAGGGAATTTAGTATATGGTATGTGTACTAGCTTTTTGCGTATCGTGCCTCGTCCATGGGGAGCCAACTAGTTGGCTTTATCTGTACGCGGGCGGTGCGTAAGAGCTTAGAAAACATACCCTGTACAAAATCCCGCGTAGTTTCCGCGCAGCAATTCACCTGACAACTATCAACAAAAAGGACACATTTTATCGCCAACCCAATTTGCGAGGAGACCCGTGTTACTATTTCGTCCCCTGAGTTCCAATATGTCCTATGTACCTAGTGGCCCATAAAACACGTTGGAACTCAGGGGACGATTTTAGCTATCGCTGGCGATACAAACTGTAATTGCGGTGCACGATTTCTAGAAAATTCCAGTGAAATTTCGCTTCTATTTAAAAATAGTCCGTTAACGATTTCCGGACCGGATTTTCATTTTTCGCATAGTTTATTGTTGCTGTATATGGGCATTTCACTGAACAGGCGTGCAATAAAACTCTCCGACATGAGGTGACCCTGGCTGTCGAAGGTGTCGTTAAAGCCCAATAATTAAGGGTCTCCACAGACCCCACCCCATCTTAGTTGGGGGCGGAAAATGCTGTCAATGAACGATGCTCAAAAATTAAAAAAAATCCCTAAGATTTTCAGTGTACCGACGCTTTGCATCTCCGATCGCTTGTAACCCTTTACCTAACATGAAAAGCAGTGGACACTTGCAAACAAAATTCTTAAATAATATTTATTTTTCATTTTGTGTATCTAAAACATAGGTTATGACCCACCATTGGAACGAGCTCGACGAGCTCGTACCAAAGAGGGTCATAACCTATGTTTTCGAAACCAAAAATTAAAAAATAATGAAAATTAATTGGCATTCCTTGTGAATAGCGCTGGCAGGTGTTGGCCGTTACGTTGGGTAAAGGTTAAAGAATATATTTCGTTCTATGCGGAAAATTAACATGTTGATTATGTGCACATTTATCATGGCAATACAAATCATATTTTAGTTATTATGGACAAAAACAAATGCGAAGATTGGAAACTTGATATAATGTTATTAGTTTTCATGTTAGATATGGCGTTTGATGATGTGAAAGCTCTCATGCTGAAGTGTAAGAGCTTTTATGTCATCAAAAGTCATGGCTTCGGAGAAACTATTGCATTGTTTTGACTTCACGACACTTTGCAGGGATCAGGTGGGGGTAGGGGGTCATGGGGAAGTTTGAGTGGCGATATTAATCGCCGACCTTCCGGCAATGCAATTGTATTGAGATCCATGTCAATAGACAATCCACAAAAAAGTAATACTTGCTGGAGTTCCCCAGGGGTCTGTTTTAGGACATCTTATTTTCAACATATACATAAATGATATCGTCCATGATATCTATTCGATTGTAAGATTATATGCAGACGACACGTCCCTATTTATTCTTGTAGAGGATGAAAATGAGGCTGCAAAATACTGAACGGTGACATGGAACGGATTGGTTTATGGGCAGATACTTGGCAAATGACTTTTCACCCTAGCAAAACAGTAATTCACCACTGTATAAAACAAATTAACCCAAATTCGAAGCCGCAAGTCTGCTTAAATAGTTCTCTGAAAACCGAAGCTAACGTACACAAAGATCTGGGACTAACGTTTCAAAACTCGGGATCTTGGGGTAGTTATGTAGATTGTATTATTGATAAAGTCAGTCCAATGATAAACTGCCTCCGTAGTTTAAAATATAAATTGTCCAGGTCAGCTTTGGAAACTCTGTATACTCATTTCATACTCCCACTTTTTGACTACGCCGATGTTATTTGGGATAACTATCCAAAAGGTAAAGTAGATGAACTCGAAATTTTACAACTTGACGTTCTTCGAACAATATGCGGTATTCCCGGGGGTACAAGTCACGAGCGAATATATCTCGAAACTAATTTTATTACATCACAAGAGCTCAGAAAAAGACACAAAATAGTTACTATGTTTAAAATTATTTCTGGTAATGCGCCTCATTATCTCATGGCAATGATTCCGTCCCAAATGCTGGAATATACTGATTATCCACTTCGTTCATCAAACAACCTACGTGAAATACAATGTCGGACTAAACTTTTTTATGACTCTTTTTTGCCGTCTGCTGTAAGACTCTGGAATGATATAGGTATAAATATGAGAAGCTATGGATCTGTACAGGTACTGAAAAACATTCTTAGAAGAAACGACCCTATCATTCCAGGGTATTATTATGTTGGTGGGAGAAGAGGCCAGATATTGCACTGCAAATTAAGATTAAGATGTAGCGACTTGAATGGTCACATGTATGAACAATTTCAGCACGATGACCCGAAATGTTCTTGTAATCACGGATACGAGGGGTCTGAACACTACTTTCTTTTTTGTCCAATCTATAATATCAAAAGAGAAAGTGTTTCAAAGTGTAGGTTACACCATTGAAGAAATTAATATTATCTTTTCCGCAAATGAAACAAAAACAGATTCAGAAAATATTCGCATATTTGGAGCCGTGCATAACTATATCGAACAAACGATGAGATTCCAATGATTATCCGGGTAGCAGAATAACTTACCCCAATCAGCCATTACATCCCATTATCAGATCGAAGAGACCTATCAAGACTCATGCCACAAGTTAGTTTGACAGAAACTTTGATTGATAGTTAACTGTGTCTAGAACAAACTTCACAACTATGCACTTGTTTACGCACCATTGTTGTTAAAATAGAAATGTATATTTTATGTATCGTTGAGGAATATACATAGGCTTATGCCTTTTTACCAAACCATTTCACGACGAATAAAATATTGTTTATAAAATAGATATATTGACATTACACTGAGCAGTGAAACGATCCAGCCGTGGTAGGGTCGGTAAAAAATAAAAAAAGTCTTGGCTTGATTCAGTAGTTTGGCACCGATGGTAGAGGTCGTGGAAGAGTTAAATGTTATTACGTGCCTTCGAGGAAGAGTTAAATCATCATTCTCGGGGATGGGTAGGTTCGGACTACTCTGCCCTCGGCCCACCCGGTAGAGTCTGCCACTGGCTGAAAAGTGTGCGGTCCCTCTAAGAAAATCTCCTTCGGGTCGCACAATTCTTAAGCACAGAATGTTCAAAAAGGCAAAACAAATATAGTAAATTTGCCTATAGACTCACCAGATCTGCCGAGAGAGGAAATTCCAAAATCCTTCCCAAATTCCGACTTGCAAGACATCGAAACAATATTTTCCAAATAAATGTAGCTAAAATTTACCTCAGCTGCCTTCTCAAAATCCCAAAGTCTACTCATAGCGACACGATTTTATACATGTTGACGCATTCAAGCGATTTATTCTTCACGTAATTATCGCTATGAGAAAGGAAATCCGTGCAGCTTAGAGCTGTAGGTTTTTAAATTTCTTGTTCGGTTTCGGTTTTGGTTTTTCAGGTGGAGAAAAACCTCGGTTCGGTTCGGTTTGTTTATGAGGCCAAGTAAAATTCAATAAAACGCATTCTTATGTCCGGCGTCATAACTGAATGGTTGTGAAATTGAGTGAAACTCAATGAATGCCCGAAATAAGCTATAATACATGAAGAATCAGAAAGGCCAATATAATAATTACCTAAATATACAGAACTTTTAATGTGCTTGGCTATTTTTCGAGGTCTGACACCTACACGCAACTTGAGGAAAGCTGCAAACACAACTAAACTGAAATGTCGGAAATTCACAGAATGTAGCCTTCCGAGAGTAGTGAGAGTACGCGGACACTGCCATTGGCAGTGTCTGGGTACTCCCACTACTCTGGGCTGGTTTCATTCTCTGAATTTCTGCAGCAAGAGAGTATTTAAAAAAAAACGAAAAACCTTAGAATACGGGAGTTCGACGGTTTCGGTTTCGGATTTTAAAAAAAAACTAAAAACCTCGGTTCGGTTTCGGTTAACCTACAGCTCTAGTGCAGCTAGTGATGTTTGAATTACCCGACTCCGAGAATTATGGTTAAACTCTTCCTCGAAGGCAAGTAATAACATTTAACTCTTCCACGACCACTACCATCGGTCCCAAACTACCGAATCAAGCCGAGCCTTTTTTACCGACCCTACCACGGCTGGATCGTCTCAGCTCTCAAGGTAAGAGATCGGAACATATGAACGTGGTTACGAAAAAAGCAAGGACCAGACTAATGTTGCAAAAGATATAATAATATTACCTGAACTGCAGTTCTCCCCTGATAATATATTTTTTTCATTTAATCACTCGCAACTGGAATATGGCTGTCAAACTTGACACTTAAATCCATTCGATTGCCGCCTAATTAATACGAACTTCCAGAATACGTTCGACAAACTGTAAAATCTATTGCATTAAATCTACTCAACAATTCTAAACTCGGAGGTTGAGATCACTGAGCACTTCTATTTCACTAACTGTGTCATGTATGAGCTAACTATCCATGTATGAGACATGGGGAAAGTTGACTGTTTGTGTCAGTCTTGACACGCTAGTGCTTTCTTGTATTTCGTTTAATGAATCAAAAAGTACCAGCATGTGTCCATGTCTAAAGGTAACTCAAGATGAGTAAAGGATCATTTAGAAACTGTAAAATCTGTACTTATAGAACTATAGTGTGTATGGCTGTGTGTGTTGTGTGTGTATATTTATTATACGCTAAACGATAGATTATGGAAGAAATTGCGGAAAGATAGAAATCGTATCCCCCACTGTGAAGATGTAGAAATTTTCACTGTCACGGTATCAATCAAAATGGCGGCTTTTAAAGCATCACTTCAAAGTGAATACAGTCAAAATTATCACTGGAAATGATCAATATGTTCTAAAAACGTATAATGAAAAGAAAATCTAGTGGTTTTGAGTGGATACCTATCATTTCCAGCAATAATTCAACACGTATTCACCTTGAATTGATGCATGAAACCCGCTAGTCCAAACATGGCCCGAAAGTCCGTAATTTAAGTTTTGGGTTTGGTACGTCCTTTCAAAGGACGTATCAAACCAAAAACTTATATTATATTACGGACTTTCAGGCCATGTTCGGGCTAGAAACCCGCCAACTGAATCAGATCGCAAGACGCTATACGTTCCGAGTATCGACCAAATCACTTCCCGCGTATCAATGATTCAATGCGCTGTTTACTTTCATGCATCAATTCATGGTTGATACGAGTTGAATTATCAGATTCTTATACAAAGCGTATAAAAAGAAAATCTAGTGTTTTTGGGTGGATACCGAAAATGATCTCACTTGTGACTGAGAAGAACGGGTACTTTCGCTCGCGCAAACACTCGTGAAATATAAAGATTTGTCTCGGTCACTCATGAGATAATTTTCGGTATCCACCCCAAAACACTAGATATGCTCTACATATTGAAGGGCACAATAATTTTTTCGGAGAATTTGGAATGTTGATTTCTAATCCTCGGCCGTGAATCGAACCGTCAACAACCCCGCCTGGCATTCAGAAGACAAACGCCCAAACCACTGGACTATTGCGCACCGTCAAAAACGATGACTGGAATCCAGTTTAGTAGATGATATTCTCATGAATACTTCATTCACTTTCCTTACGGTAGCGACATGGAGGGGCGAAACGCGCTGGCTACAGTACGACGTAAGTGCTGTGGTTGGTCTCAGACGAAGACTTGAAAGGGCATGTGTGTGTGTATTGAAGGACACAATCATATTCTTGAAGAATTTGGAAGGTCGATTTCTGATCCCCGTCCGGGAATCAAACCGTCGGCAATCCCGCCTGGCATTCAGGAGTCCAACACCCAAGTCACTGGATCATTGGACACCGTCAAAACAAGATGACTGGAATCCAGCTTATTACAGTACGTGGAGAGTGGATTGTAACTAAATCACCCACAGAGTGGAGTTATCACCCAAGCTATAACTTAAAATTTTGTACATATCGACAAAAAACACAAGCAATGTTTCAGCCAATGGACCTCCGGGTTTAACCATTGGCTGAAACGTTGCTTGTGCTGGTTAGGGTTTGCAAGAAATTTGCAATTATTGCTTGGGTGGAAACTTCACTCTCTGCGAGTGATTTAGTGATAATAAACTCTCTACGTATTGTAGATGACGTTCTCGTGAATACTTGGTTCACTTTCCTCACGGCAACAACATGGAAGTGTGAAACGCGTGGGTAATGACCTATTGCTAACGTCATCCGTCGGGTTTCGGGCATGTTATTAAGGTTTCTAGATTTATCAATGGCTGATCTTGTCTCGCGGCTGGAACCATAAACAGTGCCCAGGTTATCGCTGATAGTTCTAGCAGAGAAGGGGAGTCGGCAACTGGGGACAAGGATACAATTCGAACTTGAAGGGTATGATTATATTAGGGTACCCACACTCTAATACATATCAGGAAGCTATGTTTGGCTTTCTCCTTCTTCCTTTATACTAGGAAAAAGTGTACATTTCTACATTTGTGTCTACATATTTAACAAATTTCCTAACCGGACCGAACACTGTTTCCGTCTGATTGCGAAAATTGTTAGCGCTTTACCCAACACAGTATTTTTAAAAAGTAAATTGAATTTCAAATGTTTCGAAAACAAATTTCACAATTTTTTAATAAAACCATACAAATATGGATATCATTAGAATCAGATCGACGAGCTGGATCTTATGATATCCATATTTGTATGGTTTTATTTAGAAACTTCCGAGATATTTTAGACTGCGGTTGGCTTATTCCGGTTAATTTTCTGGCCGTTTTTTGCCGCTATGTTATGTAAAGGGTTAAATATGGAACCAACACTCTGCACTACTCTCAACATGGGAGAGGCATAGTAGACACATTAAACTAGGTAAACTTCGGCCACATCTTACGCGTATAGAGTCTGCGCAACCCGTACCTGTTAATTTCAACTTTCTCTTCACCTCGCACGCCCTCTCTCTGTCTCACTTTCTGCGAAAAACGTTGCGGAACGTGCCCCTCCCCCCAATTCCTACACTTATGTCGGAAACGTTAAAACAACTTTTCCATCATGAATGAGCCATGGGTTTCCCAAAAGTAATGCCTCAGCATTCGTATTTACTGTAGATGGAATTGACGCTTATGAAACCGCATAGATCTGGACACGACACTAGGGGTTGCAAATCGGACATTTGACTTGGAATTGAGGAAACGAATCGAGCAACCTTTTTGTGAATGGATTATGTTATCGAGTCGAATTAGCTGTATAATAAAGTTCGCGACATCCCCGTTTTCAACATGTAGCAATTTTCAACGTACGGGGTGGACGTGAAAAAATGACATAATAAATTGACAAATGTGAATTTGTGAACAGCTACGAATACTGTTGTGCAGTACTAGTGCTGACAAGTTTTCTCTGTTGCAGCACAAAATTGCAATAACAGCTGTGAAATACTTTACCGCCTCTCATCCCAGTCCCCACCCTATCCCATACTGGGTCACTCATCTCATAGGAGACTGATGTTAATATCTTAAACTTTCTGTTTCATATGATTTGCTTTGCAGCGCTCATGATCAAATGAGTTTTTTTTTCTATATGACGGCCTTGTCCCGGGTCTTCTCTCTGGATTTATCTTTGTATGGCAGTCAATATTCTTATTTCTAATCCCAAAATGTGTGACTGCATGTTATGTGTGTTCATCTGTCTGTCTGTCTGTGTCTACATCTGACAAAATATGTCTTTGCTTTTCACTTGTTTGGTTTTACATTTTCAATAATCGACAAATGGCTCTCAGTCACCACCTCGCCTCTTCAAATTCATTAACTCCTTACACGCTGCTGGAAAATATTTCTGCTCAGGACAGATGTTTTCTTGCTCCTGAAATAAGAATAATTGGGCCTCATTTAATCAAATTTAACTCTGGTAAAATGAATGAATTTTTTTTCACCAGTAATTCGCTGTGAACAGAGGCGTACTGCACGTCGATGGTGCACATGTCTTCAACCGCTGTAACTCTGCTTGAGTGGAGCTTGAACAGAGTTAGAAAGTTGAGGAGCTGACAGTAGCTCGTCGATGCTCAGTGGTTCTCTCCGAGTACTCCGGTTTCCTCCACCCGTAAAACTGTCACGGTCCGATTAGCCATTGTGCATAAGTATGTGACCTTAAACACTAATAAATAAATATATTTCACCAGTGATTTCTCAAGTTAAAGTTAAATCAATTTTTAATCAAATCTAGTCACGGCTGTTTTGTAGCAGGCATGATTAGAGTTGATGAAAAATATTTAAAAATGCTCAGCGGATTAAGTGTTAAACAATCGACACCATCTCATGATCCGTATTTGACTCCCCTTGAAGTAAACTTCTGATTCATCATTTTGGAAAGGTTTCTACTAAAATTTCACCTTTTGTCGCAGAAAGGATATTTGTAAGGCTCAAAACCAAAATTGTGAATATGCTCTTAAATAGAGTTTTGAGATACCAAAGAGGCAGGACAAGATCTTACTGTAGCGAAAGGGCTGTGTTTGTCTTTTTTGTTTTGTTGGTCTTATATCAAGGAGTCTAGGTGCATTTTGTGAGGAGACTGATGTTTTTGTCTTCGAGAATAGAATGGAATAACATCAACCAAGCTGATATTGAACGTTTGGTGAGGAGAATGCCACGTCGGATCCGCGCTTGTCTAGCGAGCCGAGGAGGATTTACAAGTTATTGAGGTCCTGTACTAAATGTCGTAAATTCTCTGAGTGACCGTCCATGTCTTCTGCAACTCGTTGCGTGGAATGTGTGCTTATCAGACACCCAACTATCGATGAAATCATTCACCAGATGCCAGGGTGAAATGCCTCAGCTGTCGTTTTGATGAAACTATAAATATATTTCTTCATATATCTCACTTTTATCAAATATCCCCTACTTTTTTGAATAGTATATATACTGCATCTGTGGAAAGTGGTGTGCTCAACATATGCGTAGATCAAACACATTTTCTTGAGGTTTTTTAGTTTTATAATACGTCGTGTTGTTTAAGTTTTAAAGGCATTTCCCGTACAGTTCTTTTCTATTTAGGAATCAATGGGATGCATTAGTTTGCGTGCCATCACTTTTATAAGAGTCGATAAAATATACTTTATAATTCTGAACGTTTTTCTACCTAAAGGAGAGGCTTTATCCGGATTGAAAAGAATGTCATAAGACCAATTTTCTATTTGATCCTGTTACGAATATTCTTAATGTACATAAATAATAAAATTCTGCTCCCCGTAGTTTGTTCAGGATTTACCAATATAATAAAGCTATCATTGTTGAAATATTCCGAAACTAATTTCTCAAATGGAGTTTTACATTGTTCTTAATTATCAGTTCAGACAATTGACGAACAATTACGTTTTAACCCGTACCATTACATTTCGAGACACTAGCGATACAACAGACACACTTCCTGTACAAGGGTGAAACAAACACACTCTTGTTGTGATGGAAGGTGAAGTACCAAAAATTTCAGATGTCGAAACCATCCTTGAAATGATGTCTTATAATTTTTTTCTCTGGATTATGATAGATAGGAGTCAATGTAAAACACTATCACTGGCAACGTTGGCTCTCTTTCTATGGCGCAAGGTTTACCATAGATTAACCCCTTTAACTAACATGAAAAGCAGACGATACTTGCAAACATAATTCTTGGATAACAAATTGTTTTCATTTTTTGACCCTCCATTGGAACGACCAAGCTACTTTGGGTATATTTTGGGGAAAGTATTTATATATTGGTGCTTAACGCCACATCAGCACCTAAGGCTATATCGTGGCAATGAAAAGTATGTATTTCAAAATAGATAATTATCCATCGTGAAGTAATTAAAAAACGAGTCGTGGAAATATGAAGAATAAAATGCGGTAACAAGAAAATGAGACCAGTTGTTCAAAATGCATGTGAATGGATGAGAATTTAATAGGATAAAAACAATTTAAAATTTTGTAAGAAGATTGATTCCTTTCAAGAATGAGATAATTTTATGCGGGTTCGTATGATAAAATAAATATTTCCGAGATCCAACTGAGAAATACTACCCTCTAACATAATTAAAATCAGTACAGTGTAAAAACATGTGCTACTCAGACAACACCCATTGGTAGAGAACACATTATGGTCACATATTACGCTCTAACAAAAAGGAATGTGTAAGTTGTGTGTTGCCAATATGACATCGTGTCAGTATTACATGATCTTTTCTACAAAGGTTACTGGATGAATTATGATGAAAAATATTTGGTCGTAGACGATGGAGCTTGCTATTTGTTGCCACATTCCAATCGGCCTGCTACCAGGATGTGATGTATTTACTGATATGTGGTTTAAAATCACTGAAAGGAATTTCAAAACCACTGGGAGGCTTGATTAAAGCCTGGTGTGATGCACTGTCTGCTCTGGTGTTACCTGGTTTACCTAAATGTTCAGTTGACCAGCAAAACAGGATGTCATATTGGTCTAACTTGAGAGTATTCAACTTCTCACGGAGGTCCAAAATGAGAGGGCTCTTCAACCCAAGCTTGAGTAATCAAGCAAAGAGGAAAGAGAGTCGGAAAAAATACTCGACTTCTTTTCCAGTACATTCTCAACACGTTCAAGCGCTTTACCTTTAGCTGTGAATATAGAACTTTGATTTGGTGAATTGATTGAGGTGATCTGATCTCCAGCGACAACGGCTGATGATACTCTGTCACCATCTTCAGATCCATCTATATAGATCCTTTTATATACACTGTACTTGGACTAAATTTCAGCATGTTTCTGCTTGAACTGCAGAGAATTTGTTTCAAACTTTTTTGGGAGAAGCTAGGTCCAAAATAACTGTTGGCTTGAGGAATATGTAGTTCACAGTTCTTTTGTCGTGTCTGGTTCAATTTTGGAGGTCTCCATATGGGGTTTAATTCAAATTCCCAATGGAGTGATATGTTCCCGGTGGTATAAATATTGAAAATCGATATTGTGAGGTTCTGAAGCACAGTTATAGGCAGGTTTTGACGGACTACAAAGAAATTTCGAAACATATTGTAGTGAACGTTTAATTCTGCGCTTCTCAAGAGAAGGCTCCTCCGCTTCAATAAGCATTGAATCTATTGGATGTCATAAATGTTTTTTAAGAAGATTGATTCCTTTCATACGCAAACAATTCTAATACCAAAATTATGAATTGCATCAAGTGGGTTGAGGTCTGACTTTCTCGCAGAATCGTAATCCACACAACCGTAATGCAATTTTGATCTGAACAGTGATCTATACAGATACTAACATTTTTTTTGGTCAGCACTCCAATCAGTGCTACCAACTACCTTCAGGGCATTCAGTGCCCTCTTACATTTAACTTTTAGTTGTTTTATGTGAGAAGTGACATTCAGTTTGTTGTCAAAGAGCGAACCCCAAAATGTCACTTCTGTTACAACTTTAATAGGACTCCCATCGATTTTCAAGTGCAGATCGAGGTGATATTCCCTCCTGTGGCCTACAGTACGTGGAGAGTGGATTGTAACGAAATCACTCGAGGAGTGGAGTTATCACCCAAGCTATAACTTTCAAATTTTGCACATATCGACAAAAAACACAAGCAATGTTTCAGCCAAAGGACCTCCGGGTTGAACCCGGAGGTCCATTGGCTGAAACTTTGCTGGTGCTGGTTGTGCTTTGCAACAAATTTGCAATTATTGCACGGGTGGAATCTCCACTCTGCGGGTGATTTAGTGATAATACACTCTCCACGTACTGTATTTTTGAATTCTATGTAAGCACATCTGAAGTTTGCGCTCTGTAGCATTCATGTCTTTGCTGCAATAAAAGACTAAAAAATCATCTGTATACAACGAAGAATCTACCATATTCTCAATTACTTCGATAATGCTATTAACTTTCACCGAAAAAACGGTAGTAGATAGAATACTACCCCGAATTCCTATTCTGTGCGAATCGGATAACGTTGATCCAACACGAACCTGAAATTGGCGATTTGTTTCAAAAAAAGATTCCATACAAAGAGGCATACACCGTCTCAACCCCATGTAAAGATATTTTAAAATTCCATACGTCTACGTTGTATCATATGCCTTTTCTAGGTCACAGAAAATGACAACCACATGTTCTTCTCTCGCAAAGGCATTCCTTATGAACGTTTCTAGTCTAACCAAATGATTCACAGTACTTCTCTGGTTTCTGAAACCACACTGAACACTCGCAAGTAGATTGTTCGATTCCAGAAACCAGACAAGTCGATCATTGATCATCCTTTCCCTGGGTTTACATAGACAACTTGTTAATAATAATAATAAAGACATTTTATAAAGCGTAAAATCACAAAGTGCTCTAAAACGCTGAACAGTTAACCCTTTACCTAACATGAAAAGCAGACGACACTTGCAAAAAAAATTCTTGAATAACTAATTTTTTTCATTTTTTGTCTCAAAAACATAGGTTATGACCCCTCGTTGGAACGAGCTCGACGAGCTCGTTCCAACGAGGGGTCATAACCTATGTTTTTGAGACAAAAAATGAAAATATAATGAAAATTTATTGGCGATTTTTGAGAATAGCGCTGGCCGGTTTTGGCCGTTACGTTGGGTAAAGGGTTAAATAAACAATGAGCTCGTGACTATCAAGGCAATATACAGACTGAGAAAGGTGTGAAGGTCAGCAGGTTAAATACTGGCAAAAGCCTCGCTGAAAAGATGTGATTTTAAATATTTTTTGAATTGGTTGAGATCTTTCGATCCCTGAACCTGAACTGGTAAAGTATTCCAAAGTGCAGGTCCAGCGAAAGAGAAAGCTTTGTTATTCACAAAAGTGGACCTAGAGAAGGGCGTCTAAAGCTTGATTTGTGAGGAGGAGCGCCAGTTCCTTTCAGGTTTTTCAATTGCCAGAATGTCTTGTAAGTACTTAGGTGCCGAGCCATGAATGCATTTAAATACCAAAACCAAAATTTTGAAAATAATCTGCTGCCGTACAGGGAGCCAGTGCAATTTTTTTAGTGGTGGTGTTATATGCTCATAGCGTTTAGAGCCTGAGATGATACGTGCAGCTGTATTTTGAATATTCTGTAGTTTTGAAATATATGACTGTGACAAGCCGATTAGAAGTGAATTAAAAAAATCCAAGTGGGATGAGATAAAAGCATGAACTACAGTTTCCAATGACTTGGTGGAGAGGTAACGGCGAAGAAGCTCAGGTTCCTAATTTGTATGAAACAGCGCTTGCAAATAGTATTGACATTTTCCTCCATTGATAGATGAGAGACAAATATCACACCAATGTTACGAGCCCTGTTTGATACATTTTGTGTAGAAGTTCCGATAACAAGTGACTTGATTTGCAAATTTGATGGACTCTTTGAACGCGATATGACTAGTACCTTGGTCTTATCATCATTCATTTTAAGTCTATGACAGGCCATCCAGTCCCTAACCTTGTGTACACAGTCTTCCATCATCGCAACTGAAGCAAAAGGGCCAGATCCAATTGAAGGGTCTTGTGACATATACAACTGAGTGTCATCAGCATACAAATGGTAAGGAACACCGATCTGCCTCAACAACTTTCCCAATGACGCTGTGTGAAGTGTAAACAATATCGTCACAAGAACGGAGCCCTGTTGAACTCCACACGTTAATACTTTACTGTCAAAGTTCGTTTAAGAAATGGTTACTTGTTGTTCACGTAACGAGAGATAAGATTGGAACCAGGCAAGAACTTTTCCGTTGGTTCCAAGCTGTTGCATTGTGGATAAGAAAAGGGAATGATCAACGGTATCGAAGGCAGCGGAAAGATCCAATAAGACCAGTAGGACTGATCTGCGTTCACCTAATGAACATATTATATCATTACAGACCCTTAAAAGAGCAGTTTTCGTACTATGATTCGCCTGATAGGCCGATTGATATGGTTCCAATAGGCAATTTGTTGAGAGGTATTGCATAAGTTGTTTGGCAACCACCTTTTCTAAAATTTTGGACATAAAGGGTAGATTGGAAACAGGACGACAATTTTTCAGGATATCTGGATCAAGAGACGGTTTCTTGATTAATGGTGAAACGAGGGCTATTTTCAGCTCTGTTGGTACACAACCTTCCTGGAGCGATGATTGAATAATGTTTGTAATGGAAGGTGATAGACAATCAACCCTGTTTTAACCAGCGACGTAGGAATGGGATCGAGGTCATTTGTCTTGTTAGGACTCATCAAAATTAACTTTTTCACTTCGAGCGCATTTACTGTAGTGAACTCTGACCATGTGCAGCCGATAAACAAATCGTCGAAAGTTGGTTTAGTTGTAGCCTCAATGCTTTTGTTTATCAGTTCCACTTTATTGATAACGTAATTCCCAAATCTATTGGCCAATTCTAATGTTGTCGTGTGCTCAGGTAATAGGTTCATCCTTCTTTTACCAAGGAGATTATTAGTAACCGAAAAATGGGTTTTGCTGTCGGTACATGAATCGATACACGCATTATAATACGACGTTTTTGCTAACTCAATGAGTCTATTAAGAAAAATCTTTTGTTCGCATAGCATTTGACGATGAACTGTTAATTTAGTTTTATCGAACAGTCGTTCTAACCGAAGTCTTTTCTGTTTGTTTTCTTTGATGTCATCATTCAACCACTTAGCCTTTTCACGAAGTCTAACTAACACTTTTGGTCCTAATAGGGGCATATAGGTGTATAATTACTTGGTTGCTGTGATCTTTATCAGACTTTGGAATGCGAATAATAGTTGGTTTTCGCCAGGAAGGTGGGAACTGTTTAGTCACCCATCTTTCGTTAAAAATGGACAGTAAAAGTTCAAGTGAGGGTTGTGGTAGATATTTTAAAATTTTGTAGTGTATTGCATCGGGACCAATGGCAGCTTCCTTTGCTCTATGCAAAGAGTTACGAACGCTTCCATAGAATAAGAATCTTCGTAATCGTCTAAATTATTGGAGGTAATGTTTTTTTCGTTTTTCCTGATGTTTTTTAATTTTAATCAATTCGGGATTACAATTTTCAAAAAACGAATGCTTAGAAAATGTGGAGGCCAATTAGTTTGAATTTTTTTGTTGATGTAATGATAGTGTTGTTATCTCGCAGGTGTTGTACACTTTTATTCGTTTCTTTTCCTTTAATTTTTTTAATCATTTTCCAAATTTTTGTGATGGGGTGTTTTGATTAAGCTTAGGAACATACATATGTTTAAGAAGTCTTGTTTTTGCTCTATTTATACGTAGTTTCTCCAAATAATATGTTGAGATGACATATTAAATTCCCGTTCAGTTTTCTTGCGCTCCTTAAAGCCTGTTTGCATTCACTATCAAACCATGGTTTGGTGATACGTTTTGAATTTGCCGAAGTTTTAGGAATTACTGTGTCAAGCATTTCTGTGGTGAAATATTCAGTCTGGTCAGTACTGAGCGGTGAGAAAGTGTCCCAGTCTGCCTTTTTGAGGTTCCACTGGGGCACCCTATCATCATCTGCCGGAAGCACACATTCCAACAAAACTGGAAAGTGGTCACTCCCATACAAGTCGCCTTCTACCTTCGAAGAAAAATCGAGAAAGATAGAAGGGCATGCAATTAAAAGATCAATTGAAGTGTAATAACCGGATGCGTGATGCAGGTAAGTCTCTGTCCCATCACTGAACAAGCACAAGTCGAATTTTGTAATGGGCTCTTCTGCAGTTTTACCTTTTACATTTTCCTGATTGGAGGAATGACCCCAAGGGGGGCAGTGGGCGTTAAAAATCACCCAACACAATGTATGGAGTTGGGAGGTGTTGAACCAGCAGCTCAAGATCAGCGTTTTACTTGGTGAAACATAAATTGAACAAAGTGTAACTGTTTTGTCTGACGTTAGGTGCACCGCCACAGCCTGTAAATTTGCGTGTAATGGCATAGAAATGTGAATAATGTCGTTTCTGACGAATATGAAGATCATTGTCATCAGCGCAAGCATTGTACGAATTATAGTGTTTAAAAACTGAGTGATCTTCAGTATCAGCCCTCTTAACGAGTGTCTCCTGCAGGCAAATAACAGCAGGTTTATACTTCTGCCTTAGAAGACCCAGTTAGTTAAAATTGGGTCTGAAACCTCGACAATTCCATTGTATTATGTTGTGTGTGGTTGTATAATCCATATTTGTTTGGAGAGTTAGAAGGTAGACGTATGGGAGATATTGCCCCGTTAGTTTTTGTTTTTTTTTGCGACTTTTTATTTGGAGACCCATCCTGAGAAGATCTCAGGCGCATTTTATTTGAAAACGTAGCGTTGATGCAGTCATCAACATCCATGCTCTCCAATCCCTAAAACATGTTGTTTGCAACAACATTTTTGAGATATTTAGGTGTTCTATTGGAGGTGAGTTTTTGTTGTTCTTTTTCTTGGTCCTTCTTATCTCTTTCGTTTTTTCTTCTCTGACTCTGACTGATATTTTGAGGTACTGTTTTAAGTTTCGACTTGGTTTGATCATTTTTGGGTTCTCATTTGCCGTTTTTCACATTTTTGTCTTTATCTTTTCTCGGATTTGATCTTGTTTTTTCTTAATCTGGTGTTTGTGAAAGTGATTGTGTTTGCCTTAATTTTTGTTCTACTTGGTCGGAGTGTAAATACTTGCTGCAATGGTGGAATTGTGCCGTGGAGCCATGTCCATGGTGTCTGACATTCAACTGATTTTGATGGCAATTTTTGTTTTAATTGTGTAGCATATGATGGCACAGGTACAGTTATTCCTGGCACTGATGTAACATTTTCTCTGGCTTCTTCGAAACTTATTTGTCTTTCGCTTTAACTGGTTGAGTGCTGGAAGCCACTATCATGGCTTTCAAGAAACATGAGGGTACCATACTAAAGTCTTCATATTCTTTACACAAATTTCCTATTCAGTCATAAGCAAATACAATTGTGTTCATATAGATTTGCATTATTAAAAATTATTGGAGAGTGCCTTAAGGCACTCTCCAATAATTTTTAATAATGCAAATCTATATGAACAAATTCCAACTTCCAAAAATAATCTAGCACTCAACCAGTTAAGGGATAACTATGTTGTATGTGATTGTGTGTGGCCGTAAACGATGGTTTTACTGTCGCAAATTGAGTTAGTGGAGCCGGTAAAACAGATATTCGCGGCAGTAAAACCATCGTTTACGGCTCCAAACAATCAAATACAACATAGTTATCACCATTCTAATATAATTCGGCTGAAAACGGAGATAGTATTTTATCTTTCAACTATAAAACAACGCCCCTTGATGAAGATCACAATTTAAATCTAAATCTAAAAATACGGTCTTCGTGGCGTCATTTAGGAGTTCCAAACCAAATCACGAAAATATTTTACGCTGCCACTATACAAATAATTCCTAACGTTTTAGTCATTTTATCAGGAATGATAAAATGTACTGACAACATTTATCATGTTTAAATGTTTGTGACAATCGAAAAACAAAATACGCCGGCTGGTTTTCCTGTTCAAAGTTTAGAGTTCACCTTAGGATGTTTCATTCTGAGATGCATTTGTCACATCACACTGGAAATAAAATCTAATGAATGCAATTCGGATGTGGGAGATGTACAATGTCTATTTCAATAATTACACGGAACATTTCATCCCGCTCACGAATCCTATGTGTATAAAGGGAGACACAACCTCTTAGAAACATTTGGTTTACAACAGCATGTTACTGGGCCTACCGCTTCCTCTGGACACACTCTTGACCTTATAATCAAAAGATGTACTAATGACTGTCAGCTTTCTGAGCCATTAATCCCATTCAAATTATCTGACCATTCATTTGTGGAATGCACACTAGGTGTTCGAAAACTATCACCAACACGTAAAGAAGTAACACTCCGAACATTCAATCAAATTGTCATTAACAAGCTTAAATGTGACATCGAAAAATCTGATTTGTGTAATTTTCAATGTGCTAACCTGGATGACCTGGCAAAATCATACAACAACGCATTGTATTTTCTACTGCATCCAGCATGCCCTACTGAAAACAAAAACATTACTTATTTGTCCAAGTATACCCTGGTTTTCAAATGAACTGAAAACTCTGAAAGCTAATCGTCGAAAGCATGAGCGGGAAAGATCTAAATCATACAATGAGGAAGCAGCATATAAGACTATTCGTAATCAGTTCTCCAACAAACTAAAAGATGCCAGAAAATGTTACTACACAACATGTGTTGAAGCTTGTAATAGTAACAGCAAAGAACTGTTTAAAGTTGTTAAACATCTGTGTACAGAAAAACAAAGTTTGCCATTTCCACCACGCGATGATCCATCAAAGTTAGCTGATCAATTTGGCGAATTCGTCATCAACAAACATAAAATTAATTCAGGAAAAAAATAAGAATATAAATATAGTCAAAACTGACATCAAACAGAGACCACCAGAAAAAGAGCTTTCAACTTTTCTACCATTAGAAATCCACGGGGTAACCAAATTAATAAAATAATCTTCAAATGCCTCATGTCAACTCGACCCAATGCCAACATCTATTGTCAAATCATGTGTAGACTCCTTGGCTCATGTAATCACAGAAATGATCAACATGTCTCTGTTAGAAGGATATGTGCCTGATGCGTGAAAATAACAATTGTTAATCTTCTGAAGAAACAAGGTGCGGAACTTCGACTAGTGGGTAACTTACTGTTCGTCTCTAAGCTGTGAGAAAAAGCCGCCAGTGACCAACTTCCTTTTTATGGAGTCTGGAAGGGTAACATTGCTTGTTCTTTTGAACCTTAGTGCTGCTGTTGACACTGTTTGTCATAAAACTCTGCTACAGTCAATGAATTCTGATTTTGGACTTAATGGTGTTGCTGCTAGCTGGCTATCATCATACCTGAAACAGTTGCATTGGTCCTGTTCTGTTTCTATTCTATATTTCAAAAATGTTCACCATCATTGAATCTCTCCTGCCTGACGTCTATGGTTATGCTGATGACACACAGGTCTATTTCTCTTTTCGACCATCAATCAAGCATCAAATTAAAGCTCTAGAAACTATTGAATCATGTATTTCTGACACTCTCACATGGATGGTTCCAAACAAATTAATGATAAATGATGATAAGTCTGAATTCCTAATAATTGGTTCACGACAACAACTCACTAAAGTTGACATCAATTCAGTGAAGGTAGGAGATTCCGCCATCAGTGCAAGTAACAGTGTACGTAATCTTGATGCCTTCTTCGACTCTACCATGTCTATGGACAGACATGTTACAAATATGTGCAATAAGGCTTTCAGAGGTCTATACAAAGTAAAACAGACAAGACAGTTCCTCACCAAAGACTCAACAAAAACCCTAGTTGATGCCTTTGTAACTTCACATTTAGATTATTGTAATGCCTTACTGTTCAACCTTCCACAATATCAGTACTCTCGCCTGCAGATGGTACTAAATGCATCAGCCCGAGTGGTATGTAAGGTATCGCGATCTCAACACATCACTCCTGTTCTAAGGGATATGCACTGACTGCCAGTCAAGTACAGAATAATTTTCAAAACTTTATTATTAGTTTTTAAGACACAAAACAACATGTCACCAGCCTACTTAGAATAACTCCTTAATACCAAATATGTGTGTCAGTACAACCTGAGGTCCGATGGTAAAATGCTGCTACATGTTCCAAAACTTAAGTGTAAGACGTTTGGAGATAGGTCATTCTCATTTGCAGGCCCTCACCTGTGGAATAAGTGAAAACATTTATAGAAGGTATTCCTAACTGATGTATATGATATTGTTAATGATGTCACTTTTCCACATCTTGAAATCTTTTGATGACATGTTGGGAGATAAAGATGAAGACGAAATCAAATTATGGTTTACTCGTGAAGGACATCCTCGAAATGCAAGTGTTATTTGCATAACACAGAATATGTTTCAACAATCTAAATCTAGTTGTACCAAATTTATATGATTTTATTTCAAAATACAAGAGATAAAAAACAAATTAAAATATTGGGAACCATATTTAATGACAGCTTATCAAGATGCAACAAGCAGCGAGCATGGTTATTTAATAATTGATTTTCATCCTTGATCTCCTGATTCTTTGAGTTTAAGCACTGATATTTTTGATCTGTGGGTTTCACAAGAGGAATGTGGATCAATCATTTATACAAAGCTATAAAAAGGGTTGTGTTATGACATATCTGTCAGTTGTTTAAAATCTGTTAATGAGTGCACATCATCGTGGTATCTTTCAAACATTCTTTGGAAAACGTTAGTCATCAGACAAATCCATTTAAAAAAATACTTAAGGGCTTAAGAAAATTTCATAATGCTTTGCATTAGCAAGCAGAGTCATACTTAATATGAAAATTAAATTACCAAATAAACTTTAACCTATATGGTTAAACATAAACAAAACATAAACACGATCTTCAACTATGGCTATTTGTCCAGGGCATTCTGATCAATCAAAATACAGAATTTATCGGGATATAGGGACAAGTCCGTTTATCTCTTAAAAAGTTTGTTTAAAGGAAAATATATCTGATGTTCTGTAAAAAAATTTTTTTTGTGTTACATATATTTTTTTTGGTTTTCAGAGTTTGTGCATTGCAAAAAAGACAAAAATATGTGCGATACAAGAAGTTTTTTTTGGCAATATATCAGTCTTAACTCTTCTGAAAAAAATATTCATACAAGTAAAAAAATATGCCAGAAAAATAAAATTGATGTATTGAGAGATTTTGTGTTGCACATAAGTTTGTTTCTTTTCAGAATTTTTGCAAAGCACAAACTATGAAAACAACCAAAGAAATCTTATGTGCAGCACACAAAATATTTGGTGCACGTCAAAATTATTTTCTTCTGAAAAAATATTCATACAAGTGAAAAAATTCCATGTTAGAAAAAATAAATTTGATGATGTACTGCAAAAAACTTTTGCGTGTTACACATAAGTTTAAAAAAAAAAACTTTTGTGTGGTGCAAAAAGGTTTTTGCTGTGCATCGAACCTTTTTTTCTTCTGAAAATGTTTGTACAAGTTAACAATAATATCATGTTAATAAAATAATTTTGGTGTACAGCAAAAACGTATTTGCGCTGCACATAAGTCTTTGCTTTTTTTAAGAATTTGTGCAATGTACAAATTCTGAAACATAAAATCTTATGTGGAACACAAATACTTTTCTTTGCCGTACACCATTTGTTAAAATGCAATACTTGCCGCTCAAAATCACAAAGTATGTCAATCACCTCTTACTAGAGTGATTACAAGATAGTACATCTAAGCTCTGTTCACTACAATGAAAAAGAAACTTAGATTGTCAAACCATGTTGAAACTTTGAGGTTTACATCTCTTCAATTGAATAAAAGTTTTGATGCCAAGACTTTAGTTTGAAACTGCCAATCATGTGTATCAAAAGTTTCTCTTTTGCAATATGTTATGGCCCTGAAAAGAGCCTTCGCTTTTGTTCCTCTTTAATTGCTAGCCCAGCATAATTATTCCATTCATCTTATATCCTGTGATAACATCATCGCTAGTAACAATGGCCTGTTCACCTCCTCTTAATGTTATGTATCGGATGGAGTCCCTGATGACATCCCATAGAAATTGTTGTAAATCGTGTTGAATTTAATTTAGCTTAAACAATATTTATTTCCAGTTCTCAAATATATACAATTATATCAGTTATAGTAAGTGTGGATCCAACAGTAAGATGTAAGCTTATGTAGGTTGTTTCTACCAGTAGAACACTTGAAGATAATTCATTCAGGAAGACAGGTACACATACAATCAAGATTATATTGTTGAATTTCGTCAAACGCTAATGGTGAAATTCTCTTGACTCTAGCTCTTCTTACAAGTCAAATTAATTCTTCATTCCGCTTCATTCAATTCCATAACTTCCCTTCGATATCTTCACCAACTCTATGAATAACTGTATTCCCATATTTGGTTCAGTATCAAGTGATAGTTAGCATCGTAAATTAAGTTATAATCAAAATAGCGCGTAAGCGTTCTCTAGACATATTTTGATCCGAATGACAGCTTGCTTTTCTTATAAATACAACATAACAATAAAAAGTGATGCTAGTATTTCTTCAGTAAAGAAAATACAGTACGTGGAGAGTGTATTATCACTAAATCACCCGCAGAGTGGAGGTTCCACCCGAGCAATAGTTGAAAATTTGTTGCAAATTATAACCAGCACCAGCAAAGTTTCAGCCAATGGACCCCCGGGTTAAACCCGGAGGTCCATTGGCTGAAACATTGCTTGTGTTTTTGTCGATATGTACAAAATTTAAAAGTTATAGCTTGGGTGATAACTCCACTCCGTGGGTGGTTTAGTCACAATCCACTCTCCACGTACTGTATGGCAGAGCTCAATTTTTTTTTATCGAACTTTGATGATTTAATAACCATTGATCATGCAATTCTAGCATCAGAGTATGGAAAAGAAAAATCTATAGCGACTGATTCTACATCATCCACAATTCCAGCATCAAGAGATCGTAATGGAGGTATACTTAATGATATTGTAAATGGTATACAAGAAAGGAAATCCTGTCACAACCAAACAGTCCTGTCAGCAGAGGAACAAACAGTACCAGTGGATTGCAAGATGATAGAAGAGAATTCAATGCAAATTTCACAAAGGCAAAACCTAGAAGAAAACCCCGTGAACGACATGCTACCACACAGACTGAGATTTTTGAAGAGGAGAAATCTGCACAGATGAAAAAGCCACTCATTCCGCAATCCAACACGAAACATGTACATTTTAATGGAATTGTAAGATATTCGAAGAGAAAGGATGACTGAATACATTGACCATGACAGTGCTATCCGAAATAATTAGAAAGAGTTATACCGTATACTTTCTGTAAAAGCAGAAAAGTTCGTTGGGGATTTGATTTCGTGGGTGAGGAAAAGCCACGAAATTAAATCCCAACGACATTTATGCCCACAACACCTCCATCTATTACGAAAATATCTCAGTCCACCGTGATGAAAAATGGTATTTCAGAATGATGAAATTGCTGACCAACTAGATTTTAATAGTCAGAACAAATTAATCACACTAACATTTTATTTATGAAAGAAAATGAACATACATACAACAAGTATTACTAGTAAACTAAACACGATTAAATGAACATATGGACAACACAATAGATTTCATTTGATCACAAACTATCATCACATCATTTAATTACCGTCAATGAGTCCAATGGAATATTTATTTATCTAAAACTTCCTCTATGCCCGCAAGGCGAAAGCCATTCACAATACAGTCTTTATCTTTCGACTTGATCAAAAGCCGATAATACCCGTGAACAAGTTTTATTGACCAAGTCTTTTAATTTCCTGTTCACCGTTCTATCACAAGGTTCCTCTGTGCTACATGCCGGAACGAAAACAGTTCTGATACGATTTCTGTGTAGACGGTTCAAGAATTTTTCCCCCTGATGTGCCTTAAACACGTCGAATATTGCAAGCGCATATTCCTTCTTGCGACAGCCACCTTTAAGTAATGTTTTCCGTAATGTTTTCCGAACTTTGTTGCAGTATGGAATCATCACTTTGTTTACATACTCAATCATTGTCTCTGTAGTTGACCAATGATTTTCCGAATGTGTTACATTCTAGTCCCCAGGAATTTTGAACTGTGGATGGCAGCGATTTGTGGTTCCCTTGTAGATTAACCGAGGTGGGAGCATTTTACCGCTGACTGAAATACCAACAACAGCCGGTAACTTTTCTGCAGTTTTTGTCCCTTTTCCTTTAACTAAATCTATACGGCGCATCCATGATCTGGCATAATCGTCGCTCAAGTTTATACTGCCACCATTTTCAGCTAAAAGTGCACGGTTTTCAGCTATCAGAATTCCTCGTGCTGCAGCAAGAATAATCGTGGAATTAATCACACACAGAATAATATGGCTGGCTTCTTCCATTAACGGTGTTTTCATACTAGAGCACATTATGCTCAGAAGCGGCGCCATCATATTGATGTTTTCAAATCGGCTGACCACGAAATTAAATCCACACGAAAATGCCTGAATTCACAAAACCACGAAAATTTAACCCCACGAAATTTTCTGTTTTTTGCAGTATGCACAGTGCTTACCCGTGACCGTGGCAGAGTTACGGGTGGAGAAAGCCGGAGTACCGGTGAGCACCACTGAGCATTGACGAGCAACTGTTAGCTCCTCATTATTCTAACTCTGTTCAAGCTCCGCTCAAGAAAGGGTTACAGCGGTTGGAGACATGTGCACCATCGACTTGCAGTACGCCTTAGTGCCCCCATGTAGGCAACCGGGATAAAGTGCCTTGCCCAAGGACACCACACGGGTCGTCCCGGATGGGGATCGAACTCGGGACCTAGATGTGCGGGTAACATATTTGAAAAAACAAACCTTCAAACGCTTGTAGCATTTTCTGATTGAGAACAATGTTTTTAGTCAATTTCAGTCTGATTTCACACCTGGCGATCCTACTGTTCTTCAACTGAGTGGCATATGTGATGCATTCCGCCGAGCGCTTGATGAAGGCAAGGAAGTTAGAGTGGCATTGTGCAATGTCAGTAAGGCTTTCTACAAGGTGTGGCGTATTGGTTTTATTCACAAGCTGGAGAGAATTGGTGTCTAGGAGAATTTTTGTTGTTCTTGACATGTTATCTGTTGGATAAATCGCACTTAATTGTGATTTGATCGCTGGTGTTCCACAGGGGTCGATACTCGGGCCTTTTTTGTTCCTTATATATATCAATGTATTTATTTGATCTTATTTGTTTTACAAGGGTTGGCGGACAAGTTATACAACTTATATTAACGTCTCTCCTTGGCCCAATGGCGTAGGTGTGTGTGATGACCTTCATAGCGGCAGCTTCGTGGCCTAGCTCTTCTCGAATACTACGAAGGGATATTTAGCCTGCACGGAGTGCGTAAAATCAATCTACAACTGGAGATTTACCTAGTAGTAAACGTCTCTTTGCTGACGATACGGTTATCTTAATTATTTGGTAAATCTTCCCGACAGCCGATGGTGTAAAGTAATGTTCCTGAGAATTTTTAACTCAAATATCAAGACAAGCTGGATGGTCCAAATGCGGGAGCTAATAGAGAACTACTCATTTGAGATCTCGGACCTAGAAGTTGGGGCAAACCAGGGTAAAAAAATTGTCAAAGTGTCATGGAGGATGGTAACCCAATTGGCGAGAGTGGGGTTAAATCAAAGAGGACTTTGGGTGACCTGCATGATAAAGAGTAGCCTGGTTTTGAAGAGTACCCTGATGGCACATTTTTTTTTTTTGGGGGGGGGGGGGGGGGTCACTGTTGTTCAAGCTGAGGTTGCGGTCCTTGGAGCTGAGGGGACAAATTGGATAAAACAGTGAAAAGGAGTGCCAGTTGTGTAATTTGGGCGTGGTGGAGACCCTGGAATACTTTCTTCTAGAATGACCAAAAAATACCAGTCTAAAAGAATAAGATTCACTGGGAGTATAATGGGGAAGTGGGATGGGAGAACGGAGCAAGGGATATCATCAATCAATTCGTCTCCGAGTGTCGGGAGGAGAGAAGAAGCGTGGGAATAGGGATGCAGTTGGGAGTATAGGGGTAACCAAGGCCTCCTCATCCGAGAACCGCGACAAATAAGCGGCCGGCCAACATGTTGTTATTATTATTATTACTTCCATATATTTAATTGTAGAGAATCCAGAGCAAGCCTCGACCTTAATTAAACATGCTTTGGCCACAATCGAACCCTAGGCCAAAACATGGCTGGTTGTGTTTAATCGCCTCAATACAGAGAGTACGGTTGTATCACGTAAAAGCAACCCAAATGCTCATCCACCCTTGTTTTCGGCAACACACAGATAACCGAAGTCGACAACTATAAACACTTAGAAGTCATTTTAAATAGCACCTGCACATGGCACGACCATATAGCACATATCTACTCTAAAGTCTGGTGTTGGCTAGACCTGCCGAGGAAGCATAAGTTTAACCTCGATCTGGCGTCTTGGAAAAAAAAATATACTTTTCCTTCATAATACCCTTTCTTGAATACGGTGATGTTGTTTGTAATAATTGTCCGGTAAGCAACACCAGTGATCTGGAAAAAGTGCAGATCGCAGCAGCAAGAGTCACAACCGGGACAACCAACAGTGCTAGTAAGACACTGTTTTATTTCGAAACCCGCTGGGATTCTCTTCAAGAAAGACGTCGTAAACATACGCTAATGCAGTTTTAAAGATGCATTATCACATGTCGCACACATACATTACCAGTAGGCTTTCCCTGCTCGTCGCATTGTCGAATCAATCTCTCAATCTTCGGTCATCTCCGGACCACACAGTACCGTTTTCTCGGACACACTTGTATCAGTCTTCTTTCACTACCAGCGTTACTAATCATCGGAATAAATTCCCCTCATCCGTCAGCAAACATTCTTCCTTGACCAACTTCAATACATTCCTGAAAGATGGTAACCTCGTACCGCTTGTGTTTTACAGTGGTGCGAAATCGCACACAGCACAAATATATCATTGTAGATTAAGACGACGTTGTAGTAGCCGTAGTTCTCAATTGTACGATTATCAGTTTGTCACCTACCCCTTCCTTTCAATGTGAAACACTATCTATCTCATTGTCCACTGTTCTCAGATACACGCATTATTGCACTTGATCTACTCCTATTTGCGTGGGATATATCTACACTACTTTTTGGCTCAGAATTCTTTACTATTGAGGAGAAACCTCTACCTGATAAAATGAACTTGTGTATTCGTACACAAGTTCATTTTATCACGTAGAGGTTTCCGATGAACTTCAATGCAACTGAAACTAACACGATGAACCTTTCCAACTGCGTTTAACTGGCTGTTTTTTTACTCCTGCCTCCAAAATAAATACTTCCTTTTCCTCTCTTTAGGCTCAGCTCCAACGAGGTTGAATACGTTAGACTCTACATTGAGAGCGTATCGAGTATGTTCTTATAATGTTAAGAATGCAAATGCAATACATCTTGTATTCAAGGTGACCTCCCTTTCTTCTATATTTCCTTATTTATTCAGCTCTCATTCACATGTTAACTTCAAAGAATCCCAGATGTCGTTGTCTGTCGGTCTGAGTCCCATTTCCCTAGATTTTCCATGAACAGACTTAGCTTATACCGTTACACCTTCGCTGTACTGGGCGAGTACGTCGCATCTCTTCACCTGCGATTGGTTTTGTGTTTGACACTGGCCATTCTTTAAACTGTAAATGGTTTGCATCTAATATTCTACTCAAGTTAATAAAATTGATAAATCTTTTCCTAGCGGGACCTCCCTTCGGTTCGTCCGGAGAGCGCATCAAGGCTTTGCAATTCATTAGCATCTCAAAGCCTTCTTGCACTCATTCTATAGCTTGTGAGGCGTTAAACATAAAACAAACCAAAAATATGAACTTTTGAGGGCTAAAAATAATTTAAAAAAAAATAAAAACTAGAGAATTGTAATTTGCTGGACAAATTACGGGCTGTCCCAACTTTTCAATGTGAAAATGCACAGTACATATAGCAAAGCAAAGTGTTTAAAATTAACCATTTCCAAAATGACAGACAAAAAGGCATCCAATGTTGGCTAATTCTCACCCTAATTGTGCTTGAGGGTTAATCGTGAGATTAATTAAACAGTACACTTATTCTCACACTCATTATGCTTGAGGGTTAACTCTGAGGTTAAAAAGTAAACAGTAACTGTCTTCTGCAATTATTGATGCATGTATCCATACGAAAATAATTGCTGCACCAGCCTTGCAATTAGGGCACATTAGTACAGAAATTTGCAAAGTTCACTGAAAATCATTTTTTTTTCGGAAGGTACTATTCTTTAAGTGGCCAAAGTATATGTTGGGTTAAGCCCAGAGCATAACTTACAACAGCGGATTTGATCATTAAGCATCTCTGCCTATAGCAAGCAAAGTTTTTGAACTTAACCCTTTCCAAACAAAGAAAAAAGCAACTGAATTTAGCTAATTTTGGTATTTTCAAATGGTACTCTCATGCTCGCCCTCATTGTGCTGGGGGTTAAAGATGAGATTAAAAAGCAAACAGTAACTTTGTACTGCAATCATTGTTGCATCTATACATACCAAAATAATTGTTACAACAACCATGCAAATAGAGAAATTTGCCCTTGAATTTATTCAATCTTGAATATAAAATGCTCGATTCATATCATTTGCGATAATAGGGGTTAATTTTGAAATACTTATGTGGTGATTTTTGGTGTATCGTGCACTACTCAAAGTTTCTTCAGCACCAAATATTTGACACATCATTGTAAAATTTGCTTGTGAGATATTTGCGATATTTTGGGTGGATATTTTTTAGGAATGTATTGAGATGGTCCCCAGTGTTTACATTAGCTCTCTTGACAGGCAGACTTTTCGTGACAGTCACGGAAAGCATGTACTCCTTGATTTTCATGATGTTTTTGTGTACTGTCTACATGTACATGACACGTGTAGGGTATTCAACCTTCACCACTTCAACACAAATCCTTTTGATTTATTGACTGAATATGGCAAATGCAAATGTAAGAAGACATTTGCCTGAAGCAGAAATGAGGCAGGCTGTAGGGATGGTGGAGCAAGGGGCTACCCATCGCCAGGTTGGTGACGCCATTGGTTTGCACCATACGGTGATCACCAGAACCTGGGCAAGATTTCAGCAGTACGGCACACCAGTAAGACGGCATGGTGGTGGCAGAGACAGGGCAACATCTGCAGCTGAAGACCGGTTTTTGATCATTCAGGCCCGCAGGAACCGCTTTGCCATAGCAACTCAGCTTAGCAGTGACCTTCAGAAAGCACCCGGTGTAAATGTTTCGACGCCGACTATCCGGGCAAGGTTGCACGAAGGTGGTCTCCGATCGAGAAGACCAGTATTCGCATTCCGCTACCCCAGAACTACCGCCAGACACGATATGAATGGACCATGGGCCACGTTGGGTGGACCAGAGAAGACTGGAGACCTGTCCTTTTTACAGATGAGTCAAGCAAGGTACTGCCTAGACCACACAGATAGGCGTTTTAGGATATGGAGAAGACCAGGAGAGCGATTCCATGCAACCAACATTGCTGAGCATGATCGCTATGGTGGAGGATCAGGCATGGTCAGGGGCGACATTAGCAGGGATGGACGTACAGAGCTTTGTGTCCTTGAACGTGGTACATTGACTGCACATCGGTATATTGATGAGATCCTGGATGTCCACGTCAGATTGTATGCTGCAGGTGCAGTGGGTGATAGCTTCATTCCGATGGACGATAATGCCGTCCTCATGTTGCCGATACTGTGTCGTGGAGTACCGACAGAGGGAGGGGATTGATCGTATGGATTGGCCAGCAAGATCCCCTGTCCTCAAACCAATCGAACATGTCTGGAATGAGTTGCAGCTTGCATTTTCAGCCCGTCCAGTCCAGCCAAGAATTGTCCAGGAGCGTGGTGCCATGCTGGTCCAAGAATGGAACAACATCCCACAAAGGCCCACCAGGAACCTGATTGGGAGCATCAGAAGGCGTTGTCAAGCTGTAATTAACAGAAATGGGTCTCATTCTCGACATTGAAGCCACACCAGTTCGCTCCGTCAACTTTTTGGCAAATTGAAAAATTTCCTCTTTTACCAATAATATCCATTATCCATGGTTATCGTATTCAAAAACTAAAATATAAAATATAATGTCAAACACAAATAAAATCTTAATTCTGTACTTAAATCCTTAAAGATATAATTAAATAAAAAATATATGCACTTTTCATTACAATATTTCAACTAAAATGTAAAACAGGTAGTTGGATATAGTTGGTGCTTAGCAAACTTTGAGTAGTACATGTGTATTATGCTCTAAATGTGTGGACGTCAATCACAAGTGAGTTTCTGATAAGAGGCTTGGAGGAATCTTGAATCTTGGTATTTGGATTAAAATATACAATTTGAGTGTACTCCAGTTATTTATTTATTTATTGGCCACATCAGCAGCTAAGGCTATATCGTGGCGAGGAAACAGTCGAAAGTAAAAAGTAATTATCAGTTATGAAGTAAATAGATTGAATAAAAATAGAAAATGACTACAATAGATCTGTCAAAGACCGGAGTGGTTTGAACAACAATGGATAATGAGATAAGAGAAGTGAATAACTTATAAATCAACCTGATGAATCGAGACTTAAAGAGTCTTGGTTAAAAGAATAACAACAATTTTAAAATTTATTAAAAAGGTTGATTTCCTTCAAGAACGACATAACTTTATGAGGGTTTGTACTGTGGTACTCCAGTTCAAGACCTGACAACTGGGTGAGGGTTAGAACTTTGAATCTTTTCATGTGAAACGTTTTGAGAAAATATGGCTCCAGTGTTGAAAAATCGCATGTAAAAGTTGGCGAAAATAACAATTATTCCGACAATGCCTTTATGGGAAGTCTCAACTCTTTCAAGTGTTAAACTTTTAATAATAACATATAAAACAAAATATTTTATATTTTGACTGCTGCGTGCAGCCATAGAAAACACTCAGAGCCCAATCAATTAGAAATGGAGTAAATTGTCATTTAAACTTATCAAATTCTGAAAAATGGATGTTTATTAGACGGTACTATGCAAGTGGAATTGGCATAGGGTTAAACTTTACAACCAAACTTACAACAGCAAATATGCTCGGTAGTCAATTATAAATACGGACATGCAAAGTATTTGAAATTAACACTTTTCAAAATGATAAAAAAAAGCAACGAAAGTTGGCTAATTTTGGCATTTTCAAAAAACACTCTTATTCTCACCCTCATTGTGCTTGGAGGTTAAATCTGAGATTAGAAAGTAAACAGTAACTTTCTTTTGCAATCATTGTTGCATCTAACCATACCAAAATAATTGTTACAACAACCTTGTAAATAGAGAAATTTACCCTTGAAGTTGGTTAATTTTGAAGACAAAACTGCTATATTCATTACATTTTTGCCAACAGGGGTTTATTTTGAAATATTTGTGTGGTGATTTTTGAAAACCATATTATGCTCTAAATGTTTGAAAACTTAGAGCCAGATAACTGTAAACAATTTCGAGACTTTTGAAAAATGGTGAACTTTTGATGGTTTTGGCAGACAATTTTGAAAATAAGCGTTTTCACGAATATGACGATACCTCATGTCTCTAGATATTGTGACAATAAATTAAGTTTATCAAATCTGCTTGAAATCGTACATCTTGTTTTTGAGCTATGTTGAAAAATGGTGAAAGTTTGAAGATTTTGTCAGAATATTTTGAAAATACGCGTTTTCACAGATATGGCGATACCTAATTTCACTAGATGTTATGGCATTACATAAGTATGCGAAATGTGGTTGAAATCGTACTGCTTGTTTTTGAGCAGTGCAACAGACAAAATTGACGGCGGAAACAAAAAATTGAAAAAAAGAACAAAATGTTTAAATTTAAAAAAAAAAATAAAATACAGAAGAAAAATTTCGAAAAAGAAGAATAACTAGAGTCTTTCCCAAGTTGGGTTTGGGAAAACCTAAGAAAAAAATATAAAAAATTAAAACACAAAAAAAACCCCAAAAATAGAGAAGAAATATATTTGAAAAATAAGAATAACAAGAGTCTTTCCCAAACTGGGTTTTGGAATGTCTAATGAAAAAAAAAAAAACGTCCGCTCAAATACAATTTTCAAGAAAATGGCCTGAAAAACAGATCCATTTTGTGGGGAAATGCTTCACTTTATCTAGCACGCATGTTTTATTCTAGCATACATGTTTTAATCTAGCACGCATGTTTTAATTTAGTGCTCATGTTTTAATCTAGCATGCATATTTTAATCTAGTGTGCATGTTTTAATCTAACGCACGTTTTAATCTAGCTTGCATGATTTAATCTAGCACGCATGTTTTAATAATCTAGCACGCATGTTTTAATCTAGTGCACATGTTTTAATCTTATGCACATATTTAAATCTAGCAGGCATGTTTTAATCTAGCATGCATGTTTTAATCTCGCGCACATGTTTCAATCTAGCACACATGTTTTAATCTTACGTGCATGTTTTAATCTAGTGCATGTTTTAATCTTACGTGCATCTTTTAATCAAGCGCGCATGTTTTAATCTAGCAAGCATGTTTAGTCTAGCACGCATGATTTAATCATACGCACATGTTTTATTCTAGCACGCATGTTTTAATCAAGCATGCATGTTTTAATCTAGCATTCATGTTTTAATCTAGCACGCATGTTTTAATCTAGCACGCATGTTTTAATATTACGTGCATGGTTTAATCTAGCGCACGTGTATTAATCTAGAGCGCATGTTTTAATCTAGCATACATGTTTTAATCTAGCATGCATGTTTCAATCTAGCACGCACATTTTAATCTAGCGTGCATGTTTTAATCCAGCGCACATGGTTTAATCTAACGCGCATGTTTTAATGTAAGATTCGTATTTTAATCTAGCATGCATACTTAATCTAGATCGCATGTTTTAATCTTACGTGCATGTTTTAATCTAGCAAACATGTTTTAATCTAGCGCGCATGTTTTAGTCTAGCATGCATGTTTTAATCTAGCACACATGTTTTAATCTAGCGTGCATGTTTTTGTCTAGCACGCCTGTGTGTTTGCTCGATTGGTTGCACCACTCATTATAACAGCACTGTATTTACTTTTCACACAGTAAACGTGATCCTAGAGCTGTCTGTTGTTTTCGTTTATTAAAAGTGACAAAAGGAAACTTGGCTTTATTTTTGACTGATATTATAGGTGTTTCCTTTCTTGTTTTTGGGCCTTTCTCCTTTCATATGATAATTTCAAGGGAGATAACTTGATCGAAAGTCGATTTTCATGACGACATAACTTAGGAATGTTTACACCGTAATGTTTGGGGTGGTTCAAAACGTTTTTTCTTTTGTAGATCACTTTGTAGGAAGAACAAAACCATCGTCTTGCAGAAAATAACATACTCATCTTTTAAAATTTTCGATGACTCTTTGAAACAAAATTACGACGCAAATAACGTGTATTGTTGAAACTACATTTTACAGATATTGCAGGAACGTCCCCTCAATCACAACATGACTACACAATGATCCTATTC
Organism: Pictodentalium vernedei; assembly: GCA_031216915.1. Lineage (NCBI taxonomy): Eukaryota > Metazoa > Mollusca > Scaphopoda > Dentaliida > Dentaliidae > Pictodentalium > Pictodentalium vernedei. Next base: position 56,291,073 of record CM062297.1, read on the forward strand.
TGTTGTCTAAAGAACACCGCCATCGTCTTGCTGGGAAGCCTTATTCAAACTTAACTTATTAACTCAGTCAGTATGTTATTTTATAAAGAACGCTTTAACCCTTTACCTAACCTGAGAAGCAGACGACACTTGCAAAAATAATTCTTGAATAACTATTTTTTTTCATTTTTTGTCTCAAAAACATAGGTTATAACCCCTCGTTGGAACGAGCTCGACGAGCTCGTTCCAACGAGGGGTCATAACCTATGTTTTTGAGACAAAAAATGAAAAAAATAATGAAAATTAATTGGCGATTTTTGAAAATAGCGCTGGCCGGTTTTGGCCGTTACGTTAAGTAAAGGGTTAATAGAAAGGATATTTGAAACACAAAGGTATTTTTGCACAATGAAAATTATAATTTCCCCAAATGTCAATCGGCGGTCTCACCGTCTTTTTATGCTCTTAACCTTTTTCCTGTTCATTATATATCAATCGTAACATTTCACATAGACACTACCATTTTCATTAATACAAATGTCTAGGAGGTGAAACTTCCTGACCTTCTTCCCCAAGAAGAATAAAAACTTGCAATTTACTGTAAAAACACATTCGCAAAACAAAGAGCCAAAGTTGACGCTTCGTGTTGGTAGGTGAGATCCTGATAGATATTCTTAAGAATGGATCATTAGAGAATCAGTTCCTTCTAATTATCTTGTCATATAAAGCAAATGTTCTTTTTGTTACTTTTAATTAACGAAAACAAGAGGCAGCTCCGAGAGTTTGCTTTCGTTTGCCATAAGTAGCATGAAATTCAGCTTATTTACTACTGATGTCACCGGTGTTTTCCCAACAATTATTTGCTTCTTAATTGGACCTTTCTCGCTCGTCTAATAATTTCAAAGACAATAATTTTATCCAAAGTTTCATGGCGATATAAGTAAGGAATGTACGGCCGTGATAATATTGTTGGTTTGGTCACGCATTTTCATATTTGTGACTTAGCTGACTTTTCGAAAACCATTAGACAGAACTTTTGTTGGACAGCCTCTCTCCCTTACACGTAAGGACATGGTAGTAAAGCTATTCTTGGTAATTGGGCGATTTAGTTTTGCAGTTTGCTGAGAGATACAAAAACAATTTAACTAAAGCAATATGACTTAAAAGCACAGGCGTGTTTCTAGCTCATGTTTACAACATAAACCCCGAGAAGCAGAATGTATCCACCTGTCAAAGAGCTCCCGACTCCTGACTCGACTGCATATATTATTAGGTCGCAATTTTTTTTATCATTCTACGTCAAGAGTACAACGGGGAGTGGGGGTGTAATATGCCCCCTCCAAATTTCAAAATGATATACATATTGTAAATACTCCAAACTTGGAACTAACGGCCGTAATATGATGTTTTGGTTTGTTACTTCTGCAGGACGTTCGACACCAAACATTATATTACGGAGCCTGGGTCCAGACTTGGTCAGATCCCCAAGCCATCCCCAAGCTATACTGTAGAAAACCAACCGAATTGTATTTCTTTCAACAACGTTTAATTCCCTAAGACGAGCATTGCGGCAACATATTCACCATCCATCATGGTTTTGTAATTTCATAACATTTTATGGAGATCTCCCTCTCTCTCTCTCTTTCTATCGCCTGTCTGTCTGTCTGTCTGTCTGTCTGTCTGTCTGTCTGTCTGTCTGTCTGTCTGTCTGTCTGTCTGTCTGTCTCTCTCTCTCTCTCTCTGTCGTCTCTCTCTCTGTCTGTCTGTGTGTGTGTGTGTCTCTCTCTCTCTGAGGGAACATCTCTCTCGTGCTTTCACAAAAAGTCTGAGGTGACGTTTTGTCATCGAAGGTCCATCAAACACAAATTAGTATCGAGACTGAAACACCCTGTCTACATCCTTGCTCGTCAGACGTCCCTACACCCCTCCGTCTGCTCTCCAATGTTAATCCCGCAGCTTCAGAGGGTTATTATTACTACTCTTACTGGTTTGTTGCTATTTGAATCATATGGCCAAGTGCCAGATTTTATTACTTTACTGAATAATAAATGGTTAAAAAATAATAGACTTTCGCGAAAAAATCAACGTATATCTGATAAATTAAGTTCCAATATCGTTTACATTTTGAGTAGACACCAACACCGAAGAACGGGTTTGAAACCTCCGTTGTATAACTGGAAAATGGCACAGTGCTTAATTTTATTTGATCTGTTTCGCAATGAGAAATGAGAAATAGAAATGGCCATCTAACATCGATCGGTCTTTCGAATATGAATATAACCTTGTTACCCACTTCCTCATTATCATCACGATAATCCATTGAAACTGTTGGTGGTTTGCTTTATAGAATTCGGTTCAGAGTAAAGCTTGTTATCAAGCCTTTAAATTATACCTATGGCTCTGACTTATTGTCTTACTTACCTATATTGGAAGAGGTCCAGGAAACTCTATAAAAGATGGTCATATGTCCTTTGATCGCCATTGCAGTAGTTTATATGCATCGTCGTTGCGTCTGTAAGAGGTTATCCGAATGTTTATTTTTCTCGTTATTAGAACAAAAAAAAAACGTTGTTATTGCCAACTTCGACATGTTTTAGTTTTTATTGGGGTTCAATGACGTGTTCCCCAGTCAGAGACCTATCGTGTCGCGCGATAATGGAAGACTGGGTTCCCGGAGAAAACCACTGAGCAACTTCCAAACACCCCATAACCCTGCAAAAGAAGGGTCGTTCTATCGATGTGCCATTCGCCTTAGAACACAGCGCCACCATGGCCCGCATGGCTAATCGGTAGTAAGTGTCCTGCCTTAGGACACAACGCATGTACAGCTGCTGAGGGTCGAACCGTTTTGGTTTGAAGTTCAATGCTCTAATCTTTGAGCTACCTGCTTTAGTTAATCTTAGCCATTGTGTTAACCTTATCTTCTCTGATGTCATGAAAGGTATATATACAGCTGTATACAGCGAAATGGGCGATTCTATCTTATACTGGAGGAGAGGTTCAGCAATAAATTAATCCTACAACCCTTTAGGACTGGAGGATAAAATTATAACTGAAAACCTGTCCAGCTTGATGTTTATAGTACTGTCTCCTCACCGACAGGCCTTTAAATTCTTCTCAATTGACGACAGGAAACGCTGTGCCAACATAAAATAACTGCGCCCAAATTATGTGGAGTTTGAAACTTTTTCCATAGTTTTGCAGTGTTACGGCAATATATGTTTGGCCAGGTTTCCCTGATGCTCGCAATATAGCTTAGAGCTTACCTTTGAAGCAAACAATGCAACAGATAAATATTTTTTTTAAAAACCCACAGAGTTCGCCACAGAAAAAACAATCGGCGTCGACAGTGTCGTATACGACACTGTCGACGGCGATTGCTTTTCTGTGGCGTATTCCATATGATCATGCACTCAAAGCTTGAGATCTATTATATTCATGTTTGTGGCATTTCTCAGTTAGCAGATGATAGAGTTTCAAGTATGTCATAAATGCTACTAAACTTCCTCATATACAGGCGTCATAGAGCTCCTCCATATATGGTTAAAGTGGGTGTGGCAGTAAAATGGTTAATGAGTTAAGAACTTTTTATGTAAGTTGTTTCCAACTTTCGAGAAAATCACTCAGGGTACTTGGGCCTGGGATTAAACATTCAATTTACGTTTAATATGGCCCCATAAGTGACTTCTCGTCGAGTACTAAATTCATGTTGTGGCCGTTAGAAACCATTTCAAAAATAAAGACACAAGTCCATCTTATCGTGGCATCTAATCATGGCAAGCTTCGTGTAAAACATCTGATAATCACTTGGCAAGTTGCTCACGTGTCAATACATTAGCTCGTGCGTCATCAAACATTTAGTTGGCAATCCGGTCTTTAACGATAAATGCATCCTTTGTGTTTTGCATTGTCTTTCTTCTATTTGTTTGCATTCGGCATTTATGGTGTACTGCTCTTGGGGTCATCATAACATAATTACTAGCTATGCACGCAGATTTGCCCGAATCAACTCTCTTATCTTAAATGCCTCCACAATAATAAACACTACATAAATACGGAGAGAAGAGGTTTGTACGTTAAACGTCTATTGTCTCTTGTCTCGAGTTGCCTGTGTTGTCATTATTGTATTGCTTAGGTCCTTTGTGTACTGTTTTTTTCTGTTACATTTTTCCGTATTATCTTTATCCACATTCTTGAAAAACATTTGTGGATGTATCAAAAGTTATTGGTTTTTGCATCTCAGCGAAAATAAAAAATGGCTACCTGGACCTGTAGGACGATATATTCTTGGTCGCTGAAGGTGTCGTAAAAAATCGTAAAATTAGTTGTCGACCGCAAGGTATACATTTAAGATCGAAATCACCCAAGGATCTGGGGTGGAGACATCTTGCGATTTACTAAATCGTAGTTACTATTTACTCAAATTGTAGTTAACAACAATTTACTAAACGATAACTGCGATTTAGTAAATCCTAACTACAATTTGAAAAATAAGTCTAGTTAACGCCTCAACACTGCATAAGAAACCAGTCTTGAGGGGAAACAAAACGTTATTTTGTAAAAAGAAATAGAACACATGTTTAGAGATGATTTTTCAGATTTTACTGACATGGCTAGTCAATGATATTGGTCATCAATTCTTTTTATCATGCACTGAAAGTGTTTTTGAGTTTTCGGATAACGTCAGTTTTCTTCCGTAACGGTGGGGACGTTTTCCCTGTTTAGGAAAAATTGAACAGACGGATTAACAGTGGGGGCCAATTTTTGGGCACATAATTTTAGAATTTTATTTGTTATGAAACCTAGGTGGCATTCGTGTTGTGGCTTAGAGTTATTTAGAACAATCAAAACGTCTTCAATAATTTCCATACCTTTCGAATTTGTTGCACAAGATTCTACTGGGTACAATGGGTATAATTTCCATACCTTTCGAATTTGTTCTACTGGGTATAATGATTTACAATTATTGACAGAGCTTGCTTGTTCAGGATAAAATAGTTGAATAGGTTCCCCTTTTCTTTGGTGCCATTCACTGCTTTCCCATTCTCTTCCTGTGGTGCGAACATTTCTGCGGGGTTAGAGTGCTCCACCAATTTGTACAGACACAGATTTGTGTGGACACACAGTTCTCATCATATTCAGTTTTGGCTTTCGTACAAGACATTTCTCACTTTACGAAATATGGCCCAGTCATCACTGTTATTTGTTTTTCTTGGCTTTACAGTGGGTACGGTCAAGTAATCTTATTTGTTTGCGAATAGATGATTTCATCCTGGGCTTATTATTTGGGCGAATAAGAATCCCTTTATATGGTCTATACATTGTTGACGTTTCTGTGATATAATTAGTAAGGCTTTCGGTAGTGTCGTCTACAATTCGTTTAAAAGCTGATTCCCACTGCGCGTTGAGAAAATCCAATTTAGATCCATGCTGTTATAATTCCACACGCGTCGTATATAGAGGATATGGTATGATTGTTTTTCTCATATAATATTTATGAAACGAGTCAAGGAATTTTTCCGTTTGGGCGAGCCTCTGGCGAACCCAAACGGAATATTCGGACGAGTTTCATAAATATATGAGAAAAACACTCATTTCATATTCTATTTGTCATATGACACACATATGCACAAAAAACACCAATGATTCTTCAACAAATGGCTAAATTAAAGGAATTTCAACTTCGAAAAACGTTGTGACTGAGACGCATCGCTCATCGTACTGTGAATTCATCACATGAAAAATATAGTTCTTTATTTTTGCCTGGATTTGTTTTCTATAAGCACCGTCAATAAAAGCGTACTCCAATAATGTTCACAATGAAAACAAATTACGATATTTGTGGTATTGGAACTTAATATGACTTTTTAATACAATATAAGCCATTCTAAATAGAGTACGCAAAGCAAATTCTCCCAACTCGCACAACGTCACAGACGCAGGACATTTGAATGGTCACCCTAAACACTGAAACCCCCCAAATTTTGAAATTACCCTTAAACCTCCCAGATGATATGACATGAGGCTGCGTTATCGGAATTGGGGTCGTGGCCATGACATTTTGAAGAGAAAATAGTAACGCGGAGCACAAAACCACATACATGTCAAACGATGACTATGCTGATGCGGTGTATTGCAGTTTCTATTTAAAGGCTCTTAATCAAATTAATGTCAGATGTTAATAAACCCGTAAAAATGGATTGATGAAGCCACGGGCGAAGTTATAAAAAAATGACTTAAACTATTTATTAAAGTCTTCGTTTGAGTTTATAAGAAGAGATTCCCATGAGGAGCATGCGGTATTTCGGGGGATTCCGAGAGTTTGCTGGGGGATTCAGCTGTTTAGGGCGACCGCCCTTGAAACCAGGTCAAGTTCGAAACAAGGGAAGTTATCGGTTCAGTCATGGATTTTAATTTTACAGTTCAACATCAAAATATCACAGGATTCACCAAATATTAGTGTTTCTCACTGGGAGTCAGAGTCAGAATACATTATTCATCCACGCTTCGGTGGTTGCTGAGGACTGACATTCTTCCCATAAACGTTTATTTTAATATTTCCACCGTTAATGTTGCCGCCAAACAACGTTTGTACACCGCCGAAAATATGCAGAACTTGACTGTGATTTTCTTCCGTTGATGTTTGCAAATCTCAAAGATGACTCTGTTCACTTGATGGTGCCACGTGCACATTGTCATCAGTGTTTTTTACAGGCAAGGATGTTCGAAATGTTTTTATGTTGTTGTTGATTTATGTGACTATAATTGTTGGTCAACTGTATGTTACGGTGGCCACTGATTTGTGTGGGAGGCACATTGCTTTCAGACAGCTTTTGCACCAGGTATTTTCTAGCACTGTGGTTAGACAGCCGCTTTCTATTTTGGGATATTCCCGCGTTTGCAGCCATTCGAGGCATAAGAGAGGTAAGTTTATTCACACCAATGGGTTGACGTTTTGAACGTTTGAATTGCGCCTAAAATCGGACAGCATGGCTTTGTTATTGTTTTGAAATAGTTCTATTTATAATCATGTTCGTACGAATATCGCCCAGTTCTATTTTCTTCAGCCAATCAAATTGCGTAGTTTCCAAATTGACCAGTGAAATCTCTTGATGGCTTTATTTATCACTGGTCAATATGAAATCAAAATATTGAATGTTTTGAAGCGAACAGAACGCACGTGTCATATGATAAATATGACTTATTATGTACCTTTTGAGTGACTTCTCAACTAAATTTGAACACGGTATCAGTATGAAGTCAATAATACCACATGAGTTTTCTGTTACCCTAGTGGGAATTTTGACAAATTTGAACTAGATTCAAAATATTTTCAAGTAGTTTAATTTTTGGATGGGTAGTTTTTAAGCAATTCGCATTGAAGTCTTCAACAATAAAACATTTCACAGACATGTCATTTCTTGCATTTTACATCAACTCTTCAATAAAATTCCAGTGGTAGTTATTACCTGACGGCTTCTCAATAAAAGGAAATCATAACACCAATGGCTCTCAAGCCTACCGTGTAAAATAGCATGATAAATATTATATCATGAAGGCTAGGTGTTAGTTGTTCGCCTCCTCCATTAACCATTTCAACACTGGCGCCCTGGAAGGTATTATTTAAGTCCATACTGTCAACGGCGAAATGGGCGAAACCATCCTGGCTTGTTGGGAGGTTCAGTTCTGTAGATCTGATGGATTAAATTATTACCGAGCCTCGCTTCAGATAATTTGCTCTTTGTATCGCCGGCTCGTTCACTACCAATTTTGTCTTCAGGCAAAATTTTATACAGGCCTGTTTGAAAGGGTTAAAAGACCTATCCTCAAACGATAAGTACAAATGTAGTCAACTACTCTGTATGCAAAGTTTGGTGCTGTGACTCTAAGCTACTCGTATGTTCATAGTACTACCATTCAGGTTTACGGACCAGTTTTACACCCAGGTTGGCTTCCTCCCTCCTTCGACAATTCTCCCTCTTCTCTCTATATACATTTGCTTCCTATTCCAATAGCTTTGACTTTAATAAGCATCGTTTGAACAATAAACACAACAATATTGATCCTATTGTATTCATATTTTACGGCAAATGTTGTACGTGGAAACGACTTAATATAAGCTTTATAGCTTCCTGTCGGATCCATATTTTACTTTGTTGTCTTTGTATATTTGCTTGAAGATATTGAATAAATATCCTTTAAATTAAATGTTGTCACGGAATTGGCGTATCGATAAACTGTGTCAATGTTAATGAGGAAGGGTCTTTTAACGCACGAATCATCGTAGTTTAAACAAAATTTATTTCCAGCAGTATCTGGTAGTGATGTACACTAGCATGTGGATTGGATTCGACAGCAAGCCGCAGGCTTATTGTTGTCGTGTCCATATATATAATAATATTACAAACAGATTAGATCAGATATGACAGATAGCAAGTATATACTAATCATTAAGTTTGTCAAGGAGCAGGTTCGCTATGTGTTTGTTCTAGTGCATATTAGAAATATATGTTTTAGAGAGGGAGAAAGTAAATGTTAATTATAATAGTGCAAAGATAAGAAAAGAAACACAAACCCAACTAAGATGTATGATAGTTGTACTATTTTAAGTTGCCCGCGTTGAAGCAATGGAGGTGCATGGATTTTCCACCAAAACGCACCACTTTGCGAGTTTTGGGATATATAAAAACTTAGGCCAGCATTCAAATCCAATTACTATTATTATAATAGAGCAGAGATAAGAAAAGAAACACAAACCCAACTAAAATGTATGATAGTTATACTAGCTTAAGTAGCCGGCATTGAAGCAATGGAGGTGCATGGATGTTCCACCAAAACGCGCCACTTTGCGAGTTTTGGGATATATAAAAACCTAGGCCAGCATTCAAATCCAATTACAAGTACGAATTTTAACAGATGATTCGTTGTCTAGCATCAGCAAAGACATAACCGCGACCTCCATCTCAGCAATCCCATGGGCAATCGTATAATAAGAACGTAATGCCACACCCCAAAATCAGCCGGGCCAAAAACGACCCAAACCAACTGAGCTGAGCGAACACGAACCCAGTCGGGCTCGCATTCACTAACCCAGCCAACCCGGGCCGTGCCCCAACCCAACCGATTCCAGTGTTCCGTTGGGCCGGAAAACAGTCCAAACCAGCTGGTTCGAGCGAACACGAGCAGTCGGGCTCATATTCACTCAACCCAGCCGAGCTCTAACCCAACCGATTCCAGAATACAGTAGTACGTGCGTGGACAGTCCTAGGAAATTTCAAGTTGTACACAGTGGACGCAATGCAAGAGTCGTTTGCGTTAGTAAAAACGTAGATGTGTCCTTTATCTCATCACACATGACCCTCCCACTGCATCCAGTATGATCTCAGAAAATTGGAATAACATGGTTGGTGTAAGCCATTTTGTGGTCACTAATCGGAAGAAAATTTTATAGAATTGTCTGCTGTCGGCCGAACCACCCGGAGGCAAGGCACGCAGGGATTTTGACCCACACCCTACATATAGTACTACACCATGCGGAAGAGGCGAGAGGTTCATCCATATCCAGATGAGTTGATGTATGTGTGTGTGGAGGGGGGGGGGGGGGGGGGGGGGGCTACACACCGTCTAATCGAGAGCATCGAAACCATCATGTTGAGTTGTGCCATTCTCTTTTCTGTCATTTAGTAGAACCTACCACTAGCCAAAGTAAAACTAAAAAACGAGCCGTTTGTCTGCGTTACAGTATTGCTTGGAGCCTCGTGAGAGCGTAGTGCAGTCTGTGACTGGAGGGGGATGACGCAATATATTATCACGGACCTGAGCATATTAATTTTTAGATAGACCAAGATAAAGTGGTCACTTGTCTCTAGATCGCCACACAGACACAGACGAGACGGAGCCAATTGGTTATCGTATAAGTGGGCTTCAAGATCATCGGAGATCAACAACTTAGTCACCGACGGAATGAATGACGTCTGATATGTTTTTGTGCGACAATAGTGGATGCGAAAGTTGCTGCTATTGCGAAGATTATGGATCTAATTAGTTAGCATGGATGGGGGTGTCTTGTTTGCTAAATAGCTTGGAACCAAGTTATGATACATTTTGAAGAACTGTACTGATTTGGGTTTCTCGCGCCTTTCGCTAAAGGGCTGACAACATGTTTCTAAGTACCACCATGCGTTACTTGTACTGAAGGTGGAGTCTGTCACAATTCTGGCGGCAGCTATCTGTATTTTCTCTAATTGGTCTATTCCAGAAGTGGTCTTACAAAGGCTATATATAATCTTCTCCAGTAATTTCCGGTGCAGTACAGAGTTATGCCTGCGCATAAGATCAATGCGTTTCTAAGCTTTGAGACTGATATATTCATATCCTCCAAGTGCTTAATTGTTTATTACGACCCCTAAGTGTTTGTGTTCGAGAACTTTTGTTAGTGGTACATTTGACATTTTAAGAAGTCTTCGCTCCGTTTTACGTTAGATTGTCATCGTTTCTGTTTTTGTGCATTACATTCGATTAACCAGGTGTGAGCCCACAGTTCAATTTTGGCTATGTCTCTATTCATAATTTCTGAGGCTTGTTGGTGGTTTTCAATGATTAGATATTGAGATTTGTCGTCTGCGAATAGGCGAATGTTGCTGGTCAAATTGAATACAAAATCGTTGATATAAATCAGGAATAGTTACGAGCCAAGGGACGATTCCTGTGGAACCCTAGCGTCGATTGGTCTCCAAGTAGAAGACTTATTACAAACCACGACTCTCTGCATTTTACCACAAAGATCGGATTTAAATAATTTTAGAAGCTTTCATGTAATTCTATTTTTTTCTAACTTACATAAAAGTGTTGCGTGCCAGACCTTGTCAAACGCCTTAATTAAGTCACGGAAGACTACCCTTATCTCTACGCCTTCGTCTAATGCATGACAGAATTTATCGCAAAGGTCCGTGAGCTGGAGAACTGTTGAATCTCGTGGTGTGAATCCCGATTGGAACTGACTTAATATAATGTTTTTCCCTAAAAAAGTGCAGCCATCATTTTTTAAAAACACACCTCCCAAATAATTTACCAACGCAGCTAAGTAGATATTGGTCTGTAGTTGACCATTTGATTAAAAGGCGATTTCTTTAACACGGGTGTAACATTCGCTTTTTTCCAACTAGTAGGAAAGTAATAGTTATCAAGTAAGATGCTGAAGAGGAGAGAAGGGGCTCACATAGCGAGAGGCTGCATTATGTCAACAGCGTTGGACTAATCAAGTCCGGACCAGAGGCTTTTGATGTATTAAGTGCTTTTAGAGTCTCGGATACATCAGAAAGGTTGAGCGTTATGTCACTCAAGGTTGGTCAGTCGGTTTAGTCTCGTTATGCCGATGTGCTTGAATAAACATACCGAGATCGAGATTAGTGAGAGGTGCTAATTACTTTTACTGGTCACTTTTACCCAGAATTTTAGTCGGCTTTTTTTTCTTAGTGAATACGGGATGTGAATACATGTCATGGTGAACAGGGATCATGGAGGCGGTTTAAAAAAGAACATCTCCATATTGTTGGATACGGGACGTTAATACCCGTCAGGGTGAACAGGGATCATGGAAAAGGTTTTAAAAAGGAACATCTCCATAGTCCCTCTCATACCCCGACAAGGTAAGAGCCCTTTCTAAACAACCTCAAAAGGATAATACGGCCAAACACCGGACGAATAAACAACCACATCAACCGCTGCAAAACCCTTGCGTAGTCGTCACAAGGGTTCCCACAAAGATCAATGATGGGGATATTGATGAAGCCCTGTCGGGATACTCGTGGGGGAGACTAATATCTAAGACTACAGACAACCCTACGTGGAAAATTAAAGTAAAATGCCCCAATAGACCCATAAAACTTAACTTCATTAACAAAGGTGTTTGTATAAACGGACACAAATATGAGACTGAGGAGTATCGTGTTTTGCCTCAGCCCACACAATGTCATAAATGCCAGAAATTTGGCCATATGTCGAACAGATGCAAAGGAGAGTTGCGTTGCATGAAATGCGGCGAAAAACATATAACAAAGTCGTGCAAGGTTTCAACACTGAAATGCCCAAATTGTAACGGGCAACACCCAAGCAATTATCGGGGGTGTCCCCACTACAAAAAAGTTAAAACCGACATAGAACTCAAAGCTATTAATGTCAACAGCGTAGAAAACTCAACCTCTCCACATTCGATGTGCAGCCTAATGGCTGGTTCAATTTTTAATATAATGAACAAACACTTCGACGTCAGTCTTTCCGACATATGTAAAGAAGTTGGGAAAACAGCATCCAAATTATATCGAACTCAAATTTCTTCCTCGCTGATAGAAGCCGCCATAAATAAAATATAAATCACACCCACAACACGTTAACTAGTAAAATTACGTCAGGTACTGAACACTTATGGATAAGTTGAAAATAATTCAGTGGAACGCTCGAAGCCTTAACTGCAAAAGCTCACAGATGTCCGATTACTTCACAAACGTAGATATAATTGGTATCAGCGAAACATGGTTAAAGCCAAGTAAGACATTTTTGCTAAGTGGATTCAACATCATTAGACGAGACCGTCCCACACAACGTGGAGGCGGAGTCGCTCTCCTCATAAGGCACGACTTAAAATATAAAACGATATCAAGCGATCATCTCAACGCAGAGGTGATTGCCGCTGAGATTGAACTAGATCATAAAAAAGTTGCCGTAATCTCATATTATAATGAACCGAAAAAAACAGTTGACAGCAAAGTCTTTGAATTCTTTGTGAAAAATCACAAACACTGTATTTTCTTAGGTGATTTCAATGCCAAACATCAGGTTTTCGGATGCAATAAAACGGAGCCCAATGGCGACGCTCTCTTCAATATCATCGAACAATTTGATCTTTTTGTATTAAATTACGAGCACGACATTACTCACGTCAGTAACAACACCCTCCACCAATCCGACATCCTTGACCTAATTATAACCAGTAAATCACTAACTAATCAAATGCAAGACATATATGTGGGGGACGATGATTTAGGTAGCGACCACCTGCCTGTTCATGCTACATTACACGGTTGCAGCGGACCCGCAAGATACCCCACAATGAGGAGGAGGAATCTATCCAAAATTGACTGGGACCTCTTCAGAAAAATAATTCAGGTTAAAATAAACAAAAACAACCCAATGAATACCTGCGAGCTCGAGCAAGCATGTACCAATCTCAGTGAAGTCATTAACAACACTCTTGATGAGATTTGTCCCAAACAGACAGTTAAACCGCGGGCCAACAGAATAACTGAAACCACACTCCAAATAATAAAACAAAAAAGAAAGGCCTTCCGTGCATACAAATCAGAAAAACTTCCAACTAAAAAGGTCGAACTTAAAGCCGTGTATAATCACCTCCACGGCGAAGTTAAAAAAGCAATAGCAAACGACAATCGCGTGAGATGGGAAAAAGCAACGGAAAATCTAAATGGACTCAGGGAGACTAAAAAGTTTTGGGATACTTTTAAAACCCTTACTGGACAAAAACATAAAGGCGCCAACAGTAAGGCACTAAAGATCAACGATGGAACTATGGCCCTGGATGACAAGGCGAAGGCTAGCGCCTTTGCTGAGCTCCTTAAGAAATATCATCGTCCACATGAGGGCGATAGGTTTGATGACGAGTTCAAAGAAAAAGTAAACAAATTTGTTCAAGACAACGTTTAACGATGCCAACTTCAGCCAAACGCCCGAGGACGGGGATGGCCATGAACTCACGGAACCGATAAGCAAAGAAGAATTGGCTAACACAATTAAAAAATGTAAGTCTTCTTCTTCCCCAGGAGGGGACGAGGTCTCATACAAAATCCTAAAACAATGTCCCAACACTTTTTTCGGTAGACTCACTAACCTCCTAAACTGCTGTCTCTCTAGTGGATACTTCCCAAAATGTTGGAAAGTAGCTACAGGAGTCATGATACCCAAACCCGACAAGGATTTGAGCAACCCAGCTAATTACCGCCCAATCAGCCTACTCAGCTGTATTGGAAAAATTTTCGAACGGATTCTCACGACTAGACTCCGCAGCCATCTCGAATCAATCAGCTTTTTCAATAAGTGGCAAAGGGCATACAGGAGCCAAAGAGAGGGAATCGAGCATGTTTATAGACTGGTAGATTATATGAAAACGGCGTTCAGTCAAAATGAAATAGGAACCGCGCTATTACTCGACGTAGAAAAAGCGTTTGACTCTGTCTGGCACAATGGCATGAGATACAAACTAGCTAAAATGGGGCTACCTACCAAAATTCTAAGGATCATATCATCATTTTTATCTGACCGAAAAATCAAAGTGAGGGTCAACCGCGAAGTGTCAGCCGAGGTAAAACTCGAAGCGGGCACTCCACAGGGTTCGGTCTTCAGCCCGCTTCTATTTATAATATATGTGAATGACATTGACAAACTAGGGAAGAACCATGTTGAACTATCTCAATTCTCAGACGACAAAGGAATGTGGACGGCCAGTAAGTCTGGAAACATAATACAAAACCGCCTGCAGGATACCATCCGCGACCTGCAAGACTGGTGCGCTCTGTGGCGCATCAAGCTAAATGCCACGAAAACACAAAGAATCACATTCTATAAAAAACAAAGGAAAAAGCCTGTCCCTAATATTGAGCTTAAGCTTTACGATCATAAACTTGAAGCTAGTAATGAGGCAAAGTTTCTGGGATTCAACCTGGATAGCAGTCTCAATCTAAACAATCACATAAACTCAGTCACCGTCAAAGCCACTAAACGCATCAATTTCCTGAAAATGATTAGAGGTAAAAATTGGGGAGCCAATAAAGAAATTCTCCTCAATCTTTACAAATCATATATACGCCCAGTACTAGAGTATGGGACCATAATAACAAGTGACCTGAATAAAACCAACATTGAAAAGCTACAACGGGTCCAAAATCATGCCTTGCGCGTGGCTCTGCGCAAGCCCACGTGGACATCGATAAAACAACTTCACGAGATAGCAAAAATAGACACTATAGCAATGCGCTTAAAAGATCTTCAAAGCAAAACTCTAAATAGACTTCAAGACAGCGAATTAATAATAGAACTCAATGCGCATCGCGTCCTCAATAGGAAAACTAAATAATCTGGGGCATGTCTATCGAAAGGGTTAAAGATTAAATCGTTGTGATGGGGTGAGCCAGACATTCTGTGACCTAAATTTAGAACTGGCTGCGGGTGACACGATACGCACGAAAGCTTGCCTCTGTTATCAGTGGGAGTTGCAAACAGCGAGGAAAATCTCCACCTGCTGCCGGGTCTCCCCTCCCTGAGATATAAATCTCGGGGAAAAAATGCTGGCTTCCCCATCCAAAAGGACGGAAAAGTTGTAAATTAAAAACCGAATTGCTCTAATTTCCAGCTCTCTATCTTTTCTACCTCCTCTATCTCATCAGACACACGACCAAACTGAATGACAAACTACGAGGGCTTGAAACAATCCTCAAGCAAAGATGTGCAGAAAACCTAACAAGACCAAGGCAAGGATTGAAACAATCTTGCCAGCAAACAGCCCTTTTTTTGTGGGGGGGGGGGGGGGGGGGGGTGTTGGAGGTCATTTGGAATTCCCGAAGGATAACCAGATACCTCAAAATCACATACGGCATCCTATCTCCCAGAAGGCTTGATGGATGACTCCCGGTTTTTTCAAACTAAACTGTTGGAGCTTTCTCCATTCCTTTTTTTGTAACCGCTATGGTCATATACCGGGGCCGCTACCAAACCGGCGTTGCTGTTTGGTTTTCTTTTTTCTTTTTCCCTTAAAATAGCCATCGTACAACATTATATTCTGGCTTGCCACCTTGGTGGGACTCAAACCTCTACCATCGCCAAGCTGGAATCGAATAGAGCCCACTCTCTAATAGTCTTAATGGCGTTGAGGGTTTGGTCTTTGACAATCTATCACTCCAATGCAAACTACCGGGAATTCTAACCGCGTGCATACCCCTTCAGACCCCATTTGAGGCAATAGGAAAGCTAGGCCTGTGTGATCCAAGATCCAAGCGAAATAAAATAAGACTAACCGGGTCGCAAGGGATTTGTAAATCCCACATCGTCCCTGCGCGCCTTCGGCGCGCTAAAACCTTTCATTCATTGATCCCTCTCATACATAGTTCTCGCAGTCATGGCAAGTCAACAAGTTTAAGTTATGTTCATTCCTAATAACAGAGGAGGTAGAAATCTAGTTTACAATGACTTTAAGTTCCGAATAAAGTCACAGAAGCCACCAAATATCCACTGGGTGTGTAGTGAACGCGGTTGCGGAGCCACAATAAACACAAGAGATGACATTATTAGTTCGCCTATGTGCACACATAATCATCTTCCGGACTTACCAAAAATCTGTGCAGATGCCGTGTTAGCAGATCTGAAGAAAACAGTTCGTCGTGATTCTAAATCTGTATCATCTATCTACCAGGACTTAGTTGGATCTTTAAGAGGAGATGAAACTGACCCAGTGATCACTGCTGAAATTCCAACTTTCTACAGTGTACGATCAGCTTTTACCGATCCCGAGCAAAAACAAGGCGATGCTTGGTTTGAAGTACTGAGTGCATGGGAAGAAGAATTAAATACTAGGGATGTTGACCAGCGAGTGGTAAAGTTCACAGACTATGTAACTTCATTCTGGGTTGAAGGAGTTAATCAAAATATATGGAATCATTCTGAGACAAATGGCCCAAGAACAACAAACCACGTGGAGGGATGGCATTCTAAATCGAAGAAAATAATCAACGGAAGTAATCCAAATTTGTACTCTGTTGTGAGTTTCATTCAACAGGAACAGGTTTACACAGAAGCAACAATACTTCAACTCCGTGCCGGTGGTAAAGTTTGCCCACGACGAAAAAAGTACCGAAAAATTGAACATTTCGTCCGGCATTACCAAAGAGAATACAGAGAATGGAGAATGAACATTTTACAATTTTTAGATGCCGTGGCCAAGGCCAGTCCTTTTTGAGAGTATTTAATTAATGCCCATGTTTCATGCAATGTTTAATGTTCGTTATTTGTAATTTTTTTGTAATTTTTTCTCATCTAAAATCCTGGGTAAAAGTGACCAGTAAAAGTAATTAGCACCTTTCACTAATCCCGATCTCGGTATGTTTATTTAAGCACATCGGCATAACGGGACGACACCGGTCAGTCAGGGAAATTTGCTGGCAGAATTGATGCATTTGAGGCATCGATAGAAGCAATGGAGCAGAAGTAATCGTTAAATGCTACCGCTTTATCAACATTCAACGGCAATAACTCATTTTGATAAAATATTGCAGGGATTGCCTGTTGATTATTTCCAAGGAGGTTTTTTAATATCTTCAAAAATTCAGCGGTCGATGTACAGGAACTACCTAAAATGGATTGTATTTTTCTTAAAATTGGTCTTTGCCATTCTTATAGCAGCCACTATAGCGTTCCTTTTGGTATGATATTTAGCCCAGGCCTCGCGCAAATCAGTATGTTTGGCGTGTCGGTATACTCGCTTACGTTGCCGAATAAGCAGTCTTATTCCGCTGTGCGTCCAGTCGGGTTGGTTTGTTCTGAATGTGATTGTTTTGTTGGGTTTGTATTCGGACGCAAGTTCAAGTAATTTAGAACTGAGACCATCAGTCATAGTCTCCAGGAAATTCTGGGAGTGAAGGCTCTCCCAGTGTTAATTTCGGATAGCCGAGTTGAGGCCTTCATAATTTTCGTCTTTGAATAGCCAGATATGGCGTTTGAAGTTTCTCAATGGATGTCTTTCGAACCCAATGTCTACAACCGTTGGACAGTGATATCGAATCAAATCAGGAAAAATGTGTCTAATACTTCACAGGCTGGAACGTTTACAGAACTACTTACTGCTAACAAGTCAAGTGTCAAGGATGACGCTTCAGTGTAGTAAGTTACTTCGAAAATTTAGGTTGAAGGTATCTACGACTTGTTCAAATTTGTCTGGCCCTAAAGAAATCTGGCCATCATTGAAGTCACCAAGAATTAAGATATCTGATATCCCAGTATCGTTCGCTTTTTCAATCGAGGATGGAATTAGGTCCCACTGAATTGTGTCGAAGTTGGGAGGGCGGTAATAGGCTCTTATTAGTATAGATCCGAGACAAGTTGGTATTTCTACCGATACATTTTCAAGATTTGGCATTTTAGGATCGGTAGGGGGTATACAACTTAACTGATTTTTCACACAGAGGGCAACACCTCCACCTCTGCCTGTTCTGTCTTTTCTTAAGGGTTCCACAAAAGCGGGCAAGTACACATCAGAATTAGGTTCAGTCGGATCTAGCCAAGTTTCTGAAAAATCACAGATTTCAAAGTTTGAGGCCTCACATTTGATTACGTCTAGTTGGGGCTTGAGGGTTTGGACACTGAGATGAAGAAGTTTCGGACTGGTACTGTGAGCAAACGCAGGTCCGGAATATGATTCTATATCTCACCAAAGAACACAAATAAGTACACTGAGAGATGCGAAACATAGGGGGTGGGGGGGGGGGGGGGGCGAGTAAGTAGGCTTCTTATGTGTAACGATGGCGTGAATTACAGTTATATTTTCCTGCCTGATAAAATCGGTGGTATGATTGAGTCAGTGAGGATTGCCTCGCTACTCATTGAGAACGTTAAGATTGAGTCTGTGAGGATTGCCTCGCAACTCTGCGTGTGGGGAATGGGATCCGAAGAAACCCACCCCTCAGCCCATCCATAGCAACAATCATACAACAGTCACAATATACAATAGCGGATACCTATCTTTCTCTCTACCTATAACTTTTCTAATTGAAATTCTCAAATTTTCTTGCAACACCCTTATCAAGAAGACGCATGGAAATAGTAGACGAAGCGTAGGAGGAATTGGTACAACCCACCTTTCTTGTATATAAGTAAACATTTGAATAAAGATTTAACAGCCCTTTTACGGGCTTTCGGATGTGTGTCTGTGAGAGGGAGTGTGTGTGTGTTTTTTTTTGGTTATTTTTTGAGGGGGAGGGGGGTGGGGGTGGGGGGTGGGGGATGTTGGGGTTTTTTTTGGGGGGGGGGGGTTGTTTTGTTTTGGGTTTTTTTTTACCCTCCAATCTCCCCGCCATCTTTTCCCCCTGAAGGTAAACCCGAAGGCCAAGGCTCAGCATCCTCTCTCCCTCATATGCTGATGGATGACTCCCAGCTTTCAAAAACACATATTCCTTTTTGTAACCGTTAAGGATAATATGCTGGGACTGCTCCCAAACCAGCGACTGTTTGGGTTGCTTTCTCTTTTACCGAAAATAACCACCAAACTGCGGTTTCAATATTATCATAAATATGCCCACGGTCGCAAGGGATTTCAATCCCACATCGTCCCTGTGCGCCTTCGGTGCGCAGAAACTTTACATTTCATTTCATTTCACACTCAAACCAAATAAGGTTTTGGCTCTCCCGCCCGACTCTCGTGGATTCATAAGTAAAGTTATAAACAAATAAAGTTGCTCGGGTCGCAAGGAATTTCAATCCCACATCGTCACAGTGGGCCTTCGGCGCGCTGAACCTTTTCATCATCATCATCATCATCATCATCATCATCATCATCATCATCATCATCATCATCATCATCATCGTTTGATTTGGTTCGGTAGCTCTGTTTTAATGCCACTCATATTTTCATGATTTCATTCAAATAATTCTAGCCTATGTAAGTCTTGTTTCAACAATTCTTCTTTTTTTTGTCTTGGCTGATGTGTTAAAGGGTTAAGGAATCAGTGTTGGAGAACAAAATAATGTAAAACACAAGATGTTGTTGATGAAAGAAAAGCAGGATGTACTGTATTGTGCCAATACAGTACATCCTGCTGTTCTTTCATCTGCAACACATTGTTGTTTGCTTTTTTTTAAAAAAAACTCTCTGAGAATTGAAGACTATATATTAAACAGAACCTTTCGTTCTCTTAATGCATGCCGTGATCTGTATTTTGGGAACAAATGTCTACATAAAATTGAGGAAATTGACAAATGTGATAAAAGTAAGATTTATTACATTTTAAAAGTAATTGTAATATAATATAAAAATCAAATTTCTTAAAGTGATTGTATTATAATATAAGAAAAAAATCAAAAGTAACAGTAATATAATAATTACGTTTAAAAGTAGTAGACCACAGCCCTGATGGTGTAATAAAAACGGTACTTCATTTTTGATCATTTTGTAAGTTACAATATCTGTGTTGCCTATCATCTTATATACTGTTCTATCAAAGAGATGGGGAAAATAAGTGTTGACCGAGAGTATGATGGCTAAGAAAAGCCCTCCTGGACATCACTAAACTTGGTCAAATGTGTTATTGACGCAGAACTTTGTGAGCGAGCATATTGATCCAAAACGGACATTGGAGGTTACATTAACACAGTTTTGACTCCCCATGCTGATCTCTCTATGTTGAGAGCTACCACCAACTGTCTCACCAGTTTTGTGCAGGACCGGGGCGCCGTGTCTTTGCACTCGGGGTTACCTGCTTGTGTTGATTACAATGTTATCAAGCTAAATGTGAATGATCTCTCATGCTCCCAGGTCTACTTCTTAGGACCTCTAGCCAGCCCTTACTGTGTGTAAATGGATGCGGTGCTCCGGCTTGGCACCAAGGTTGCTGATCAACTTACTGATCGACCATAGGCCATGATTTCCAGACGACGATATATATGAGTCAATCTACTGTTTCATACCACTTTTCTGAGAAAATTTATGAATGACTCAGGGAGATGACTAACATAAGCTCCAAGCTTTCTGCAGATCCCTTCATTACTGAGCAGTTTGTTTTTTGTTAAATATATGTTATTTTTTTGGTGTCCAATATTTATATACTCTTACTTTATGGGGCGTTCAATTATCTAACGTATAGCATATTCATGGACTAAAAATATTGTTTAAACTTACACAGTTGCTCTTAACCTGCACGGAAATCCCGTAATCCTTCACTTATGGAGGAAAAGCTGCCGACTGAGACTTATTCTATCTTTAGTGTGTGAAACTAGCATTTCGTGTATTTTACATTTATATTTAAGGTGCTATATAAGTAAGGGAAATTTGTTTACTTTGAAATTCTTGTTTAAAACCTCTCTATGGTTCACATCTGATATTCCATAAATTGGAATTAAATATGTACAAATTGTACATTGAATGAAAGTTGTGATTTAAAAATATATGCAATCAACTCGCAGAGTTGACACTAGGTTCCAATGGGTCCTGGAAACCAGCTTTCAAAAAAACCTATTGGTGTTGTTTTTTTATTTTTCTTTTGTAACCGTTGATGGACACAAAGCTGGGACTGCCCCGAAACCAGCGATCTGTTTGGGTTTGTTTATCTTCTTTCTAAAACAAACCATCAAAACTGCGATTTCTGTATTTACCATAAATGTCCCCGCGTTTTCTAAGTAAAACACCAGAGATGAATTTGGGTAGTTACGCACAATTCCTAGCCATTTTTCAGTGTAAGATTCTCGTGGGTCTGACTAAACTACTGTATCCCCAAACTACCGTATCGTACTTAACCCTTTACCTAACGTGAAAAGCAGACGACACTTGCAAAAAAAATTCTTGAATAACTAATTTTTTTCATTTTTTGTCTCAAAAACATAGGTTATGACCCCTCGTTGGAACGAGCTCGACGAGCTCGTTCCAACGAGGGGTCATAACCTATGTTTTTGAGACAAAAAATGAAAAAAATAGTGAAAATTATTTGGCGATTTTTGAGAATAGCGCTGGCCGGTTTTGGCCGTTACGTTGGGTAAAGGGTTAAATAAGACTATTGGTTCTCACTTCCGTTTTTCGTGGCTACATGAGCAAATAAAGTTATTCGAGACGCAAAGGAGTTCACATATCACGCCGCACAAGTGCGCCTTAGGCGCACTGAAACTTTCTTTCATCATCATGTTTAAGGCTACTTTGAATCAGAGAATATAAGTGAATGGTCTACTCACTCACGGAAGCACACATCTGTATAAACACAGTATACATGCACCTACAAAAATCTACACGTACACGCGTGTAACTCGTCGAAAACTTTTATTAACTCTAAATCACACAAAATATGTTTGTAACAAGTTAATGTTTCTGTAAGTAATATACGAACATACAAACTTTAAACCTGTATTATAAATTGAAGGTGACAGGCATATTACTCACATATGTAGCATATATTCTCTGATAGGAGACAATATTGATACTTTTTATGCCAGTAATTGTTATTGATCAATCAGCTTCAGTATCTAGTGACCGTATATGAGACTGTGTATCATCGAGCTGACCGTATATAGAGCTTATATACGGTCAGTTCCGACATTTTGTGTTTGAAATACAACTCTCGCTTCGATGTTTTTCCTAATTTTGCGTGTTCAACGAACAACTATTTATTTATTTATTGGTGTTTTTAAGGTCACATATTTCTGCACAATCGCTAATCATGACCATGACAGTTAGGAAGCCGGAGTACCCGGAGAGAACCACCGGGAAACGGCGAGCAACTGTCAGCTCCCCAACATACTAACTCCACACAAGCAGGGTGGGCACAGGTTGAAGACAAGTGCACCATCAGAACGCCTTAGTACACAGCGCCACCGTTCCCCCACATGGGCAATGGGGGTTCAACGAACAACAAATAATTTCGCGTGTGTGTCTGTTGATCAACGTACAACTATAATACGTTTCTTCCAGTCTTTGAGAAATTTTAATAAACAAATGTAAATAAATACAATAAATAAACCACTAAAACGACATGTATAGAAGCCAACTGGCATTGTCTGAGGCGAATGATGAATGAAACTGTTCCCACTTACCTTCTTGAAACAATTGTTAATCCATTTGCTCCAGTTGTTTTATTTTTCCAGTACTTAACACTGAACTAAAGTTGTGGATTGTTGATATAAATTCCTGTTTATTGAGACGAAAACTCCGTTGTTTCGGCGCCTGCTACTAGCGTGACCTTCACATGACGTAAAACCGGGAAATTTCCTGATAGTGATAATAGGACATTTTGCGCTAGGAATCTGGGTACACTTATGGTTGTGTCTCTTTCAAAGGACTGGCATAATACATGCGTTATGGGGCTTTCAGTGGACGGATATGGTGTGATATAAGGCTCAGAAAGATCAATATTAGGCTCGGCCTTCGGCCTCGCCTAATATTGATCTAATTTATCTCACCTCATTTTATATCACACCATATCCGCCCACTGAAAGCCCCATAACTTATATTATTATGCCAGCTAATGAAATTCGCCAATCACAGCCCCCGAACAGTGGGACGGTACTGAGCCGTATTGGGTCACCTGCAGCCCGAGGTGACCTAATACGAAACTCGTATTAGGTCAGTACCGCCATTTTGTTTCGACGTGGAAATTCCTCACCTCGCGGTGCTTTTATATCCATATTGAAGAAATTGCAGTACAATCAAACGTCCCTCCGTGTCTATATGTCTCATTTTCTCTCATTTTATAATAAATTTATTGTGAAATTTATTTTCTAAATGTAAATTTAATTATTTGAAGTGAGAAATACTACTGTATTCGATCTACCGATAACGGATATTTTAAAAGCTTTAGAAAAAATATATAACCCATAAATGCGTTGTTAGAAAGTTGAAAAATATATATAGTGTGAATAAATAAACTGAAAAAAAAATTGTCTTATCCCGGGAATAGATTAATTTCATTTTTTCTCGTTGAGCTCATTATGTAGTCTCTGTTGTGGTAAATGGATAACGTCGCTTCGAAAATGGATAAAATATAAATAGCGACTGCACTATAATGAAATTGTAAGAAATGAATCACAGCTATGAAGGAAAAGATGCGAGATACATTTATTTTGTTCGAATTCTATAAAATCGGACGTTTCGGACATTTTCTGCACACTCAAGACAAAGTGACAGTACGAAGAAAAGCGTCTGTCGCTGTTGTCTGTGTTGCCAAGGGAATTATACACAAACAGGGAGACAACTGTGCACGTTTGTTACAACTTACATAGCGTTTTGCACCAGTTTTGAAAATGTGCCGGCGTTCAAATTTGATTGTTATTTTGTTTTCGCTGGCATAATAAATACGTTACAGGACGTTTAGGTGGCGGATACGGTATCATATGAGGCTCGGCAAAAACAATATTGGACTCGGCGTACCCCCCCGTCCATATTGTTTTCACCTCGCCTCATATGATACCGTATCCGCCACCTGAACGTCCTGTAACTTATAATATATATCCCACTTTGTCTTGCACGGAATTATTGGGTCGTCCACACCTTTTCGGAAAAGTTAAATCTTCATTGATTAAACTGTGCTTCATCTTAGAAACGTCCTCACTGACAAAACACTTCCCGAAACCAGGAGGGTTGGTTTTTAGTAATTTTTTGGCTTGAAATAATTTATGTCGTGTTCCACAATTTGTAAAGCGCACTATATTTTGTAGTTAATTACGAGCTCGTTTTGGATCTGCCCTATGTCAGTTGGACCTAAACTCAAATTAAGCTTCCTGGCCAGATAAAAAATCAGTGTTATACAAGTCTCTCCCATCTATCCACGCCGTAGAAGTTTCATGTTTTACTGTGAGTAATAAACTGTTTAAACGCATTAATAATCCGATTAATAATCCGACTAAATGGGCTAGTATCACAATGTCGCGTGAAGCGCCCACGCTATCGTAATAAGGAAAGGCTAGTAATAATAATAACACTGTGGTCGGCCGCTGATTTGTCTCGGTTCTCTGGTGAGAAGGCCTTGTTTAGCCCTGTTCCCGAAGTTCCTCCTTCTTCCCACGCCTCTCCCATCCTCCCAACACTAACCTTTCCATTTATGTCACCCACTAACCACCTTTCCTTCATTCTCCCATCACACTTCCCATCATAATCCCGATGAATCTTAGACTGGTATTTTGAACATTCTAATAGAAAGTGCTCCAGGGTCTTTACTTCGCCTAAATTTCACATTTTGTACTCCTTTTCACTGTCTCTCCAAAATGTTCTCTGAGCTCTACCGCGACCGGAGCTTGAAGAACAGTGACCCCCCCCCCCCCCAACGTTGCAATCCAGGTACTCTTCAAAATCTGACTTCTCTTTATCACACTGGCCATCCCAAGACCCTTTGACCCCCAATTCAGGTTACAATCCACCATGAGTATAGCAACGCAGTTGAAAAACAAATTACGATGGAGATTTGAATGAAACATTATTTCCAGTATATACACAAAAAGCCATTAAATTCATAGCCACATAGTTATTTAGAAACACAATGCATACAAATGGCAAAGTCTGCACGGTTGTTTCCTATCAGGTGTTTGCTGAAATAGCAGTCTCCATCAGAGTTCACAGAAAAATACAAAGTAAAAAGAGGAATTGAAAACACAATTACGAAAAAGAGGGATACTTCTGTCATCTTTTTCAGTTTTCTTTCAATGCAACAAAAATGTTTCTACGTTTGGTTCAAGTCTTTCTGGCAGAGATACCCAATAGCAATTGTGCCACAAGGTAAATCTTTAAAATCGAAATCACTTGAGGAGCTGAGACGGAGACAATCCTGTGGTCCTCCGTCGGGGTCCCTGGGCGCCCACTTGCTGTAGGGAATGGGTTCACCGATCCAGGAGTACATGGTATCATTGTTGTACACATCTCTCCCATCTATCCACACCGATCCTGCAATAATAAAAAAAAACATCACATTCTGCAAATAACGTAATCAATGGGGATCAAACGACAAGACAATCGTTGAGCTGATAACAAGATGATCTCGCACATTTTTATGCTTACAAATTTGGTCCACGTCTCACAACTTACTTGTGTCTACGTTAATTTATTCAGCGACAAATTTTATGATGATGGATTTCTTGTGATTAAGTGCACTGACCTCTCTTTAACACTAACTGTTCTTCCTTAAGCACAGGTACGTGTGAAGCGAAAATGTTCATGCAGCATTAAGTCAATGACCTCCACTGTAAGAACAAAGTGTGATCACAAGAAACATTCAATCCAAATTCAGACGAAATTTAGCTCCTGTTCTGAATGTACACTTCCTCCACATGCCTCTCTAGTGCTTCTATTTCAATAGCCAAAATAGCTTATATCTAATTTGGTAGACAACAGACCTATCATTCACGTCAATTTTCACTAAATTAATTCTGTTGAAAAAATTTCGTGTTTGATCAAAATTAAATTAAATCTGTAAATGAAATCCGTAGATGACTTCGAGATACAACGAAAACAGCATTCGAGTAAACAACTAAATGGTTTGATTTGAGTACAATTGGTATTCTTAAGAACAACGTGGAAGATTATTTCACGTCGCTAAATGCGCATCCAAATCCATTATATCAGTTGTATCCAAATCGAAGCCGGTGAGTGTTATCGAATTACATGTTATCACATAATCACTACCACATAGTTCATTGCAGAAAATATCGTTCACAACACGTAGACATGGCATTGACGTCAAAGGTCAATGTCGAAGTGGTAACGTTGTGCGTTAGTTGGACTCCGGAGAAGAAATTCCCCTTATTTTTCATAAACTGTCTACCTAATACAAAGGACAGACGGCATTACCTGTCTATCTAATACAAACACTAGACAACATTACCTGTCTACCTAATACAAACAGCTGACGACATTACCTGTCTACCTAATACAAACAACAGACGACATTACCTGTCACAGACGACATCACCTGTCTACCTAAACAAATAACAGACGACATTACCTGTCTACCTAATACAACCAACAGGCGACATTACCTGCCCACCTAATACAAACAACAGGCGGCATTACCTGTCGTCCTAATACAACTGACAGACGACATTACCTGTCTACCTAATACAAACAACAGACGACATTTGCTGAAAACATTTCATGAATAACTAAATAGTTTCTTTTATATCGAAAACATAAGCTTATGGCTTATCAGTAGAACGATCTTGTTCCAGTGAAGAATCATAAGCTATGCTTTTTGAGGCAAAATTGAGAAAAACAAAATTAGATGGCAATCTTTGTGAACAGCGCGTACCAGTTTTACACGTTAAGTTAGCTAAAAGATTATATGATAAAAATAATCTTAAATTTGTCACGAATTGACATGGAATTTATGAATCTCGTTCATTATAACCATTCTGAGCCTCGGTAAATCTTGGCTCCGATACATTTAGTGAACTCGGTACAGAAATTTCATATGGAATTGCGACTCATTACAGATCCTCTATTTCCTTAAATATTCATCCTGTTTAAGCTTTATTACAGTAAGTAAATACAGTAAGTAAGTACATGATTAGAATAAAACATTCAGGTTGTTTGTAATACATATGATATTGCATGCGCCATAGCATAACTTTGCTCTTTCATTTCCCTTGATGAAACTGTCCTCAATCACCACGAACCTAATTTTGAACGGAAGTCACTAAAGTCTGACCGAGGTTTACTGAATCTCAGATCGATTTTAGCAGACGAGATTCAGACATTTTATATCCAATCGTGACGAATGAGATTCTCTTTTTTAACATAACGTGTAATTTAATCCTTTACCTACAGCAACTGTCAAATCCGACTGAAGACATGGCAATTTATCGCGAGAAGCGATTCCGATCTTTCCGACACTTTCTTCCAAATTTGCTCCAATATATCACTCCTCTATTTGGTATGACGACCCACCGCCATACTGACAATGTGGTGGCTGGAGATAAATCTATCATTAATAAGTAATTTACATAAAGTCATCACTTTTCTTATTGTTTTCACCATTTTACTTTTTGTACTTCCCTTTAAAACTTCAACCGTAGAAACTATAGAGCTTATGTACTTTTACCAGCAGCTCGCTCATAGAAGATCTCTTGAGTTTTTTTTCTGGAAATGATTCACAATTGCACCATACACACACCGTTAATACGATTCGAGCTAAGGACCCAGGGTTAATTCTACAATCGTTTTAATAAATAACAAGTATGGCGTCTATCGGAAAGTTACTTATGGTTCTGGGACTAACTACTACCGATTGGTGTCTGCGGTATTGTAAACATTACGACTCGATTTGATAGCACATTTTAATTTTTTCTCGCCCCTCCCCCATCATCTCGCCCAGTCGGGATGATTGAGGGGTGTGCCGTATATCCTCCCCAAGGGCAAATATGTTTGACAATCAATAGGACATGACCGAATACATTGACTTGTGCACTGCTTAGGCCTATCACATAAAACAACAAGATTACATTTAAACTGTGTCAGTGTAATTATGACAGATAATTGTGCACGCAGCGGTAGACCTTTCTAGAACTATGATCGCTGTTTTGACAACGCCGTTCAGTAACATCATAATATACACCAAGGCACGACCTGAAACAAAGAATTACGCATACTGAACCGAAATAATTCATATTAGTCCCCACATTACAGAAGAGTTCACGAATTATTTCTTGATGGAGCCTTTGTTTGACATCTGCATTTTTAGACACGAACTAACTCACCAGTACCGCATGCCCGGAGAATATCCCTGACAAATAAGTGCATTGCTTCATTGGTGATCAACAATAAATGGGTTCCATCATTGTTACAATCGTTTTCAGCAGCTTGTTGGTATACATCTGTGTCATTGATTCTGAGGCACAATAGCGCATCCTGGTGTTTATACAGTCTGTACCCTTTGACTGCTGGACATTCTAGAAAGATAAAATAAAAACTCAGATGTAACTTCGTTCTCTACAACTAAATAAATAATCGGCAAAGTATAGATTACTTTTCACTAAATAATTATGTTGAACAGAATATAATTTTTTTTATTATGTAGCCAGCAATTTTTCACATGCTGTTGTCTTCACCAGTGACATAGTTAAGGGGTCGTCCAATAAAACTTTGGAGACTTTTTAAAGAATTTCACCAGTACCCAAAATACTGATAAAATAATGAAACAAACGCCTGTTATATATCAAAATAATGACTGGAGTACAAGGAAACGGAATATATCCACTTTTTCAAGAAAAAGATTATTTTGACGATTGACAAGTTTACAATGGCATTGGCAACGAATTGCAAAAATCACGACTATATCGATAATTCCAATCACACGATATCAAACAGATGACTTTGAATTCCAAACTCGAAGTAAGCACATGTTATCATTTCGTCTTTAATGTGTTACAAACGCCCCAAAGAAAAATGCACGAAAAATTAATAAGCTTCCATTTCAAAACCAGTGGCGGCGCCATAGTTACAAAAGTGTGTGTGTGTGTGTGTGTGGGGGGGGGGGGGGGGTACAGTTGGGGATTATGCAGCGCCGAGCTTGGGTGGGTTTCGGGGGGGGCGGGGGGGGGGGGGTCTTCTCCCTAAGTTGAGAAAATGTTTTAACTGTTGTGCAACAAAAATCATGCGAATATGGATATCATTGGAACCGGCTGAACAAGCCGGTTCCAATGATATTTATATTTGCATGATTTCATTGAGTTATACCTTTCAGAATTTTTCTAAAATATTAAATTTTATTTATTTTTTTAAAATTGCTGTAGGCGGAATTCCAAATGGATGCCTTGAACGCTCTCGATCCTAGCATTCGTCGAATACTCTTAAGCACTATGTTTCAGTCCGTTTAAACGCGGCATGCCTTGTTGCAATTTGGACCCTCGACTCTTGTTTGTTGTTTGCAACTAGCGTGTGTGTGTAGGGGGGGGGGAGGGAGGGGGGGCAAACATAATTTCAAAACTTCTCTGATTTAGTGCACTTGGGAATATGGGATTAAGCATACCGACCATTATACCGTAACGTTCAATACAACAAAAATTAAAATGATAGTATTGTTTTACTACGCTTGGCGAAAAAAGGTGGAGGGGTAAGTACCCCCACATACCCCTCCATGGCGCCGCCATTGTTCAAGACCATGTGGAAAAAGTGGTCACATAAGGGCTTGAAACCATATAAGACAAATCGTGAACTTGGGCAAAACATTGTCGTCAAAGATCTGAGAACTGCAGAAACGGCCAAACGCATCTCAAAGCTGCAAGACGATGGAAATGCAAACGCTCAATACACGGGGAAAGTTACATTGATAATCCCATTAACCCTTTACCCAACGTAACTGCCAAAACCGGCCAGCGGTATTCTCAAAAATCGCCAATTAATTTTTAAAATATTTTCATTTTTTGTCTCCAAAACATAGGTTATGACCCCTCGTTGGAACGAGCTCGTTCCAACGAGGGGTCATAACCTATGTTTTTGAGACAAAAAATGAAAAAAATTAGTTATTCAAGAATTTTTTTTGCAAGTGTCGTCTGCTTTTCATGTTAGGTAAAGGGTTAATGCAATATAAAACAGAAATTGCAGGACAACTTTTCAATTTCCTTATCCATTATTAGAAATGGATCACTACGCCTCTGTTTTGTAATATTATAATTTGGTTACTGTCGATGCGTGAAATATTAAACTCGATAAATCGGTTTCAAAACAAAAGTGTATCCACACAAACATTATTTGTAATCGCCGTACTTGTGCTTGTATGAAAATATCATTTGATTGGAGATCGAACTATATTTATCACAACTTCCTGTTTCCATTTCCATGTTTGTCTGCTACCCAAATGATTTTAAAACAAGAGAACAATAACGCGTTTAGTTGGCCATTTTCAGTAAAAGTTGGGAAAATCGTAACGTTAACTTTCGTTACCACGCATTTATATTCAGTGTCAGATCGATCTTCGCCGATCTTAACGTTAAGCCTTCTATTACATGACTATGCAATTTAACCGCTAAATATCACAACTGTTTGACGATCTTTTCCTGGTCCCCGAAAAATTAACAGGTGGAATCCCATTCCGTATCATTATAGTTTGACGGAAGTTGTGCGGGTGCGTTCAAATTCACTTAATTCACTTAATTAGCTGTTCCGGTCGCAGAGTGTACTTTACTCCGAGCTAGAATGGGTGGGCTCGAAAGGCGGTCTGTTTTTTTTTATCCTATTCATGATATTTTTTTTATTCATGCGCATCGTCGGATTCCCCGGAAGTGAGCACCTATTACAAAATAAGTGTAAACAAAAATAGTTCATAGTCATATTATAAACCTTTTATCGGTATAGATGTGATCTGGGTCGTCGCATCACGTCTTGATGAGGAGATCAGATCACCGGATCAAACTCGTAACCTGCGGCAGCTCGTTAGATTAGATTAAACATATTTTATTTGCAAACAAGAAAGCAAAGGGATTGGAGGACAAGTGCTCAACACTTAGCTAAGCCTCCTCTTCATTACATGTAACAAAGCAGCTGACAATGTCCAAAAATAAAAATGTTTTTTGCAGATTAAAAAGAGAAAAGGAAAAGAGCAAAGGCATGAACAAACAAATGTGTAGTACAAAAATAAGGCAAAAACGAAGGGAAAAGGGCTCTAGTTAATTTAGATATATTGCTTAAATAATTGGTGTATAAAAGTTTCCACTAAGCTAGGTTAAGTTGGTAAGGGTTTGGCTGACTCAAGCAAGCATACACGCACTCACAGACTCACACGTGCATCCACACAAAATTAACTCTCACACACACGCAGATCCATACACATACACACCCACATACATCCAGATCTTTTTCTATTCTGACTGCGGATCAGACAGGTCAGCGGACAGAGAGCAAAGTGCAACAGCGCAAATCGAGGCTGGTTTGACACACATTAAATCAGGAAGGGGCGCAATTGGTAGAACACATGTTATCCCCGACGAAGTTTGGATAACGTTCATGAGTGAAGAAACTGGACCACATCCACCTAGGCCTGTCGAGCTTCGTGAACTGGACTAAGCTTAGTGTTCCTTAACCACAATGAGAAGTATATGAAATTATATATTTACACGATAATTTAAGAACTGTTTGAATCGGGGATAAATCTTTGGACATTTTTGAACAAACCAGTGTTTTCATCATTACTCAGGCTGGCAACGTCATAAAACAATTGGGACATATCTGTAATGTGGCATGGTCAAATGCTCTAAAATAATTAATTTCTAATCGCGTTATGCTCCGGACCTGTCACAAAGAGGTGATGGGAGTCTTCAACCAATTCCCTGTATGAGCACGAGGATGTTTCCGATATATCATTATTGAAATTGTGTGTATTGAGATCACTGAAATCCTTTCGATTTATGCAGTGAAGAATGTTAAGTTTTCTTCTACCCACATTAAAATGTGTGGGAGGCTAATAAATTGGAGGTCCTAACTTCTTTTTGAATTCGAGCACTGAAGGAGAATTCGTTACTGACTCGGGTAGAATGTTCCAGATATCAACACAAGACGGGATGAAGGATCGCTTTAAAAGTTCAGTTCGAGCCCTAGTGGGTAGAACATTTGAAGCCCCCCCCCCCCCCCGAGGTTGTATGGGGAAATTTCATTAAATCACGGAGATAACAGTTCAACAAGGTAATCGGGAGCAGAGCCACTTACAATTCGATAAAATAGGCACATCTTTTTGGGCATATCGTCTGCTCTCGAGACTGGCCAACCAAGTTCAAACAATAAATTGTGACGTGAAACGGACCTAGTCAGCACACTAACAATTCGAGCTGCATCGTAATGAATGTCATCAAGACGTTTCAGCAGATATGCGCTTGCGCATCCCCACAGTGGATTTGCATATTCCAGAATAGGCAAGATGAAAGATCGATAGATACATGCGCTCTGGTGTTTTCCAGTTATGGGAATATTTTAGTTTTCTGAGCTGTGACAATCTAGCATTCGCTCTTTTGCAGATAATGTTGACATGGTGATCCCAGGACCGGTTACCTTGTAAGGTTTTTCCCAAATGTTTGCGTGTTTCAGCAAATGTCAGAACAGTGTTCGAAAACACGATATCTGGACAGGAAACATCTCTCTGAAGGGTAACTTTTACTAAGTTTGTGTTGTCGGGATTAAACCTAAGTCCAAAAGTGGCCGGAAAGAAATAACTCAAAGTGAAGGATATATATACCAACATGTTTGGAAAGAAAGAAAGAACATGTAACTGAATGATTGAATTTTGCAATCCTTCTAGTACAGTAAGTAAGTGATTCTTTATTAAAGTGACATGTGCCCACAGATAGAACAGTTACACAATTACATATAGTATAAAATGCACCCGGCCAATCTGGCCTATAAGTCATAGTACATGGTCTTCAAGAATGCAAAAGTAAAATTACGCAATGTGAACGTTTTGTAGTAATTATACCTCATAATTCTGTTGAAGATGGTTTAATATCAGTAGGTGGTAAAGGCGGATACCAGCTCACTTGTTTTCACTTGTACATGTACATGTGCACGTACACGTACATGTACCCATAGAGATCAGTGTTAAAATGTACACGAAATGTACAAAAACATGTTTTTGTACATCTGCGTTGGAATCCGCAAATCGTTGTCATCGTGAGTTGGACGTTTCAATCAACCGTTGGCGAACGAGTGCGGATTCCAACTCAGTCCCGCGCGGAAGAAATCGACTCTAAAATCGTCCCAACGTTCGCCATCGTGAGTTAGACGTTTCAATCAATCGTTGGCGAACGCGGTGCGGCGCGGTGCAGCTTCCAACTCAGCATTAAAATGTCGACAAAATCAGAATCGACGAAAATTTTCCCAACGTTCATCGTCGCGTTCTAGAGCGTGGTGGGTGCGATCCAGTCCCTGACGGACGATTGCGGATTCCAACTCAGAAGAAATCGGAGTTTGGAAATCCTCGATCGTTCGCCATCGCATTTTAGACGGTGCGATCGGTCGTTGGCGAACGCGTGGTGATTTCTGGGGACAATGAGGTTTCCAACTCAGAAAAAAATATAAAAAAATAAGATGTTGGAAAAACTAGAATCGATGAAATTTTCCACGTTTGTCATCGCGTCCTAGACGGTGCGATCGATCGTTGACGTGGGCATTCGTTGCCACCTGGTCGTTTAATAACGTGGATGTAAATGGTTAGACCAATGTACTCCAAAAACCAAGAGCTCGAAGAGCTTGAAATAAGTAATCACCCAATCATTTCGCGTTCCAGACGCTAATTAACCAATCAGATTGCTTGATTCTCATAACCTGAACTTAATCATATAATGTTATCTCCCCTTATTACAAAGAAGTCCTATTCGATTCTTATCACGGATTATTCCAGGAGATTACGAAAAATAACATTTTTAACTCTCGTCGTGGGGGTGGGGGCCACGCCTATCAGAAAATTGAAAATTTGGAGAAAGTGGTCACGTGACATATCAAATTGAAGGTATAGACGAGTGGATTAAGAAGATCATAATTTTACCCCTCGTCGTGGGGTGGGGTCACGACCAGAGCCGAAAAACGTCTTCCTTTTTACAAATCCAGGCATGTGAGGTATTAATATGAAGGGCTCGATGAATACATTACAAAAATGACATTTTTCATTTTATGTGGGGGTAGGGTCACACCCATCTGAAAATCGAATGTTTCGAGAAGGTGGTCATGTGACCTATCAAATTGAAGGTATCAACGAGTGGATTAATAGAAGATCGGAATTTTAAACCTCGTCGTGGGGTGGGGTCACGACCAGAGCCGAAAAACGTCTTCCTTTTTACAATTCCAGGCATGTGAGGTACAGATATGAAGGGCTCGATGAATACATTACAAAAATGACATTTTTCATTTTATGTGGGGGTGGGGGTAACACCCATCAGAAAATCGAAAGTTTCGCGAAGGTGGTCATGTGACCTATCAAATTAAAGCTATCGACAAGTATATTATGAAAATCATATTTTTACCCCTTCTTCTAACGGTGGACCATCTTGAAATCGAGAGTATTAAGAAAAGGTAGTTATGGAACATATAAAATTGAGAAAAACAACAACTTGAATCTGTTGCATCATTCATTTTGATGTCTTTGTTCAAACATGGAAGTATGTTTTCAATATATGAGATACACTTACCTGTTAACAAGTCACGCCTTGAGATGTTTCATTCAATAATAACTCTGTTTACTGAACCATAGATTTGTCAATAAAAATTATAAGTTGATCTTCTAACGTGTCTACCTTTTGAGGATAGCCTATTTCACCATTTCCAAAAAAGTGTCAATCCAGACAAACTATTTTTTTAGGAAAAATGACTACGAGAAGACATTACACAACTGAATGAGTAGAACCCTGACTAAATTCAAATAAAACCACTTGTCACGTGTAAGAAAAGATTTGTAAACAGTCTAAACGCACGCGTGGAAAAGTTGTTTTGTTTTGTTTTTTACAACAGGAGTTAAAATATTTTAAGATAGGTGGCGTTATATAAATACAGCAACAACAAAAAAAAACAGTGTTTACAATGAGCCAGCGTAAGACTGAATGAAAATGAGAAAAAAACTCTTTTTCTAACCACCTGCTAGCGAAGCATTACATCGGTTTACTGCGATATTTATCACAGGTGTTCAACACGTGCAAAAATCATGAAAAAAAGTGTATCA
Organism: Pictodentalium vernedei; assembly: GCA_031216915.1. Lineage (NCBI taxonomy): Eukaryota > Metazoa > Mollusca > Scaphopoda > Dentaliida > Dentaliidae > Pictodentalium > Pictodentalium vernedei. The sequence continues at coordinate 56,326,481 of CM062297.1, forward strand.
GACGTTTTTTGTTTAAAATTAGGTATTGTTTTCCATATATAAGAGAGAAAAGGTACGCAACTTCCTGGCTTGGAACATTTCGACCCGTCATATTCAAACTCGCAAAAAAAAACAAACTCCTGAATTTTTAGTCTCGATATTGATGTGATCCAACAGCAGCCAAGACATTAAGCTTTTACGTTGGCATTCCACTTGTCCAAAACAATTCTCTTTTAACGCTTAAACGGGTGAAATACATTTCGGGAACGATTGCCTTTTTTTCTTGATCAGACACGGTTGTTGGCGGAAAGTTGACTGGAGGGTCGTTCAAAACAATTGATCAAATATATCGAACGAAACCGACTCCTTTTCTAACTACGATTGTCGCCGTATTCTAAACGTCACCACACTAATCATACAATACGGTATTGGAACTGCACTACCTCTTGAATATTACAAATTTACGATTTGTATTGCCTCCTTCCCGCGTCACCATACTTGTACTATACCGCATCGAATTTGACTTCGTCATCATCCCCTTGCTAGATAAACCTGAACTCGTCATCCGAAACGTGTTGCGAAGTGAGCCCATAGTGGTTAATTAAGCTCGCAAGCTCGGGTAAGAGCTCGAGCTCTTGAGGTTTATTTTGTGGACTCAGTGGGCTCAGGTTTATTCACTGAGTCTGATATCGTTTGGTAAGGAAACACAAAAAGCCAGAGCTGGTGAGGCCTCACAAAACTGCCAGTAATCACAACGTTTATAGTCCGATCTTACGATCTCTGATCAATAAATTTTCCCTAACATTCCGTAACAATGGTTGGTAATAGAATAGTATAGAAAATCGTGTGAATTATTCTCTGAAAATTGCATTCGCTTGTGCAGTATTTTCTGATTTTTTACAGATTGCGTTCAGGGTTCAGTTTAAAAAAAAATCCTTGTCAAATGGTTAGGTTCAAGGGAAATAACTCAGCAACAACTCATCCACCAAATGGTTAGGTTCAAAAGGGAAGTAACTCTGTCATCCGTAGGTAGAGGTTTATTATGACGTCATCAGAGATCATGATACAGTTTAGGTTCAAGGGAAGTAACTCCTTTCATCCGTGGGTAGAGGTTTATTATGAAGTCATCAGGGGTCATGATACAGGTTAGGTTCAAGGATAGTAACTCTGTCATTCGTAGGTACAAGGGAAGTAACTCTGTCATTCGTAGGTTCAAGGGAAGTAACACTGTAACACCTCGGTTATTATTAGGTCATCAGGAGTCATGATACAGGTGAGGTTTAAGTGAAGTAACTCTATCATCCATAGGTTCGAGAGAAGTAGCTTTGTAGCACCACGGTTTACTATGAAGTCGTCAGGGTAGGTTCGAGGGAAGTAATAACTCATCCCAGGTTTATTATGAGGTCATCAGGGGTCACGATACGGGTTAGGTTCGAGGAAAAAGTAACAGGTTCGAGGAAAGTAACTCTGTAACACCAAGGTTCATTATGAAGTCATCGGGGTAGGTTCGAGGGAAGTAACTCTGTATAACAACTCATCCGAGGTTTATGATGAGGTCATCAGGGGTCACGATACGTGTTAGGTTCGAGGAAAAAGTAACTTTGGAGAAAAACAAATAAATATTATAAAATATAATTCGTTGTATTTTTTGTTCCTTTTCTTTAAAAAATTAAAAAAAAATTATATATATTAAAAAAATAATAATAGAAACAAATTAATAACACCATACAAAGTTGATTGTCTGTTTCTCAGGCCATTTTTTCCAAAAAAGCATGCGGGCGGGGGGTCTTTTTTTCTTTTTATTTTCACCCCGAGAGGTTGTTTGTGGTAATTCGACTCCCACCCAACCGCCTAGTGGACCACGCAAAATTTCGCAAATATATTGGTTATTCACCGTAGGGGTGTTGGGTCATAAATGAAGTGGGGTTTGAATGTTTGTTTTTTCAGGGAAACGTGAAAATTATGATACAGAACGAAACGCCTCGTGGGCGAAACGTCTCGGGATGAAACGTCTCTGGGACAAATCAAATGTCGAAGTGCCAACTTTCACGGATTTATTTTACCAAAAAAAAAAAAATCCTTTCACAACCTGCCTAATAAAATCGTGAATCACAATTTTTCCCTATTATATTCAAAATTATCACAACCCATTTGAACGGGCAGTTCATCCATAAATCATATTTTTTGGAAATCTGAAAATGAAATACAAAACGAATGTTTGCGTGTTTTTATTAACCAATTCAACCAATTCAACCACACATACCTGCCTATATGCGATTTATTTTCAACAATGACTGTTACTTTTATATCAAGCAACGGTTACTATTAATTATCCAATTATCCTGCATCTCAAATGCAATTATTTAAATTAACTGGGAAACTCGTAACGGTTTCAAATAACAGTACACAATTCCCCTTTGTGACTGTTTGTTGTCAGACTGAAAGACACACCTTCCTTCTTGCTGTCATTATGACTTACCTTTTACAGAATAAAACACTTTCTGTCGTAAATATTGCTGAAACCCACCCACTTTATTAAAGTATGATGTAGAAAAAGCTTGAAGTGTTAATTTAAAATTCGCCAACGCATCGATATCGATTTACCGAAATGAGCACAATATCTCAATTTTTTTTGGAATATTTTTTGGTGTCATAAAAAGGTTGCATGCGCAGCAAAAATGACCATGCGCGCGGGCCGGAGAAACAGAGGTTCTTTTTTATGGCCTAATGTAATTAATAATACATCAATTTTTTAAAGGGCGATGGAGCCGAAGGCTCCCGAGCGAGACGTCGGCGAGAGCCGACGCAGAGCGACATCGTCCTTTATATTGTTTGCACTATTTTTTTATCGTAGGAAGTAGTTAACGAGATGAGACTTCACGAGAATGACTTTTAGGTATTTTTCTCAAAGGAACCGGCGACAAATGAGGTTACATTTTTTCAAGGATACTCGGATGCGAGAACAAGCGATGGCTTTCCACCATGGCTTTCACCCTCATTGGGACAAGGGACTCTTAATATATTGGGTGGTGGGAGGATGGGGTGGGGGCTAATGGGTCACTGATTATGTCACGTGACGTCCATAGCAAGTAAAGCACGCCCCAAGCAACGGGCCAACTACTGGACCAATTTTGATACACGTATCCAACATGCATTGCGAACGAAAACAGGCAGGTCACTGGTGTCGTCAGGTGACTTCCCTAGCAACCAGAGCGCCCACCTTAGCAACGGGCTAACTACTGAGCCGATTTGAACCAAATTCGGTATACGGACCCAAAATGCATTGCAAATGAAAACATTCAGATCAATGATGACGTCACGTGACTTTCCATTTCTCTTGCTGTTTGCTTAATTTTTTATACAAAATTAATGACTAAGAGTTTGTTGAACCTTGAAACGTGTTTTAGATTTTCTCCTTGATAAGACGCGAAACATGATATCAAACGCAGTTTATCTTTCTTGCTTCTCACGTTTTCGATTTGTAAGAATCGTTTGCTTTTGACCAATCTGTCTTGAAAATCGAATATGTGTTTGGTAAACGGATCGAACGATTTTTCATCTTTTTTACCCTCCAGAGGAACTTCGAATTCTCCTCTTTCGCTCACGAAAACCCATTGATCTTTTCCAGGTCCGATCCGGGTGAGCAATATACTGTAACACATCGCGCTATCGTATGGGCAATGCTTTTTGTAAGGATTTTATAACCTACATTAGGTAGGGGTACGGGCCCCCAGAATTTCAAATTCTCGACATTATCCCTATCTTTTTACACAGTAGAGTAATAAGACCTAATCTCTGAGACTCTGACAGATTTTACCAGAGATAAAGCGCTCAAGTTGAGATACTTCCACTTCATTTTCTAATGATACTGAAGCGGGAGTTCTCTCTCTGAGTACTACTATGGAAAGCTATGATTATAACCCTCAACTAAATTGACCAACACAAAAAAATATATTTCCTGTACACCTCCCTAACCAGAACCCCTCCCCTCCCTTCCCTAACCCCTCCTCCTCCCCTTCCCTAACTCCCCCCTTCCCTAATCCCCTTCCCCTAACCCCTCCCCACCCTCCTCTAATCCCATCCCCTCCCCTAATCCCCCTGCTCTCCCTTCACTACCTCCTCCCATTCCCTAATCACCCTCCCCTCCCCTTCCCTAATCGCCCTCCCCTCCCCTAATCCCCCCTTAAAAAAGACCGCCCGCCCGCATGCTTTTTTAAAAAAAATTTTTAAAGAAAAGGAACAAAAAATACAACGAATTATACTTTATAATATTTATTTGTTTTGTCCAGAATTGCTTTTTCCTCGAACCTAACCCGTATCATGACCCCTGATGACCTCATCATAAAGCTCGGATGAGTTGTTATACAGAATTACTTCCCTCGAACCTACCCTGATGACTTCATAATAAACCATGGTGTTACAGAGTTAGTTCCCTCGAACCTGTTACTTTGTCCTCGAACCTAACCCGCATCGTGACCCCTGATGACCTCATAATAAACCTGGGATGAGTTATTACTTCCCTCGAGCCTACCCTGACGACTTCATAGTAAACCTTGTGCTACAAAGCTACTTCTCTCGAACCTATGGATGATAGAGTTACTTCACTTAAACCTCACCTGTATCATGACTCCTGATGACCTAATAATAGCCTCGGTGTTACAGTGTTACTTCCCTTGAACCCACGAATGACAGAGTTACTTCCCTTGAACCTAACCTGTATCGTGACCCCTGATGACCTCATAATAAACCTCTACCTACGGATGAACGGAGTCACTTCCCTTGAACCTAACCTGTATCATGACGTCCGATGACGTCATATTAAATTTCTACTTACGGATGACAGAGTTACTTCCCTTTTGAACCTAACCATTTGGTGGATGAGTTGTTGCAGAGTTACTTCCCTTGAACCTAATAATTTGACAAGGTTTTTTTTTTAATCTGAATCCTGGACACAATATCTAAACAGATCAGAAAATACTGCACAAGCGAATGCAATTTTCAGAGAACAATTCACACGATTTTCCATACTAATTTCTATTATTAACCATTGTTACGGAATGTTAGGGAAAATTTATCGATCAGAGATCGTAAGATCGACTATAAACGTTGTGATTACTGGAAGTTCTGTGAGGTCTCACCAGCTCTGGCATTTTGTGTTTCCTTACCAAACGATATCAGACTCAGTGAATAAACCTGAGTCCACTGAGACCCTAAAATAAACCTCAAGAGCTCGAGCTCTTACCCGAGCTTTCGAGCTCAATTAACCCCTATGGACTCACTTCGCAACACGATTCGGATGGCGAGTTCAGGTTTATCTAGCAAGGGGATGATGACAAGGTCAAATTCGATGCGGTATAGTACAAGTATGGTGACGCGGGAAGGAATTTACGATTTGTGTTGAAGGCAATACAAATCGTAAATTTGTAATATTCAAGAGGTAGTGCAGTTCCAATATCGTATTGTATGATTAGTGTGGTGACGTTTAGAATACGGCGACAATCGTAGTTAGAAACGGAGTCGGTTTCGTTCGATATATTTGATCAATTGTTTTGAACGACCCTCCAGTCAACTTTCCGCCAACAACCGAGTCTGATCAAGAAAAAAGGGAATCGTTCCCGAAATGTATTTCACCCGTTTAAGCGTTAAAAGAGAATTGTTTTGGACAAGTGGAATGCCAACGTAAAAGCTTAATGTCTTGGCTGCTGTTGGATGACATCAATATCGCGACTAAAAATTCAGGAGTTTTTTTTCTGCGAGTTTGAATAAGACGGGTCGAAATGTTCCAAGCCAGGAAGTTGCGTACCTTTTCTCTCTTATATATTGAAAACAATACATAATTTTAAACAAAAAACGTCTGATACACTATCATTCATGCTTTTTGCATGTGTTGAACACCTGTGATAAATATCGCAGTAAACCGATGTAATGCTTCACTAGCAGGTGGTTAGAAAAAGAGCTTTTTTTGTCATTTTCATTCAGTCATACGCTGGCACATTGTAAACACTGTTTTTTGTTGTTGCTGTATTTATATAACGCCACTATCTTTAAATATTTTAACTCCTGTTGTAAAAAACAAAAAAAACCCAACTTTTCCACACGTGAGTTTAGACTGTTTACACATCTTTTCTAACATGTGACAAATGGTTTTATTTGAATTTAGCCAAGGTTATACTCGTTCTGTTATGTAATGTCTTCTCGTAGCCATTTTTCCTAAAAAAAATAGTTTGTCTGGACTGACACTTTTTCGGAAATGGTGAAATAGGCTATCCTCAAAATGTAGAAACGTTAGAAGATCAACTTATAATTTTTATTGACAAATCTATGGTTCAGTAAACAGAGTTATTATTGAATGAAACATCTCAAGGCGGGACTTGTTAACAGGTGAGTGTATCTCTAATTAGCATAAGAATCATATATTGAAAACATACTTCCATGTTTGAACACAGACATCAAAATGAATGATGCATCAGATTCAAGTTGTTGTTTTTTTTCAATTTAATATGTTTCATAACTACCTTTTCCTAATACTTTCGATTTCAAGATGGCCATAACTCCACCGTTAAAAGAAGAGGAAAAAATATGATTTTCATAATATACTTGTCGATAGCTTTAATTTGATAGGTCACATGACCACCTTCTCGAAACTTTCGATTTTCTGATGGGTGTGACCCCCACCTCAGGTAAAATGAAAAACATGTCATTTTTGTAATGTATTCATCGAGCCCTTCATATCAGTACCTCACATGCCTGGATTTGTAAAAAGGAAGACGTTTTTCGGCTCTGGTCGTTACTCCACACCACGACGAGGGTTAAAATTACTATTTTCTTAATCCACTCGTCGATACTTCAATTTGATAGGTCACATGACCACCTCCTCGAAACTTTCGATTTTCTGTTGGACGTGACCCCCACCCCCACGTAAAATGAAAAATGTCATTTTTGTAATATATTCATCGACCCCTTCATATCAGTACCTCACATGACTGGATTTGTAAAAAGGAAGACGTTTTTCGGCTCTGGTCGTGACCCCACCCCACGACGAGGGTTAAAAATACGATCTTCTTAATCCACTCGTCGATACCTTCAGTTTGATAGGTCACGTGACCACCTCGAAACTTTCGATTTTCTGATGGGCGTGACCCCCACCCCCATGACGAGGGTTAAAAATGTTATTTCTCGTAATCTCCTGGAATAATCCGGTGATAAGAATCGAATGGGACTTCTTTGTAATAAGGGGAGATAACATTGTATGATAAAGTTCAGGTTATGAGAATCAAGCACTCTGATTGGTTAATTAGCGTCAGGAACGTGAAGTGATTGGGTGATTACTTATTTCAAGCTCTTCGAGCTTTTGGTTTTTGTAGTACATTGTTCTAACCATTTACATCCACGTTATTAAACGACCAGGTGGCAACGAATGCCCACGACGCCTCGCGATTTTTCATTTATTTTTTTTTGTTTCCGTCCCAGAACTCTTCACCGTTCGTCAACGATCGATCGCACCGTCTAGGACGCGATGACAAACGTGGAAAATTTCATCGATTCTACTTTTTTCAACATCTTAATTTTTTATATATTTTTTTCTGAGTTGGAAACCTCAGTGTCCCCAGAAATCACCACGCGTTCGCCAACGACCGATCGCACCGTCTAAAATGCGATGGCGAACGATCGAGGATTTCCAAAGTCCGATTTCTTCTGAGTTGGAATCCGCAATCGTCCGTCAGCGACTTAATCGCACCCACCACGCTCTAAAACGAAACGATGAACGTTGGGAAAATTTTCGTTGATTCTGATTTTTTCGACATTTTAATGCTGAATTGGAAGCCGCACCACGCCGCCCCGCGTTCGCCAACGATTGATTGAAACATCTAACTCACGATGGCGAACGTTGGGACGATTTTAGAGTCGATTTCTTCCGCGCGGGACTAAGTTGGAATCCGCACTCGTTCGCCAACGGTTGATTGAAACGTCCAACTCACGATGACAGCGATTTGCGGTTTCCAATTCAGATGTACATTTTAACACTGAACTCTATAGGTACATGTACGTGTACATGTACATGTACAAGTGAAAAAAATGAGCTGGTATCCGCCTTTATCACCTACTAATATCTTTGACCAATTCGGATGTTTTATGGACCATCGTACAATGATATATTTCAACACCTTACAAATATACCGTCGTTTATTTATAATAAATATAGGGTATCAACACTTCTTGACTTGTTCGCATATATTTTGGCAATCAATGAATTGATTTGTTTATGAATTAAGATCATGACGTCATGGTAATGCATTTTTGTAGTGTGCATGACGTATTCCCCATTCATTGCCCCACTTGTACTGTAACCATCGAAGTTTATAGTTGTGTTTTAGCTGTGTGTTTCCTTGTTTTACTTTATAGGTTTAACGCATGGTAGGCCTATACAAAAATATAATCACGGTAACGAAAAGATGTAGTCTAATTTATTTCGTTGAGTTGGCTTTTTATTTATTATTTAATTACTGTTATCAAAACATGAACGTAAATGGTTGATCAATTTTCCATGAGTACAGGTAGAACCCATTCTATTTTAAAAACGAATGATCGCACGTACGGTTGTCAAACTCATTACAGATTTGTATTTTGTCTAGACAATTGTTATTAGTATTTGGGGGAAATACGTTCTTGTTGTAAGATAAAACTTATTAATTACATTGTTAATGTAGGTATACGTTTTGGGTCCAAATACTCAATTCCCATTGGTCAACTGGATGAAAATGTCATGACCAAATGTAATTCATTTTCCAATGAATACATTTGGTCGAACTTTGACCCACATGTACGGTAGAGCGCAGTTGACAGATGTAATTCCGGCGATGTTTGGGCGGGTTTTTAACTTTTAGCGCCTCTCGCAGTGATCAACTCCGCTGCTGCTGTTTCTTTGGTGACATTTCCCAACTGTGGCATAAAGCCCGTTACTAAAATACTCGTGTCCATTTCTAAAGTTGTGAAAATTAAAAATCAGAGTTGTGCGCTTTGTCTTTTGTGTGAGGGTGAGGGAGGTTTTTCGCCTCGTTCGTTTGTACATGTTTTATTTCGTCTTTCTGCTTTGTTGTTTGGTAAAAAGTAGTTTAAACAGTTACGGAATGTAATTAAAAGAATTGAATGCAAGTTTTATAATCTTTATCTGAGTATGAACGTGTGGGAATGAGTACAAATTTTATGAATCCCATCGGGATTCATACATAATTTGTACCCATTCCCACACGTTCATACTCCAATAAAGAATATAAAAATTGCTTTCAGTTTTTAATTATTAGTATTATTTCATTTTCAGTGCGAATCTTATGGCCTCTTGTATGCATTTCTATCTTGGATTCTACTGACGAGTATTCACCCTATACTTAACGTGCAGGGTGTATCCAACCAGAAATATTTACAAAAATTACTATTCCAGTCATATTACTTTTCACTTGTTTACCCTTCATCCACCCCCAAACATAGCTTATGACTTCTCATTGGAAGGACACATTGAAACGCGGATGATACTGCAATTCATAAATCAGGCAAAAACCAGCACACTTTTTCCAAAGAAACTAATGCTGAACTTAACAAAATACACCAATGAAAATAGTCCTCGATGAAAATACAATGTGATGCATGGTTTCCAACGAAAACTATAAGCGTGTTTACTTGCCGAAGGAGGGAGCGTGATGGTTTTCGTGGTTGTGGAACTGGACTTCAAACCAAAAGGTCCACGATACGATCCCCGCCCTGATCTTTGTAAAGCAGTTAATCCCGATTGCCCGCGTGGGGCACGGCGGTGCTGTGTACAAAGGCGTACTGCACGTCGATGGCGCATTTGGGTTCAGCCAATGCTTACCGTTCTGGTGCGGAGTTAGTACGTTTTGAAGTCTGAGAGTTGCTTGTAGCTGCTTGATAGTTCTCTCCGGGTCCTGCAGCTTTCTCCTTTAACTGGCCGACAACAGGTGACCGCGGTTGTTGACAATGTCGTTAACCCCAATAAATAAATAAATAAATAAATAAATAAATAAATAAATAAATAAATAAATAAATAAATAAATTCTTGACCAAGGAACAATTGTGCTCGCATTTCTCCTATAACTATAAAGGCCGGTTTCGAAGAATCAGCTGAGTATTTCAGTTTAAACTCGAAGTCCTGTCATTGAAATGTCCGCAAATAACACGTAACTCTGCGAACTGTGACGATAGTAAGGCTATCAAATTATGTACATTCACCTATGCGCAAAGTTTTGGCCGATTGACTTCCGTGTTCAACCCGGAGGTTCATTGGCTGAAACATTGTTTGTGCTTTCAATTGATAACCTGGAGAACCTGTCGTGCATTGGGTGCTATTCAATAGGGAAATTTCGCGCAATCCCTACACGAAATTATTTCAAAATCAGCGTATAGTTCTTGACAGGACTTTAGATTTTCAGTCTAGTTTTAACTGCATCTTGACGAGAAATTCAACCTTCGATATCACACCGACTAGCTTATCTCCAATTTAAAGAGGGTCGCCCCATAGCACCTGTTTTCTTTCTAATTATAATCCCAAATACATGGAACTATCTGTTCTAAACAGAGAACTGACGTTTTGTGCAAGCACAACTATAGCACAACTATAGGCAAAGTTCAGTTTTTTGATGATTTTAGTGATTATTTCCGTTCGATTGAAAGAATATGTCTGCTTCCGCGAGCACCCATCTGAAAACCGCTACAACATTGAAAAACGATCCAATTGGACGCCTCCGGAAGGTCGAAATTCTAAACTAGACTATTATATCAAGATCCTCCGAAACAGAGTAAAGTTTGAATTAATCTCACGAAATCATAAACTACTGAAAAATCTCAAACTGAGCGAGTTCAAAGCTATATCTAGTCTACGAAATAACCGCGATATAACGATTACACCGAATGAGAAGGGAGGTGCTGTGGTTATCCAGAATACAACGGACTACATGGCGGAGGCATACAGACAGTCTGGTCAATCTAATTCTCTTCCTAAAAGATGATAAGGAACACAAAGTGCACAAAGCGGGTGTCCCAGGTCGACTCATTGTATCCGGTTTTGGCACGCTTGCAGAAAAAAAGATTCCAAATTCATCGACGAAGAACTTGAGCCTATTGTCAAGTGTTCCGGAAGTTTTATACAGGATTCCTCAAATTTAGAACATTAAACCATAAACTGCCACCAGAAACCGAAAAATGGGATTCACTCGTAAGGAAGACAGACAGTGTCACCTTTGTGACAATAGTGATCCTCCTGATGAGTATCATTTTATCCCAGTGTGTCCAGCCCTACAGCGGAGGAACCACCATTAAAAGGAAAAGAACCGACTGACAGATTTTACTATTTACACTCTGAAAGCTTTCACCCAGAACACACTAAAAGATCACATGGAAAGAGTCAAACTTTCCGATACCGCCGCATCAATTCCGAATCTAAAATACGGACCCAACAACTGTCAACACTAAGTCAGCTTTTGAGAAACCCGGGTACAAGAGACGTATGATCGATGAAGAAAAGTCCAGAGAACTTCAACTTAAATGTGAGGACTTGTTAAAATACACATGTACACTTCAGTGGAACTACATATAGAATATAAACAGTTCCTAGACAAGAGGATTATCCACTCGCACTCGATTTAAGAAACAGAACTTCCGTTATCAAATTTAGAACATTAAACCATAAACTGCCACCAGAAACCGAAAAATGGGATTCACTCGTAAGGAAGACAGACAGTGTCACCTTTGTGACAATAGTGATCCTCCTGATGAGTATCATTTTATCCCAGTGTGTCCAGCCCTACAGCGGAGCTGCAAAATGTATTTGAAAAAACATTTACTACACTAGACCAAAAGCAGATAAATTATCAAGTATTATGGCAACAAGTAATTGCAAATGTCTCACTCACTCATCAACATATACGTATGTACGTTCCCCATTGACAAAATTCGTTCTGGTTAATGTTATTTCGCGCCAACACTCACCTTGCCTATTTTCGTAGCAGGGAGACGAAGTGCCTGTGACTCATCACTGCTCATTTTTCGATACCAACCAAGGTAAGATGACTTCAGGCGTTTTGGCCGGAACACGGAAACCCAATTAATTCCATGAGACATTTGAGACCATGAATACACATTTAGTTTCCTCACCTGCTCGCAATGTTTATACTAAGTTTATAAAATCATATGAAAAGGCCATGTACCATATTAATAGTTTGTGAAATTTGTTTATTTATTAGTGCTTAACGCGACATCAGCAGCTAAGGCTATATACGAAGTTCCAAAATAAGGTCACCAGTAACAACAGTAATAATACTTTATCACCATCTTTAGATCCACCCGCATAGATCCTTGTATATGTACTATACTTGGACTCTGTGTCAGCGTATTTTTATTTAAACTCCAAAGTATTCGTCTCTGACGTTTTGGAAGAAGCAAGGTCTAAAATAACAATAGAGTTTCTAAGATGCCAAGGAGGAATATGTGGGTCACGGTTCTCTTTTATATAATTAGATTCAAACATGTCGGTAGACATTTGGGGCTTAATTCTAATGTCCAATGCAGGAATATGTTTCAGGTGTCGGTTAAAAAAATCAACATTTTGAGGATCTGAGACACAGTTATAAGCAAGGTTTTGTGTATCAGCAAACAGTTTAGAAACACACTGGAGTGACAGTTTAATTCTGCACTTCTCGAGAGAAGGCTCATCTGCTTCAACAAGCATCGACTTCTAAATGCACCCAGGCTGATTCTAATACCTCTATTATGAATGGCATCAAGAGGTTTGAGATATGACTTTCTTGCAGAACCACAAACCACAAAACCCTCATCTAATTTGGATTTGATAAGTGATCTAAACAGATGGAGTAAAGTTTTTTGGTCATCACCCCACTCAGTGCTACCAAGCACTTCGAAGAGGTTAAGTGCTTGTTTACATCTCATTCTCAGTTGTTTTTTTTTTTTTTGAGAAGTGAAATTCAGTTTGTTGCCAAACAACAAACCTAAGAATTTCACTTCTTTAACAACTTTAATTGTACTCCCATCTATTTTCAATTACGGATCGAGGTGATGTTACAAAAATGAGCACAATTTGTTTTTGTCTTTTCGAAGTTGAAACCATTTTCAGTTGCCCATTTGTTAATTCTATTTATGCACTGCTGAAGTTTGCGTTCTGTGGCATTCATATGTTTGCTGATACAGCAAATGAAAAGGTCATCGACTTACAATGAAGAATCTACCATATTATCAATTGCGTCGCTGATGCTAGAAAAGGGGTAACTGGTAAAATACTACCCGGAGGAATCCCCATTTCTTGCTCGTGTGGATCAGATAATGTCGACCCGACACGAACTTGAAATTGACGGTCCTTTAAAAGGTTTTCAATAAAAAGAGGCATGCGCTTTGTCAACTCCTCGTTAAAAGGATCTTTTAAAATCTAATACGTCCACGTTGTATCATATGCCTTTTGCAGGTCAGAGAAGTCTGTGACCACGTGGTCTTTTCTGCCAAAGGCCCTTCTTACAAACGTTTCAAGTCTAACCAAATGATCCACAGTACTTCTCTGGCCTCTGAAACCACTTTTAACTTTCGCAAGTAGATTGTTCATTGCCAATCCTTTCCATGTTTTTACACGGACAACTTATTAATGCAATAGGTCTATAATTTCTTGGATTGCATTGACCTTTATCAGGCTTTGATATGAACATAATTGTTGCTTTCGTCAAGAAGGTGGAAAATGGCCAGTCACCCATGTGTCGTTCAAATTGACAAAAACAGTTCAATTGATGATTGTGGCAGATGTTTAAGAATTGCGTAGTGTATTTCATCGAGTCCAAAGGAAGTATCCTTTGCTCGGTGCAAAGAGTTACTTAACTCTTCCAATCCGATTTGCTGTAAAAATTTACAAATAAAATATGTTTAAACAAAAGTAACTCTTCCATAGAGAAAGGATCGTTCTAATCCTCTAAATTATTGGAGGTAAATTTATTTATTTTTATTTGTTTTTTTTTGTTTTCCCGTTTTTTTTTATTTTAATGAATTCTGGATTACAATTTTCAGACGACGAATGTTTAGAAAATGTGGAGGCCAGGTTGTTTGAAATGTTTTTGTTTGGATGTAATTGGTGTGTTTTTATCTTCCAGGTGTTGTAAAGATAATTTTGTTTCTTTACCTTTAATTTATTTTAATTATTTTCCAAATTGTGTTGATATGTGTGTGATGGTTAAGTTTTGAAACATAATTTTTCCAGAAACTTTTCTGTTTTTGATTTATAAAAAAAGTCTTGTTTTTGGGCGATTTGTAGGTAATTTGTCCAAATTATTTATAGTGGGTGTCTTATTAAATTCCCGTTCAGTTTTTTCTTGCGGTCTTTTATACCCTGTTTGCAATCATTGCCAAACCATGGCTTGCTGAAACGTTTTGGATTCGCCGATGGTTTTGGAATGACTGTGTTTGCAGTGACGAGCTGTACTTGAGTAAAATGTTCTACTTGGTCAGCACTTTCTTCATATTTCTCCCATGTGAGCGCCGTACAGCACAAAGGGATGAGAAAATTTCCCAGTCAGATTTTTTTAAGTTTCATTAGGACACCCTTTCACGTCTGCTGGGACTGCACTTTCTAACAAGTCATCTACAACCTTTCAAGAAAAAACATGGAAGGGAGAACGACAGGCAATATTAAGATCAATGGAGGAGTATGATCCAGAGACAGGAAGCAGGTAAGTGTCTGACCCAACATTAAAACAAACGAGGCATTTTTGGTAATACATTATTCTACTGTTTTGCCTTTCAGGTTTTCTGTGTTGCAGGAATCACCCGAAAGAGGCTATGAGTATTAAAATCTCCCAACAAAATGTACGCAGTTGGGAGCTAGTGAATTAGTTGTTCAGGGTTAATCAGCTGAAATGGTATATTTGGTGACACATATTGAACAGAACGTGACCGTCATATCTAAAGTTAGGCGTACCGCCACGGTCTGTAAATGTATTTGTAAAGAATGAATAATGTCGTTTCTAACCCAGACAGATGTTCCACGAACATGAAGATCATTTTCATCTGCCCAGGCACTATACTGCCCAGTGTCTGAATCCTGAATGATCTTGACTATAGCAGGTGCATATTTTGGGCTCAGAAGACCCAGTTTGTTAAAATGCGCCCTAACACCTCGACAATTCCACTGTATTATATTTTTGGGGAGTCTATGATCAATGCTTTTTTTGGAGATGGATATGATGGCCGCATTGGTGAAATAGCCCCGGTAGCTTTCCTTGGTGATTATTTCCTCGGGGACCTATTTCGAGAGGAGTTGGAGCGTAAGTGCCCAAACGTTTCGGCGATGCATTCGCCAACTTCCATGAGTTCAAGATCATCAAACCTATTACAGGTAACAGGGTCTTGAAGCTTTTCGGGTGTTCTGTCTGATATTTCATTTTGTTTTTCCTTGCTTCCTTCTCTGACTCTGACTAAGATGTTGTAGTTCTGGTTTGGATTTTGGTTTAGTTTGGTCATTTTTCTGTTCTGAGTGTGCTTCCTTCCTCTTGTGATTTAAATTTATCTTGTTCTGTCATCTAATGTGTTGTCGGTTGTGAATCTGTCGTTGTGTGCGGCACTTGAAGTGTTTGAGTTGACTTTGGTTCTATTTCATTTGACTGTTGTGGTTTATTGTGAAGGCCTGTAGCAAAGATGGAATTGTGTCTTTGGGCCATGTATGTCGTGTCTGTCATTCTTCAGATTTTGTTGGTATCTTTTTATTTATTATGGTGGCATATGATAGAATTGATGGATTCACGACAGGCATTGATGTAATAATTTATCTAGCCTCTTTGAAACGGACTTGTTTTTCACATATTTTTTTTCTTTTTTCCATATTTGGCAATCTTTTGAAGATGACGTATGATTACTTTGACAGTTCACGCACTTGGTTGGGTTGTTACATGGCTGTTTGTTTTTCTGACCGCATCTGAAGCATATCAGTTGTCCTCTTGGTTTGACTGTTATCATAGTTTTGACAATTGAAACATCGAAGTAGATTTGGAATATACCCTAGGGGGGTTTAGTCATCCACTACTAGGCGGGTCCTAAGGTGGCGGATAGAGGACGGCCTGCTCAACTGGTCAGGTCTGATTTAAAATTAACAGGTTTGCTCAATTAGGCAGGTTAGGTGCGGAATATCAAAATACGCAGCCCCGGACCAAAATGGTACGTTGTTCTCCCGTGAGGCGCCTTCCGAAGTCCCGGGAGGAGGAAGTTCTGTCTGTTGAGAGCAAACAGGGCCCCGGTTAAGGCAGCCTCCATTTTGGAGATACCGTCCAATACATTGCTTTGACACTAACTTCGCCTAACTTCGGGAGTAGACTGATTGTCGGACCGGTCCGTTCTGGCCAATAAGGATCCCCAAAACGTGAGTTATGTCGAGCGGTGTTTGGCGGTCCTTCAGTCAGTCATATTTTCCATCAAATACCATCATTGCCATTGTATACTGATTGATTTTTAAATACATTACATTTTAATCACATGTTTGGTCTTATTGCACTGTCTGTTTTGGTTACAGGTGGCAACTTCAGACAGAGTGTTTTATAAAATGATTAGTTGAATGACCGATATCTGAAGACATGGCACTCTCACAAACGTGCCAATCAGCCAGTTGGATCCCTTGGCATCAACAATGGCTGAGTATACAACCCTAGTAAAAGTATGCGGAAATACCGGCAGCCTTGTGGGGGTCACTGCTTAGCACTAACCCCACCACTTTTTGGTCTCCGTGGTGGGTAAGAGTCGGGCCAAATAACAATTTTTGCTATTAACATGGCAAAAATACCAAACAAAAAACAAAAACGAGGGCACGAACTTAGAATAACCGACATGGATTCCTACTCAGATCAAGAAATAGTGATTATTACTGGAAACGCTTGGCCAAAATATATGATCATTTATTTGGCAAAGGAGGGATACGAGTATCAAAAGCAATAAAAGGAATAGCTGGCGATGTTAAAGACGTTAACAAAATACGATCAGGTGTGATTTTTATCGAATGTAGAAGAGAGATGCAGGCCATGAATTTTCTAAAACTGGAAAAAACTCGTCTATATAGAGGTCGACGCCTTTGCGCAGGAAACTCTAAACAGCTGCAAAGTCCTGCACGTACAACGGAACTGTCAGGCAGTGATGAGCTGGAAATCGAAAAAGAACTCAAATCCCAGGGTATTACTAAGGTTAAAAGGAGAGAGATAAAAAAGATGGAAAATCTATACCAACAAATAGTTACATTTTAACCTTTAACTCCACCCAACAACCAAAGACACTACAATAGGATACATTAACGTTGGAGTGAATTCATACATCCCAAATTCACTTCGATATTTCAAATGTCAGAAGTAAGATCATGGCCAGAATAATTGTAGAGGACGAAATATTTGTTTCAAGTGTGGCGAAGAACATTCAGACCCCTGCACAAATACCATCGAGTGTTGTAAATGCAAGGGCAATCATGTAACTGCGCCAAAGGATTGCACTATTTGGAAAAAAAGAAAAAGAAATTAAAAAAAAAATGTGAAAGACAAATCAGTTTTAAAAAGGACAGAGAAAGGGTATCATCAATGCCTGGCATGAATTTATCATCACCAACATATGCAAAAACGTTACCCCCCCCCCCCCCAAATTACCAACAATGGCAGTATAGTGCCAAACTCAATTTACATGGCTTACAGAATCAATTCCAGCTTTTGTCCAAGCCTTTACAATATAACAAACCGAATTACTATAAAATCAAACAACTTCAACAACGCAAACACCAGAGAGGGTAGCAAAAAAAAACATACAAACACAAGGGCAAACAAAATATATACCTAAATCCGAACACAAAAAGAACAAAACCAAAAATCTGAAAATAATAATAAACCAGACAAACCAAAACCTGATCCAAAATTTAAATTTCAAAATCTGAATCAGAATCAGAGACGCCAACAAGAACAGGACTACAAGGACAAACAAAAGGAATAATAAAAAATAAAATCAGACACAGAATACCTAATCGCCTTCAAAATATTGTGACGAGCAACATCTTTGAAGACATCGAAAACATGTCAGTCGATGAGTGAATCGACGACACGTTTTCGACCAAACTACGCCTGAATTCTTCTCAGAGTAGGTCTCCACGTAAAACATCACCAAAAAGAAACACGGGGGCAATTTCGCCCGAACGTCCACCATCAAAATCTCCACCCACACATGGATAATACAACCAAAAGCAACATAATACAATGGAATTGTCGGGGTTTTAGAGCGAATTTTAAAGAACTGGGCATATTAATCCTAGAATATAAACTCGCTGCTTTTTGCTTGCATGAAACACTCTTAAAGAAACTTAACACTCAAGATCTTTCTGGTTTCAAGGGTTATGGTTAGAAACGACATCATTCACATTCCTGTTCTACACCAACAAATTTACAGGTTGTAGTGATACGCCTAACTTTAGACAAGATAGTGACATTATGTTTTATTTACGTTTCCCGAAATAAAACCCTACAATTGAGTGATCTTGGAGAATTGATTCACCAGCTCCCAACGCCTTACATTTTGTTGGGTGATTTTAATGCTCGTGGACATCTTTGGTGTGATTCCTGCAACAGAGAACTTAAAAGGCAAATCTGTGGAATAATTTATTACACAGCGCGACTTATGTTTGTTTAAAGATGGGTCAGACACATACCTGCATTCCGCATCTGGTTCTTACACTTCAATTCATCTTTCAATTGCGTGGCCGTCTATCTTCCTCGATTTTTCTTGGAGGGTAGAAGGTGGTTTGTGCGGGAGTGATCACTTCCCAATTGTGTTGGAGAGTGGGATTCGGCGGACGATTGGGGGGCGCCAGAAAGGAAATTTAAAAAGGATTGCTGGAGTACTTTCTAATCGCTTTGTTCTGAACAACTCAAACGGGAGAAATGTGAGGAAAGTGCTGACCAAATAGAACATTTCGGTAAAGAGTTGCTTGACATTGCAAACACAGTCATTCCTAAACCCTCGGCACATCCAAAACGTTTCAGCAAACAAGGGTGTGATAATGACTGTAAACAGGATATAAAGGTCCGCAAGAAAAATGAACGGGAATTTAATAAGTCACCCACTAAAAACAATTTGGAGAAATTACGTATAAATCAGGCAAAAACAAGACGACTTATTAATCAATAAAAAAGAAAAGTTCTTCAGGAAAATTATCTCTCAAAACATACAAACAGACACACATCATCAACATTTCGAAAATGATTAGAAAAGTTAAAGGTAAAGAAACAAAATTAACTTTGCTACACTTGGAAAATAACACATTACTTGCATCAAAAAAGAAATTTCAAACCAATTGGCCTTCACATTTTCTAAAAACATTTGTCGTCTGAAAATTGTAATCCGGACTTCATCAAAAATAAAAAAAACATCAGGAAAAACCAAAGACTAAATTTACCTCCGATAATTTAGAGGATTACAATGATTCTTTCTCTATGGAAGAGTTACATAACAAATTGCACATAGTAAACGATACTGCCACTGGTCTCGATGAATTGCACTTCACACTTTTAACACATAAGCTACGATCCTGACTTGAAATTGTCTTGTGAATTTTTAAGGAAATATGGGTGACTGCCTGTTTCCACCTTCCTGACGCAAAGGAACACGTATTCACATTCCACAGCCCGATAAAAATCACAGCAAACCAAGCAATTATCGACCTATGCATTAACATGTTGTCTTTGTAAAACCATGGAAACGATGATAAATGATCGACTTCTTGTCTGGTTTCTGGAATCGAACAACCCACTTGCGAATATTTAGTGTGGTTTCAGACGCCACAGAATTACTGTGGATCATTTGATTAGACTTGAAACGACTATAAGAAATGCCTTCGCCAGAAAAGAACATGTGGTCGCCATCGTCTTTGATCTGGAAAGGGCATACGATACAACGTGAACGTATGGGATTTTAAAAGACCTTTTTAGCGTGGGGTTGAGAAGGCGTATGCCTCTTTTTATAAAACATTTTTAAAGGACCGCCAATTTCTGGTTCGTGTTGGATCTATGTTATCTGATCCACGCGAACAGGAGTTGGGGGTTCCTTGGGGTAGTATTTTATTCTTTACCCTCTTTTCAGTCTAGCTCAATAGTATCATCGACGCAATTGAAAATAAGGTAGATTCGTCCTTGTATGTTGATGACTTTTTAATCTACTATAGCAGTAAAAATGTGAATGCTATTGAGTGCATTTCTGTTAGTTGCGGAGACACCATCTTGATCCGGAATTAAAAATAGATGGGAGTCCTATTAAAGTTGTTAAGGAAGTGAAATTCTAAAGTTTATTGTTTGACAATAAACTGAATTTCACTTCCCACATAAGGCAACTAAAGGTTAAATGTAAAAGGGCACTGAACCTCCTGAAGGTAGGTGGTAGCACCGACTGCGGTGCTGACCAGAAAACGTCACTTCTTCTGTACAGATCACTTATTATATCCAGATTTGATTACGGCTTAGCAAGAAAGTCGTACCTCAATCCACTTGATACAAGTCACAACAGTGGTATTTGAATTACCTTGCGTGCGTTTAGAACATCACCAATAGGTTCGATGATTGTTGAAGGAGAGGAGCCTTCGCTAGAGAAGTGCCGAATTAAACTGTCTCCCCAATATGTATCTAAACGTTTGACCAATCCATCAAATCCTGCTTATAATTGTGTTTCGGACCCTCAAAGTGTTGAATGTTTCAACAGACACCAGAAACATATTCCTTCTTTAGGAATTAGAATTAAGCCAAATATGGAATCCGCCAAGATTGAATCTGCTTCGATAAATGAAAACCGTAAATCACATATTCCTCCTTGGTATCTTAAAAAACTACTTTCATTTTGGACCTTGCTTCTGCCAAAAAGTCCGAAACAAATTCTTTCGAGTTTAAACAAACATATGCCGAGATAAAGTAAAAGTATAGTGCATGAAGAAGGATCTATAATCTTAAGATGGTGACAGGGTGTCATCAGCCGTTATTACTGGTGATCAGATCACCTCAACCAGAATACCAAACAATAGTTCTATTTTCACAGCTGAAGTTAAAGCTTCACAGCTTGCTCTTGAACACATCAAGAATGCACAGGAAAGGAAGACGATTATTTTTCCGACACTCTTTCCTCTTTGCTAGCTTTTCTCAACCCCAGGTTGAAGAACCCTCTCATTTTGGAACTTTATGAGAAGTTGACTGCTCTAATGTCTGGAAGATATGATATCGTGTTTTGCTGATTACCTGGATATGTTTGTATCTCCGGTAGCACCAGGACAGACAATTGGTCTTATTTTCTCATTACTGTGTTCACTCTTTAATTCCCCATCAACTCCTTTTTAATTACATCATGGAATATAATACTCTATTTCAAAATACATATTTTCATTGTCACGATATAGCATTGCTGTGACTTAAAACACCAATAAATAAATAATTAAGCATTTGGAATATGCAAATCCACTTTGATGTTCGTATAAGCAACTTTAATAGATTTAGGGGGCTGTGAAGAATCAAAAGTTAAATATATGTACTGGTTTGTATTACTGAGTCATCTCTTTCAATTTGTATTCGTTTTACATCGCTGACAACTTGCAACTGCAGTTCTTTCCTTATTTCAAGTACATCAGTGCCAGCTTATTCCTTTGTTCTAACTGCACCCTTGCTGTTGGTCAGAGTTCTGTGTTGAAATGCATTAACATCCTCCATATCTTCCAGTTTAGTGATTCTTTTTACATTCCACAGGTAAAACGCCAGACATAAGCTTCTTAACATCTGAAACAGTGCCAGCGATACCTCTGATAGCTTTCTCCAACACAAATGGTTCGATGTTGAATGCCTTTTTATTCTCGTCAGCCGCATATATAATTATATATTTTGGCCAGCCTTTCATTTTTGAAATATAATGATCTGAGTCAGAATCAGAGTCTGAAGAACATTCTCGACCACGTTTCTGTTTTTTTATTTTGGAAATCCATAGGTTAATGCTTTGTGTTTCTTCAGTTCATCCTTACTCTGAGCCCAACCTTGGGGGTATGTCCCTACCTAACATGAGGTGGTAACACAACCGAGATTGCACTGAAAAGCATACCCCACCAGAGTTGATGTTAACGCATACCACGTGAGGATTGACCCGCGAAGTGCAGGTAGTGCCACTTCTTCCGAAGTTGACCATGCAGCCAATTATTTTATGACACGGTACAATGGATGTTGCCACTCAAAACTAAGTTTAGACAATGACAACAGTTTACTTTGACAATGATAAAATTATGTTAAAAGAAATAACTGGTTAAATGACCTCCTAATTCCCCCACCCCCCCCCCCCCCGAATGTAACACCTTGTTTGGGGCCTCCCGATTGGCCAGAACGCGTTGGTCCGACCATTTGTCTACTCCCGAAGATAGGGCCCAAGCAGTGTATTGGACAGGTATTTCCAAAAGGGAGATTTCCATAACCGGGGCGCTATTTGTCCTCAACTGTCAGGATTCTTTCCTCTGGGGCCTTCGAACTCACCTCACGGGAGAACAAGGCGCCTGCAGGATGTTATAGCAGGATAGAACCATTTCGGTCCTGGACTACGTATTTGAATATTTCGCAGCAAACCTGCTCAAGAGATCAAATCTCCTTATTTTAATTCCTCAAACCTGACCAACTGAGCAGGCCGTCGTCTGTTCGCCACCTGAGGACCCATCCAGTAGGGGATGGCCAACCCCCCCTAGGGGAATGTGAAATAAAGAACTGTTCCTGACGCAGCCGCGACCCGCAAGTTGTAACTTTCCATCCAGCAACCGAGAAGATGTCACAAATCCTCCGTAAATCAAAACACATTTTTGACTTAGATAACAACCTTATACAGGTATTCCCAGATATACCTGTACTGACCACGAGACAACCACCTAACCTACGATGGAAGTTGGTCTCTGCAATATATCACACTGATGCATCCACAAACAGTTTGTGGAACTTTACCCTGTAAAATCAACAGATGTAGAAAATGCACACTGATTTCCGTCAATTTCTTTTTTTCTAAAACACGTGCAAAACAGTCTGCAGCCGGACGGCTGCACACTGCAGTTGTTATTTGTGCTCCCTGCATATTCATATTAGACTGACCCATCCCACTGTAAGTATTTATTTATTTATTTATTTATTTATTTATTGGTGTTTAAGGTCACATATTTATGCACAATGGCTAATCATGACCGTGACAGTTTTACGAGTGGAGGAAGCCGGAGTACCCGGAGAGAACCACCAAGCAACGGCGAGCAACTGTCAGCTCCCCAACATACTAACTCCACCCAAGCAGGGTTAGCATTGGTTGCAGACAAGTGCACCATCGTCGTGCAGTACGCCTTAGAACACAACGCCACCGTGCCCCCACGCGGGCAATGGAGATGAAGTGTCTTGCCGAAGGACACAACGCGGTTGCCGCAGGTGGGTTTCGAACTCCCTCTGTAAGTGAACACAAAGGCAATACCATTCCGGGACACGAGTGTTCAAAGGGTTAAACAATATTTATTTCAAATAATCACTTAACCCTTTTACCCAACGCAGACGATATCAAAATTTATTATTTTAAATATAATTTTTTTAAATTTTTCGAAAAAATTCAACAAAACCATATCATGTGACCCCTCGTTGGAACGAGCTCAATGAGCTCGTTCCAATAAGGGGTCACATGACATGGTTTTGTTGAAATATTTTGAAAAATTTAATTTTTTCAACTGCTCAATTTGCATATCACGCGGGCGGATGCGGGCGATTCGTTAGTTAAAGGGTTCAAACCACAAATACACAAATATATAAAGCGAAGTGGATTCAGAAGTGAGCTAATAGCTTATACAAGACTAGCTCCCACATTTTGGTAAATACTCCAGATAAAAACGATTGGTACAGAAATATTTATTTTCTTTACATGACTGCACATTTTATGAGAGACAAAGAAGTAACGAAGTAGATAGCTCGAGGGGAAAGGACAGAGTGTGGATGGTGATCCAACAGTTGAATGGTGCGCACCAATAATCGTGTTTGTGATGTCGGTTGTTATGTCGTTATCGGCTTCTGTAATATTCTGCAAATAAAAACGACTGGTACGGAAATATTTGTTTCCTTTGCATGATTGCAAATGTTACGACAGACAAAGAGGTGATGAAGTAGATAGCTTGAGGGGAAAGGATAGAGTGTAAAGGGTGACCCAATAGTTGAATGGCGCGCACCGGTAATGGTGTTTGTGATGTCGCTATCGGCTACTGTTTTATATACTGCAAATAAAACGACTGATACAGAAATATTTGTTTCCTTTGCATGATTGCACATTTTATGAGAGACAAAGAGGTAATGAAGTAGATAGCTCGAGGAGAAAGGACAATGTGTGAATGGTGACCCAGTATTTGAATGGCACACATCGAAAATGGTGTTTGTGATGTCGTTACCGGTTATTGTTATAACTTATTCGAAATGTTTTCTCTGAGGAATAAACTGATCGAGCGACTCGAATCTTGATTGTTAGTTTCATAATCACAAATCCACAGAGTAGAATATCGCTCGTAATGGGGTGGCGTATGATACCCAAAGTTAGCATTCGTGTTTGGTGCACATGGTACAATGAATGAAGTAATGCTCCGGAGTTTCACGTACGACACATCTGTATAAAAAGGTTTCGGAAAGAAAGTTGTTGTACGGAAGAGGGGCCAATACGCAAAAAAAAACAAAACAGATGGATACACAGACACACATATCTTAAAGCATAAGTGCTTTAAAGAATTCGGCAAGCTTTGGATGCATCATTTTTTGTGTACTTGTACAAATTGCATTCATACGAAGTTCTCACAAGAAGAGAAAAAGCAGACTGATATGCGTAAAATAACCTTGTTGATTCTCTGTTTTTCATGAAACTTGTAAAAATGAAAATAGATTGAGGAAACAAAATTACCAGTTTCTGAAACAGCTGAAGACGTGCAGGTCGGCAGCCTGTTGACTGGTCACTTTCCACGGACGCAATAATATTAGATTCCAAACACTAATTATAGGAATAATCATCAAAAATGTAATTTATGAAACACCGGATACAAAAAGTTTGCTGATTATGATTTTTATTACCTGGTAAGCGACTGTATCGTGTGTGCTCTATACACCTTATGCACAAACTCGTTTCAACTAAGGTTTTATTAAACAATAATTAAACAATATTTATTTCTGTCCATTGTGAATAGATATATACATGTAACAAAAGCGCTACATATACAAAACCTACAATTGGATTCATCAGCAAACATTATGTTTATGCAGACTGTGTCCATCCAAAATATTATAGATTGGGGCGAGGGCTACAAAATACAAATATTAATTAGTTTTAACAGTTGCATTGAAACCAGAAATGTTTAGATTTGTTTAAATTGTTGGACAAGGCAAAGGAAAAGACAGAGAGGTATTAGAGTAATATTTATGTATCTATTTATTGTCGCTTAACGCCACATCAGCTGCTAAGGCCATAACGTGGGGAGAAAACGGTGGAGAGTAAAACATGTCATTGTCAAGTGTGAAGTAAAAAGATTGAAAAAAAAAGAAAATAACTACAATAGAAATGTCAAAGAAAGGAGTGATTTTAACAGCAATGAGTAATGAGATCAGAGAAGTGAATAACTTATGAGTCAATCCGATGAACTGAGACTTGAAGAGTCTAATTTAAAAGTATAATGAAAACAATTTTACAATTTATTAAAAAGGTTGATTACTTTCAGAAATGATAGAATTTTGTCTGGACTTGTATGATAAAACAGACCTCTTAGAGATCCTACAGTAAATAATACTGCCCTCTAACATGAATAAAATCAGTGAAATATAAAAGGATATGTACCACTGACAGCACTAAGTCTTTCTGGTAAGGAAGACATTCTGGTCGCATATTATCCTTTAACAAAAAGGAATGTGTAAGTCGTGTGTGACCAATATGACATCGTGTCAGTATTACAATAGGGTACTGGACGAGTAATGGTCACAGATATTTGGTCGGGAGCGATGGGGCTTATTATTTGTTGTCCCATGCCACTCTATCTGCCACAATGATTTGATGTATTTACTGATATATGGCTTGTAATCACTGAACCATTAGATCCAACACCAACTTGAAATTGGCGGTACTATTAAAAAAAAAATCTGTAAAAAGAGGCATACGGCCTCTCAATCCGTTGTTAAAACAGATCTATTAAAATCCCATACGTCCAGGTTGTTGCGTATGCTGTCTCCAGAACAAATACGATGGTGACCACATGTTCTTTTCTGGCGAAGGCATTTCGTATAAACATTTCAAGTCTAACCAAATGATCAACTGTACTTCTCTGGCTTCTGAAACAACACTGAACATTCGCAAATAGATTATTCGATTTCAGAAACCAGAAAAGTCAATCTTTGATCATCCTTTCCATGGTTTTACACAGACAACTTATAAGTGCTATTGGTCTATAATTGCTTGGGTTGCAATGGTCTTTATCGGGCTTTGGGACAAGAATTATTGTTGCTTGACGCCAAGAAGATGAAAACTGGCCAGTCACCCATATTTCGTTAAAAATCGACAATAAAAGTTCATGTGATAATTGTAGCAGTTGTTTTAAAATTGTGTAGTGTATTGTGTCGGGTCCAGTGGCAGTATCGTTTGCTCTATGCAAAGAGTTATTTAACTCTTAAATAGAGAAAGGGTCGTTGTAATGCTCTAAATTATTGGAGGTAAATTTAATCTTTTGTGCTGTAAGTTTAATGAATTCAGGATTACAATTTTCAGACGGCGAATGTTTGGAAAATGTAAAGGCCAATTTCTATTTTTATGTAAGTAGTGTGTTGTTATCTTCAGGTGTTGTGCAGTTGATTTTGTTTCTTTACCTTTGATTTATTTAAGCATTTTCCAAATTTTGTTGATTGGTGTGTGGTGGTTAAGCTTAAAAACATACAGTTTCCCGAAAATTTTCTCTTTTTTTGATTTATCATTCGTCTTGCTGTTGCCCTGATTTATACGTAATTTGTCTAAATTATCCTTGGTGGGTGACTTATTAAATTCCCGTTCAGTTTTCGTGCGGTCATTATAGTGCACATCCACGCCAGTGGCATGTGCGCATATAGGTCACTGGAGCGTGTCAATGATTTTAACTTTTCTATAACCATGCAACACAGTTTGGGGAGCCATCTGGTGGCGTGAATCATTGTTTACAAACTACACGAGCACGCAGACTAGTCGTAAAGCTTTACAGAAACCGACCTGCACGCGAACAGCGAAATTCATTTATTTCCTAGATTTTACCTTTATCAGCCAATTTTGTGATCCGATGGGTTCTCCTAAATACGAGAACCATTTAGAAACCCCCCAAAGGCAACCCCATCTCCCAAATTACACTTGCGCGGTGTTTTGGTAGGAACTATTTTATTTCCTGGATGACTTAGGCATTGCAACCAGAAAAGAACTGAATTCATTTTCAAAAAAGTCAACGCCCCCTTCTGCTGACCAACTTCTCGTGAAAGAATTCTGGTATTTAGTACTTTTCTTCTAAATACCACAAACCCCCAGAACCGTCCTCCAAATATCATTTGCTTGCTGATTTCAGAGAAAATATTTAATTTTTAGTTTGTTACCATTCAAAAGGAAATTGAAATTGAATTTATTAAAAATTATTCTTTTCAATATATCCCACCATTCATAATGTGAATGTGTAATATTTTGCATTTCTTTGTGGTTACGGCATTGAACTTCAAACCAAAATATTCACGGTTCGATCCCCACCAGGATTAACTGTGACGTGTTGTGTTCTTGGACAAGGCGCTTAATCCCGATTACCCACGTGGAGACACGGTGACGCTGTGTTCTAAGGCGTACTGCTCGTCGATGGAGCATCTGTCTTCAACCAATGCAACCCTACTTGTGTAGAGTTAGCACGTTGGTGAGTCCGTTTAGTAACGAGCTTTATGCCACAGTTGGGAAATGTCACCAAAGAAATAGCAGCGGAGTTGATCACTGCGAGAGGCGCTAAAAGTTAAAAACCCGCCCAAACACCGCCCGAATTACATTCTGTCAACTGCGCTCTATCATAAATGCGGGTTAAAGTTCGACCAAATGTATCCATTGGAAAAAGATAAAGAACAGCACTGCCACAATGGTTCAAGCAATATTCATCATTCAATAATTACATTGTTAATGCAGTTATACGTTTTGGGTCCAAATACTCAATTCCCATTGGTCGGTTGGATGAAAACGTTATGACCAAATGTAATTCATTTTCCAATGAATACATTTGGTCGAACTTTGACCCGCATTTACGAATAATTTGTGATATCTCAAACAACTTACAAGAAATGTCAAGCGACAGTGTGAAATTATTTCAGTGATTATATTCTTGAACTTGTGGTCGTTTCATAGGTGATTATCGTTTACTGATATGTTAAATAAATTGTTTTGAACATTCCAAGTTTCGTTGCGAAAGGCGGCAATTTGACAAATTTGGGTCAATGCCGAAAACCGGCGCTCAGCTCAGAGTTGTGCGCTTTGTCTTTTGTGTGAGGGTGGTATTTCGCCTCGTTCGTTCGTACATGTTTTATTTCGTCTTTCTGCTTTGTTGTTTGGTAAAAAGTAGTTTAAACACTCACGGAATGTAATTATAAGAATTGAATGCAATTTTTATAATCTGTATTGGAGTATGAACGTGTGGGAATGGGTACAAATTATGTATGAATCCTTCGGGATTCATACATAATTTGTACCCATTCACACACGTTCATACGTATTGTTCTCAGAAACTGTTATTTAATTGTCGAGTGAAACATCTACCCCACCACGACTTAACTACTCAACCCCCCATCACTTCCTGTATTCAACTTATTCAAACACACCCAAATTTGCAGCGTATTTGGTTGATGCACAACATGGGATGTGTTATAATATATACAGTACGTGGAGTGTGGATTGTAACTAAATCACCCGCGGAGTGGCGTTATCACCCAAGCTATAACTTTCAAATTTTGTATATATCGGCAAAAAACAGAAACAATGTTTCAGCCAATAGACCTCCGGGTTTAACCCGGAGGCCCATTGGCTGAAACTTTGCTGGTGCTGGTTATGCTTTGCAACAAATTTGCAATTATTGTTCGGATGGAATCTCCACTCTGCGGGTGATTTAGTGATAATAAACTCTCCACATACTGTATATACATATCAGCTAAAATTTTCTTTTTTTCAATTCAACCTTTCCAAATGCTAATATTATTATTCATTCAAATGCTACTATTTTATGACATCTTTCGTGAGTTTAGTTTGAATAAGGATGGTGCCTCGATTATGATTAGCCCAACCATGTAATGAATTCAAAATTAAGCATTTTCCAAATTTTGTTTATTGGTGTGTGATGGTTAAGCTTAAAAACAAAAAAGTTTCCCAAGAATTTTCTTTTTTTTGATTTATCATTCGTCTTGCTGTTGCCCTGATTTATACGTAATTTGTCTAAATTATTCTTGGTGGGTGACTTATTAAATTCTCGTTCAGTTTTCGTGCGGTCATTGTTGTGCACATCCACGCCAGTGGCATGTGCGCATATAGGTCACTGGAGCGTGTCAATGATTTAAACTTTTCTATAACCATGCAACAAAGTTTGGGGAGCCATCTGGTGGCGTGAATCATTGTTTATAAATTACACGAGCACGCAGACTAGTCGTAAAGCTTTGCAGAAACCGACCTGCACGCGAACAGCGAAATTCATTTATTTCCTAGATTTTACCTTTGTCAGCCAATTTTGTGATCCGATGGGTTCTCCTAAATACGAGAACCATTCAGAAACCCCCCAAGGGCAACCCCATCCCCCAAATTACACTTGCGCGTGTTTTGGTAGGAACTATTTTATTTCCTGGATGATTTAGGCATTGCAACCAGAAAAGAACTGAATTCATTTTCAAAAAAGTCAACGCCCCCTTCGTCTGACCAACTTCTCGTGAAGGAATTCTGGTATTTAGTACTTTTCTTCTAAATACCAGAAACCCCCAGAACAGTCCTCCAAATATCATTTGCTTGCTGATTTCAGAGAAAATATTTCATTTTTAGTTTGTTACCATTCAAAAGGAAATTGAAATTGAATTTATTAAAAATTATACTTTTCAATATATCCCACCATTCATAATGTGAATGTGTAATATTTTGCATTTCTTTGTGGTTACGGCATTGAACTTCAGACCAAAATATTCACGATTCGATCCCCACCAGGATTAACTGTGACGTGTTGTGTTCTTGGACAAGGCGCTTAATCCCGATTACCCACGTGGAGACACGGTGACGCTGTGTTCTAAGGAGTACTGCTCGTCGATTGAGCACCTGTCTTCAACCAATGCTAACCCTACTTGTGTAGATTTAGCACGTTGGTGAGTCCGTTTAGTAACGGGCTTTATGCCACAGTTGGGAAATGTCACCAAAGAAATAGCAGCGGAGTTGATCACTGCGAGAGGCGCTAAAAGTTAAAAACCCGCCCAAACACCGCCCGAATTACATTCTGTCGACTGCGCTCTACCGTAAATGCGGGTTAAAGTTCGACCAAATGTATTCATTGGAAAAAGATAAAGAACTGCACTGCCACAATGGTTCAAGCAATATTCATCATTCAATAATTACATTGTTAATGCAGTTATACGTTTTGGGTCCAAATATTCAATTCCCATTGGGCGGTTGGATGAAAACGTCATGACCAAATGTAATTCATTTTCCAATGAATAGGTTTGGTCGAACTTTGACCCGCATTTACGTTCAAGTTAATAATTTCTGATATCTCAAACAACTTACAAGAAATGTCAATCGACAGTGTGAAATTATTTCAGTGATTTTATTCTTGAACTTGTGGTCGTTTCATAGGTGATTATCGTTTACTGATATGTTAAATAAATTGTTTTGAACATTCCAAATTTCGTTGCGAAAGACGGCAATTTGACAAATTTGGGTCAATGCCGAAAACCGGCGCTCAACTCAGAGTTGTGCGCTTTGTCTTTTGTGTGAGGGTGGTATTTCGCCTCGTTCGTTCGTACATGTTTTATTTCGTCTTTCTGCTTTGTTGTTTCGTAAAAAGTAGTTTAAACACTTACGGAATGTAATTATAAGAATTGAATGCAATTTTTATAATCTTTATTGGAGTATGAACGTGCGGGAATGGGTACAAATTATGTATGAATCCTTCGGGATTCATACATAATTTGTACCCATTCTCACACGTTCATACGTATTGTTCTCAGAAACTGTTATTTAATTGTCGAGTGAAACATTTACCCCATCACGACTTAACTACTCAACCCATCACTTCTTGTATTCATCTTATTCAAACACACCCAAATTTGCAGCGTATTTAGTTGATGCATAATATAGGATGTGTTATAATGGATACAGTACGTGGAGTGTGGATTGTAACTAAATCACCCGCGGAGTGGCGTTATCACCCAAGCTATAACTTTCAAATTTTGTAAAAATCGGCAAAAAAACAGAAGCAATGTTTCAGCCAATTGGCTGAAACTTTGCTGGTGCTGGTTATGCTTTGCAACAAATTTGCAATTATTGTTCGGATGGAATCTCCACTCTGCTGGTGATTTAGTGATAATACACTCTCCACATACTGTATATACATATCAGCTAAAAATTTCTGATTTTCAATTCAACCTTTCCAAATGCTAATATTATTCATTCAAATGCTACTATTTTATGACATCTTTCGTGAGTTTAATGATGGTGCCTCGATTATGATTAGCCCAACCATGTAATGAATTCAAAATTAAGGCTAAAATTTCAAGTTAACTCCCTAAACTAACTCTTACATTTTGTTGTTGAGCTGAAATGATGGAGAATTTGAGTATAAATAAACATTAGTTTTCTGCTGATTGCAAAATGTATGACTGTGTTGAATATTTGAAAAAGAGTTACCCGCCTTGAATGGTTCACTCAGAATTCGGAAATGATGCAATCTCTGAAACTAAGCAGCCTTAGAAAAAGGTATTGTTTAAATAAACGTTTGAAACGTTGTACTGACATCTTACATTATTGTTGAATATTCCATATAAATAAAGAAGGTGATTTGATGACTTTTTGAATCAAAAAATACAATTGAATATTTGGTGTGCTTTTTGTTGGGAATTCCTTGAAAAATATGTGGAAATGATCGTACTTCCCTTCTGTCAATTGTTCTCTCTTATTTTTTGTTGTTTTCAGGGCAGAAAAAAATGCCTGTAGGTCTATACTTGACACAGATATTTGAATGCCAAAATTAAAGTGATGCGATCATACTTTTTTGCCTAAGGTAAAATATTCGATACCGAAAGGAAATACATATTTTGTCTTTCAAACCTGATTTAATTATTACATTTGGAGACTATTTCACATTTAAATGTACACACACCTTACAATACAGTTTTATTGTTTTAAGCAGCTATAGTTTTGTCACAGTCAGCAATAAAGTTATATTGCCAAACATAAGGCCGTTAATGCAAGAAAATTTACATCTCGAGCAAGTGTAGCCTCCAGGAGCACAATATAACCTCTGGCAAATGCTAAATATCAACTTATTTCACCCTATTAACACATTTGTATAAACCGTAGTTCCCCCTCATAGTACCACCGACAAAGGGGGATTCCAATCTTCCACCCCCCCCCCTCCAATATCACTATTCGAACCCAGAGGCAGAAAACCTAGTGAAAGAGTATTTTGGAACACAAATTTAAGGGAGGAGTGTACAATGGAAAAACAAAAATATTAAAGTTGCAAATGTGAAAGAATGGAATTTGTGCATAGCTAACAGTATAGTAGTCTCGTACTAGTGTTGCCAGGGTTCACATGTTACAGAACAAAATTACAGTAACAATTGTGAAGGGTTGTTTTATCCTTGAATCACCCAGATACTGACGCCCCCCCCTATGAGAAACAATTGTAAAGACTGTAGAGCATGTTTTGGGAAACTAAAGTTTACAGCATACACCATCAGTGCCTTATGATTTGCTTTGGAACTGCAGCACCCAGGATGCACAGAGTTTTTATTCCTGTTTGACAACCTTGTCCTGACTCTTTTCACTATATGTTTCATTGTATGCCAGTCAGTATTCCTATGTACATGTAGACTCAAACTCTATGAAAGAATATCTGTCTATCAGATCATCGTGTGAACCCCTTGAAGCGAAGCAGTGCTTTTTTACTGTGGTTTTTGGGACCCAGTCATCAATACTTGGGGTGGATGTCCTCTAAAATGGGCAACATGTGTAGAAACGATTGAGTGAACTTGACTTTATCTCCATGTTGCGGTCACGATTAGCCGTTGTGCAGAAATATCTGACCTTAACCAATAAATAATTAATGTCTGCCTGTCAGTCTGTCCTTCAGACAAAGTGTTCCTTTGCTTTTCATTGGCCTGGTTCTACACTTTCTATAACTGACAGCTGACTATTTTTGACACTCCACCCCCCCCCCCCCCCGTACACACACATGACAAATATATTAAACATTAAAGAACACTATATTCTTGAAGAAAATATGTGATTCATTCTCTTTAGAAACATATTTTCCACAATTTCACATTTTTATCAGAATCGGTCATGGTTGTCTGCAGGAATTAAATCCAACGTTTCAATGGTACCATATCAATGACACTTGGTGCCTTAACTGAGAAAACTGAGGCTTTTTTACAAGAATGGGAAATATTCATCAAACACAATGTGAAAAGCCTTCAGAAGCCAGAGTGTGATTTAACCCTTTACCCAACGTAACGGCCAAAACCGGCCAGCGCTATTCTCAAAAATCGCCAATTAATTTTCAATATATTTTCATTTTTTGTCTCAAAAACATAGGTTATGACCCCTCGTTGGAACGAGCTCGACGAGCTCGTTCCAACGAGGGGTAATAACCTATGTTTTTGAGACAAAAAATGAAAAAAATTAGTTATTCAAGAATTTTTTTTGCATGTGTCGTCTGCTTTTCATGTTAGGTAAAGGGTTAAAAACTAATTAATTTAATATCACAAGAGGTTTGATTTGTTTCAACATCTATTAATTTATGGATTATATCATAGTTTTTGATGAAAAGGGACACTTTCGGGGATATATGAATTATATAGCTGCAACACCGATTTCGGAAACAAACTTGTCATTCATATTGTTTTATGGGGTGCGGAACACCACTCTTTCTCTTGTCATATGGTTAAATGAGACATATATTTAGCCAAAGGTATTGTTTGCTGATGCAGATTTTCGTTTTATTTTGGGACTACGTTAGTTGTTAAAGACATCTGTGAATTATTATCCCTTTCGGCTTACTCGTTAGGTAACGGGGTAAAGAACCTATTAGAGCCAATTCCAGTTTTTAAGCCA
Source organism: Pictodentalium vernedei (assembly GCA_031216915.1). NCBI lineage: Eukaryota > Metazoa > Mollusca > Scaphopoda > Dentaliida > Dentaliidae > Pictodentalium > Pictodentalium vernedei. The sequence goes on from CM062297.1 coordinate 56,360,855, forward strand.
ATTTGACACAGTGTGGACACTTATTTAAAAAAAGAAATTTCCCATGTTTTTGACTCAGTAGAAGCCAAAAGTCCAATTCGCATGCAGATATTACTCTTTTATTACACATCCATTAAACTTTAAACCCTTGTATTCAACGGAATCGCTGCTATGATATAAATGATTCTGTATTCAACAGATGATATACAAGCCGGAACTCTTTTACCGCACCGTTTGGTTACGCTTCGAAAAGTTTCCAAATTTCGTTATACAATCATTTTATCCATTTGGATTCAGCATATGAAAGTTGCTCTCGAAGATGATGCAATCTCTGAAACTAAGCATCCCTGTTTGAATAAACGTTTGAAGCATTCTTCTGACTTCCTGCATTATTGTTGAATGTTCCAGATAAATAAAGAGTTCGGTTTGCAACCCTAACCCCCTATTTTCTGAGGGGCTATACTTGATAAAGATATTTGAATTCCAAACTTAATGTGATGCAATCATATTGTTTTTCGTCTGATCGTCAAGCATGAAAATGGTATTTAGATGAGGTTCTAATAGAAATCAAACAGGTTCGGAGAGCAATTTGGAGGAGATTTCTGTGTGGTTCTGGGGAGGGGGTTCGGGGTGTTCTATTATGTAGGAGACCCACCTTCGTATTTACTATATTTTGAATGGTCTTAGTCTTTTAATGCATTCTATAGGTCTTATATATTGGAATATAATGATAAGCAAATTTTGACCATACATGACCCCCATCCCCACAATGCTGCTTGACCTAGCTATAGCAGACATAGGATTATATGAAGACCCAAGGGCTAATAGTATACCAACATGGATAAATACCACTACTACCAGATCATCCCACCCCATACGAGAAGTCCGACACCCCCGACCAGAACATCGTTATGTCAGATTGTATAGTGGACAACAACAGTAGTCAATGTCTCTATGACGTCACGTGCGCACCATGACGTCACGATGTCAATAGCAACGTCAACCGTTTCGCGGAGAAAAACTTTGAAGAAAACTCACCTTCACCTTCAATTTTCCATCACATACCCATAATATATACCAATAGCACCATGCGTACGTATATCACTATACATACCATAGCATAGTATACATGCAGTACGTACACCATTCTGAGGAGATAGGACCGTATTATACGTAAGGAGTACAATGGCTTTTCTTGGGCGTTTTCTGGGGAGAGGGACCTTGAACTTCTAGGGTTAGAAACAATCTCGATTGAGACGAACCATGAATGCCAAAACATCTATGTTGGCACTTTTTACTCACCACTCCACCCCCTGTCACCACATTCCAACGAAAATTACTGAAATCTAATTGATGAATCCACTTCTCAAGCAAGACAGGACCTGAATTATAAGTGTATTATGTTGGCGACTTCAGTGTGGACTTCCTTAATAACACACATTCTAAAATCAAATACTTGAAGGACACCTATTCAAATGGTAAGAGACCCGAACTGTATAACACAATCTTCAAACACTCTCCTTGATAGTCGTGCCCTGGCCGACCTCAATGCATAGCAATAAAACGACGCCACCCTTCTGAAGTGATCACCATGCTACGGGAATCTTTTTTTAAAACTGCACGTACAAAAAGCAGTCATATTTCAGATACATATTGGATTACTCACGCATGGATACAGTTGCAATCGACATACTCGGTTAAATCATACTCCTCACCTAAATCTGCGCTGATAAGGAAGAATGATAAACATTGGCTAACATCTCATCTTCGGGTATTAATCCGACAAAGAAACAAAATGCATAATAGAGCCAGTTGGAAAAGAAACCCAGCGTTAGGGCACTATTTAGAAAAAAAAAGTAATGGGGTAATTTCTGAGATACGAAATGCAAAACGAAATTATGAAACTAAAATAGACAATTTGTAATTTTTGTAAATCGACATGCCAGCCTAGGTAATATAGATCATTTAAAATTTGTTTAATTTTACTTTTTAATATTTATGCCTTGAAGCTCAATTTGCTAATACCCAATATCTTATCTGCTAGTTTAATTTACTATGTTTTAAATGTCTTTTATCCATTTGGATTCAGCATATGAAAGTTGGAGCATATGCTGGTAGATCTTCTAGGCTATTTTATTTTCATTTCCTGTTACCAGCCTGTTCCAAAGTCCTATCATTCAACATGTTACTGTAGTGTTTAAAGGATATCTACATGAGTTGGCGTATAACATATATAATGGCGTATGTCTTAAGGCAGAATACATTTGTTATAAATTGGCAGTGAATACGTCCCAGTGGTGTGAGATCTTCGTATCCCCAGATCTTAGAAGAATATGTCTGCATTGGCAAAATAGTATGATAAATGATAAAATGAATAAATACAAGGTTTAACGGTAGATTGAGATGATTAATTCTCTTGTAAAATAAGTGAAGTGTTTCATTAGTTTTCTCAGCTTGGTGTTTTCGTGCAGTTAAAATTAAAAAAAAATACCCGATTTCAAAAAGTACACCCTAGGTATTTGTACGAGTTTTCTATTTTCAATTCATTACTGTTAATTTTAAACTTAAATTTGCTTTCAGTTTTTGAATCGAATATAACGACTTTTGTTTCATTTATGTTGTTATGTAAATGCCACAATTTACATTAATTTGCGAAATAACCCATATATCTTTGAAGTTTAAGTGCGTGGTCAGCAATCAGTACACTATCACCCGCATGCAAATGTATAATTATTTGAAGAAAGATATCAAGTTGATATTTTCAAACTGAATACCAGAATTTCCCTTATTGGCTAGGAACTCTTCTAGACCATTCAGGAATACGGAAAACAGAATTGGTGAGAGAATTTCCCTAGCGGACCCCACATTTACAATTGAGAAAAGCTGACATTTCATTTCAGGTATGGATATCGTTGCAATCGACATACTCGGTGGAATCATAATTCCCGGCCACCCACATATGCATGTATAAGGAGGAATGATAAACATTGGTTTATATCTCATCTTGGGGTATTAATCCGACAACAAAACAAAAACCATAAAAGAGTCAAATGGAAAGACAGCCTAGCGTTTTGGGCTCTTTTTTAAAAAGAAAAAAACATGTTGAGGTAATTTCTGAGATACGGAATGCAAAACGAAATTACGAAACAAAACTAGACAATTATGTATCAAACACTAACTTTGGATTTGCTTTCTGTTTTTTGGAGTTGAAATCGATTAGCTATTTTAGACCAAAGTTCGATTCTTGTGATATCATTATTCCGAAAACCAACTGCATGTCTTTAATATTCTACTGTAAGATACAGGACGCCGTGTCGTCTGCTAAGAGAAAATGTTATAAAGAAACTACTTCATTTATAGTCTATTATCTATTGACTAAAGTGATTTTTTTGATTTGATTGGTTGATAGATACGTGGCATGAGACCATATTCAATGAAACCCACGATACGTCCGCCCAGCCACTGACAAATTTACCATACCCAGTGGAAGCCTCTTTCCGAAATCTACAAATTGTCCATACCCCGCAGAAGACGCGTCATTCCAGTTTTACAGTGTACATGTATTATATTTTAATTTTTTATCTCCAAAATATAGCTCATGACCCCTTATTGGAATGAGCTTGTCGAGTACCCTCCAATATGGGGTCCATAGGCTATGTTTTCGAGACAAAAAAGAAAAAAAGAAATTCAATAATTTTTTTATACTAGTCATATCGGCATATTTTCACAAAAACTCTTTTGCACAAAAATTCCACAGAAACCTGTATGGCTCAACAATGGAAGATAAAAGATCTCATGCTGTATGTGTTCACAAATGAAATAGATTGTACTTCTAAAACGGAAAGTCAATAGATAAATTCGTTACCCCGTTTCTGATCACGTGGTACGGGTTTTTACCTACCCGAAGCCAGCCGTATCCCATGAGGCCGAAGGCCTCATGGGATACGGCTGGCTTCGGGTAGGTAAAAACCCGTACCACGTGATCACACACGGGGTAACTTCGGCCTCATTGGATACGGCTGGCTTCGGGTAGGTAAAAACCCGTACCACGTGATCACACACGGGGTAACTTCGGCCTCATGGGATACGGCTGGCTTCGGGTAGGTAAAAACCCGTACCACGTGATCACACACGGGGTAACTAATATTCTTTGGTGGCTTCGACGCGGTATAAATTTCCAACAAGCTGATTTTGGTTCCATTCGAAGCCGCGAAAATTATCATAGAGCATCATATCCAAAATCTGATGCAATCGGCGTTGGGAAAACTTTTGTATTCAATGTGGCATTGAAAATGGCTGTCAGTTCAACGAATGTCGCATTTAGTCATTTCGATTACCTAATTTGCAACCGAACGAAATAATATATAGTATATTTAATTCGTGTTTAGGAAGCTTCAGCGATCCATTCGATACCAAAAAGGCCACCTGAATCAAAGATGGCCACCAAACCCCCCTCCGTAATGGCAGGAGAAATTACCCCTGCATCTCCATCCCTAGTTTTTCGGTTCGAGTTCCACAGCCTCAGTATGTTCCCAGATGATAATCTTTTAATGAACACCCTGGCTGTGACATTTTGCTTATAGCTCGGTCGCTCGAAAGTTGTGGAGTCTATTCTATGAAGCCATTACCATAACTTTTACATTCCCCAAGTTGGACAAGGTATGTCCGGGTTCTCCCGAGTAAAGCATAAAGAATCGTCTATTTCCCTTTTGCTCTTCCCACTCTGATGTGATGCTTGCATCACCTATTAGAGTTGAGATCTTCTTCAGTTCTGAAGCATACATCCATCTAGTTTGCCCATACTCGTATGTTGCGGATATTATTTCGCATCCACTCTAGGTATGTATAAATAGGTGAGAAGTTGTACAGTACGCGGAGAGTGGATTGTAACTAAATCACCCGCGGAGTGGAGTTATCACCCATGCTATAACTTTCAAATTTTGTACATATCGACAAACAACACAAGCATGCAATGTTTCAGCCAATGGACCTCCGGGTTTAACCCGGAGGTCCATGGGCTGAAACTTTGCTGCTGCTGGTTATGCTTTGCAACAAATTTGCAATTATTGCTCGGGTGGAATCTCCACTCTGCGGGTGATTTAGTGATAATACACTCTCCACGTACTGTATATGCTCTGGCCCTTTGAACAAGATGGATAATTTTCCACATCTTTTACTATCTGCGTGTGACTTGATGCGGTATTCTTGAAATATATATCGGACTAAGCATAACTGCATTATAAACTCCCACAGAGTATGTTCCATTCACTAAGCACCGAAGTGAGGTGAAACATGGCCGTGGTTAGGAGCGCTCATTCACAGACTGCGGTCGCAATAAATAAAATACATAGATAACGCCAGTGCATACGTGTAGTGTTTCAAGAACATATATGAAAGAATTGTGTGGCTTTCTACTGTTACGAGCAGGGCGAATCTGTTGAAGACAATGGAAACAGCATGAGGGTGAGTGAGACAAATGTCCACGCCATTATACAAGTGATTGAAGTGGTGAAGGTTCAAAGAAATCAACTGACTTTCCTTTTGAATGGGTGGTTTAAAGATCAGTCCACCAAACTTCTGAGCCAGCTGTTGAGTGCTGATGACAATGTAGTCCATAACTGTCCTGGCTAATATATCCTAAGTTGCTCGGACACCCAAACGCATCTTAATCGGAGGACGTTGATGTAGTGTTAGATTGTACTGATGTGCCATACTCCTGGTGTAGGAGCATATTTTCACAGCCTGATACTTCATTTGCGTGATGTGATCAGAAACATCAGGGGGCTGTTGAACTCGACCCGAAAAACTGGGGCTGGAGACTCAACGGACCGGGATGCAATCCTACAACGACGGACATAGATGCAGCGTCCGAAACCCTACTAAACTTAATACGATGCAATTGCAAATTATTCTCCATTCTGTAATTCATTTTTCTCCTCTTTGCCATGTGTGGTCTCTCAGTTTGCTTGTTTGTTTGTTTAATTTTAAAACACTTTCGACAGCCAGGGACACATCGAGCTGGACAGACTTATGGGTTGGGTGCCGGAGCGAACCACCCGCGGCGGCGATCAACTGCCAGTCTCTTCGACTTACTAACTCTGCACAAGCAGAGTTAGCACCAGGTGAAGGAAAATGCTTCATCAACGTGCAGTCCACCTTAGTCCACAGCGCCACCGTCCCCAACATGGCATCGGGATCAAGTGCCTTGCCTTATGACACACAACGATGGATGGCGCGGTTCACAATAGAATCGTCGACCTTTCGGCCCAATGCTACTCGCAATGAGCCACCGCGACCCCGGTGTGTCGTTGACAATTATGGTAGTAATGGGTTTTGAGAAACAAACTGCAAATGAAACCAATACGGCTATGAGTAACTGCATTTTGTGTGAATTTATCTTGTTTGATGTGTTATGGAGCCTCAGCAACACTAACTATAAACACTGGATTTGGAAGCGTGAGTTCCTATGGCAAACGAGCTGGCCTAGTTCAAAAGTCGTTAAATTGGCGGTCATAATGGACGTCATTTTAGATTGCAAAACCGGTAATGCGGATTTCTGTGGTTTATGGTTACATTGTCCTATGATTATTTTCGCTTCGAATATAATCAACATCAGCTTGTTACCAATTTCTTCCAGGTCGAAATCTTCAACCATCAGACTAATATTTGCTGTAAATGGGAAAGAAATGCCACCCAATTTCAAACTCTATAAAATCAAATTCCTAAAACGTATTTCAGTGGATGTTAGATATGTTATTGAGTGAACTCTCCTCTCCCCAGTTATACTAAACTTAACTTGTTACCAATTTGTTCCAAGTAGGTCCATATTTTCGCATTCAACGACGAGACTAATATATCATTTATGTAGATAACGAAAAACATCTGACCAAGTATAGATACATGTGGTACCCCTGTCTTGACGCGTACCCGAGAAAATGATTCGTTTCTTATATAACGACACTCTGTTGCCTATTTCATAGGTGAGACTCAAACCATTTTAAAACTTTAGAAATGGCATGTTTTTGGAGCTTGTATAATAGTTCTTTATGCCAAACTTTGCCAAAGACTTTGTTCACATCACAAAAAACGAATCCAACTTCTTTCCTTCCGTCGCAGGCGAAGCCGACTGTGTTGTAGAGTTCGGCGGGGTGGATAGTAATAGAGTTTTTTGATGTGAACCCAAACTGAAATTGTGTAAGCAGAGCATTAGAGAAAAGAAAACAACAGACATGTTTGGAAACACATTTTTCAAAAATTCCAACGGTACACCTTTAACCCTTTACCTAACATGAAAAGCAGACGACACTTGCAAAAACAATTCTTGAATAACTATTTTTTTCATTTTTTGTCTCAAAAACATAGGTTATGACCCCTCGTTGGAACGAGCTCGACGAGCTTGTTCCAACGAGGGGTCATAACCTATGTTTTTGAGACAAAAAATGAAAATATTTTGAAAATTAATTGGCGATTTTTGAGAATAGCGCTGGCCGGTTTTGGCCGTTATGTTGGGTAAAGGGTTAAAGAGAGATTGATCGATAATTACTTATTGTATATGGGTCATTCTTTTTGTAGACTGGAGTTGGTTACAGTCACGCATTTCCACTGAGTCAAGAAATGAAAACAATTCAAACGACGGACGAGAATTCGTGTTAATGGTTTTATTAAGATAGTTGTACATTCTTTTAACAACCGTGGACTTATATTATCGGGGACGCATGTTTTGGAGGTTCTTAGTGACTTCAAACTTTCCAGCACATCATTTTCATTTATTGTTATACATTCAAATAAGACTCCAATCTTACAGGAAATGGCGGAACAGCGCTACTATCGTCGACGGAGGAGATAGAATCAAAATAGTCTTTGAAGGCTTCGGCTTTTGCGAAAGGCGTAGTTAAAACACTAGTGTTGCCATGTGAGGCTGGAATATCAACCTTATTATTGCTCAGGATTGTCTTGAGCATTTTCCACCATAAGATAGTAGACGTCGACGCGTTGATTGTTTATCTTTGTTAAGTGCTTTTCTTTGGATGCTCTAATTATTGCTGTTGTTCAGTTCCTTAATTACCGATAATTTGCCCGTGTACTGTTGCATGTCTACCCCCAAACGTCCTTTAAATATTCTATTTGTATTGCAGAATATGTTTGTCGTTTCCTGGTCAGAAAGATTCTAATGATTAATTTCAAGTGGTAAAAAAAAAACAAAAACAAAAAATGAAACATCGTTTTAGTCGATCCATTAATTTACCAATATGCTGAATTCCACTCTCATAAGTATGAGCATAGACGCACTGTACCAGCACAAGAGCCTATATCATACAAAGAAGTACGTACATTCATATCGATCATACCCTTACATTTTATTTAAGTATTGTCGTATACACATACTACACTACTTGAAAAAACTTCAATAACTAATCTTTTTACATTTGTTTACTCTAAAACATAGTTTATGAGCCCTTATTGTAAGCGAAAAGGAATCGTTTCAATGGAGGACATAAGCTGTGTTTGGCGGCCACAATGGGGAAAAAATAATTAAAATGGCGACTTTTTGAGCAGTATTGACCGGCCATGTGTCCGTTGCGTAAGGTGAGGGAGTAGGAGTATCTACTTTCAATACATAAAAATCATAAAATCCCAATATATTTTGTATACTTTACCTGCCGCAATAGCAAATGTTGTTCCATTCGTGTTGCTGATGACATCACCAGACATGTGGCAAACATTAGTGTCTTCGTCAAAATTGTATGAAATGCATTTTGTATCCTTAGAACATAATATAGCGCATTCGATAAGGGATGCTGCAGGAAGACCAACCATCACTGAGTTGGCACAACCGCCTTCAACTGCATATTTTGATGTGTAAAATGCTTCTTTGAAATGCAGTGCCATGCAAGCCAGAATGATAGCACAATACACGATGAAGTATGTGATAACTGGACACTGACTCAGATAGGTCATAGTCGCAAGCTGTTTCCTTATCGTCTGTTCTCAAAACTTCTGAAATTCTGTTTTAATGACGAGATTACTGTCCCCTAATTGTTGCAGATGTATGCAAAATATTTCGACAACAATGATGCCCGGAGGTGCGTACAGGCAACTGAAATGTATTTACGTCAATTGTGTGTTTCTTAGTAGGTTTCTCGCCTACCTGGTTTCTCGTTTATAGGGATAGATCCGTTGATAATTGCAATGCATTGTGTAGTTATATATCTCGGCGAGTGCAAAGCTTTCGAGTCGGGATTTTCAGAAACAATGCAATGTAGATAAATTAACCTTTTATCCAACTCAAGTTAAAACGACAATATCGATTTTTAACCTCTACAAAATTTTAGGATTTTCGCTTCCATATCATTACTGTCACGGCAATAGGAAACTCTATGGAATATTTTTGGTCGGGGGTGATGGGTGGAAGCTCCGAAAAAAATGAACCATGAAAAATAAAACTTGAATATAATTTTCGTTACTTCTCAGGAATATGGAGGATCGATATGGAATTTATGAACCCTTCACTTAACCTGATTTAGAGGTCTCGACTGATCACAGCTGGATTGCTGGAAGGTTCATTGGTTACATATAAAAGAGCGCCTCCCCCATTACCATCTTAGGGGAGTGAGTAGACGTTGCTATAAATAGCGATAATCAACAAGAATGTTCTCAAACATTTTTAATTTTCCAGCGCTCCACAATCGCCGATCGCGTTTGAAGAATATAATTTGATGTCTTTGACAAATGAACATATTGATGATGTACACATTTTTCGCTGCAATAAAAACTGAATATTTACAACATATGTTTTAGATATTATTCACAAAAATGGAAGTGCCGTGATTGGGAAATCGATAGTTTTCGCCCTTGGTAAACACCATAACATCTGATAAAGTGAAAACTGTTACGCTGTGTCTACAGACACAGCGTAACAGCTTTCTCTTTATCAAACATCATGGATTGGGAGGAGTTAGTTATCACGTTGGTTGACATGACGTTTTGAAGGTGACGTTTTGCGCTGATGACTTAGCAAACCAGTTATATAGAGATCAGTGGAAGCGAGACTGTCTAAACAAAAGGAAACTTTAAGTTAATGTTTGCTTACAAAACACGAAGACCCATCGTTGAAACGGGCTCGTTGATTCGAAATTACATCCGTTGATTTGATATTTCAATCTGTTATTGGCCTTATTATAATTTAACCATTTGTACTTTCCGCACAATGATCTATTAGCTCACTTCTGAATAAGATGAATTCAAGCTATATCTGTGAATTGTGTCAAACATCTTACTCACATAAAACTAATTAGTATCGACACAAACAACCGTTATAGAGATAACGCAATTACACCTGTATTTACAGACAAATCTATCTATAACCAACTCCCCTATCATCCAGTGCATATGAAATCAGACTTTAGTTGGAACAATGCATTCAGTAGTGGCAGTACTTTTCGGCTCGCAATTAAGATAGTACCAGTAAAATCACGAGTGTTGGGGAAAGGGGGGGGGGGGAGGGGGTGGGGGTTGCTGTGAGAAAAGCCTGTAGATGACTCTGACTCGCCCATCCTATCCACACGGATGAGTCAGAATAATTAGGTTCCGTTGCAAATTTATACAAAGTGGGCCATGCTCGTGTGTACTGATGCTGTTATTTGGAAATAATGTGATCTTTCTTATGTTGAATATGGCGTATGCTCATTCATTCTGTCGGTAGATATTATGATTCAATTATATACAGTTAAAACTAGAAGTCCTGTAACGAACTATGCGCTTATCTAGGCTTAACTGCGCGTAAGAATTGCGCGGAATTGCCATGTCGAATGGCATCCAAAGCACGGCAGGTTCTCCTGGTTGCTCATAGCAAACAAAGGCAATGTTTTGGCCAACTGACTTCCGGGTTACCCGGAGGTCCATTGGCTGAAACATTGCTTGTACACAGGCCAAATGTACAGAATTTGATAGCCTTACTATGGTCATAACGCGTAGATTAACGCGCAGATCGACGTTCTATTTGTGCGCATTTCGTGACAGGACTTCTAGTTTTAACTGTAGCGGGAAGGAGGGTAGCATTGGGCAGATATCACCCGGCAGAAAAAAACACAATCCATAATTTTTGTGCGACGTGACGACAGCTGATTCGTCCTCTGACAAAACTATACGGACAGAGACACACATCTTGGTCCGTGTTGAAATTGACGTCGTTTTGCGAATGTTATTGATTGTCAAACTCATTGAGATGATAAAAATAGTGCAAGAAATACATTTGGAAAGTAATTTTTGACACAAATTTCCTTTGTCGGAGATGCTTAAAGGGTATTGTCTTGTCTCTTATGAAACATAATATCAATGAATTCAATTTTGACGAATCCAGTTTGTTTCAGCGACGGCCCATAAAAATGCAAACAATGATCCATGGGTGACCGCAGTGACTTTGACCAACATTTTGAGCCTCCATTGAGTTTTGACTCATTTGGTTTTTGTCGCAGGTTTATATGTCATACTAAGCTTGTGGTATGAGCGTGACCCACTTTTAAAATGTTGGGCCACTCACTTTTTAGAGGGAGAAAATACATGTAAGAACTTTAGGAACGCATTAAGGGGATATATACACAGAACGATACACGCGTGTGAATGGGGTAACCGATGTGGCACGAGTGCCAGCGCGGGAGGATAGAACGATGGCACAAGTGCTATATCGATTAACCCATTCACACGCGTGTGTCGTTCTGTGCTTATTACACGCCTTCATGTCTATGAAAACAATTATTACACAGACACTCAGCAATTCATTTGACAACTATCAACAAAAGGAACACATTTAATCGCCAACCAAATCTGTGAGGGGAATCCGTTTCACTTTTTCGTTCCCTGAGTTCCAATGTGTTCTATGTACCTACTGGCACATAGAACACATTGGAACTGAGTGGACGATGTTCAGCTATCACTAGCGATTCAAATCGTAATTGCGTGGCACGATTTGTAGAAAATTCCACTGAAATTTCGCTTCTATTTAAAAATAGTCCGGCAACGATTTCCGTTCCGCACATATGTGCGGAACAGATTTTTATTTTCCGCATGGTTTAGTGTTGCTATAGATGAGGATTACATAGAACAGACGTGTAATATAAATCACTAGTCCTAACAATTCTGATAACTGCACCCAATGACGCCTGCGTGACATCAGTGACCTCAGCCCATATTGTGATCCCCCACTGAAATGCGACTTCACTTGGTGTTGGTTCCAGATCTATAAGTCATGTCAGGCGATTGAATCTAAACATATGCCGAGGGGGATGTCAAAACAATATTAAACTCTCTTAAATGTACAAAAGCAATTTGTTATGACGGGCTGTCCAAATATCCAGAAAACTGTGAAGAAAGTCAAACTTGTCTGTTAACAATAATAGTTAATGAATACCTGCACATTCCAACTTGCCTAAAGAATAGAAACTGACAAATCTGTCACCAGTATTCAAGAGTAAAGACGAATTTGATATAACTAAGTACCGCCCCATTTCTGTTCTTAGGGTCTTTGAGTAAATCTTTGAAAAATATATCTTTATTAAGGTCATTGTATTTTTCAAGTCAAACAATTTTTAGCCAATGTTTCACTCAGGATTTGCGCCCAGAGACTGCACTGTTTATCAACTGACTGACATTTATGAATCAATAGACAACCAGAAAAAAATTATCATTCTATTTCGTGATATCAGTAAGGCTTTTGACAAGGCGTGGCGTGAAGGATAATCTACAAATTAGAGAAAACTGATATAACATGGTATCTCCTGAGTTGGTTCAAAACATATCTCCGCCCAGGACGGCGACGAATAGTTATAAGCTCATACCAGGCAACAGATTCAAACTGGAGGTCTTCAGGTTTCCATTCTGTTTTTAATATATATCAACGATTCTGTCGATGATATAGACTCTGATATAAGGTTATTTGTTGATGATACGCCGATCTCTTTTATAGTGGAGAATACAATCCATTCTGCAAATAACAGTAAAACATGACACAGTGAAAATAGGATAGATGGTCCAATCAGTGGATTGTGGCATTCAGTCCTCAAAAGATTAACCATGGCCGTCACCAGAAAGAAACAGTCCCGCCCCATCAATCCTAAGGATGTTTAAATATCCGAACCATTCACATAACAACGCAGGTTTAAATTTTAATGATTTTAGTGGAATGTTCACATTATCCCTTTACCTAACATGGAAAGCAGACGACACTTGCAAAACAAAAACTTGAATAACTAATTTTTTTCATTTTTGTCTCCAACGAGGAGTCATAACCTATTTTTTTGAGACAAAAAATGAAAAAATAATGAAAATTAATTGGAGATTTTTGAGAAAAGCACTGGTCGGTTTTTGCCGTTTCGTTGGGTAAAGGGTTAAATATATAACAGCTAAATATGGAAAACATGTAAATATCTTGGATAAATACAAATATGTCTTTGACCGGGAAACACTCCAAACAATCTGTTCCTCTTTCATCCGCCCTGTCTTCGAATGAGGCTGCCAATTGTGGGGCAACTGGACAGCTGATGAAAGTAGAAGACTCGGAAACATTCAGCTAGACGCTGCAAACTTAGGTGCAGGTGCAACTAAGCGTTCTTCAGGAAGACAACTCGAATATGAATGTGGATGTGAATCCCTTGAATCTCGACGTAAGAAACAAACTCCTAGAACTTCAAAAAATGTTTTACATGCTTACCCCACCCCACCTTTCTAATCTCCCGACCTCCAACACCAATACCTAGACTAGAGAATCATAATCTAAGAAACGTTCTAGACCTAAGCTTACCACCACCCTGTTCCATATTACGCCATAAGGCATTCATTTACTAAGCAGTCAAACTTTCGAATGAACCTCAAATTGATATACGACAACGTTTGGAGTTCAAACATCAAACAGATTGCCACCCCGTCCCATGTCCACTCGCATATCAACCGTAAAGGTCAAATGATGCACTGTAGATCGCGACTTAATTGCAGCAATTTTTAGCAACAATTGTTTTACAACCACATTTCATTTTGAACATGTGGTGAAATAGAAAGAGCAATTCACGTCCTCGTATACTGTCGGTGTTACACAAACTTCTGTCGTAAAACAGTGGGTGGAATGCACATCCCCATAACATCTGATACGCTATTCTGTGGTTCTGAACAATTCACGAATAACAGAAATAGTAGAATGTTCAAAGTTGTTCAAAAACTGATTGCGCAGAGCAAACGCACTGAGTATGAACTTTACATAGGAAGAAACCATTTTATAGATTCTGCGCTTGATAAAGGCCACGTTGCCGAAACTTTGTAGATAACAGAGTGATGATATTGTTCATAAAATAATAGACTACTAATCTAATAGACTAATTAACTATTTACCAACTCAATTTGGGGTACAATGGGGTGATGTATTGATTTAATTTAAAGTAATATAATACAATATTTATATATCTTCAGGTTTATGTTTGATAAAACAAAACCTAAGTAGCACCCAATGGCAACTGGCTTTAGGGTCAATCAGGTCGAAAAAAAACTTGCTTGAGTTTCTTTTGTGAACATTGATTATTGCCTCCGCCTTAATTGACAGTTATGTATTCATTGTGGTTTATTCACGCATGTCCAAATTTCTGAATTTCATACTTGTGCAACAGAATGTTTTCATTGATTTCCAACGTTTATAGGGACTTTATACATTAACCCTTGAAGAGAACCATACCAGGATGTCGCCATCAATTGGAAGAGTTGATCGATTAATATCTTCAATGTGCAGCCATGATATTGTACATTTTATTACACGCCTGTTCATTGAATTCCCCATCTACAGCAAAACTAAACAAGGCGGAAAATGAAAATCCGTTCCGCGCACATTTGACGAACGGAAAATGTAAACGAGCTATTTTTAAATAGAAGCGAAATTTCACTGGAAGTTTCTACAAATCAGGAACCGCAATTACAATTTGAATCGCCGGCGATAGATGAAAATAGTAACATGGATTCCCCTCGCAAATTTGTGTTGCGATAAAATGTATTATATTTGTTGATAGTTCGTCCCCTGAGTTCCAATGTGTTCTGCGTGCCTACTGGCACATAGAACTCATTGGAACTCAGGGGACGAGTTGTCGAATGAATGGCTGGGTGTCCTAATAATTTTTTTTTATAGACGTGAAGGCGTGTAATAAACACAAAACAACACACGCATGTGAATCGGCAAAACGATATGGTATTTGTGCCATCGAGGAAGGAGAAAACTCAAGGCCTGAGGCCTCTCGTTTAATCCTTCCGCGCTTGTCCTCGTGTCATATCTATTAACCCATTCACACCCGTGTGTCGTTGTGTGTATGATTGGTCTACCATACAAATTCACGGAACAATCATCCACTTTATAAATTCAGATTGCATCACGATCCTGGACGGAACAGACAGTCTCCCGGTTTCAAAAAATTAAAAACTTAAATGTTTAGAACTAGAATTCACCCAGCAAGAAAACAGGAAAGCGGGACGTGACATAACATACACCCAATGGTGTTGTTCCCATGGTTAAAAAATCAGGTCAGATAAGTCCGATGAGGTAGACAATCTTTCTTATCGGCAATATAGAATGTCTTGGCATTCAGAGCCAGCTGGTGCATGTTTTGATGCATATAATCCCATCATAAGCGCGTGAACTCAAAACACAGCCCCAGAAGGGCGCAACAAAGCCAAAATATTCAGCAGTGACGGCAAGGAAATCATGGGCAAAAATACGGCCATTCACCGAACAAGTGTCTGGCGCCAATGAAATATTATTTTACCAGAAACATAAACTCCCATGAACAACAGCAATAACAGGTATAACGCTTATACTACACTAAAACGTTTTAAACAGCCCCGTACATTTCCGTGAAGAATGATAAACAAAACTGAAACAATAAATAGAGGATATGGAATGAGGCTATCCATCCTAGTTCAAATCTTGAACTGTGATGGAATAACCTCGACCTGTTATAAGTAGGTTTTGAGTATACATTCATAGAGTGATTACTGACCTCGATAAGTACGATTGTACAGGCAGTACACTACACTCCCAATCTTTCAATTATTTCACTTAGTGATGGCAGACGGCAACATATGTCACTGGAGCCGTAAATTTAGAAAAAAAGCTAAGTGATCTCTCGTCCATTCAGAGAGCGAGGGTTTTAGTCTTATTGGAACATTGGAAAATAATATACTCGTACCTTTTCAAAACTGATCCATTATTGACAGCGGAATGCTCGATTTCGGCAATTTCATTGAAGCTTGTCCGTGGTATCACCCGTCACGTGTACGAGTGGTCGGTATCCACAAACCATATTTTAACCAGCCACTATCTGGTTTTCCAACCTCCAACTTGTAATCGCGCTAGAGTCATCTACCTCATATTGAGAATAAGAGTACGAACTTCATTCCGACCAATTTGATCCCATTCCTGGACAAGAATGTTACACTCAAATTTGTAGCCACCCCACCCCATCTGTAGGTTCCGTATCAATACGTATGTGAACAAATCTTCCGTCCTCGGACATTTGAACCGTCAAATACCACTTGAAATTTCAATACAAGTAATTTTTCCAGCAACATTCTAAGTGATGTAATCTACAGTTAGGTGATGTAAAATATGAAATCTTTAATGCAGAATTTAACATTAAACTACTCCTGGGTGGTCATATTGTGGAAGAGTTGTATTATTCAATTTCAAGAACGCCGCGGGTTGAGAGTTAATTAATTTTTCCCTTAAACTGCTTGGTCAGCACTGCGTGTGTGATTAATTTTAATCACCTGAATAGCCACGACTGGATGCACGCCGCATGCTTTTAATTAACAAATCGCTGATGATTATTTTAATCCGATAGTCTCTGTCACTTTTTGTCAACTTTGACTGCCGAGAAGACGCTAATATTTTGTTGTTTAATTATCGTTGAACCATGGAAGCTGTTTGTTGGACATTTTAATCCCACAGATTAGGTAAGTTTTTAAAATGTCTTCATATTAAATAAATAATATATCAACAGTTCATTAATTTGAATGATTGATTTTTGTGAATAATTTATATATTTTCCAGATCTAATATAGATGTACGATACAGTGTCGGGAGGTTCACTGAACCCACCTGACAGTGTATCATACGCCTTAGTTAGCTGTTATAGGCAAAAGCCTACTGGATTACGGCTCGAAGATATCACACACCCAAAGTTATGAATTCAGTTACGTGATGTTGACGATACTCGACGTACTGTTTGGCATTGCGTACTTCTAACGCACATTGACAGTAGACATATATGTCAAACGCGATTTCGCATGATTGGTGTATAAATTATGCATCCCTTTATATAAGAATCCCTTGAGACGTTGGCTAGTATAAATATTGTAGGGTAGTATAGGTTGGGCTCATTTACTCACGTTTTCTTCTAATAGATCCCTATCCCTGTACTACGTTTATAGTTATAAGTTATGGCTAGTATAAATATTGTAGGGTAGTATTGGCTGGCCACATTTACTCATGTTCTCTTCTAATAGATCCCTATTCCTGTGCTACGTTTATAGTTAATTGCTTTTGGTAATTATAAAGATATTATATCTGTCCAACCCGTGGCAGATTTGTCTTGTTCGTGCCATAGCCTGTGGGGTGGGTGTTTTCATCTAAAAGGTTATGTAATTTTGAAATTGAATACCATGTGTCGTTGTGTTAATGCGCTCATTATTCGTCAGTACATAGATTGCCCCCCGATCTATTGCAGTGAACTATGTGAGTTCAGTGTCATAGATCGGCTGGCAGCATAAATCCATTTATGATGCATTAAATTTGTTTTTTGTTGTTTGGCGATCTGTTGCGGTTGACCCCGAGGTTCAGCACAGTGTTATTGTGCATAACCACCGTTTGGTGCTGTTTAGTATACATGTGTCTGTCTGGCGATCTGTCGCATTGAACCCGGTGGGTTCAGTGCTACAGATCCCCAGACAGCGCGACACCATTAACCTTAACAATTATTGATGACGACGACCTGTAACCTTTAATGACCTTCACACATGTTTATATTTTTACTTTGCAGAATGTAAATGATTGATTGGCTGTGATATGGATATAAATAAACATTGAACCTGGTCGGGACTTGTAGTTCATTTTCTGCGGACCCGGTAACAATATCAAAGGCGTGTAATAGCTGATGTGCATGTGCGGTGTCAAAATGCTTGAAAATGTAATTTGTAGAGATACAGCTCCTGTCTATCTTAGCAAATGGCGGGCTTGCAATGATCACAACCACGCCATTCTAATGCTTCGGATGTGTTAAGAAACTATGAATGGGCAGACATGCATGTATGTATCATTTCTCATTTTATTGCAGGTCAAATGAAGCATTAATTCTACTAAATCAACTTATTTTTTTAAGATGTTTTTTTTTCAGTTCTTGAATCGTCTATGCTGTGTTGAAACCAAACATTTTCGCTGAATCTAATAGAATCAAGGCCACATGTTGTACAGAAATACAATAAGTACTAGGGTTAAGAAGAGAACTACCACTAGTCTTTGCCAGCGACTATAATTAACTCATTCAACGAGGTTGAATTGACTTATCGTACTCCGTACCTTTGCATTGTAGTCCGCTATGGTTTAGAATACTTCTCCTGTTCGTGAAATGAGAGCATCTTTACTTCTACTTCTCATTAATGGTTCGTATTTTTGATTTCGCTCCTTTAGCCAACACAATGTCCAATTTACAAATTTTGTCTCAAACATTTAATATCAACTTCTGTATCCAACCTTCCACTTTCGCATGGAAATATTCTCTCCAGCAAAAACTATATTAAAAAATGTCGTACCGATCTGGTAAACTCTCAACTATTATGGTTGTAGTTTCCAGTGACGTCATCCACGTCAAAGTCACCAAAAATTAAATTATGTCTGATTTTCATAAAATTTTAGTATGGTGTAGAGCGAAAAAAATTAAAAGATAGTTATTTTGTGTAATTGTTTTTATATAACGTCATTTATGACGTTTCTACATCACTTTATCTTTTTACACCCCTCCCTACCTGTGGACACCCAGCCCTTAAACAGATACAGATACACATATAACCTTTCCAATATACCACAAAGAATAGTGGAAGTCGGGAATCGACTGTTACCTAAGTCGAGATTGTCGAAAAATAATCAACGTTACGATGTAATTCACGCCGATGGCCGCAGATCGTCAAAATTAAATTTAAG
This sequence comes from Pictodentalium vernedei, assembly GCA_031216915.1. Classification (NCBI taxonomy): domain Eukaryota; kingdom Metazoa; phylum Mollusca; class Scaphopoda; order Dentaliida; family Dentaliidae; genus Pictodentalium; species Pictodentalium vernedei. The sequence continues at coordinate 56,380,053 of CM062297.1, forward strand.
TCCATACCATAGACGCAAACAACGTCCAGGTACCACCCTTGCCATTTCATGGCTCCCCAAACATTCGAGCCCCTACAGAGAAACAGCTATGATATTTCAAATAACCCGAAAATAAAACATAAAGTTGTCCATCGCGTATTTTGGATACATTGTCCTCAAATATATAACTATATGACGTTAATCCCCCTCAGAGGGCCGGAAAACGTCAAAATTTAATTTCAATTAATTTAACCCTTTACCTAACATTAAAAGCAGACGACACTTGCCAAAAAAATTCTTGAATAACTATTTTTTTTCATTTTTTGTCTCAAAAACATAAGTTATGACAGCTCGTTCCAACGAGGGGTCATAACCGCTGAGACAAAAAATGAAAAAAATAATGAAAATTAATTGGCGATTTTTGAGAATAGCGCTGGAAGGCTTTGGCCGTAACGTTGGGTAAAGGGTTAAGATACGATTTTACACCCATATCCGACCTTTTCCAAATTCGTTAAACCCCAATATAAAACTCCAAGAGACATGGGGCTACATAATTTTGTTTCTCTGATACAACACTCGTCGAAGGTGTTCACTATGATTTTTGTCGAATTCAGTAGAATCCACACCATGTGCACTACGGACGCACGTATGGCGCCACTATCGCCAGGGCACCTTAACACCTTTCTGACGAAAAGCCATCTAGTTTATACTGACGTTTTGAAAAAGGGAAGGCAACGTGCATTCTAATCAGTGGTCTGTTTACAGTTAAAGCATCAAACATTCACAGAAACAAGAGTATTTATCTCCTTCCTAAAAATACTATAAATGGGGAGATTTTTAACCTCATAAAATAATAGTACCAGAGTAGTAAGAGATGTGGTTTTCGATGTCGATTGGCTCCATACCCCAGAGGTTCGTGACGCCTCAGAGGTATGGAGCATTATTATTCTTTTTTTAAAGTTTATTTTTGTAATAATTGTAATTGGTAACACCATACCCCTACCCTCCCCTCTCTTAAAATTAATTTTAATTGCTATGACGTCATACCTAATCCTCTCTTATGTTCGATAAATTGATATGACGCAATAATTTTAACACTGTTCAAACAATTGCTATCACGCAGTAACCCCACCCGTCTCCCCTCTTTTAATTTTAATTAGTAAGACGAAGTCTCCATAACAATTGAATGACGCAGGCCATTTAAATGAAATTTCAAATTTAAATGGCGTAACATTTATAACTACCAACAATTGAAAAGCTTTAGGTCTTCAATGATTTTGGTTAAATAATTTATCAAACAGATAATTAATTTTAAATTAAACTTAACTGACGTAACAAGTTGGTATTCGATAATTTTCGTTAATGAAATCTATCAAATGGATAATTAATTTAAATTTATTAACGATTATTTATAAAAAAAGACTTCTCGAAATTACTTCAAAAACAAAATGGCGAGTCAGTTTGTGAGAAATATATGTGTATGGCATGCTTCGATAAATCAACGTTGGGAAGTGTCAGAGCACGTAATTGGTGGAGGTATTGTGTTTTTCAACAATGGATCACCTCCCCCTGTTGTTTTGATACATTTAAACATCAGTGAAATTTAAATGGCGGAGGATATGCTTTTAGTTTTCTCATTCATTACGGTCTGTCGCTTATCAAAACAGCCTTAGGTGGTGTTTAATAGTTAATTGTATTAAACAAGTTCCACTGCGCGTTTTTCTAAATGAATTTGACAACATCAAGTAAAAATAATGTCCAGCCACCATTTTTCTCAAAGGTGATGACAATAATTGCTTTTAATTGTTAAACTCAAGTTAAAAAGGAAAGTTGCTAATATTAAGGTGATGACCCCTGTAACTTGTTGAAAATGTATCACAGAAAACGATAAAGTGTCAACGTGCCAATAGAAAGACACACCCCTTTGTGATCGTCACTGTACAGACTCAGACAATCAGAGTGCAGGAAATCGTCACGTGCACCCATCAATGTTTCCGATCAAGACTGAAAGTAAATATAGAGAGAATTTCATGTTCCGTTTGTGACAAGACCTTTTCGGCAGTCTCTGTGCATATTCATATTAAATGCAACGGATAATTAAGTTTGAAGTGTTTGATAAAAAATCGACCAAAAAGTCTATTAGAAAACATTGAAGGGCGTGCCCATACATACCATCATAAAAGTTGTGATAAAAAACACCTTTATTAAAAAAACAAAAAACATGAAAGAACTACTATTCACAAAAACATGAAAGAGCTACCATCCCATCGTAAATGTTTAGACCTTTATCCAAACATTTATCATAAACGCGCGAAAAGCAGGCCCTCCCCTTCCGCAGTAATGTTTTATGCTTATTGCAAACATCAGCAGTTCTACCCCTCCCACTGTAAAAGAGATATAAACACTGTTTCCCTATTAACCGCAAAAATATCCCATGGGAAGGGGATAGGCGACTCTGTATTACCCACCCAAAAATGCGAGATAGGTGCAGACTTGGGAAAATAACCTCCTCAAGCAACTTGAAAAGCTTCAGAGCGCCGAAGGTAGGGACAATGTAGGACTTGAAATCCACTGCGACCCGAATAATTTATTAAACGACGAGAGTGGGAAGCGAGTGTCAGTAATGTTATTTGGTGTGAGTGTTCGCATTGGCAGTGGGGCAGTTGGTTCAGGACCTCGAGCTGGAAGGGGACTAGGAATTGTGAATAACTATAAAGATTCTGTGTTTTATTTAGAAGTTCGTCAATATGCACCCAAAACTTGAAGTCGGGTGGAATGGAATAGCGCATTTTCTGAGGACATTCTCTTAAATTTCACCACATAATCATCATAATTATCCCCCCCCCCACCACCCCCCCACTGTAAAAGTTGTATAAAAGCTGTTACCCGATTAGCCGCAAACATAAGTAGTATGTCGCGTACGTTCCACCTCACAGTTGCCAGATCCCGGCGCCGGACCCCAGAAGTGACGTCATGTCACGTGACCCAGTGGCGCCATGTTGTGTTGTCATGGTAACCCGCGTGGGAGGCCATCTTGTGACGTCATCTCCGTAGTGATACGTGGTATGAGTGCGCATGCGCAGCGCGTGTTGTTAGGATGATACGTGTTTCCGTCGTCCATTTTGTATACTGGGGGCCACAATCTTGGTTTCTATGGAAGCACGTGGTTGCTATGTTACCCAAAGGCTTCTAACAAGACAGGGTTATGTTCGGAGGGTGTGTTCGATTGAATCGGAGTATCACGAATTACCACAAACAACCCGACAATCCCCCAAATCACCAAAATCCACCCCAAATCACCGAAATTGACTTTATTTGATACGGATTTCCCATTTTATCGGCTTAGCACTACGTGATATAGTACCGAGGGGGCCCCTGGGGTGTGTTCGATTGAAGTGGAGTAATATTCTGGCTCGGATTTTTCCCAGAATCCCTTTTTGGATCCCATGACGTTTTTCCCCAATAAATTGTATAAGGAAAGCACGTAGTGCTATAAAACAAATTTACCCAGAATCCTTTGTTTTTGTAACCATTATTTAAATTACAGGTAGGGCCCATATGTGTACATGAAGGTCATGAAGCTAACTTCAAGTTCCACCATATACTCATTTGAGGATCTACCCATATGTTAAGCTAAGATAATCCCTTTTTCTGTCGTATGTGGTTTAATTTACTATCCCTCTTAGCCTCATTTTTGTTTTTTTTGAGGATACCTTTTTTGGGTTTGTTAAAAAAATAACAACACAATTTTTACAATTTAATTTCTTTTATTCAACAACAAAAATACATCTTTTTATGGTATGTAGATTGTCAGATATTCATAAACAATCTTTCTGCAGATTGGACATCTTCTCAGTGGTTTACAGCAGTCTTTGCACAGGCATAAATGGTTACATGGTCGCGGAGCGACATTGGCTTCAGCTAATAAACACACGCTACATTTTGTCATCCGTGAATCTTCTTCTTGAAATGATGTGTCCATTTCTTCTTCTTTGATCGTCATTTCTTCTTCTTGAACCTTTTCAACTTCCATGAATTCAGGTGGTAAATTATGAATGTAATAACAGTCTGGAGAATATTTTCTGTGTTCGTCTATAACATCATCATCTGTTTGCCAGAAACGAACAATAATACCACAATGAAAACATGAGTTCTGTCTCCTGTCCCCAAATAAAAGAATCCAGCTTTTGTCAGTTCATTCGGGGTTTTCACACTTTCACTTTGTAACATGAATTAAAATGTCTTGAGACGATTTTCCTCCAATGCATACTTGATGTGTTTTGGTGGTCTTTGTTCTGTTGTCTTTCTTATTTTCTCTTCTCCACGTAATAACTGTACTGGTGGTGGAACATCACGAAAATACGTTTCGAATGAAACGCTCATTCTCTCTGCAAAGTCTCTTGAATTTCTTGTTTCTTGGTTTCTTGATTGATAATCATTCAGTGCCATCCTGATCAAACATGGATTCTGAACATTCTTCAATCCTTTTTATCTCCATTCTTCTTTCGTTTTCTTTCTCTTTTTGGTTTGGGTTCTCCTATTTCAAGGCTTCTCTTGTTTGCAATATCCACTGCTTTGGTCACTTGTTCCCAATCTCTTGTGGTAAACTGGAACCCAACATCGTTCTTGAACAGTTGAATCTGTAAATCGTTGTTAAGTTTGAAGACGGTCACATTAGTAGACATCCTTCTTCTTTTGGCTGTGGACACACAGATGAGCTGAACACCAAGCGCCCCAGTTGTTTATAGTTTTTCTTGGTTTTCTCTATGACATCATTAACCAACACATCATTATCCATTAGATCAGTCGTAAACATGTTGGATATGGTATCCATCGGTACACCGCGACAGCGAAGTTTCAAGTAAAACAGACAGTATTGTCCACACCCTGGTAATGGTCCTTGAAGGCGTTTTGTATTATACTTCCAATATCTGTAATTCTTTTTCAGGAAATTCTCGAATGGTCTGTGTTGTGGTGGTAATCCATAGGAATCAAAGTACTCTGCGTTGTGGCGACGCACAAAGAGAGCCACCCAATGTTCTCCTTTTCTGTGGTCTGGATCCGTGTTGGCTATCAAAGCCACTGGTCTATGATCTGGTAATCTTCTTGGTAATCTATTTCTCGCAAATACACCCAAACATATTCTCTTCAAACAACTATCTGATCGAAGTGCATTCTCTAACTGCAACGTGTTCATGTTGAGTAATCGAAGATTACTTATCTATTCGTATCCACTTCTACGATGTTCTGGAATTCTGCATACACCAGTACGTTGATTGTGGTTGGTAATGGGTTTTCGAAATGGACTTCTAGTCTCAAGGTTCCTCTCTTCACCAGACCGAAGTGTTGTCCATGTCATAGATCTGGATTCAGGTCGAATACGAATAACGTGTATCCATTGATGTACTCTTCTCGGCTGATGTGGTTTCCTTCATTCTCATACATTTGTCCAGTCCCTTGGAAAAGGGTCGCATAACATCTCGCCACTTCTTGTTGTTCGAATCTAGGTAGTAATGGTATGGCTGAAATCTGCTGCACATCCACGTACAAAGCCAAGTAATTGATTTTGTAGTTCTTGAAATTCTATGGATTCTGTGAAAAGTTTCCATTGAAAGCATCGTTGTCTACACAGCCCACCACGATGCTTTTAGGTACTTGGCCTAAAAATAAGTTTTCTTGTGTAATGCTCAGATTTCCTTTCGGCACTGAAAACACTTTGGTTTCCACACGGTCAGTAGGATGTTTTGCAGTTGCTTTTGTTAGTGCTTTCTCCTGAGCCATTCTCGCGAATGATTGGAGTCCCTCTTTGCGTACAAACATGGATACATCTAGAATTTTGATCTTGTATGTATCGGTATCGGCCATCAGTGCGAAAACATCTTCGGCTCTATTCATTTTAACATGAACATTAACTCCATTCAGCAAGTAACGAGACTGGAAAAAACATTGTCCAACTGTAATCTTCCAGTCATGTCCACGATTTTACTTTTCTCTATAAATTTCTTTCGAAGAAGAAATCCCTTGTTATCATCTGTCAAATCTTCCATGTATCCGGCCGTATCCTTGTACCATAATGCATTAGTCAGTTGGGACTTCTTTGCAGCTGGTCCATAAAGTTTCTATGAAAGCTCTGTAGTGATAAGTGTTGTTGGAAGGAGATACCAGTTTTTCATTCAAGCTGATATCGATTTGATTAAATAAGGAATGCATCCATAAATTGACTCGGCCCACATTGGCATCGGGTGCAATTGATGCCCCATTGGAATCTACAACCGTTGTTTTAACATACAAGTATGTGCCAAATTCAAATAATCATCTCCTAATCCTGCAATGTGGAATTCTATTGGACCACTGTTTCCTATAGTCGCCAAAGGCCTGTGTTCTACCCATTGCCCATATTCCACACTAGTCTGTGTTGGTGGTATAGAAAACAAGTCGAGTTCGCTGTTAACACACTCACAAGATTTTTCATTGATGAGAGACATCATGCACCGAGAAAGTCTTGGGTCTGAACAGTTCTCCTTCTTTTTATCGATTTGCGTGTTTTGCGTGGTGCGGGCCTTTTTATACCTTTCCTGCCGGCCGGGTGGTTTCGACCCACCAATCACTTCATTCCAAGCTCCTGCGCCAGCCTCTTTGACTCTTTTGATTGCTGCCTTTTTTACATTTTCCCTTCAATGGCATCTTCGACAAAGGCTGCTCCTTTTCCCACGAGCTGTTTTCCCACGGTCCTGGCTGTAGTTTTTAATAAAGGTAACACTATATTCTTCAGTCCTCCCAATATACTTCCCAAACCATATCCTCTCTGTATTTGAGCTTCAGAAAAAGCCGATAGACCGTTCCCAGCTTGTTTCGTGTAATATTCTTCGTATAATTTGGACTTACAACAGTAAGTCATATTTATGTGAAATGAAGAGATCTACGATTTCTGAAATGAAGTGTCACTATCACTTTCCCGAACTAGAGTGGTACTATGGCTCCTGAGTCACCCCTTATATACACCTGGACGGTACTGAATTTTTCAAATGTTTTAGAAATGGTATTCCAATATTTTCCACGCACGGGTACGATACGAAGAAGTGGTATTCTTGTATCTCCTACGACTTGGCCACGAACCAAGTCACAGCATACATAGAGTGAATAAAATCCTTGGTTGACATCGACAGCTCTGGAAGAATTGTAAGTTCCTGATTTAAAAACACACTCATTAAACCCCAACATATTTTGAAGAGTAGGGCTCAATGTGACCACGACTCCATCACGTACCGTGATACGAACTTTACCAGTCACTTCATCCAATTCAAAGGCTACCTTATCGTGACGAGGCAAGAGTAATTATTTAACACCATTGATAGCCCGTATCACATCAGTGGGATTCGAATAACGACCTTCCTTGAGAGTAAGTCGGTAATTCTTTTTCGAAGACCAGAACACTGTAACGAAAGCTTCTTCTCCACGAATATTGAACCAAGTATTTGGATACTGAATCTCTGCCAGACCTACTTCTCACCCCCCCGTTAGATTCACTGGTTGTGATAACTGAGTGGTGTACGTTGTCAACGTGTCTTCAGGAAACACTTTCATAGAACTATTACTTGGTAGAGTCAAATAAAAAAAAACTTTATCTTAATGGTTGGATTTGGTAACAAATATCCTATGCTACTACTCAAGAGGGCAGTCAACAACTTGCTGTCTGTGTTCTCGAGAGTGAGATTAACGACACTGGTAATGATGATGATTTTCAAAATGATTATTTGTGAAAGGTAAGTGATTTCGCTCCTTGGAATTCTTTTTCCAAACAGAGGCCAAGAACCGTTCGATCCTTCTTCCATTTTGAAGAAACCTCACAGGTTCACTTCCTTTTATAGGTGGGCTGACTTTGCTTGATCCACGAATTGAACGGAGCTAGATATCCCAACCACTTTACGAACAATTCCCTTTTCTTACCCCGACCACGTTTCTTGAGTACGTGTTCGATTTTGTAAATAGTTTTATGTGAAACACGCTGAAGCTTTTCAGTGTAGAACGACCTTTTCAGTACTTCCCCATTATCATCTTGTAAGATGTATGTGACTGTATGTCTTGATGGCTACCGCTGTGAATAGCTCTTCGGTCCACTTGGGCAAATAACCTTTCTCAAAAGTTTTCTTAATTTTACTGATTCTCACTCTGTCTCCTACTTTGTACTTTGGTGTCTTATGTTTATGGGTTGTCCATACAACCTTTGCCAAACCTCTTCTTGATTTTCAAAGTTCACGGCAATGGTGGCCATACCTATACTACGATGATGAGAATGATTATATGATTTCACAAAGTTTTAAAGTGGAAAAGTTAGTGTATTGTTCATTGGTAAAATATTTCCACATCTTGGTTTTCAAAGTTCTATTGAATCTTTCTGCTGTGGAACATTTTGTTTCAACATTTTGTGTAGTGAAAAAGAAGACTTTGTGATCTTTGAGAAAATTCTGAAATTTTCTGTTTAGAAATTCTTTGCCTTGATCAGTTTGTAATTTTTCCGGTTTACGACCTTGTTTGAAAATTTTAGTAAACGCTTTTACTGTGGAATCACCCAGTTTGTTTTTGAGGGGTATGACCCAAGCATATTTACTAGACACATCTATTCATGTCAACAAAAAATTTATGATTTTGTTGAATTTACTTATGTTTGAAACATCTACCAAGTCAGCTTGCCATTGTGCATCGATACCACTAACTATCACTTTCCTTCTAGGAAATGTACGACGAACAGCTTTGTGAAGAATGTATGTGTCTTGAGTCTCTAACCATTTGCAACGTGTTTAGTTTCTTCTTGAACGCTCCACGAAGAGCGTCTACACCACCAAAACTACCAGGCGCTTCAGAATCATAGTATAATGCTTCCATGACTGCCTTGTTCAAGTGTCACTCTATTTATACCCTTTTTACGGTCCACTTTGGCGTTTCTGTTTTCTCTGGTTGTTTAGATTCCGACTTTATCGGTGCCTGTTTCATAAAATCCCAACGTTCTTTATGACCAATTAATTCTTGGGGTATGTTACTATCTCTCAAAGCTTCGGCCAACACTTTCCATCCCTTAGGTTGGACAGATTTTCGTCTTCTAAGTAAATCGTTTAGAAGATCTGTTACATTCGACCCTACCACTGTTTGATCTTTGTAGACTAGTTCACCTTTCTCATTCCAAGATATATTTGGGTCACTTCTTCATTGTCATAGGTTCAGAATCGAGAATGTCTTCGTCTTTATTGTCTTGCTCGAATTCGACTTTAATTGGTCGAGGAGCCATTACCTTTTGTTGAAATGCCAAGTATCTGTGTAAAATTTGATTATATTGACTCATCTTTTCATCAGCCGAAAGAAAAGGGGCATCGAGAATATCTCTCATTTCTCTATCCAGTGATGGAACAGCCAGTTCATTCGGTTGTCTTGGAGTCTCTTGTAGACGTTCCAATAACCTTGGTTCTACCAAAGCCATCTTCTTTGCATATTCCATCATCCAAATATACCTTTAACAGCACCCAATAGTACAGGAGGTAGCAATGCCCCCAATAATCCCCCTTTCTGCAAGATTTGTCTCCTCTTTTTGTCAGAGGTACCTTTATTTGCCACTGCCCTCACTGTTTGTTTCTGACGAACGGGTTTGGTTCTCTGAGCTTTGGTCAGAGGTACTGCTCCCTTCAGTATATTCGAGGCACAGTCACACAAACAAGTAATCCATTCCTTGTCTGCATGTTTTAGTATCGATTTTACGAGTGTGGGTTTTGATTTAATAAGAACCTTGAGAAGAGCGATGTTGCGCTTGAGACGGTCAGACATGCTTCTGACTTGAGTCAGACTTGTTGCTCTCCTTTTATACTTTTCGGAGGTACACATGTTGGTTTTCCCCAGGATAAAATGGACTTCTTAATCTCATGTGTTCAGGAGTATCTTGTTTGAGATCTATTAAAAGGTAACCATATGGTGTCGAAGTGGCATCATCGAAAACTTGTCCCAGAAACTTGGAATGACCAGGATACATCTGTGCTGCCAAGGGTGAGATCTGAAAACGATCCCTAGGATTTTTAAACAAGATCATGTAATGACTATTAAGAGCTACAGTCCTATGGACTTTATTTTTGTCGAATCAATTTTGAACAATGTAAATTACACTAATGTTACGGTGATGACTACCTTTAGTAAATAATCTAGAGACTCGAACATCTGCATCGAGCATCAGATCATCCAATATGACTAAACTATCAGATTTTAATTCTTGAGGGAGACCCTCTACGAATTCTACTTGGGGTAAAGTATTGTATAATGGTTGCCATTCACTATAACACCAAATGATGTGACCTGGAACAGGTGATATAATATTTTGAATGTTTTGAATAACCTGATTTTCAAAGGATGATTTACCACTACCTGTGGGACCACACAATACACAAGAGAATGGATGCTTCCAAAGAGGATCCATCTTTGTTGTTCTATGTGGGTACTACTTCCTTTTATACCTTTTAGGGAGGTGACTCCCACTGAACGTGGGTACTACTCCCCTTTTATACCTTTTGGAGAGGTGGTCAATATGACCGGCATCCAAAGATATTTAGCTTTGGTGGCCCTCTGACTTACTGGCTGGGGACAGGTTAAGTTTGTTTGATATTTGTCAAGAAGATAAACATCAAATAACTTAAGCGTCATTACCACCTTTTTTCTTTTTTCTTCATTTTATACTTTTTTCTTCTTTATTTCTTTTTTTTTATAAAAAACAAACATCTATTTACAACATCTATTTACATTTTCAGACTGAGTGGTTTCTTGAAGGTCATGAATTCAATCACCAAATCCATAATATAACATCTCTGTTCATTTATGAGAGGTTTCTCGAACGTATCTTCATACTCTTTCTGTACGGGTGGTGGATTCATTCCAGAAGTATTATAGTGCCACAGTAGATGGACATCATTCTTGTTAACTCTTTCAAGTGCTTCATTGACACATGTTATAATCTTCTCTTCTTCAGACATCATTAGGCATACATTATGCTGAATCTGACTTGGGTGATCCACTGTACATCCATAGCATTTTCTTTCACTACAGCGTCAATGTTCTCTTCGACATAATGAGCATATGCCAAGCAAAGTTCATGTTGCAAGCGAACTTGTCTGATTTCACTATCAATTCCATCAACGACCAATGGTCGTGGTTGGGTTATTCTCACTGTGATCTTCTTCTTCTTCTTCAAAGGTGGTTCTTGAATTGTTTTTTTGAAGTCTTTATGGTTAGTAGGTTTAGTAGGTTTAGTGTCTTTGGGAACTTCAGTTAAAGTTGTTTGTTGGGTTTTGATGGCTGCACCAACTTCTTCTATTTGGGACTTCAAGGCAATCCATTCTTCTAGAGATAGAGCAATACCAGTCTTCGTAGGATAAGGTTTCTGGTCTTTTCCCTCAAAGTATCTTCTGAGATGAATTTTCAGTTCATCCTGGTACTGAGTGACGTTAGCATAAGTCTGCTTGGTGCCAATACGGAACATCTTCTCTGGTCAATGGTTCGATCGTGAATGATGCCAAGTCCATGCTTTGCCTAATCTTATATATCTTTGACGGACGTCATTGAAAACATCACCCCAGTTCAACAAATTTTGATCGACTTTTTGATTCTTGGTTGGGGTTTGTGTTTGTTTCTTATAGGATTATAGGTTAAAGTTGGAAAATTTTGAAAATTAGTATAGAAGTCAATGGGAAAGAAACACAATAAGAATACAGAAATTTGATTGGTTGATTAACTTAGATTTGATTTGTCAGTTTGGCGATCAAACTGCAATCTTGATCCTTAAACTGTAGGATATGGCCTTCTGCATTTTATACTGGCTTGGGACAGGTCAAGCTACAAACCTCTGTCCAGTGGAGATAAGTGAATTAGCTCGAGTGCATTCCCACCCCCTACAGTTCGTATCCTTAAAAACAAAAGAAAAATAAAACAACATGCCCAACTTAGCAATTCAGTTTTCTGTCATAAAAATTTCTCATTTCTTTTAAATATTCACAACAGAGAATTTCTTAGTAATGATGATGATGATGATTTACTCCTTTGGTTATACAATCGGGGTAGCCTAAAAGACACCAGGAATCAACTTTTTTTATAGAAAAAATGAAATGAATCTAAAAAGTTTGGAATAAAGAGGTATCATCTGGTTCCAATAGGTGTAACCAAAAAGATACCATGAATCAACATTTTTTTTAAAATAAATGGAACTAAAAAGTTTTGAATGAAACTAAAACATTTTGAATGAAACCAAAACATTTTGAATGAAACTAAAAAGTTTGGAATAAAGAAGTATCATCTGGTTCCAATAGGTGTAACCTAAAAGATACCATGAATCAACATTTTTAAAAAAATAAATGGAACTAAAAAGTTTTGAATGAAACTAAGTTTTGAATGAAACTAAAAAGTTTGGAATAAAGAAGTATCATCTAGTTCCAATAGGTGTAACCTAAAAGATACCATGAATCCACATTTTTTCAAAAATAAATGGACCTAAAAAGTTTTGAATTAAACTAAAAATTTGGAATAAAGAAGTATCATCTGGTTCCAATCGGGTTAGCTTAAAGTATACCAGGAACATGATGATGATGATGATAATGATAAAAAAACACTCTGTATTAGAATAAATAAAAAAATTGAGAAATCTTTACGCCAGAAAAATATATTGCCTTGTAAGACTTGCCGTTTAGGATTTTTTTGATGACTGCCATAAAGGACTTTATGAGGACTGCCATATAGGACTTTATGAGGACTGCCATAAAAGACTTTAGAGAATGCCATATAGGACTTTAGAGAATGCCATATATGACTTTATGAGGAGTGCCATAATGTACTTTAGAGAATGCCATATAGGACTTTAGAGAATGCCATATAGGACTTTATGAGGACTTGCCATATAGGACTTTATGAGGACTTGCCATAAAGGACTTTAGAGAATGCCACTTAGGACTTTATGATGACTGCCAAATAGGACTTTTTACTTAAAGAAAAATACTGCCATAAAGGACTTTATGAGGACTTGACATATAGGACTTTATGAGGACTTGCCATAAATGACTTTAGAGAATGCCATATAGGACTTTATGAGGACTTTAGAGACTGCCATATAGGACTTTAGAGAATGCCATATTGGACGTTAGAAAAAATTTAATGAGCCTAACATGATTGAGTAGGCCACCTAAAATCCATTTCGGTTTTTAGGAATTTTTCTGTCAAGTAAATAGGACTTTTTGTAGGCGAAAGCTAGACTTTGTTCAGGTTGTAGAAAATATGACACTCACTAATTTTTTTCTCTTTAAATCTCTCTCTCGTGGTATGGTGCTAACTCCATCTTCTAAAACTCTTCGTTTTGGGTAGAACTACGATAGTCCGTCTCTGCTCTGCTGGTAAGTATACATAGAGTTGTCATTCATAACAAATCCTCGGTTGATGCCAGATCCACTTTGTTGAGTCTTCAAAACTTCCAAATATTTGTCTTTCGTCAAATCATTGTGGCGTTTGCTGATTCCTTTACAACTATATTTATTTGTTGCACCGAAACAATAATATGTTTTACTACACAATCCAACAATGCCGGTTCCTTGCCATTCTACCTTGAACAAGCCTGGAGTTCTCAAAACGCTTTCTTTCTTGGCAGCATGAGGGTGACAGCCATTCTTTGCCTTCTAATTTGGTTTTCACATAATCGTCTCTGTGGCAATCACAACACTCTGATGGAAACCACTTGTGATTCTCTTTGTAAAATTCTACTCTCTTCTCTGGTTTCACTAATTCATCTATGGATGGTGACGAGGTACATAGATATGCAGAATCTGTGTCCATTTCAGCATATTCGAAATATTGGCGGTTGATAAAAGTATCGATGACATCATAATAGAACTGAAGCATCCGGAGTGTCGCATACTGGTAAACAAAGAATCCGATGTGAAGTGGCAGAACCAACTTGATGGTCTTCTTGTTTAGTTTGACTTCATATAAAGTTTCATCTAATGGATTCAAGGCTCTGAAGGTCATGTCATTTACAGCTGTGGTGACTTCTTCATCATCGCAATAGCACACACGTCGATGCTTCTCTCTGTTGGTAATAGTTTTGCCATATCCAGAATTTCCCAACAGCTTCATGGTGTCGGCAATGATCGACTTATCAGGGTCAACATCTCCTTGTCTTCTTGCCTCAGATACTTCATCTCCAAATTTTTTCAAAACATCTTCTTGGTTTATATTGGATAACTGGATAGACGTGATCAACTTCAATACCATGCTGGAGGTACCACTGCAGCAAAGGGGTTGCAAACAACATTTTTTTCTGCTACATAGTTTCCGATCAAATTTCTACGGGGTTTCTTCATCATTCCATTCTTCTCAGCAAAGGACTTCATGTGTTCACCAATATCATCTATGGAAATATCTGTATTCTTGAAGATAGCTGTCATCTCTTCAAAGTACTCTTTCGGGTGATCTGGTACATGTATATCACATTAAAACAGTTCACCGGACTTCACTTTCTTCAATACTTCTTCATCTGCCATTGCAGCATCTATTTTGTCTGAAAAGTTCTCTTTCAGGAAGGTTTTGAGTGTGGCATCGGTCTTCTTCATCTCTCTCCACTCACACTCCCAGATTTCAACAAGTTTATAGCCCAAATCGGTGATGTACTTTGCGTTGGTATGAGTGTCTTGTGGCAGTTCTTTCATGGGTTTATCTCTGACTTCATTATGGATGATAGGAAGGCCATTCTTATCTTTCATGCAGGTATGTCCGTGCCAGAAGCAGCCATGGAATTGGTATACAGTCTGTGTCTCTTTGCACCAACCATCAACAGGTAACTGTCTTCGACCAATCATTTTTTCAGCTCCGTTAAACTGATGTCTGATGTGGATGTCATCTCTCATTGATAAAAACTCTAACCATTGTTCAGCCATTTTATCATACTTCATTGGATGTTCTGGTTTAAACTGGTTTTCTTCACGACGTCTAATACTCCAACCCGTTGGCATCTCTTGCATTAAACACCAAAGATATAATGCATTCGCATCAAAGCCTATAATACTTCCACATGGTTTGGCTTCTTTGCCATATTTTGTTTCTCTGATTCGGTAACATCTTTCTCGTGGTATCGGTTGAAGATAATTGAAGGTCCACCAACGATATTATCTTTCACTAAGTGATGCAGGTCTTTGTTTTTCTGGTTAAATAATGTGAAGTTGGTGTCATCATTCATGGTATGGAACAGGTATTTTAACGTAAGGCCCGGAACACTGATATCATCTTTAAACATATCGATGTGGCGTTCTTGATAGAAAGAAAACTTCTTGTCAACTGCTTCAAGGAATGGTTTTACATCTCGGTTATTATACGAGATCAGAAAATCACGGAAAGTTGTCATCTCCAGATCGTTCACTACATGCTGGCAGTACTGGTATTCTTCATTGGATATGTTGTCTTTTTTGAGAGAACTGAAGAAGGCTTCATGGTCTGGTAGGTGGTCTTGATCCAATTTGTCCAAGCTGTCGATCCATTCATATGGTAAAAATCCCTTCGTCACGGAACAGCCAAATGCTTTCAAAAATTTGTCATAGCTGAATCCTGGAGCGAGGTAGTTGCAAATATCAACAAACTTGAAAGATTCTGTCGAGACGCACATGTAGTTATTAGATTTCTTCACTGCAAACATGAGTGGATTCTGTCTCTTCAGGTATGTCATCAGTTCACGCTTGACTACATTCATATCGTATTTTCCAGAGTTGAATCCGATGACGGGCATCTCTTGCAGGTAGTCTTGAAATTTCTTCTCCAATTTTTGTAAAGGGTGCATCCTGGATGTATCTTCTCCAGTAGCTTAAGTTAAAATACTTTAAATAAGGTCCAAGCATGATAGGTCTGCATAAGTTGGTGACAAAGAGATGAAATATCTGTGAGGTATGTCATCATTTCATCAACAAGTTCTTGAGATATTCCATTAGTAATAAAACACTTCGGTTCATGGTATTCTGGAACATTACTACATACACTCACATTCAATGGTCGGTGTTCGGCTTCCCATATAAGTTTATCACTGTCGACAGGTAGACTGGATTTGACAAAGTAACTTTCAAAATCAAAAGTTGCACGGTATGGATAAAACTTCTCCTCTTCAGGCACTTCTATACCTTCATCTTCTAACAGATCAAATACGGACTGGGATGGATGGTATACACCGCCGACATATTGGTACTTCACTTCATCTGTACAAGTTTTCTCGTGCCGGTTTATTGCCCGGGAGGTCTTCCATAATTTGCCGCATTTGCGGCATTCAAAGGATTTGCTGTATTGATCTATATCGATGATGTAGCTAAAATGGTTCTTGTAGATGTTCACATACATGGTATTCTCAAACTTTCTATGAGATCTCTGTACTAATTTGGAATCAGTTTGGTCATCATCATTCTTGACAAGTTCATATATTTGAATGTTTACTTCAAAACATTTCTCCAAGTCGGGTAATTCGACTAAAGTTACTCCACGGAATTCATTCTTTGGCTTCTTTGTATATTTGCTGTACATGGCATCTGTTGTATAATTGAGGTTCGTCGTGTGGAACCACCCCATAAAGCTAAACATGGGAAGATACACAGGTTGTCATCATAATAAAATTGGTGAGCTTCATTTTTCACCAAAGCATTTACAGCTTTGTTCTGGAGAATATAATCGGGAAGATCTTCTACCATTCCAATTGGGTGGTCTTTCGGCTTATTCACATAAAAGGTGACGTTCGTAACTCTCTCCACAAGCCATTTGGTGTTGGGTCGTATTAACTTGGCCCATTACAGGATATCTTCTTCCATGACATCATCTAGGAATTCTTCAAAGTCTTCTTGGCAGCATACTAGTTGTGGAACATCAAGTACCCAGGCGTTGTTTTGTGATGGATGGTAATACTTCAGTTCATTCGTTTCATTGTGTCGCAGGATAAAACCAAAACTCAGATTAATTTTAAATCTTAGCTGTTGTGGCAGAGATACGGTAGTCATCAATTCATCAGTCATCATCTTCAGATTCACATCGTTGATCCGGTAGTTATACTGGTTTTGGACTCTTCTGTTCATCATATGGCGTGTTCTAATAGAACTCCAGTTATCTTCGTATATGGTAAACATCTCATAGGTCTCTTCTTCGGACATCATATTCTTGTCAAAATCAATTGAGTCAACATCATAACGGGTGGTCGTCGTGGTCCGTGGTTGTTTGGTTGGTCCTCTCTTCGATTCATCGGTCTTCCTTTTAGCTGGAACAGGAACAGGTCGGTGGTCGACGTTCTGGTGTCGGTTAGAATGGAGTAGCTGGTCAAACTCCTGGCCACATTCCGTACATGAAAAGGTCTCCAAATATTTCTTCAGATGGCTTACCAGATCTTCTTTCCTCGTAAAGGTCTTGTTACAGTTGGTGCAATCGTGGGTCTTCTTCTCTCCACTGTGCTGGGTACGCACATGGCGGTTCCGGTTCCGACGGTCCGTAAAGGTCTTCCCACACTCTTCACAGTCATAAACATCAGTCCTGGTAACGACAGTAGCAGCATCAGACTCCATCTTCATAAAATTTTTGCGAAGGCAAAATTGCTATAGAAAACTCTCTAGTGATGTATTCAGTTCAAAGGATCGAAACAGAATGACGCGACGTTATTCTTCTCCGGAATTTATATCTACGTGACGGGCGTTTTTGAAAACGTCACGACGTCGCAAGGCTTTTTCATCGATATTTTCATTCTCGATGGGCGTTTGTGTTTCTTTCCTATAGGATTATAGGTTAAAGTTGGGAAATTTAGAAAATTAGTGTAGAAGTCAATGGAAAAGAAACACTATGGGAATACACACATTTGATTGGTGGATTAACTTCGCTCTGATTAGTTAGTGTAGAAACATCTTGATCCTCATTAATTTTATTACTTAAAATCATGTAATTAGGGGAGTCATTCAAAAAAATTGCTAAATATAGACCCTAACAATTAGTTAGGGGATCAGTTAAAGATGTTACTAAAAATAGAGCGTAGGAATTTATAAAAATATAGTTCCAAGCAGAAGCAGAGGATTCTGGGTAAATTTGTCTTATAGCACTACGTGCTATTCTTATACAATTTATTGGGGAAAACGTCATGGGATCCAAAAAGGGATTCTGGAAAAATCGGAACCAGAACATTACTCCACTTCAATCGAACACACCCCAGGGGCCCCCTCGGTACTATATCACGTAGTGCTAAGCCGATAAAATGGGAAATCCGTATCAAATAAAGTCAATTTCGGTGATTTGGGGTGGATTTTGATGATTTAGAGGGATTGTCGGGTTGTTTGTGGTAATTCGTAATACTCCGATTCAATCGAACACACCCTCCGAACATAAGCCTGTCTTGTTAGAAGCCTTTGGGTAACATAACAACCACGTGCTACCATAGAAACAAAGATGGCGGCCTCCAGTATACAAAATGGACGACGGAAACACGTATCACCCTAACAACACGCGCTGCGGTTGCGCACTCACACCACGTATCACTATGGAAATGACGTCACAAGATGGCCGCCCACACGGGTTACCATGACTACACAACATGGCGCCGCTGGGTCACGTGACATGACGTCACATCCGGGATCCGGCACCGGCATGAGGTGAAACGTACGCGACATACTACTAACATATCCCATGGAAAGGGGATACGCGACTTTGTATTACCCACCCAAAATACGAGATAGGTAAAAATAACCTCCTCGAGCAACTAGAACAGTTTCAGAGCGCCGAAGGCAGGAACAATGTGGGTTTGAAATCCCTTGCGACCCGAATAATTTATCAATCGACGAGATCCGGAAGCGAGTGTCAGTAATGTTATTTGGTTCGTGTTTTCGGTGGGGCAGTGGGTTCAGGACTTCGAGCTTGAACGGGACTAGGAATTGTGCATAACTATAAAAATCATGTGTTTTATTTAGAAACGTGGGCAAATTTATGTTAGTACCGAAACCGCAATCTGATGGCTGTTTTTAGAAACCCGAACAGTCGCTGGTCTGCCCCACCATATTATCTAGTTTTGAAACGCTGTGATCCTGAGTTACAGGTGACGAGTAGACTTGTCACACATTGAGTAAATCACACATTCTCACTGACAGAAAAATGGATAAACTGTGTACGTTTAATTATAAAACATTGCAAGTTTGTCACTTTTTATCCTAGACTTGAAGTCCAGGTGTAATGAAATAACGTACTTTCTGCAGACATTCTGTTAAACTTCACAGTATATTCATCATAATTACTTTGTTACCTCTCCAAGTCCGACAAAAAAAAAGATTTATTCATGTAGAAGCAACTGGTTTACAGTTTTTTCACTTGTACAAACCTGTATAAATTTGTTTTAATTTCTTGTTAAATTGAGTAAAAGCTTGTTCCTATTAAACCATGGTATACAAAAACTGATTGCGCATTTTACCCGTTGACCACTCAGCTGGTAGATTTTATGACTCTCGGGTTAGCAGGTTAATTCAACTACCCAACTCAGACCCACCCTTTGACCACTGTGGGGTTGTGAGCACAAAATCAAAAATTATTCCCACATACAACGCTTCAATTCACGCCCCGCCCATATAAGTCCCCAGACTCCGGTCTCACCGCCCGCTTTTAGTCCATATCAAGGGTACAGCACGGGTCGAAATTAATTATGTTCAAGCGATTTTTGCATCACATTACAGCACAAGTCGAAACGAAATCTGATTTATTGAACAATACTACAGCACAATTTTTCAAGCCCGTCCCTATGTGTCGCTATCAGCAGCTATGACTATAGCGTAACTTTGAGATACACCTTTATTTTGTACAAAACTCGAGACCTTCTCATGATAAATGCCGACATAAAAACAAGATAATACATGAGAACAACTTGTGTACCTGCTTTTTGTTGATAAAATACGTCTTTTATTGGATCACATTCCGGAACATTAATAACATACCCACTTTTTGTTAATAACAACCGACATTTGTTGTATTACAGTAGCAGTGGCAAACGTTTGTTTTGAATAACTGCAGAATAGTCACGAAACTGCATTCGGTGATTTACGAGGATTTCCGAAAGTGGGCGAAGGCGATAATTGCCTAGAAAGGGATTCGGTTGTTCCCGAGACACTACAAATAAAACAATGAAAAAAATTGAGAGATACTGCATATTTTTAACAATTGATACTACCCAGAGATCAAAACTAATCAAATTGATTACCAATAAATTACTAATCGATATGAAATCTGTGATCAAATTGCTAATCCATAAGAAATCCGTGATCAAACGAATACGTTGTTGGTCAATAAATTACAAATGGATATGAAATCTGTTGTCAAATGAACACTTTTTGGGGAGCCATGACTGGGAGGGATATTCTGCAGGTCGCTTTTTTAGTTGTTTGTAATGGTTGCTGTTCGGAATTCCGCCCTATTGGTGAGAGTTTCTGCTTCTAGGTCCAGTTTTATGTTTATTGATTGGAGCTTAGAGTTGTCTTTACTGCTTGTTGTTGGGATTTTCTGCTTGTTGGATGGTGTTTCTTGCTATCGATTTATATACTGAATACTATGCTGTGCCTAGGGGCTATGTGATAGTGTAAACCGCCTCTCTGACTTTTATCCCGGCTTGCGACAGGTAAAGCGTCTTCATGCTTTAGCGCTTTAACGGTCTTTTTATTTTATTTACTGCTGGTTTTCGGTCAATTTTCTCTCTCTATACTCTTGCGACCATGAATTCCATTCAGCTTTCTCAGTGTTTTCCAGTTGCTTTCTTTAGAGACGTGTCCATTGTAGCTTTGTAGAGTTGCTGAGGAGTGAATCACGTGCGTTTTTATTCCCAATCAGGCCTCCTTTGATATTTTGATCTTTAAGGGTGTTTGCCAAAATATCCCAGCCCGTGGTTGAAAAAGGTTTTTTTTCGCAGAAGATCATTTATTAGATCACTCATATTTGATCTTGAAGTTCTGATACCATTATACACAAGTTGTTTTTTCATCCCAAAATAAATTTGGTATATTCTTTATTATCTGGAGCAACAAATGCGCTCTCCTCTTCATATATTCTGGTACACTGGTCAGCACGTCAATACCCGACTCTTTTTCCGCTGAAAAACTAGTCTTTACGGAGTGTGGTTTGGCGGTTTGATTGTGTAAGTTTGAATGTCGCTGAAGGATTTCCTTGTAGTGCATCACTTTCTCTTCAATACTCAGTGCTGAAGATT
Organism: Pictodentalium vernedei; assembly: GCA_031216915.1. Taxonomy (NCBI): domain Eukaryota; kingdom Metazoa; phylum Mollusca; class Scaphopoda; order Dentaliida; family Dentaliidae; genus Pictodentalium; species Pictodentalium vernedei. The sequence goes on from CM062297.1 coordinate 56,401,276, forward strand.
CAATAATTGGCCACATATTCCGGTCTCTGGGTGGTGCGGCTGTGGAATTTGGGGGTCTGTCTACTTCCTGTAACTGATCACTCTCCCATGGTTCGATACATTGAATTCTGCTAGGACGAAGATGGAGAGGGATTTGAAGTTTTCCCAAAAATCTGAATAGTTATTTCGCATTTTGCATTGTAGTGCCTTGTAAGTACACCACTTCAAGTGTGCAAATGGGTTTGTCGTTTTCCTTTTAACAGCCACACAAGCATGGAAACTACAGATAGAAACTACGATTAGCAGAAATATATAGATATCAGTGAAAATGACACCTTGTACAAACGATGGTTCACAAACAGACACTTTTAAAATGTGTTGCGTGTTCAACTTTATTCTGACCCAAAATTATTTCACTTTCAGTCAACCTAAGAAGAAAGCACATTATAATATTCATTAAATGTGAGGTGCGCTGATCAAGCGACATTTTGAGAGGTTACGGATTAGATAAGACTGCGTGTACGATTTCGCTCAAATTTGGTACATTCGTATAGTTTGGTGAGATATAAAAAGTATGCAAAGTTGATATTCGTAATTGTTTCTGCCAAAACTGGAACAAATTTAGCAAACAATAAGACAATTTGTTATATTTCTTCTCAAATCATGTTGAACCATTTGGTTGAAACGTTCTGCATTTTTAGATCACAAAATGCGCAACAGTCTAAATAGGTGGTATTAATCTCGTTAATGTCTGTCGGCAACAAAATGTATTGTGGGCAAATTTGACCAAATGTCACTTGTAATCCGACGCCATATTTTCGCAACATGTTGGCTATGTACATATGGAGCATTCACTGTGGGACAGAGCTGGGTTGTACGTTTTGATCTCAGACTTAACTCCTTGTATGCTTTTGGCGATATTCCTGCCCAGGACAGGAATTCTATTGTCACTGAAATAGTTATATTTTTGGCACATTTACTGAATGGATTTTTCCCATTTTTGGGTTAAATTTAGATGAATGTTTCATCAAATCTAGACATGGCTGCTTTGAAGCAGCCATGACCAAATTTGATGAAAAATATCTTTAAAATACTCAACGCGTTAACCCTTTACCCAACGAATCGCCCGCATCCGCCCGCGTAATATGCAAATTCAGCAGCTGAAAAACTATTATTTTTCGAAAGATTTCAACAAAACCATATCATGTGACCCCTTTTTGGAACGAGCTCGACGAGCTCGTTCCAAAGAGGGGTCACATGATATGGTTTTGTTGAAATTGTTTGAAAAAAATAAAAAAAATGCTGTTTGAAATAATAAATTTTGATATCGTCTGCCTTTGGAAAAGGGTTAAGAGGTAACACTCATCCAGTGTTAATGGGTCGAGTTTGAGTGCCATCTTATTCTTTGTAAAATTCAGCCACTTTGCATCCACTTTCCTCTCATTTCGAAAAGAAAAATGGGAAATGCTTTACATTTTTGTATATTTCATTGACTTCCGAGCATTTTTCATGTTACAAGTTTTGTTGTAAAGTTTAACCCAATATCAGCTCTGGCTGCATAACGGTGGATACTGTCAGAAAAACGCTCGTTTTTGGAGAATTTAGGTTTTAGTACCAATTTTCTCCATTGAGAAATGAGAGAGGGGCAAATATTGCGCAAAGCTTTATGTTTAGACCACACTGAAAATTTTCCTCAGTGAACACTGTATTCTCAGTGGATTTTCAGGTGATGTTATTTTTTCATGACTATCAGTTGATCATGTGACTTATCCCATGAATAAAAGTTGACTTTTTGGCATTTGAAAACAGCGCATTGATATTACGCACTACATTCGATTTTCCAGAGTGTGTATCATTCAGTAATTTCCTTCAAGTTCTATAAATATACGGTTCCCCATCTCGAGTGCGTGTTGTATGTTTTGCACTATATCAACAGTTTGCGGAAATTATTTTGTATCAGAAGCTCTGTTGTTTTGTTTCTTTTTTCTGCTTTAGGAATAGAACTTGAGCGAATTATGTTTAGTCAAGGCGGTGCTTTAGTAGATAAACCAACTTGATATTCTGCCCGGACAAAAACAAATCTGTTTTGTGAAGGGAATAAACATAAGAATTGAATCATTTTTATTTTCAAAATCCACGAGATGATGAAACAAATTGACCACGCACAAATTTACCAGGAACTGCTTTGTACGTGAATTTGTACGTGATGAACTTGTTGCATCACCTCGTGGATCTCGAACACTCATGATTCTATTCTTAACCCTTTACCTAACGTAACTGCCAAAACCGGTCAGCGCTATTCTGAAAAATCACCAATTAATTTCCATTATTTTTTCATTGTTTGTCTCTAAAACATAGGTTATGACCCCTCATTGGATACGAGCTCATCGAGCTCGTTCCAATGAGGGTCATAACCTATGTTTTTTAGACAAAAAATGAAAATAATAGTTATTCAAGAATTTTTTTTTGCAAGTGTCGTCTGCTTTTCATGTTAGATAAAGGTTAACTGCAGCAATAAAACTTTGCTATTATATTGTATTATGACAACTTTAATCCTGATTCACCACGACATCTTGAATAGTAATACTATCTGACAATAGCTTACATATCGCAAAATTCGACATCGTTCTTGGCATTTTATGTTAGTTTAGAACGCCAAATATGAAAAGACGCTGCGTATCTGCGGCATCGCCTTGCGAGAATATTTGCTGTTGTTAGTTATCTTGTAAAGTTTAACCAAATGTCTGTCCCGGATGCACGAAGATATATATGTACCGGTGTTGTCGGACAACGCGCGTTTTTGTTTTAGAATTTGGTAAGCTTAAAACCCAATTTTCGCTATTCAGAAAGAGGAGGGGTCAAAACACTTTGTATAGTTGTAATTTATTATCAAAGACAGGCAACCTTGTAGTTATATGTTGTAATGAAAAGTTGGAAGTTATGGTAGCCTGCATTGCATACTGTCAAACAATGGTAATTTATCACCAAATTTCCCATCTTTTGCTTGTGTTTCCACCAGTGCAAAATATGCAAAAGCTGTGTACATCTGTTTGCAAGATCGCTTGTTGAGAATATTTGCTATTATAAGCCTACTTGTAAAGTTTAACCCAATTCCTGTCCTGGCTGGATGAATATGGCGGCAGTCAGATACAAATAAATATGTGCGCGTACCATGAACTGTAAACTGTTTTGTGTAATAAAGTTTTTTTTTTATTCAATCATACACATCGCGGTTTGAGTTTCCCTCAAGGGACGATATCTACATGTAATAATACAGTACGGCCACAGTGGACTGGTCACTTTCCACGGACGGACAATATTTCTATGGACGCAATAATATTAGATTCCAAACACTGATTATGGGAATAATCATCAACCATTTAATTAATGGAGCACTGGGTACAAGCCGGTGCTTCATTAATTAAAATGTTGCTGCTGCAAGTATTTATCATCTGGTAAACGCATGCGTGGACGACACTGCCCGCGCGTGGATTACGACTAGTCCACAGCGACTGTACTGTATGTACATCACTGGACAAAAATGTTTTGCCAATATTTCGATTCGTGGAAAAGCAAGATCTATCTTAATATACGTGTTTCTTATTGTGCACAATAAAAAGTATCTTTACGTTGAATTACTGAGTCAGTGGCGTAGACAGTGTTCTTCCAATATCAACACCATACATTTTCATACAAAAAGAAGCAATGCAAAGCTGAGAACGGTCAGTGTTCACGCAGTCGTATGCCAATGGTGCCAATTGCACTTCAAAATTCCGTTCTTGTAGCACCACAACACAGCATTTGGCACAAAAATATGGCACCAAAAAAGGCTTTGTGGTTTAGTTTTTCATTGCGTCGTTTTCCATAAACAACTGTCTGGCGTCACAGGTGAGTCAGAATTCACAGCTGTCGAGTAATATACAATTAAAAAAAACGTAGGGGATATTTGATAAACTTGAGATATATGAAGAAATATGTTTATATTTTCATCAAAAAGACTGTTAAGGAATTCCAGTGTGACATCTGGCGAATGATTTTAGCGATAGTTGGGCGTCTGACAATCACACATTCCACGTACTGAGCTGTAGAAGATATGGAATTTACCACATTCAGTCCAAGACCTCAATACCACGTACATCCTCCTCAGTTCGCGAGACAAGCGCGGATCTGACGTGGCATATTCATCACCAAACGTCCAATATCAGCTTGATTGATGTTATTCCATTCTTCCTGCTGCGAAGCGGCGACTTCCTGGCCATTGGTAGGGGGCTGTTGACGTTGTCGGAGGTGCGTACCAAGCATATCTCAGACGTGCTCGATTGGTGAATGTCTAGACTTAGTGCTGGCCAAGGCAGTGTAGTGATGTTTTGCCCATAGAGATACTCTGTAGCGACACGGGTCCTGTGTGCTCTTGCTTTGTCATCTTGAAAAATGAATTGTCGGCCGTGACGTCGCGCAAATGACGACACATGAGCTGCTAAAATGTCATGGTAGTACTGCCGTGTGACACGCCCTTGGATGACACGTAATGGTGTTCTGCTTGTCATGGTTATGCCTTCCCAGACCATAACCGATCCACCACCAAATCGATCGTGCTGCCTAATTGTTACGTCATGGTACCGTTTGTTCCGCGACCGCCACTCCCTGTTTCGCCTGTCATGAAAGTCGAGAGTGAACCTCGTTTCATCGGAAAACTTGACGTTGCTCCACCGACCATTGTCCCAGCGCAGTCGTGCTCTACACCAATTACGCCTTGCTCTGATCTGACGTTCAGTCAAACGTGGAATTTTTCGAGGCCGTCGAACGTACAAATTCCAGAATTTGAACCACTGCAGTCTGTCTATTGCCAGCGCCCAACATGCCAACGGCGCGTAAATCTTCATCACGTGTCAGTCTTCGCATACCCCAAAAGTTACGTTTCGACCAGAAACTCTTGATGAACGAGTTTATACCAAGAAACGAACGATGAGACCTCCGAAAAAGAGTGGTGACATTAATGATCTGCACTAAACTTGGTAACATATTGATGTGTTCAATCACGCGTATCCAATACGAAAATATCAACATCAGTTTGGATATCCCCTACTTTTTTTGAATAGTACATTCATTTATTTTTTATTATTTTCTTTTTTATTTTTTCGTTTTGTGAATTTTATTTTCTCGCTGCAAAAATATTTTTGGGGGCTTTTTAAATTTTTTTTAAGAATTTGTTTACTTTTCTTTTTTTGATGTAAATTAACTTCTATATTTTCTATGTCCTTATAAATTTTCAACGTCGTGTATTCGTCTAATTCGCCTTGATGTTGAGGAATTATCGACTTTGTGGAATAATGATCGAAAGCTAACATGTTTATTCCATCCGCGTGCACGGTTCTCTTATCATCGTCAACCCATAAAGCAATTTTCTTGATTATTTCCGTGTAGTGATCGTGCCTGTCGCTTTGAATCGTATTAATCGATTTGTACACTTCTCGCTTTTCTAACAGACAGTTTTATACCCTTCAAAAGTGATGTCATTATTCGTTTCTTTTGACACGTTTAATTCACATTTCTTAATCGCCTTCCCATCTAAGTGGTAAGCGCACAGTTGCGACTTTAAACGCATGAATTCCGTGACCTTTCTTCCTCCCGTTTCGTCTTTGAATTTTCTTACCACCTTTTTTTTATTCACACCCGACGGAATGTTAGATTTTTTATTTACGGGATAATTGCTCGTGTCGAACCACGAGTCGAAATCTGGAGATATGTCATAGTAAAAATATACGGTCTCTATCTCGTAAACCACACTATCTGTGTTGGTGAATAGCAGTTTTCTTTTTTTGAATAGTATATATACACAAGAAGTTAAATCATGTCCGGATTTGTTATTGGTCAGCTGAATTAACAGTGCATCCTTTTAATCTGATTCTTTTAAGGGTTTTCCCCGTTGCTGAATTGTTTTTCATCTTGCTTCTTTACCAGCCTTCTGGAAGGTAATAAATTATTTTCCACAAAACGTTTATTTGGAGTGCATAAACAGTAGTGAGTAAATATGACCATGAAATCTTTTCGTAAACGCTAACCCTTTGAACCCTAGCGGCCATTTTTCCGGACTGAAACGTGACACGTCATAACGTCATTATATAAGATGGCTGTTCGGTAAATGTGTGGGGTAGATCAATCATTATTTTCAACGTGCAGCGCCGAGGCTGCACGATGAAAATATTGATTGGTCTACCCCAAATAATGAATATGGGCTCTTCTAATTACTAACATTGAACAGGCATGGAAGATACCACTATTGTTCAAAGGGTTAATAATAACATTTTTAGTGTAGTTATTTGTTGTTTTATTTATTATCTATATTTTTAACATTTGTGGGTTTATCTGCGGCCGACATGACGTCAAATTCGGTTGATATGACGCCGATGTGAATCAAACTAGAGTTATCCACCTTGATGCGTTACTGGACGCATCCAATTTGTTTTTATTCGAAATGTTCACAGTTATTTGTTGAATACAATCAGGAAAATTGGCGCTAGCAGGCATGGGGTGGTTTGAAGCAAAGCTTTGTATGATGAGGAATTAATGATTGCAATAAGTAATAATAAATTGAATGAACAGAAGAAAGAGTGGTGTACCGGTAATTCATCGCAAACTAAGGTTCGGAATCGTAAACGGAGATTCGTCGCAACTGGAGAGGATGCAGTTCAGCTATCCGAACGTCGCGGTTTCTGAATTTTTTTTTTAAGTATTTGGTTTTAGTTCAATACATAAAGAGGTTATTATTTTTCGTATTGGCTCGAAGGCTGATGTGAAGTCAGTTGATTTCACGGCCGATATACAACTACCCAAGTAATAAACTCTAAGTATTGAGCAATTTCGACATCGTATTTACATTTACCCCTTAATCCGATGATTATTTTCCAAGATATATTTCATCAAATCTAGTCATTGCTGCTTCAAAGCAGCCATGACTAGATTTGATGGCAAATTCATTTAAATTTAACTTAAAAATTCACTGGGGAAAAATCAATTCAGTTTACAAGAGGAAAATAGGATTAAGTGTGCCCAAATTATACTTATTGTGGGGCCAAAAAAATCCTGTCCTGGACAGGAATATCCGCCCTCAATCATGCGCAGAGCTGATTCATTTTCCTTTAGTTCGTTCAGTGTTTGAAGTAAATCTATGTGATCACCGTGTTACTACCGCTAGAAAACTTTTTATTTGCGCTTCAGTATTCTTTTGAGCAGGTTTCGTGCACATGTAGATGCCATCAAACCCGGCTATTTCATTACTTCTTGACAGTGATAATGGTGATCTACAGTTTATAATGTCGGATACTTTAAACTTTGTTATGAGAACCACAGGGTGGAGCATGTTAATTGTTTCCTCGGCATTAAGTATACTTCCGAGATCACTGCGCAATGTGGATAACCTTTGTAACACTTTTCGATTGTTAGACTAGACACGTCTGGCGCAATGGTATCCAAACAAAAGACAATATGGAATGTCCTGGGACAATCCTTTCCGGATGAAACCATCTATGTGTAAAATTAACAAATTGATATAACAAAATAATTTCACATCAATTTTCAATTTTATTCACAACCACTCAGCTAAACACCCGAGAAGAAATATAATACTGTTGTACTTTCAGATACGTTGTATGGCATGCAGCTAACTTATCAAGTTGTCCACCTATCGTGCAAGTAGATTGTGGCATGCATTGGTGGACAGTACTGTTCTAGCATTACAGAAGCAAGGTTGGAGTGGATATTTTGTAAATAGATTGGAACACGAATACTTTTAAATTTTATGATACAAATATGGTTTCTCCATAACACTGCCCACAATGTGTCCAGCAAGTCTACAACCACAACTCTTTACCGCTCATCACCAAATTCCATATCCATGTTCCAGTTAATACCAAGACGATAACGTCCTATTACGTTCATGGCTAACCACCCGAAATGGCCGCCACAGTCATCACCTTGGATTAGACTACAGGTCGCATTAATTATTCAATTCTCTTACAGTTCGGCAGGGTGACTTAGTATCTTAGTAGATGAGAACGGCTATCTTCAATTTTCTCCGAACACTCCATGTATTAATTTTCTTAAAACTCGGTTGGCTCCCTTAGTATGATGAATAGATGGGACTGCCCTATGTTGGTTACGGTCGGCTAGACCATACGAGTAGATGAGAACGGCTATCTTCAATTTCTTCAGAACACTCCATGCATTAATTTTCTTAAAACTCGGTTGGCTGCCTTAGTATGATGAATAGATGAGAATGTCCTATGTTGGATACGGTCGGCTAAACAAAATGGCCGCTGTAGTAGACATCTTCGATATATTGGGCACACTTTCCAGGTCTTTGTTTCCATTTTTGGGCCAATCGATGATAAACCGCTGCAATAAACAGGCTTTCTGATAATACAAATTGATGCATGTGTAATATTTATACAGGGTGTACACGATAGCGTAATAAGAATGGATAATGACCTTTTGAACCTTCCTGGAATGGTATCACCTTTGTGTACACTTCTATTGGGATGGATCAGTATAATATCAATATAAAGGGATGATAAAATAATAACTGAAGATTGCAGTTAACACTTAATCATCAATGCCCCATGTATGAACCTCTTATAATAAGACAAAAATGAGGTGAATGTATGCCTTGGACCGCAAAAACGGTCTTACGAGTTCAAAGGGTTAGATTCCTTCCATGTTATACGGAAATTAAACCGATTTAAATATTGAAGTCCTCGCGTTTTGGGTTGTATGTTTATTCGCCTTTGCAGAGTTCGGAAATATGCATTTTGTGTTGTTCGTATATTACCGATGTTGCTTGCAACTCAGTTAATGTATGCACATCTGGACAGCACATGCACATTATCATGATAATTCATTTATTTAACAATTCTGTCACATAAACAGATTAAATCTTAATTATTAATACAGCTTTGGGACATAATGTTAGGCGATAAAACGTTTTAAAAAACATATATTATGGAACAATATTGTTGTCCACCACTTTAACAAACAATGAGTAACACAGTCACCGTAAATTTTCAAACTCGCTTTGTAAAATTATTCACTCTCAATGTCACTTCCTGTGATGATACGCTTGACTTTAAAAGTGTACAATATTTAATTTTGCAGTTTCTATTTATAGGGGGAGGGGATTTGCTATTAATAGTTCTGTCGCTAATTGAAAGGAATTTTGTTTTGTTTTGTAAGCGATCAGCTGAGTCGATAACTGAAACGCACATAGAATGTATTCATGCGCCTGTTATGATAGCCCGGTGCGTTCACGGAAACGAGTCATCTATATGATACGGAATCAGAATGAGTCATCCATATGATACGGAATCGGAACACATTATGTGATACGTACTGTTTCTCGTGGTTTTCAAGTCAAAATGAATTTGATTGTTAGATATTAGACTTAACATGTCATGTGGCTTTCTTGAAAGTGTTTTTGGAAAGACACAGAAACTAGGTAGTTCTTATTTTTTATTATAAACACAGGCTAGTAGTACACAGAAGCACAGTCGAAAACACTTACTATCACGAGTTTTCACAAACAACAATCTACATCAGAATTTACGAACAAAATATATAAACGAGTGGGAAGAAGAAACTGAAAAGACAACTACAGAAATGGGGTATGTTTTGACATGTGGTTTAAGTCTTTCTGACACACAAACTGGTTGTTTTTGTCACAAAGTGCATGGGAACGAGAAACTGAAAACACAGCTACAGAAAGGAGGGACGTTTCTGTCCTTTTTAAAGCCTTTTGAATGCACATAAAATGTTTTACATTTGGTGTAAGTCTTTCTGACAAACAAACCCGAATTTGTTGGTGCATGTTGCATCTTTAAAATCATAATCTGTTAAACCAAAGCGGAGACAGTCTTGCCTCCCACCGCCTGGGTTGTTGGCGGCCCAATTTATGTAGAGAATTAGTTCACCATTCCACGAGTACATGGTATTGTTTTTGTACAAGTCTGTTCCATCTACCCACACCGATCCTGCAATAAAAAGCAAAACAAGCATGATATTTTACAGAAGAAGCAATAAATGGGGTACAGATTGCAACACACCAGTGACGTTGATTGGAAAATGAATTGTTAGCGCATTTGCATATTCATAGATCTGAGTTATGTGCCTGTGACACAAATCGCGGATGTGGGTGTTTAGATGATAAGCAAAACGAAGAAAGAAGTTGTTTAACGGTTGTCTTAGTTGGTGCGACGAATGTGCACTGGCATCTTTATCTCTTGCTCGTTGAATACAAAGATAAGCTACGACTAACCTAAAATGGTTACAGCAGTGTTAAGTTAATGAACCCCATCACGCGGACAAGTGCGTTAACACGAAATATCATGTCACAGTCTCTGTGTGAAATACATTCATTTATGGCATTCGGATGGGTCGGGCCCTAATAAACCCACATTGCATCCCTGGACAAAAAACAACTTAACTCATGCCTCACCTCATTGCCAACTTATTTTTAAATTATTCTCGTTGAAATAAATTAGTGTCTCATCAAAATTAAAATTAGTAGATTACCATAGAAGAACATTCTATTAAATAATTAACTGGTTCCCTTTGAGTACAACTGTTTTCTTAAGAAGAATGCAGAACAATAATTTCTCGTGGTGTTTTGCTCATCCAACTCTAAGATAGCAATTACAGTTCATTCAGGCCTGTTAACTGTTATTTTATTATATTTTCCTTGAGAAAAGTATAACTACGACAAGTACACAAATGTTTAGAAGAAGTTTGCATGCTGATGTCAAAATATCAATATTTCAAAGAGAAAAATTTCCCCATAATACAACTAGGAATTTAACCAGTTCAACCTTGTTTGACAGAGCTCACAGAGCTCTGTCAAACAAAACTGAACTGGTTAAATACCTTGTTTTGTCATGCCAAACATTTGCTCCTTGAAATATTGATATTGTGTCATCAGTGTGCAGACGGTTAAAGGTCTGTGGGATTTTTGCTCCATCATAAGAAGGTAAGATAACTCTTTGACTTAGTAGAGGTTTCTAGTAAAGACTTGGCTCGCTCCATACCATAAAATAAGTGGTCAGACAAGGACAATGTCAGGTACAAAAAGGCCAATGTCAGACTGAGGTTTAAAATCATCAGTCAAAATGTCTGATGCCAAAATTATTAATGAAGTTCAGTGATCAGAACATCATGCATGCTGGAAATCATGTCCATAACTAGCAAGCCTAAGCGTAATGATTGTTGTGATTTCTGGTCCTGGCAAGTTGGGAAGTGTGAAGAAAGTGACTGTACAGCTCATCAGTATTAACAGCATGTGAAGAAATACGATTTGACATGGCCATACATCTATCTAAATAATGTTTGAAGAGTAATCCAGTTCCAATTCAGAATGAAACCAATCATACCTTGTTTGGCAGGTCTCACTGAGCCCTGCCAGACAAGGTATGGTTGGATGAATTCTGAGCAGCTTTAAGATGAAGGTCCATGTATACCCAAAACACATTATTTTGAATACTAAACTTCATTTTGTAATATGTCAGATGTCATTCTCAAATGACAGACTTGATTCCTCTGGTGTCTGACATTTTGTCTGAAAGCGCAATGAAAATTATGTTCAAACTTGGCTCGCTCCCTATACAAGCAGCAAGGACTTGAATACAAACCACTGACAAACGACTGTAACTTTCATCAACAATACTACCAAAAACCTGTATGTTTGTACATGTATTCTACATGTGCATTCAAGACAAGAAACTCGCAAAAAATTGGAATTATACCCTTAAAGTTTCACTGAACTAAATATTTCAATTAGAGTTACCTGCCTTGAAATGTTTCATTCGGAAATGATGCAGTCTCTAAAAATAAGCTGCCTTGGGAAAATATATTGTTTCAATAAACGTTTTGAAACATTCTGTTGACATCTTGCGTTATTATTCAATATTCCAAATAAAAAAGAGGATGGTGTGATGACTTTTGGACCCCAAAAATACAATTTACTTTTGGGGTGTGTTTGTTGGGAAAACCCTGAAAGATGTGTGGACGTGGCCGGTAATTCCCTTCCTGCCAATTGTTTTCCTTTTATTTATTGCATGATGCCTTGTTTTCGGGTCAGAAAAAGTTTCTGAAGGGCAAAACTTGACAAAGATATTCGAATGCTAAAACTAAAGTGATGCGATCATATCTTTTTTCGCCTGCACGTTATAATGATCGCCTTTGGGCAAATATTTAGATCCGTGATACCTGTAGAAAATACATTTTTTGGGCTTCCAAACCAGATTTTATTATTTGGTGGGGGGGGGGGGGGAGGTGGGGGGTGGGGGTAATTTTACATTTAAATGTTCATTGGGGGCCACACACCTTACAAAACTATTTTATTGTTTTGAAAAGTTACAGTTTTCTCACAGCTAGCAATAAATGCTATATATTGCCAAAACTAAGGCTGTTCATGCAAGCAAATTCACATCTTGAGTAAGTGTATTCCTCAGGAGCACACCATACCCTCTGAAAGCTGCCAACTGACAGCCTATCTTACCCTATTAACACATTTATTTAAACCAACCATGGTTCCCCTTATAGTACTAGGGGCAGGGTGGTGGGGGATTACAATAATACAACCCCCTCCAAAATTACCATTCAAACATACAACCCGAAAACCTGTACTGCACTTTTATTCACTGGCATTTAGAACTTTTTATCTTCTACATTATGTTCTTTAATATGTAAGAAACAATTCCTTCATTGAGAGAGTATTTTGAAATACAAATTTGGGCAGGGGATGGGGCTACAGTGGGAAAAATAACATAGTAAAGTGACAAATGTGAATGAATGGCATTTGTGCATAGCTACCAAACTAGTAGTCTGGTACTAGTGCTGCCAAGGGTCCAATGTTACAGCACAAATTTCCAGTGACAGTTGTGAAATACTGCTGTCTCCTTGAACCATGTCCCACTCTCACCCATATTTAACTATTCTGCTGATGATAAACATTTGGAACGACTATACATACAGCATGCTTTAGAGGCTGAATTTAATACAATATAATTTCAGTTTCTTATGATTTACTTTCGGACTGCAGCACTCATGGTCCACTGAGTTTTTTCCTGTTTGACAACATTGTCCTGGCTCTTCTACTATATTTGTGCAGTGTTTGTCATTCAATACTCTCATGTAGCCTTCCTCAATGAGTGAATGCATGTATGCCTGTCTGTTCACCAGACAAGGGGGTTTTGCTTTTCATTTGCCTTCATCTACATTTTGTTTTATTAGCAGCTGACTATCTTTCACCCCCACCCCCTTCACAAGAACACTGTACATCAAAGATCACTATATTCGTGAAGAAAATGTCTGATGCATCCTCATTGGAAACATATTTTCTACAATTTCACTCTTTTTGTCAGAACGGGTGTCTATGGGGATTAAAACAAAAGTTGATAGAGTGCACTTATGGGTACTTGCAACACAAGCACAGCACTATAGATTCAATATTTGAAGGATATATACAAAACAATATGTTTCTTGTTTTTATCTGTTAACAAACAGCAGGTTCACTCGTCGAGGCTTATATTCACGTTTATGCTTATTCCCAAGGGCCTCCGTAGAAAACGAGACAAAAACTTGAACTGGGCCCATGGGATTCAACCTGTTGCTTTTCTTTTGTTATCTTGTTAGGTATTATCAAATGTTTGCACTCAAAAGGACAATGGTACAATGGTATTCTCAAATTTTAAATTGCGATCTGAAAATTGATTCTCGCGTCAAGAGTTCTCGCGAATCAAAACTTATTCTCAGGAATCGGGACGAATTGTATGCCGTGGCATGAATGTGTTGTAGTGGCATTCCTTTAAGTTTACCTTACTTAAAGTATTATGATCAAATCACATAATATGTCAATTAGTGTCTACAACAACAACACTTTAAAATTAAAAAATACTGCGGTAAACAAATATATCAAACTAATATATTCCTCGGGGTTCTTAATAAAATCTAAAACTTTTCAAACTGTATTTTTCAGAATTGTATTATAATGCCATGACTAAAGAAATCAGAAATGAATCCTAGCATTTCAAAAGACGTAACAATTTACCGGATATTTATTTATTTATTGGGGGTTAACGACACTTTCGATAACCTCGGTCACCCCGTGTCGTGCATCTTACGGTTGAGGAAGCACTCCGGCGAGCAACTGTCAGACTCCCCAACTCCGCACAAGTAAAGTTGGCATTGATTGAAGACAAGTGTACCACCAACGTGCATTACGTCTTAGTATATAGTGCCACCCTACTCCCAATGGGCATGAAGTGCCTTGCCCAAGAACACAAGGAAGTTACCCCTGGCCTTGATCGTATCATGGACCTTTCGGGTTTAATTCCAATGCCGTAACCAAGCCAAAGCGTTCCCTACCGGATATTAATGATTCATTTGAGACGTATTTCCTCACAGGAAGATAAATCAATTTTTGGAAGTACAATTAAATTGTAAATTTTTCTTGTATTCACTCCTACTCATCTTGTCCGGATCAATGATTGTAAACGGTTTCTCGTGAAGTGAAGGAATTCGGGTTTTGGAGACACGCTTTCCTTACAGTAGCCTTCAATATATGAAGAAGAAATATTTTTCATCACTGATTATTAAGATGACATGCCGCAAAATGCAGTTGTCAATGCAGTGGCTGTAGATAAATCTATCATCAATTACAAAAGTCCTCAATATTTCAGTTAATTTTCTACTTTCAGTTTTCCTTTAGACAAACCTGATCAGTTTGATTCTGTTGATGGGTGATGGGTGGGGTTGCACGTTTACATCATCGGTTTGAAAGCAGCTAAATTTCCACATCTCCTAAGGTTTTAATGAATACATGCAGCTAATTAATACTCACAGGTAGAGAATAGGATTCTAGAAAATACCATTGAACTATAAATATTCCATAGGACTTGTGCTTGTCAGCGGAATAAGACTCTCTTACCAGGAGTAGGTTTAGCCTCTACCGAACCTTCTCCGGTCAATCGATATCGAAACCCGCATCCCTACTACTAACCTCAGTCTAAACAGTCACATGAACTACATTACGGTTAGAGCTACTAACCGTATCAATTTTCTGAAGATAATTAGAGGGAAAAATTGGGGAGCATTCAAAGACGTGCCTCTCAATCTTTACACATCATTTATAGGCTTGGTACTAGAGCAAAGGTGCCATAATAATAAGTGACCTAAGCAAAACCAATATTCAAATGCTACAGAAGGTTCAAAACCATGCCCTGCGTGTGACACTATGCAAGCCTATGTGGAATCTTCATGAGCTAGCAAACATAGAAACTTTTGAAACGCGATTAAAGGTCCTACAGCACAAAACCCTCAACAGACTCCAGACAAGTGAATTAATGGTATAGCTGAACGAACATCGAACCCTCAACAGAAAAACTAAATGAGTTGAAAATCGCTAGACGAGGATATCGCTACTTATCATAATTAAAGTCGTGTGACTAAACAAAATCACGGGATCAATCAAACTACTGCAATTGAGACAACAGCCAATGAGATTTACATCGCCAGTCAAACATCATTGAAGGACGGAGTTATTGAGGACTACCTCACTGCTCAACCCGTTGTGCATTACCATAACGCGTTCGTTTGTTTGCTGTAAATAACCCGGACCAGTGACAGGTGACGATACACACAAAGCTTGTCTCTAGATCTGCAGTCGGGTTTTCCAACTCCGGAGTATTAATTTCGGGGTGGGGAGATTGGCTGGCCCTCCGCATGGAATTTGCTGTTCCTGACGGAACAGTGCATTTAGCAGGCAAGTTCGTACTCTATCCCTAAAGGTTACAGAAAATTATACAATAGAATTTAAATGCGTGGAGTCAGCGAGGATTGCCTCTCTACTCATTGAGAACTTGAACTTTAGGATCGAGTTTGTGAGGACTGCCTCACAATTCCGCGTGTTGGGAGTGGGCTACGAATTAACCCACTTCTCGTCCCACCAATCAAAAAGTACAATAGCGGTTTCCTGTCTCTCTCTCTACCAATAACGTTTCTAATTGAACACTCTCAAATTTTCTTGAAACACTCTAACCAAGATGACACAAGGGAAAGTAGACGAAGCGGAGGGGGGGGGGGGGGGGGAGGGGGTGATTGGAACACAAGCTCCCTGTTAACATACAGACGAAACCACCAAACACGTGTGTGTCTGCGAGTTTGTGAATTTCTTTGTTTTCCTTTTTAACAAAAACGTAGCTTTCAAAAACACATTTTGGTCGATTTTTTTTAATAACTGTAATGGACAATATGCTGGCGCTGCTCACAAACCAGTTATTGTTTGTTTTTTTTTATCTTTCGAAATCAACCATCAAACTGCGGTTTCAGTAAATACCCACACGTTTTCTGAGTAAACCACAGAGCAGAATTCTTATAGTTATGCACAATTCCAAGTCACCTTCCAGTTCGATGTTGTCGGGGGTCTGATCCCACTACCATTCTACTCAAATCAATTAAGCTTGTTGGCCCTTGCTTCCGTCTTCAAATTATCAGTCCTCTATTTGGCGTGATGACCTACCTCCAAACTGACAATGTGACGACTGATGATAAATCTATCATTAATTAATAAATAACAAGCATGGCGTCTATCGGAAAGTTAGATGTCGTTCTTGGACTAACTACTAATGGTCGGTATTTACGGATTTCTAAACATTGCAACATTGCGACTCATCTTTTTCTAGAAGAGAACAACAGCAACCCTCTCCCATCAACTCTCTCTCTGTCGGGATGATAAAGGGGTGAATCGCATGCCACCCCCCCCCCCCCCTGGACAAATGTGCATGGCAATAAATATAACACGAACAAATACATTGGCTTATTCACTGGATATTACACAACGCGACATGACCTTGAACATTGTCAGTGTAATTATGAGAGTAAATTATGCACGCAGCGGTAGGCTTTTCTCGTAGTTTTAACAACGCTATTCAACAGCATTACAAACCAACCCACGATCTGAAACAAAGAAATCCGCATACAGATCGGAAGTAATTTATATTAGTCACCACGGTGCAGAAGAGTCCACAAAATCAGATGGAGGTAGTCTATTGATATGGCCTATATAAGACATCAACACCTTTAGACACGAATTAACTCACCTGCTGCGCATGCCCGGAGAATATCCTTGACAATTATGTGCATGGCTTCACTGGTGATCAACAATAAATGGCATCCATCATTAAGACAATCGTTTTCAGCAACGGCGTGGGATACATCTGTGTCATTGATTTTGAGGCACAGGAGAATATCCTGGTGTTTATACAGTTGGTATCCTTTGACTGCTGGGCATTCTAGAGAGATAAAATACAAACTCAGATATAACGACGTTCTGTAGAACTAAATAAATAATCAGCAATGTACAGATTACTTTTCACAAAATAATTATGTTGAGCAGAATATAGGCGAGGTCGAGACTTCAATAGACCATCTTGAAAACTTACTTGGTGGTAATAACCAATTTATCTTACAATATTCCTCTACTTCTTGACTTGTTCGCATATACTTCGACAATCTATGAACTGATGTTTTACGAATGAAGATCATGACGTCATGGAATTACGTTCTTGAGGTGTGCATGACGTATTTCCCATTCATTGTTTCACGTGTACTGTAACCGCCGAAGTTTATACTTATGTTTCATGTGTGTGTGTCTTTGTTTTACTTTTTAAGGTTTAACGCATGGTAGGCCTTTACAAAATATTATCACGGTAAAAAAAAGGATTTAATCTAATTTAATTTGTTTCCTTGAGTAGATCTTTTATTTATCATTTAATTATTGTTATCAAAACATGACAATAAACGTTTGATCAGTTTTCTGTGCAGGTAGAAACCATTCTCCTTTAAAAACGAATGGTCGCACGTAGGGTTGCTTTCCTCAATACAGATTTTCATTTTTACTTGTATTCGGGAAATACGTTCTTATTGTAAGATAAAAGTTATTATTGGTATTATTTCATTTTCCGTACGGATCTTACGGCCTTTTATTTGAATTTCTATCGTGGATTCTACTGACGAGTCTTCACCCTATACTTAACGTGCAGGATGTATCCAACCAGAAATATTTACAAAAATCACTATTTCAGTCTTATTACTTTTCAGTTTTTTTACATAGCTTATGACTTACCATTGAAACGACACATTGCAATGCGGATGACTCTGCAATTCATAAATCAGGCAAAGAACAGCACACTCTATTCAAAGAAACTAATGCTGAACTTAACAAAATACACACTGAAAATAGTCCGCAATACAAATGCGACGAGATACATGATTTTCAATAAGCGTGTTTTCTTGTCGATGGGGGAACGCGGTGGCTTAATGGTTACGGCATTGGACTTCGAACCGAAAGGTCCACGATTCGATCCCCACGGTTCCATGGGTACGTAATTAATTAGACTTTATGTAACTGACGTTCAAAACGGCAGTGGTGGTTATTTAGTTTAAACAATATTCATTTCAGATAATCACGTACAACCAGAAATACAATCATGAATGTGAACACGAATACATAAACCGAAGTGGATTTAGCTGTGCAGCATTCACTAAAATTTGGGAGACAGTCTTGTATAAGCTATTAGATCACAGCTAAATCCACTTCGGTTTATGTATTCGTGTTCACATTTGCAGGGTATTTTTTGTTTTTAAAAATTTGATTAGCAGTTTTTATCGCTGTCCTGGCAAAATGATTAGCAATTTCAACTTCACCCCCCTCCTCCCCCCCCCCCCCCGAAAAAAAAAATCCCAATTTCTATCACATATTGCACTGTCTGGTTACTCGTGTCCGATCTCATACTCTAGGATAACCCCATTCCTAACTTTACAAATGTGAATCACCAAGTGGCCCCTCTGAGTCTAAGCACACCCGTCCACATGTACTTTTCAGTTTTCGAATAAAGACGATTTTAGTCACAGACACTGGTAATTATGACGAAAATAGGGAAGTAGTCATCTGATGATCGCGACAACTAAACTTACCACAAAGCTAGAGTACCCTGGCCCCTTGGATTGGCAATGAGAAATAAAAAATAAATATGCTCTTGCAGTTCATAATTCGACTTCCACTTTGCAATTTTCAAATCGGTAAACCCGAACGAAAAAAAATCGTGGAAGATGATTATGAAGAATGACTGGTGCATATCAAGGGTGCTAATTTATAGGCACCGACGGCATAGAAAACACAAGTGGTGTTCTGTCAACTGATTTGAAAACACTCGTAAAATGATGGTTACATTTATCATTTCGCATGTCCAAATAAACTTTGTATTGCTACACTGTTTATCTGTAGTTTTGCCATTTTTGAATTGGAATATTGGATGAGCACATACAATTTTTAATCGCACAATGCGAACCAAATTTCGCTGATTGGATCGCACCAGGGAGATCTTGCTTCACAAACTGCGATGCGAACCGAACAAAAAATACCCTGGTATTGTGACAAATAAGTAAATGAAGAAGTACATGCCATCGACTACTAGGATACGTCTGAGAACATAACTCGGATGCATTATCGCAGCCGACACCATTTCGTCCATTGGGGGCAACAAGGCGCCACCTACAGTGCTTTTGCATTGCAAGTGGCACCCTGTTGCAATCAAGGGACGAGATGATCTTCCACAACAGTATGTGCTTGTTTTTACCTTGATTGACCACTCAGCTCCAGGTGGGTCAGAATATTCTAGTGACAATTATTTACTCGTGGAGTTTTCCAAATATTTCAATGTTTATTTCGGGGCTCTAATTAATACTTCCATTCAGGAAAATATCTAAATTTATGAAATTAGACATGAGTTCTGGGAATCCGCATTATTCTTTTCCTTTTAATCATAGTTGGGGTGAAATAAAAATCATTCCTGCTCCCCAGCCCAGCGCTTGTGTCTCTCAATTGTCCACATACATTCATGAGCTATGCGTGAAATACATGCAGACTTCGCCGATTCTGATATAGTAGGCAAAAGAGAAACACTCATGAACCTACTTGTATCCTATCTAAATTCAGCCACGTGGTAAGATTGCCATTGCGGAAGAGGAGGTGGGATCGTATTATTCGTAAGAAATATTATGTCTTTTCTTGAGAGAGGGCACTTGAACTACCTGGGTTAGAATCAATCTGGATTGAGACGAACTACGGAATCCAAAGCATAGTTGTAGACACCTTTTACACCCCCATCCCATTCATCGTTTCTGAAGAACATTACTGGAATATAATTGATGAATCAATTTCCAAAGCAAGACAAGACCTGATCATACCCATCTGTAGTGACCAAGATGCTACTGGAATCTTTTTTTAAATCTACTCGGCCAAACAAAGCAGTCATATTACAGTACAGTCGCCGTGGACTGGTCGTAATCCACGGGTTAGCAGTGTTGTCCACGCATGCGTTGATGGGGTAATAAAAATCATAATCAGAAATAAAATCAATAAATGAAGCACCGCGTTGAACCCGGTGTTTCATTAATTCAAAGCTTGTTAATTATTCGATAATTAGTGTTTGGAGTTTAATATTATTGCGTCCGTGGAAATACTGCTCACCCGTGAAAAGTGACAAGTCCACAGCGGCCATATTGTACAGATATAGTTGCTGCAATCGGCTCCACAGTCGAATCATACATCCAACCCAAATCTGTTCTGTTAAGGAAGAATGATAAATATTGGTTAACATCTCATCTTGGATTAAATTAAATTAAATGGCGATTTTTGTGAGCAGCGATGACCAGCCATGTCACCTCAATGTTAAGCGAGGGATTAGGATATCTACTTTCAATACATAACAATCATAAAATCCCATATATGTTGAATACTTTACCTGCAGCAATAGCATGTGTTGTTCCATTTGTGTTGATGATCACCTCACTAGACATGTGACAAACTTTAGTTTCTTCATCAAAATTGTAGGAAATGCATTTCTTGTCCTCTGAACATAATATAGCGCATTCGATAAAGGATGCTGCAGAAAGAATAACCATCACCGAGTTGGCACAACTGCCTTAAACTGTATGGTGTGATGTGTAAAATGTTTCTTTGAAATTCAGTGCCGCGCAAGCCAGAATGATACCACAATACACGATGCAGTATGTGGCAACTACACACTGAGTCAGATATGTCATGGTTGCAAGCTGTTTCCTTATCATCTGTTCTGAAAACGTCTGAAATTCTGTTTTAATGACGAGATTACTGTCCTTTAGCTTGTTGTAGATGTATGCAAAATATTTCGACAACAATAATTCCCGGAAATGCATACGGGCAACTGAAGTGTATTTACGTCACTTGTGTGTTTTTAGTAGGTTTTCCCGCCTACCTGGTTTCTCGTTTATAGGGAAAGATCTGTTGATAATTGCAATGCATTATGCAGTTATAGATCTCGGTGAGTGCAACGCTTTCGAGTCGGGATTTTCAGAAACAATGCAATTAAGATAAATTAGCCTTTTATCCAGCACAATTTAAAACGACAGTGTCGATTATTAACCTCTACCAATGTTAGGATTTTCGCTTCCATATCGTTACTGTCACGGCAATAAGAAATTCTATGGAATATGTTTTGACGGGGGTGATGGGTGGAGGCTCCGAAAAAAATGAAGCATGAAAAATAAAACTTGAATGTATTTTTCGTTACTTCTCGGGAATTTGGAGGATCGATATGGAATTTATGAACCCTTTACTTAACCTGATTTAGAGGTCTCGACTGATCACAGCTGGATTGCTTGAAGATTCATTGGTTACATGTAAAAGAGGTTGCTATAAATAGCAATAATCAACACCAATGTTCTCGAACATTTTTAATTTCCCAACGCCCCACAATCGCTGATCGCGTTTGAAGAATATAATTTGATGTCTTTGACAAATGAACATATTGATGATGTACACATTTTCCGCTGCAATAAAAACTGAATATTTACAACATATTTTTTAGATATTATTCGCAAAAATGGAAGTGCCGTGATTGGGAAATCGTTAGTTTTCGCCCTTGGTATTCGCAAAAATGGAAGTGCCGTGATTGGGAAATCGACAGTTTTCGCCCTTGGTAAACACCATAACATCTGATAAAGTGAAAACTGTTACGCTGTGTCCACAGACACAGCGTAACAGCTTTCTCTTTAGAAAAACATCGTGGATTGGGAGGATGGCGCCATCTTTGGGTAGATGGTGGGGGCTGTTTTGATGGAGACGTTTTGCGCTGAAGACGTAGCAAACCAGTTATGTTGAGATCAGTGGAGGCGAGACTTTCTAAACAAAAGAAAACTTTAATTTAATGTTTGCTTACAAAACACTGAGACCCATCGCTGAAACGGGCTCTTTGATTCGAAATTACATTCGTTGATTTGATATTTCAATCTGTTATTGGCCTCATTATAATTTAACCGTCTGTACTCTCCGCACAATGATCTATTAGCTCACTTCCGAATACGATGAATTCAAGCTATATCTGTGGATTGTGTCAAACATCTTACTCACATAAAACTAATTATTATCGACACAAAAAAGCGTTATAGAGATAACGCAATTACACCTGAATTTACAGACAAATCTATCTATAACGAACTCCCCTATCCTCCAGTGCATATGAAATCAGACTTTAGTTGGAACAATGCATTCACTAGTGGCAATTCTTTTCGACTCGCAATTAAGCTAGAACCATTAAAACCACGAGTGCTGGGAGGGGGCGGGGGGGGGGGGGGGGGGGTGCTGTGAGAAAAGTCTGTAGATGACTCTGACTGGCTCATCCTACTTTCTAGCAGAATTCAATGTATCGAACCATGTGGGGAGTGAGCAGTTACAGGAAGTACACAGACCACCAAATGCCACAGCCACACCACCCACATACCGGAACATCAGGCCAATTATTGAATCTTCAACACTGAGTGCTGAAGAAAAAGTGATGCACTACAAGGAAATCCTTCAGCGACATTCAAACTTACACAATCAAACCGCCAAACCACACTCCGTAAAGACTAGTTTTTCAGTGGAAAAAGAGTTGGGTATTCACCTGCTGACCAGTGTACCAGAATCTACGAAAAGGAGAGCGCATTTATTGCTCCAGATAATAAAGAATATTCCCAATTTCTCCTGGGATGAGAAAGACCAACTTGTGTATAATGGCGTCACAACTTCAAGATCAAATATGAGTGATCTAATAAATGATCTGTTGCGAAAAAGAAAACTGTTTTCAACCACAAGCTGGGATATTTTGGCAAACAGCCTTAAAGATCAAAATATACAAGGAGGCCTGATTGGGAATAAAAAACGCCCGGACTTTATTCGAGGATCCAACGCCCGTGATTCACTCCTCAGTAACTCTACAAAGCTACAAAGGACACGTCTCTAAAGAAAGAAGCTGGAAAACACTGAGAAAGCAGAATGGAATTCATTGCAGCAAGAGTATAGAGAGAAAAAATGGACCGAAAACCAGCAGCAAATAAAATAAAAATACCGTTAATGCGCTAAAGCATGAAGACGCTTTACCTGTCTCAAGCCGGGATAAAAGTCAGAGAGGCGGTTTACACTATCGCATAGCCCATACGCACTGAATAGTATTCGGTCTAACAATCGATAGCAAGAAACACCATCCAACAAGCAGAAACTCTAAGCTCCAAGCATTAAACATAAAACTGGACCTAGAAGCAGAAACTCTCACCAATAGGGCGAAATCGCGAAAAGCAGCCATTACAAACAACTGAAAAACGGCCAGCAGAATATACCCTCCCAGCCATAACTCCCAAAAAAGTGTTCCTTTGACAACATATTTCATATCGATTTGTAATTTATTGACCAAAAAAGTATTCGTTTGATCACGGATGTTTTATGGATTAGCAATTTACTGACCAAAACAGTTATCGTTTGATCACAGATTTCATATCGATTAGTAATTTATTAGTAATCAATTTGATTACTTCTGATCTCTGGGTAGTATCAATTGTTAAAAATATGCAGTATCTCTCAGATTGTTTCATTGTTTTATTTGTTGTGTCTCATAAACTACCGAATGCCTTTCGGCAATTATCGTCTTCGCCCACTTTTGGAAATCCTAGTAAATTACCGAATGCATCTTTGTGACTATTCTGCAATTATTCAAAACAAACACTTGCCACTACTACTGTAATCCAATAAAAGTCGGTTGTTATTACCAAAAAGTGGGTATGTTTATAATATTCCGGAATGTGATCCAATAAAGGACGTATTTTATCAACAAAAAGCAGGTACAAAAGTTGTTCTGATGTATTATCTAGTTTTTAAGTCGGCATTTGCCATGGGAAGGTCTCGAGTTTTGTACAAAATAAAAGTTTATCTCAAAGTTATGCTATAGTCATAGCTGTTGATAGCGACACATAGGGACGTGCTTGAAAAATTGTGCTGTAATATTGTTCAGTAAATCAGATTTCATTTCGACTTGTGCTGTAATGTGATGCGAAAATTACTTGAACATAATTAATTTCGACCTGTGCTGTACCCTTGCTATAGACTAAAAGCAAGCGGTAAGACCGGAGTTTGGGAACTTATATGGGCGGGGAGTCAATTGAAGCATTGTAAGGGGGAATTATTTTTGAATTTGGGCTCACAACCTCACAGTGGGTAAAGGGTGGGTCTGAGTGGGGTAGTCAGTCCCGCGAGTTCAATTAACCTGCTAACCCGAGAGTCATAAAATCTATCAGTCGAGTGGATAACGGGTAAAATGCGTAATCTATTTTTGTATACCACGATTATATAGGAACCAGCTTTTACTTAATTTAACAAGAAATTAAAACAAATTTATATAGGTTTGTACAAGTACAAAAACTGCAAATCAGATGCTTCTACATGAATAAATCTAATATATGTCGGACTTGGAGAGATAACAAACTAATTATGATGATTATGCAGTGAAATTTAACAGAATGTCTGCAGAAAGTACGTTATTTCATTACGCCTAGACTTCAAGTCTTGAGTGAATATTGGCGAACTTGCGATGTTTTATAATTAAACGTACACAGTTTACTCATTTTTCTGTCAGTGAGAAGGTGTGATTTACTCAATGTGTGACAAGTCTACTCGTCACCTGTAACTTAGAAACACAGCTTTTTAAAACTGGATAATATGTTGGGGCAAACCAGCGACTGTTCCGGTTTCTTAAAACAACCATCAAATTGCGAATTCGGGACTACCATAAATATGCCCACGTTTCTAAATAGAACACAAATTTTTTATAGTTATACACAATTCCAAATTCCCTTCAAGCTCGAAGTACAGAATCCACAGCCCCCACCGAAAACTCGAACCAAATAACATTACTGACACTCGCTTCCGACTCTCGTCGATTGATAAATTATTCGGATCGCAAGGGATTTCAAATCCCACATTGTCCCTGCCTTCGGAGCCCTGAAACTTTTCAAGTTGCTCGTGGAGGTTATTTTTCCGAGGTCTGCACCCATCTCGTATTTTGGGTGAATAATACAAAGTCGCATATCCCCTTCCCATGGGATATGTTTGTGGCTAATCGGGTAACAGCTTTTATACAACTTTTACTGTGGGAGGGGATAATTATGATGATTATGTGGTGAAATTTAACAGAATGTCCTAAAAAAATACGCTATTCCATTACACCCGACTTCAAGTCTTGGGTGCATATTGACGACCTTACGACGTTTTACAATTGAACGTACAGAGTTTACTGACTTTTTTGTCACCAACTAGTGTAATTTACTCAAAGTGTGACAAGTCTGCTTACTCGCCACCTGTAACTCAGATCTCAGCTTCTTAAAACTGCATTTATCATTGCACGAGCTCCAGCTTTCAAAAAACACAAATTGGTGTATTTTTTTTATAACCGTTATGGATAACTTTGATAAATATTCTTTTCCACACTGATCACATATCAAAAATGTATTGAACCACCACAGTTTTGCGATTTTTATACTTGACCGAATGATTTGGGAAATAAAAGACATGAATCCCATCACTTTTACAAGAAAATGTTAATTTTGAAGTTGGTCTACGTAAATCCTGGCCCACCATAGCTGAAAATTTAAATTTTATAGTAAATTTCCTTTCTTATTATACCTACCGCAATTGTTTACTACAGGCTTACACTACAGTGGAAGATCCTAACTCGGAAAATATACTCTCTATTTTGATCTTTCACAAGCGATTTGGGAAAGAAAAGTGGTGCAAAAGCACCAATAAAAAATAAGCCAAAACTGGGTCGAGTGCTACAGGCGCAGACCCAGTAGGGGACGCTCTTCTCTTAGTACAATTCCACGACTTCCGGAACCAGTGCGTAGGCAGTCACCAATGAATCATTCTTTTGAATCCGCCAACATAGGAGTTATGTGATCAGCGGGGATGAAGGATTCTTACCCGAAGAAGAAGACGGGAGGGCCTCCATGTAAACAATTGCGGTAGGTATAATAAGAAAGGAAATTTACTATAAAATTTAAATTTCTTATCAACCTACCTTACAATTGTTTACTACAGACTGAATAGACAATAGGATGGAGGGGACCACATAACCAACCCCCACATATCCCAATTGCACTAGAACCGTGGACAGAGGAAGAGGTTCTTAGGCCTATCAAACCATAGCATCACAAACATCAGTAAAATACAACGAGAGATGAGGCGTATGGTTCTGTGCGACGCACAGACAGAAAGGGCAGTAACAGCATAGAGCTGGAATTGACCTTGTAAGAAGACGAATGGCTAGGGTAGACAACAGCCTGAGCAGAAGAAAGAGGGCCCATAGTACAAAGGTTCTCTGACTGCTCCTGCAACTGACGCAGACAGATGGTGAAAGTAGGATTTCCCCAGTACGCTGCCAGCATAACATCCGACAATATGGCCAAGAGGTAGACAATGCACACACCTCGTGGGCAGAGATATGATTGGTAATACAATCGCCAGTCGCTAGATGAGTGGAAGCCGATCGAATGGCAAGACAAATCCATCGAGAAAAGGATTGAGGAGAGATCTTCTGTCGACCAGGAATAAGAGACAGAAAAAAATCGTTTCCTACCCTTCCTAATGAACTGCGTCCGAGTGAGATAAATGCGAATTACACAAACAGGACAGAGCAAAGGGCGGTTACCCTCAACAGAATGAAGAGCCCTGATACAGACAGGAGGCGGAGTAGTTTCTGATATCTGATTCTTGGCCAGAAAGGAGCAATCAGTGGTAAACGTAACACTGCTGAGAGATCTCCTGAAAAAGGCCAGGTCAACTGAGAGGGCGTGAAGCTCACTAACCCGTCTGCCTGAGGCAAAAGTCATCAGAAAAGCCATCTGGTATGTGAGAAAACGCATATCCTCCTGGGATAAACGTTCGAACGCCCCCCCCCCCAGCTCCCCCCCAGCTCCCCCCCCCCCCCAAGCAAATCAGCCCCAAGAAAGAGTGTTCAAGGAAAAGTGCCGAACAAGCTTGGAGACGTATGGATTAGTGCCAATACGACATACGACGCTGTCCCACATACGAAAAGGTCTCCGAAGCATGGACCTGTACCATTTGATGGAAACAAGCTGGACACCCCGAGAATCAAACAGATATACCATAAACTCTGCAATCTGTGTGATCGAAGGATTGGCATAATTAACAGAGTGACCTTCCACTTAGCCGCATAGGCTAAACCAGTGGAGTGCCTCCTTGAAGAAGAAAAGCACTCCACTGCTCGTCTCGAAAAACCTCTACGGAGGAGACAGGACCTGACAAAAGATATGCGCGAAAGCACAATGAAGTCGGGTCGACGTGAAACCTCCTCGGCTGACCTTGGCGCAGAAGGTCGCGACGCCGGAACCACCGCCAACAGAGAGCGGAGCAGATTGATCCACAGCCACGCAGGCGACAGGGGAGCGATCAAATGATTCGACAACTGCGGGTTCGTATCTTGGTTAGAACCTGAGGCTGAATCGAAAGCGGCAGGAAGGCGTAGCCGACAAGACCGTTCCAATCGAGTGACAGACCGTCCACGGCGAAAGACAGAGGATCTGAACACGGAGACACGAAAGTGTCCATCTGATGGTTCCAACGAGTCGTAAAGAGATCGTTGTGGGGCCGACCCCAGAGGTCGCAAAGCGACTGGAACACCGCCATGTGGAGCATCCACTCGGTGGAAATGAACCTGCCCCTTCGGGACAGGGAGTCGGCTAGGACGTTCAGACGACCGGGAATGTGACGAACCACCACTCCGGCGTTGACATACTGAGCGAGCAGTAGAAGATCCCGAGCCAATTCGTACATGGGAACAGAGCGCGTGCCGGCCTGGTTCCGAATGTAAGCAACCACTGTCGAATTGTCGAACAACTGAAGGACCTGGCGATTCGAAAGGTGGGGGATCCACTGCCGGAAACTCAGAAGAAGAGCAAGAAGCTCCTTCTGGCTGACGTGAAGAGCTGCTTGATCCTGGTCCCATGACCCGTGAAGGGAAAGATCTAGAGGATCCAACGTCACACCCCATCCGAGATCGCTGGCGACTTCCGTCAGAACACGATCGGACGTGTGGAAGTCTAACGGAACTCCCTGCATAATCCATTGAAAATCCGTCAGGGGAGAAGGTGACGAGGAAGAGACTCCGGTAACTGACCTTAGGAATAAACATTCGGCCTCCAACGTCTGAGCAGAAAGTGTTGGAGAGGTCTGACATGCAACCGACCTAGAGGAATGAGATCCTTCACCGAACCGCAGAGACCGAGCAGCCATGGAAGACCCCGAACTGTTGCAGACGTGGACTGGGACAGAGTCCGGGCAAAAGCTGAGAGAATCACAGCCCTTGCCCGGGAAACCGCCACCGTATTCAGCTGAGTACGGAAACCCATCCCTTGATGATAAAACGACGGAGAAGAGACCAGGTCCGACTTCTCCTCGTTAACTCTGAACCATAGCGACGTGAGTATGCTCAACAGTGTGTCGACATTCGACTCCAGAAAGGCAGCATTGGAATGCCTCTGGAGGATATCGTCTAGATACACCGAACTAGTAACCCTGGACTGTGTGCGATGTAAGGCTATATAGCCTTGAACTGGTAAACTCGCCCCAGAAAAGCGAACCTGAGATATTTTCGCGATATCCGATGAATTGGAACGTGAAATTAAGCGTCTCGGGGGTCGATGCTGGAAGCGAAAACTCCCTGGTGAATGGAGCGGCGAACCGACCTGAAAGTCTCCATGCTGAACTTAGGAGCAATGACAGACTGGTTCAGGATACTCAGATCGATAACCGGTCGGAGTCGGCCGTCCTTCGTCGGCACCAAGAACAGGCGGGAATAAAATCGCACTGAATGAATGTTCTTGATGACCTCGATCGCCCCCTTTGACAGGAGATTGTCTATCTCCGTGATCAAAAGTTCCCAACGTGTAACGTGGAAAGGACTTGTGTTGGAAGAGACACTCTCGGCTGAGTTGGATGCCTCAACCTGGGACGAATCGAGGTGACGACTGCTGACGCCTACCCTTACTCCGTGAGTAAGTAGAAGCGGCGGCATGAGGATCAGCCCTTGGCTTCGCAGAGGAAGCAGAAGAACGTTTGTTGGGAATTGGACGGCCCCTGCCTCCAACAGAAGGCTGATCAAGCTGACGAAGCAACAGCTGATCAATGGAATGGCATAGGGCGTCATCTCGGACCGTCTCCACGGTACCATGGAATAGTGCGGATCAGCCGAAGAAGCAGATCCATTAGGAAGGGAACGGCTTGTGTCCAGCACAGCGTCCCTGCGAACCAATTCCAAGTTAGCCGTGTAACGGGCATGCGTGCGAGTAAGATGCATGAGCGCCTTGGACACAGAGGAGCCTGTATGTCGTAAAACCCATCTGGGGGCAGATAAGCAGCAAAGCAGAGACGATGTGATCTGAGAGAGAAAGCATGTCCAGCATCTCTCTCGATAAGCCCAACACGGACTCCAGAGTATCCATATGAATAACTGCCGACCTGGGCTTGGAAAGCCCGAAGGAGTTGGAGTCCTGATCCAAGACCGTCAAAGTCTGGCAGACTGACGGATTGGCGGAATCGTAGGAACGATAACGCGCCGGAGGCAAAACGTGTCAACCCTGGTGAAGAACGACGCCGTCATAGCCTTGGAACTCAGCTAGAATCCAAAGCTGAAAACGCTTCAACCACCTGTACCGACAGGCACGGTCGAAGGGGCCCAGAAGCAGGGTGCTCCACAGGATGTAGGCACGCAACCGATGATCGCGGCCGGGCAAACACTGTCGGCTGGTTTGATGGTTTGAGATCTGGAAGGAACCCAAACACAAAGTCAAGAGCTGCCCCCAAATCAGAAGACTATTGGCTCTCGACGTCAGGTATGTCGGACTCATCCTCTGAGTCGGAAGACACATAAGCCCATCATTGGCAAACCAGCCGTGCCTCCCATGGTATAGGCACACCATGGGGGATCAGAAAGCGGCCTGTTTCCAATCCCGGGAGGCGGCGCCACAGGAGCGCCTGGAAACAACCCGTAGCCTCGCTGGAAGCAATGGGAAGGCTCTTGGTCAGAAGCTGAGTGAGCAAGGAGAGGGCCCCCCTAAGCTCACTGCCCGTGCCGGCCGGTTGAACATGGGAACGAAGCGGCAAAGTGGCTTCACTCCTGACCGTTTTAACCAGCGAAGGGTCACGATCCTCAAATACACCCGACGCGGGGCGACGGGCTGCAGCCGAAACATCTGTAGGCAGATGTGTATAGGGGTATGACATACCGCGAGGATCTACAGAGCGGAAACTCAGGGGATTCGCCGCGGACCTCTGAGGGACAGAAGGTCCAAGATGCACAAAAGGCGTTGGTCCCGCAAAACTGGCCATGGGACCAGAGTGCGCGGACGGAAACGCCAAGGAGCTCATGAGGGGCCTACCATGAACATCCGAATCCAATGAGAAAACTGCGGTGCTCGACGGCTGAGAGACCACAGTAGAGGGTTTGGCAGCCCCTTCCTATTTCGCCGAGTTGACGTCAGGGAAGGCTGAGGCCGATAAACCACGTCTACACTACAGCCATCTATGCAGACCCCTGCAGGGATAAAGCTGCAGTGCTCAACGACTGAGAGGCCACAGCAGGGGGTTAGGTCAGCAGTCACTTCCGACTTCGCCGAGTAGAAGTCAGGTAAGGCTGAGGCCGATACCCCACGTCTACACTTCCAGACATCTATGCAGACCCCTGTCAGCCACTTCCGACTTCGCTGAGTTGAAGTCAGGGAAGGCTGAGGCCGATAACCCCCCATCCACACTACCAGATGGATGTGGGGTATCCACAGACCCCTGCAGGGATAAGCCGAGGCCGGCTGAAACGGTGACCGATGACGTTGCAGACGGAACAGCAGTAGCAGCAGATACGACGGGAGCTGTTGAAACTGGGGAAAATGGGAGAGGCACAACCATAGTGACAGCTTCAGATGTCGACTGGAGAGGGACCATAGTCCCGGAACCAGGCATCTCTTCACCAGACAACTTAACAGCTCCCGCAGTATCCACCACGGTTAAAAACTGCACATCCCCCACGGAAGGGATATAATTCTCACCAGACGTGGTCGTGTCGGGAGGCCCCGAAACGACAGCGTATCTCCCCCCCCCCCCCGCGGTGCGGAGGAACGGCCTCGAGAACGCACCATAAGCGAGGGCAAAAGGAAAAGGCATTGCCTTAAAGGAACAGTACTGGACATAACAGAGGTGGGAGCAGTAGAAGAAAAATGTGAACTCAACAGATGTAGAAAGTAGAACACCCCCAACTACGAGAGAAAGGTGGCAGAAAAGTACCGGCGTTAACACAACTGAACCCAGACGGCCGACAGGGACCCAGAAAACAGAAATTCTGCCCTCATCAGAGAGGAGAAATCCTGTCCATCCAGTCCCCCATTGACACCTAACTCCCATAATAATAATAAAATTTATCAATCGAAACATTTTTTGTACGAACCGCACGGTACGCGAAAGTCGCGCGCGACACGGAAAGTATATAAAATACAATGAAAATGTGGTTGAAAATAATATCGAGAATATATAAAACCCAGTCCTGTTATTATACGATCCTCAGATCCATAACTCCGGTCACAGGTAACCTTTATCAACGAGTTGAATTATCACTGTTTCTGAATGCAAAATGGACGTCCATCCACATGGTCGGACGAAAAAAGAATGATTCATTGGTGACTGCCTGCGCACTGGTTCCGGAAGTCGTGGAATTGTACTAAGAAAAGAGCGGCCCCTACTGGGTCTGCGCCTGTAGAACTTGACCCAGTTTTTGCTTATTTTTTCTTGGTGCCTTTGCACCTCTTTTCTTTCCCAAATCGCTTGGGAAAGATCAAAATAGAGAGTATATTTTCCAAGTTAGGATCATCCACTGTAGTGCAAGCCTGTAGTAAATAATTGTAAGGCAAGTTGATAAGAAATAAGTTGGTCAGGGGTAACATTTTGAAAATCCCAATTGACTGGCAACATGTGTGGCATAAGGTCCTTTTTGCATTTAACTGATAAATCTGTTTATTACGCGACCTGAATACATTTTAAACATGTCTGGGAAGTGTCAGAGATAGAATAATATCCGCTTATGACAGAGGGGGTGTCCGTGCCCTTTGGGTAATATCAGGCTAATGTATGCGTTACTGGAGATGGGGTGGGGTGGCTACACATTTAAGTGTAGAATTCTTGTCCAGGAATGGGATAAAATTCGTCGGAATGAAGTTCGTACTCTTATTCTCAATATGAGGCAGATGTCTCAAGCGTGATTACAATTTAGAGGTTGGCAAACCAGATAGTGGCTGGTTAAAATACGGTTTGTGGATACCGAGCTCTCGTACACGTGACGGGTGATACCACGGACAAACTTCAATGAATTTGCCGAAAACGAACATTCCTCTGTCAATAATGGATCAGCTTTGAATAGGTACAAGTGTATTATCTTCCAATGTCCCAATAAGACTAAAATCCTCGCTCTCAGAATGGTCGAGAGATCGTTTAGTTTTTTTCTATGTTTACGGCTCCAGTGACATATGTTACCGTCTGCCATCACTAAGTGAAATATTTGAAAGATTGGGAGTGTAGTGTACTGCCTGTAAAATCGTACCTATCGAGGTCAGTAATCACTCTGTGAATGTATTCTCAAAACTCACTTATAACAAGGTCGAGGTTATTCCATCACGGTTCAGGATTTGAACTATGATGGATTAGCCTCAATCTTGTATCCAAGTTATTGATTTCTTTGTCCAGTGAGTAAAGGCCCGGTCACACAGCCGACTACGCATGTATCACGTTAAAACATTAGTTAAAATCTGATTGTTCGTGTTTGTCAGTGGAGAATTTGACGATTTCTGTTGATATGCGTAATAAAAAATCACTGATGAATTGCACAAGAACTACGGAAATGTCACGTACTATTCACTCACAAAACACGCACCTCAGCATAAATCAGAAAATTTGCAATATACATGATGAAAACCCAACGCATAAACTGCTCCCTATCGCTAATAAATCACGCGCGAACAACATATAACCACGAATAAATTACGCACACTCACGTATAATCTGCGCATATAGAACGTATGAATCACGCATGTATCACTTATGAAACACTCGTGAGCCAATAATAATGGGCGTAACGATCGCATCTGCCTCACGCATATATAAAGCTGGCACTGACAGGGCTGTGGCATTATTGTCTCAACAGTCTAGAAAAGTAGAAAACTACAACATCCAGAAAGTAGAAACCATGCCTCCCAGGAAAAGTCGTCAGAAATCCAGAACCAGGGCCCCAACTACTCCAGAAGATGTGCCTGTGCCTGTTTGCAGTAAAAATAATGCAGCTGAAGATGAAGAGACCGCCAGGTCCGAAAGTCCCACACCACCTGCCAGGTCTCCAAGCCCTCCACCACCTGCTCATGAGATACAAGTCGAGGTGCACGCTCCCCCTGCTGCTGCTGAATGTAGGACTAAAGATCCCCATCCTGAAACCTCTGCAGACAAGGGTAAGGGCAAATCGAAGAGCAAGTCCAAGGGCAAGGTCAAACCCAAGCATGACTACTCCATTGAAGCAGAGAAGGAAGAAAGTCTTCTAGAGTGGATGGCAGAGAATGAAGCAGTCTGGCGTCGTGGCCATAAAAATTACAAGAAACGCAGAGAGATCTGGGTTGCCAAAGCTGCTGAGATTGGTGTATCTGTAAAGCACTTCATGGGCTGGTGGAAATCTTTGAAAGACTGGTATGTTCGGCTCAACAAAGTGAAGTCTGGTCAGGCAGTTAAGAGATACACAGACAGGGAGAAATTTGTCATTGACAAGTGCAAGTTTTACAAGACCCAGTTGCCATCTACCAAGTCAGCACCCTTGGTCAGCTTGCAGAGGACCACGTCTACCCAACCAGCCCATGTCAGTGAGTCTGGGTCAGACAGTGAGAAGGACGAAGAACAGACTACCCTCGAGGGCGACCTGGAGGTGGTGGAGAGGCAGGCTGCAGCTGAGGCAGGCCATAGTTCAAGGCTCGTGAGGAAAAGGAAGAAGGCAAACCAGGAAGATGAGTGGATGAAAGAGCTGAGGGACACGATGAAAGCAAACCAACAACTGCTCGCTCAGCTGATCCATGAGAAACCTGCCCAGTCCTCAGACCGTGAAGTCTTCATAAAATATGTGTCTGACAGCCTGCGTGTGGCACCAGCAGAGCAATACCACCAGTTGAAGACCCGCATCTGTAACCTGTTACAAACTGTTTCCCAGGACACCACTTCAGCTTCTCAGCCTCCAAGGCCTGTCCAGGTCACGTCTGCTCCACCTATCCTGTACCAGCAGCAGCCAACTCCTCAGTACCAGCAGCCAGCTCCTCAGTACCAGCAGCAAGCTCCTCAGTACCAACAGCAAGCTCCTCAGTACCAACAGCAAGCTCCTCAGTACCAGCAGCAGACTCCTCAGTACCAGCAGCTTGAGATTAGTCATAGTCAGCAGCCTCAACAGAGCCAACCCTCTTCTGCAGCTTCTAGTGGGCAGCGCTTGCCGGCATCCACCTATGCAAATCTACTGCAAACAAGTCAAGATGTTTTTGATGGGTCGATAAACCTCTCCTCGTTCAGTGTTGACAGCCAGCTCCTACCGGGCCCCAGCTCCAAAAGACTGAGCACACAGTCCCTGAACACACCTCCATCTCCTCATGATGAGAGTGACAACGACTTTGATTAAATAGTGGCAGCCAGCAGAAGATTACTATGTATATTTGGGAAATAAATGATATTTCAGTTTTAGCTACTATTTATTTGTTTGTGTGGAATTGAATATGAATGGAGATGGTGGAGTGAAATGTTACAAATTTTGTAATGAATAGTGTTCAAAAGAAATGGAAATACTGTAAAAATAGTACACAAGAGTATGAAAAAAATTCAATGGTATCAGTCCACATACCTCCAGGTAATTTACCCCCGGTCATATACCCCGAGCCATATGCCCCCAGGACAAATAACCCAGCCATATACCCCAAGACACATCCCCCCAGGGCATTTACCACTTCATACCCCCTTATACAGTAATTGGTAGTTAGATTATGCAGAAAATTTTAGTTTCTATCAATAAAACAGTTTACCAAGATAAAATTCCGAAAGACTTTTCTCAAAATATCAAACCTAAAGGAATGGCAAAAGTCAACCAATGCTTGTTTTTTCAGATTTTTATTTTTGTTTCCAAAACGTAGGTCATGACCTCTTATTTGAACAAGCATGACATGCTTGTTCAAATGAGGTGTCATAACCTATGTTTTGAAAGGAAAAATATAATAAAAATTCAGTTTATAATAATTATGTGTATGATTTATGAATAATTACTGAGCACTTTTAATATTCACTATGAGCAGTTCCAACATGTACTTTATGTGCTTTCATCGTATTTGATAATGAAAAAAATAAATTACAATGAAATCTCCTATTGACACCAAAGTAACCTAAATAATTTGTAGTTCTTTACT
The DNA here is from genome assembly GCA_031216915.1 of Pictodentalium vernedei. Taxonomy (NCBI): domain Eukaryota; kingdom Metazoa; phylum Mollusca; class Scaphopoda; order Dentaliida; family Dentaliidae; genus Pictodentalium; species Pictodentalium vernedei. The sequence goes on from CM062297.1 coordinate 56,437,174, forward strand.
AATATTTCGTGAAAGAATTCAATGTAAAGATCAACTCCCATAACATCCCATAACATACAATCAGTATTATTAAATAAAATCAGTTTTTATTGGTAATTTTTTTCAAATAAATCCATGAGGACGGGTAATTGACCGTGAGGGTATTTAGCCTAGTGGATATATGACCTGGAGGTAAGTGAGCGGGGGTAAGTTACCATGATAAACATTAATGCACGTTATGGGGATTTAATAATGGTTCAGAACACCTTGGCAATAGACAATATGGAACAGATTAAATTTTAATTTCATTATCAAAATTTATTTTACAAAACACAACAACAGCACAATCTTTACATTTCAATTATTTCATTACAACAATAAAACAGAGCAGCTTCTTGACTCCAAGTTGTCTAGACGTCCACCATCCCGTCTTGCCAGGGGACAGCACCTGCTGAAGAGTTGCACCAATGTTTTAACAAGTTCCTTTGCCTCTTGCCTTCCTTGGATGCTCTGTTGGGTGCCTTAACAACTTTAGTGTCTTCCAAGTTTTTCCCCTCTCGCCAGGCACCAGGCTGCATATTGCCATTCAGGCCTTGTACATCAACCAGGCGATTCTGAAGCACAGGGTATCTCGTCCGCATCAGGTTGTGTAGGAGCACACAGGCCTTGACGATGAGCATTACATTATCAGGGTCATGGTTCATGGTGCTTAGAAGAACTTGAAATCTGTTGGCAAGGATGCCAAAAGCATTTTCAACCACTCTTTTTGCCCTTGACAGCCTGTAGTTAAAAATTCTCTCTTCCCTGTCAACGTTTCTGGTACTGTAGGGCTTCATCAGGTAGGTTCTCAGGCTAAAGGCGTCCGTCATCTCCCACCAGAAAGTATGGCACATCTTGAGTGTCGTGGGGCAAAGGCTCTGGCTGTGGCCATCCCGTGATGTTGTTCTGCTCCAAGCCTTCACGCAGCTCACTGTTGTTGTAGATTTGAGCATCTGAAGAGGAGCCATTACCAGACACATCTACCCACAGGAACTTGTAATCAGACGTCACCATAGCTAAGAGAATGGCACTGAAGAAGCCTTTGTAGTTGTAGTACTCGGAACCGGAATCTGGGGGAGCCTTGCATGCCATGTGCTTGCCATCAATAGCGCCAATAACATGGGGAAAGTTCCATCTCTGGTACCAGTCATTTTCCAGTTGCAGCCAGCCTTCTTGAGTGGTGGGAGGTGACATCAGCTCATCCAGGTACTCCTCTACGATAGCCTCGCAGACTTCTCTGACAACACTGCTGATCGTGTTGTGGGGGACCCTCCAGGCATACTGCATGTCACGGTACTTGGCACCAGATGCTAGGTGACGAAGGGTAAGGGCAATCTTCAAACCTGGATCAAGGGGAGCTCTCCAGTTGGTTGTCTTCTTTGTAATTTTGGAGGTCAGCCTCTGAACAATCTCGTCAAACATGTGTGGAGGCATATGCATGAAGTTCTTGAAGGATCCTGTGTCTTCACTGCGGAGCTCCACCATCAGTCGATCATACAAGCCCTGCTCTGGTCTTCTACAGATCCACTCTCTCACCCAGATCTTTCTAGCTGCTCTTCCCCTCCTCCTTCTCCTTCTCCTGACCAACATATGGACTTGCAGCAGCTGATCAATCTGATTCTGGAGCAGGAATACCAGGACATCTCTTCTCTGGGTGTTCATGGTGACGAGCAGCTGGACAATAATGGCAGGACCTTGACGAAATAGCCACTATTATACAGCACCAATCATACGTGACTTCTTAGTTATACATCAGTACCTCATCAGTATTTCATGTGAATTGCATACGCTTATTTGCGTTTTTTGTTGGAGATATATTCGCCAATGAAGATTTTTCTGAGTGATTGTCAGTGATTTTAAGTGAAATGTACGTGTTACTGGTGTGGAACATGAGCGATCTGTCTGTTATTCTTCAGTGAAAAACCATAGATGTACGTGACAAGAGCAACATTTTCACTAACAATCACTTCAGAACTACGCATATTTCACGCATTGTCCACGTGAGAACTACGCAGCACACGCATATATAACTTAAGAAAAGCGTACAAGTGCGCAAAGTCTTGCGTGAACCGATTTTTGAACTGTTCAAATCCTCGAATCGCGCATAAAGATGTTCTGGCGTATATCCACTTACAATCACTGAGCTTTCACGTGAGAAAAAAGGATGAAACACGCAAATGACAGATGAATCACGCAAGGCTGAAAATTTGTACGATTTTCATGCGTAATTCATGCGTTTCTGCAGTGTGACCGGGCCTTAACGTCGGGGGTACACGAGAGATTTATTTACTAAATTTGTTATCGTTAAAATTGCCTTATCCTTTAAAGTTACCTTATTTATTTCACGATGTTGGTTTTGGGCTTTGAGTAGGGCCTAATTGAACATATACGTTATTGTGCTGAATTGACGGTTTGTGACTCGGCGCGAATGTTCAACCTCGACGCTCCGGAGCCGCAAACTTCAAACCATGTTACTGTCAATTCATCACAATAACTTATATTATTATTTCACTTTTGTTTATCATTCTTCACAGAAATGTACGGGGGCTGTTCAAGACGTTTTAGTGTAGTATAAACGTTACACTTATTATTGCTGTTGTTCATCGGAGTTTATGTTTCTCGTAAAATTATATTCCATTGCTGCCAGACACTTGTTCGGTGAATGGCCGTATCTTTGCCCATGATTTCCTTGCCGACACTTCTGAATATTTTGGCTTTGTTGCGCCCTTCTGGGGCTGTGTTTTGAGTTCACGCGCTTATGATGGGATTATATGCATCAATACATGCACCAGATAACTCTGAATGCCAAGACATTCTATACTGTCGGTAAGAAAGATTGTCTACCTCATCGGACTTATCTGGCCTGATTTTTTAACATTGGGAACAACACCATTGGGTGTATGTTATGTCACGTCCCGCTCTCCTGTTTTCTTGCTGGATGAACTCTAGTTCTGAACATTTAAGCTTTTATTTTTTTAAAACCGAGAAACTGTCTTTTCCGTCCAGGATCGTGATGCAATCTGAATTTATAAAGTGGATGATTGTTCCGTGAATTTGTATGGTAGACCAATCATACATAGAACGACACACGCGTGTGAATGGGTTAATAGATGTGACTCGAGGGCATGCGCGGGGAGATTAAACGAGAGGCCGCAGGCCTTGAATGTTCTCATTCCGCGATGGCACAAGTACCATATCGATTTGCCCATTCACACGCATGTGTCTTTTGTGTTTATTACACGCCTTCACGTCTATAAAAAAACAATTATTAGGACTCCCAGCCATTCATTCGACATCTCGTCCCCTGAGTTCTAGTGAGTTCTATGTGCCAGTAGGCACGCAGAACACATTGGAACTCAGGGGGCGAACTATCAACAAATATAACACATTTTATCGCAACCCAAATTTGCGAGTGGAATCCATGTTACTATTTTCATCTATTGCCGGCGATTCAAATTGTAATTGCGGTTCCTGATTTGTAGAAACTGCCAGTGAAATTTCGCTTCTATTTAAAAATAGCCCGTCAACAATTTCCGTTCGTCAAATGTGCGCGGATATTAATCGATCAGCTCTTCCAATTGACGGCGACATCCTAGTGTGGTTCTCTTCAAGGTTAAATAGATAAAGTCTCGATAAACGCTGGAAAGCAATGAAAACATTATTCCCTGTTCTGTTCATTACAAGTATGAAATTCAGAAATTGGGACATGCGTGAATAAACCAAAAGGAATTCATAAGTGTCAATTAAAGCGGATACAATAATCAATATTCACAAAAGAAACTCAAGCAAGTTGTTTTCGACATGATTGACCCTAAAGCCAGTTGCCATTGGGTGCTACTTAGGTTTTGTTTTAGCAAACATAAACCCGAAGATATATAAATCTTGTATTATATTACTTTAAATTAGTTCAATATATCACCCCATTGTACCCCAAGTCGAGTTGGTAAATAGTTAATTAGTCTATTAGATTAGTAGTCTATTATTTTATGAATAATATCATCACTCTGTTATCTACAAAGTTTCTGCAACGTGGCCTTCAACAAGCGCAGAATCTATAAAATGGTTTCTTCCTATTTTAAAGTTCAGTGCGTTTGCTCTGCGCAATCAATTTTTGAACAACTTTGACAATTTTACTATTTCTGTTATTCGTGAATTGTTCAGAACCACAGAATAGCGTATGAGATGTTATGGGGATGTGCATTCCCCAAAACATAGGTTATGACCCCTCCTTGGAACGAGCGCGACACGCTAGTTCCAATGAGAGGTCATAACCTATGCTTTGGAAGCAAAAAGTGGAAATATAAAAAAAATGAAAGGCGTTTTTTCTTCTGTTGTGCGAGACGGTTTTTGCCGTTACGTTAGGTAAAAGATTAATACAATATAACCCACCCTAAATAGGACAGATAGCGTACGTTCTCCCTACTGAAATAAATTATGCAAATATGACCCAGTTGTATTTTGTTTAGCCAATCAAATTGTCCAGTTTTGAAATTGACCAATGAAAGCTCCCAACTCTAATTATGCAAATTATCAAAATGTGGCCCAGTTGTATTTTGTTCAGCCAATCAAATTGTCTAGTTTTGAAATTGACAAATGAAATTAACGGAAGGCTTTATGTATCACTGATTAATATGAAAACAAAATATCAAATGTTTTAAAGTGAACAAAACCCGGAGATCAATTGGACGAAACTTTGCCTGTGTTTGCTATGAGTAACCAGGAGAACCTACCGTGATTTGGATGCCATTCGATATAGCAATTCCGCGCAATTCTTACACGCAGTTAAGCCTAGATAAGCGCATAGTTCGTAACAGGACTTCTAGTCTTAACTGTATATAATTGAATCATAATATCTACCGACAGAATGAATGAACATACGCCATATTCAACATAAGAAAGATCACATTATTTCCAAGTAACAGCATCAATATACACGAGCATGGCCCACTTTGTTTAAATTTGCAATGGAACCTAATTAGTCTGACTCATCCGTGTGGACGAAGTTGGAGAGTGATTTGAACTTTTCCCCTAAATCCGAATAGTTATTTCACATTTTTGCATTGTAGTGCTTTGTAAGTACACCACTTCAAGTGTGAACACCGGTTTGTCGTTTGCCTTTTAACAGCCACACAAGCATGGAAACGACAGATAGAAACTACGACTAGCAGACAGATATAGATACCAGTGAAAATGACAACTTGCACAAACGGTGGTTTTCAAACAGACACTTTTAAAATGTGTTGAATATAGGAGTCGTTTGCGTGTTTAACTTTATTCTGATGCTATATTATTTCTGTTTCAGTCAACCTAAGAAGAAAGCACATTATAATATTCATTAAATGTGACGAGCGCTGATCAAGCGACATTTTGAGAGGTTACGGATTAGATAAAAGACTGCGTGTACGATTTCGCTCAAATTTGGTACATTCTTATAGTTTGGTGAGATATAAAAAGTATGCAAAATTGATATTCGTATTTTTTCTGCCGGAACTGGGACAAATTTAGCAAACAATACGACAATTTGATATATTTCTTCTCAGAATCATGTTGAACCATTTGGTTGAAACGTTCAGCATTTTTAGATCACACAAATGCGCAACAATCTAAATAGGTGGTATTAACCTCGTTAATGCCTGTCGGTAACAAAATGTCCAACAAAATGCATTTTGGGCAAATTTGACCAAATTTCACATGCAATCCGATGTCATATTTTCGGAACATGTTGGCTATGTACATATGGAGCATTCACTGTGGGACAAAGCTGCGTTGTACGTTTTGATCTCAGACTTAACTCCTTGTATGCTTTTAGCGATATTCCTGGCCAGGACAGGAATTCTATTGTCACTGAAATAGTTATATTTTTGGCACACTTAATCAAATTCTATTCCTTTAAACTGAATGGATTTTTCCCGTTTATTGAGTTAAATTTAGATGAAGTTTTCATCAACTCTAGCCATGGCTGCTTTGAAGCAGCCATGACCAGATTTGGTGAAAATATCTTTCAAATACTCATCGCGTTAAGAGGTAACACTCATCCAGTGTTAATGGGTCGAGTTTGAGTGCCAACTTATTCTTTGTAAAATTCACCCACTTTGCACCCACTTTCCTCTCATTTCGAAAAGAAAAATGAGAAATGCTTTGCATATTTGTATATTTCATTGACTTCCGAGCATTTTACATGTTACAAGTTTTGTTGTAAAGTTTAACCCAATATCAGCTCTGGCTGCATAACGGTGGATACTGTCAGAAAAACGCTCGTTTTTGGAGAATTTAGGTTTTAGTACCAATTTTCTCCATTGAGAAATGAGAGAGGGGCAAATATTGTGCAAAGCTTTATGTTTAGACCACACTGAAAATTTTCTTCAGTGAACACTGTATTCTCAGTGGATTTTCAGGTGATGTTATTTTTTCATGACTACCATTTGATCATGTGACTTATCCCATGAATAAAAGTTGACTTTGTGGCATTTGAAAACAGCGCATTGATATTACGCACTACATTCTATTTTCCAGAGTGTGTATCATTCTGTAATTTCCGTTTAGGTTCTATAAATATACGGTTCCCCATCTCGAGTGTGAGTTGTATTTTATGCACTATATCAACAGTTTACGGAAACTATTTTGTATCAGAAACTCTGTTGTTTTATTTCTTTTTTCTGCTTTAGGAATAAAACTTGAGCGAATGATGTTTAGTCAAGGCGGTGCCTTGTAGATAAACCAACTTGATATCCTGCCCGGACAAAAACTAATCTGTTTTGTGAAGGGAATAAACATAATAATTGAATCATTTTTATTTTCAAAATCCACGAGGTGATGAAACAAACTGATCACGCACAAATTTACCAGGAACCCCTTCGCGGTTCATGGAATTTGTACGTGATGAATTTGTTTCATCTTCTCGTGAATTTCGAACGGTCATGATTCTATTCTTAAATGCAGCAATAAAACTTTGCCATTATATTTTATTATGAAAACTTTAATCCTGATTCGCCACGGTATCTTGAATAGTAATACAATCTGACAATGCTTACATATCGCAAAATTTGCCATCGTTCTTTAGTGTTTTCTGTTAGTTTAGAACATCAGATATGAAAAGACACTGCGTATCTATTTGCGGCATCACCTTACTAGAATATTTGCTGTTGTTAGTTACCTTGTAAAGTTTAACCAAATGTCTGCCCCGGATGCACTAAGATGTGTACCGGTGTTGTCGGACAACGCGCGTTTTTGTTTTAGAATTTGGTAAGCTTAAAAACCAATTGTCGCCATTCAGAAAGAGGAGGGGTCTAAACGCTTTGTATAGTTGTAATTTATAATCAAAGACAGGCAACCTTGTAGTTATATGTTGTAATGAAAAGTTGGAAGTTATGGTAGCCTGCATTGCATACTGTCATACAATGTAATTTATCACCAAATTTCCCAACTTTTGCTTGTGTTTCCACCAGTGCTGTGTACATCTGTTTGCACGATCGCTTGTTGAGAATATTTGCTATTATAAGCCTACTTGTAAAGTTTAACCCAATACCTGTCCTGGCTGGATGAATATGGCGGCAGTCAGATACAAATAAATATGTGCGCGTATCATGAGACTGTAAACTGTTTTGTGTAATAGGGTGTTTTTCTATTCAATCATACACATCGCGGCTTGAGTTTCCCTCAAAGGACGATATCTACATGTAATAATACATTACGGCCACCGTGGACTGGTCACTTTCCACGGACCGGCAATATTTCCATGGACGCAATAATATTAGATTCCAAACACTGATTATGGGAATAATCATCAACCATTTAATTAATGGAGCACTGGGTACAAGCCGGTGCTTCATTAATTAAAATGTTGCTGCTGTAAATATTTATCACCTGGTAAACGCATGCGTGGACGACACTGCCTGTGCGTGGATTACGACCAGTCCACAGCGACTGTATTGTATGTACATCACTGGACAAAAATGTTTTGTCAATATTTCGATTCGTGGAAAAGCAAGACCTATCTAAATATACGTGTTTTTTATTGTACACAATAAAAAGTATCTTTACGTTGAATTACTGGTCAGTGGCGTAGACAGTGTTTTTTCCGATATGAATACCATACATTTTCATACAAAAAGAAGCAATGCAAAGCAGAGAACGGTCAGTGTTCGCGCAGTCGTATGCCAATGGTGCCAATTGCACTACAAAATTCCGTTCGTGTAGCACCACAACACAGCATTTGGCACAAAAATATGGCACCAAAAATAATTTTGGTAGATCTCAAAGGCTTTGTGGTTTAGTTTTTCATTGCGTCGTTTTCCATAAACAACTGTCTGGCGTCACAGGCGAGACAGAATTCCCAGCTTTCAAGTAATACACTATTCAAAAAACGTAGGGGATATATGATCAAATTGAGATATATGAAGAAATATGTATTTTTATTACGTGCTTTTTTAAAAGATAGCGAGGAATTTTTAACCAATATTTTTCTATATCTATCGTCACGATAGATATAAGGGAATATCCCTCTGCAGATTAATCGAATCTCGCAAGAAAATTAGAACGAAATTACTCCGCCGACGAACGTACTTTTTATATGTCCAATACACGCAACAGAGTTATTCCCCTTACATGACATCACGTATCGATTTTCTGTACGTCTGCAGTGATTTTAACATGGGATTGGGAGAGCCAGCGGCAACGGAACCCAAATTTTCGCAACGAAAACCTCAACAGAAACCACAAAATACAATACAAACAGTGAGTGGAGATAAATGCCACAATGAAAAGGATCGTGTTCATTGTTGACATTAATGAAAGTCAAAAAAAATTTCCAAATCCTGCATAAATATTAAAAAAAAACTTGTTCAACCTTAAGTTATAACATAATTATAAGATGATTATTGAAACACATTGGGCCATGCAGAATACATTAGGCAGCCAACATTTTCAAAGGGGGTGATGAAAGTGAGGGGATGAATCACAGGCCTGCTGGTATTGAAATGCCCAAGTGGTAGTTTGTAAAAAGAAATACATGTAACTTGTAAGCACAGTAGGCCCTATATATGTACATGGATAGTGGATTATGATCAAATCACCTGGGCAGGTGGATTGTCCACGCATTTTGTCCCAAATTAAGAAATGATACGTAGGTTTTCTGTTTGCATAGCAGAAAATATAGAATGAGTTGCTGGAATGAGATATAGAATTTTCACGAGCGGCTGGAAGCCGCGAGTGAAAAGTTAAATTCCATTTCAGCTACTAATGAGATAATGGTGTGAAAAATATACAGGTATAGAGGATATCTACAGTTTTTGAATGGATACCAGAATTATTTCATGATTGAGGATTGGAGGATGAAAATATTTTTATATATTTTTTTTTAAATTGACCGGGGGCCAAATCGGTCATCTGCACCAGCTGTTATCTGTTGACACCATGATTATTTTCCCCACTTCGGAGTTTTGAATGCATGAAAACACCTCCTTAACCTTTCGCCTTTTAATCGCGATAAAAACAACGCAACGCATATAATAAAAATAATTAGAATACCTACTGCTTTTGAGTGAGTATCAGAATTATCTCATGAGTGGCTGGAAAGGAATATTAGTTTTCATGAGTGGCTGAAATCCGCGAGTGAAAACCTAAATTCTTTTTCGGCCTCAAATGAGATATTTCTGATTTTCACCCCAAAACAGTAGGTATTATTTTTATTATATGTGTTGCGTTGTTTTTATCGCGCTTAAAACTCGAAAGGTGGTCTTCTCATCCAATCAAAACTCCGAAGTGGAGAAAACAGGTACCCTCTATGTTTTCACGAGTGGCAATGCCACGAGTGAAAATGTATAATATTTTCACGTTCACGATGAAATATTTCGGTATCCATTCAAAAAGTGCAGATTTTTTTTAATCATGTCATTGTTCACATGGTGGAGGTGGGGTTTGTGCTCCAAAATGCATTTTGAAGAATTTACATGTATAGAGAGATTTTATGCAGACAAAAAATTACCCCTATGACCACACACCCACTCCAAGTAGCGTTGGGGTGTGGTCATGGGCGTTTTTTTCATAGCGGTAAAGAAAAAAAATTCTCATTAAATAACTCTTAATCCTACAAAATGCATTTTGGAGCCAAAAATTAAAAAAATGCCTAATTGACCGCCACGTGGTCTATATCGAAGATAAATCGTTATATCTTTCACTTGTGGGATATGATTTTTCTTAACCTACTGTATTTGAGTGAGTATCGAAATTAGCTCATGAGTGGCTGTAAAGGAATTTTAGTTTTCACGAGCGGCTGAAATTCTTTTGCAGCCACGAATATTTTTGAGTGGATACCAGGATTATCTCATTCGTGGCTGCAAGGAAATCTACGTTTTCACTCGCGGCTTTCCGATACTCACTGAAAAACAGAAGATATTTTTTTATTATACGCGATGTGTTGTTTTTATCGCGATTAAAAAAGATGGAAGGCGGTTTTTTATGCAATCATTACTGCGAAGTGGAGAATAGTTATCCTCTATATTTCCACGAGTTGCAAATCCACGAGTGGAAATAAGTATATTTTTTGATGTTCATGAATGAAATATTTCGGTATTCATTCCAAAAGTGTAGATTTCCTTTTCATTATAAGTCATTGTTCACATGGGGAGGGGAGGTTGTGCTCCAAAATGCTTTTTGAAGGATTTACATGTAGGATGATTTTATGCAGACAAACATTTCTCGCTATCTTTTAAAAAGTACCTTCGTAGGCGGAATAATTGCGTTCTAATTTTCTGGCGTGATTTGATTGATCTACAGAGGGATATTCCCTTATAACTATCGTGACGATAGATATAGAAAAATATCGGTTAAAAAATTCTCGCTATCTTTTAAAAAAAAATATAACAAAAAATTACCCCTATGTGGACATAGGGGTTTTTTTCGTTTTTTTCATAGTGGTAAAGTAAAAATTCCGTATAAAATCACTCTAAATCGTTCAAGAAGCATTTTGGATCAAACAAAAAATGCTTAATTGACCCCCTTGTGATCTATGGTGAAGATAAATCCTTATATCTTTCACCAGTGGGATAGAGTACAATTTTTCTCTTTTTCATATTTCATCAAATTTAATGTGATGGCATATAATAAAAGAAAATATAGAGGATACCTACCTAGTGTTTTTTTCAGTTACTCTTTACCTAAACAAATCGGCCAAAAGCGCCTGCATAAAAAAAATTAACATGCTATTTTTTCCATCTTTCTCTGCCAAACCATAGCTTATTACCCCTCATTGGAACAAACTGATTGGGCTCATTCCAATGAGGGGTCATAAGCTATGGTTTGGAAGAAAAGTTGTTTGGTTTTTTTTTCGTCTGCAGTGTTAGGTAATGGGTTAATAAACAGTGATTAATCAAACAATCAACATTAGATATACCGGTAATATAAAAGTTTTGTTTATTGTTGAATGGTATAGCCCAACATAGCCTACATGTATTGTAGTAATACTAGTATACATTTTAACCCTTTACCTAACAACGTAACGGCCAAAACCAGCCATCACTTGTGATAAATAAATCTCAACAAAATCAATCATCTACTTTTGCACGTAAATCTCCATGTGGCACTTCGTCATTCTATGCAACCCAAACAACTTGTGTTAACGTCACCAGTTCCACCATCGATTCTCGTTGAACTTGTAGTACCGACATGGCAACACCCATTTTTCGTGGGAACACGTTCAATGCACCGGTAAATGTGTATTTTAGCTCGTCTCAGTGTAACAAAGTTAGTGTTGCGAATAGTCCAAAAAGGAAGTACAAGAAAATGCGACTCATCGATAGCGACAGTGATTGACAAATATGCTAAAAACAATTTGAACATTTGAAAAATCCTCCTTCGTCCTTCACTGAACATTTTGTGAACTGTGTCATGTTTGTGTGCATCTGCGCAGTGCACTTTTGTTATTTCTTTTGAATAAATGTGCCACCCATTGTTTTGGGGGAATGTCATAAACCTCTTTCACACGCGTTCATTGATTTTGTGTGCGTAACTGACAATATAGCCATTTTCTAAGGGGATTTATGTGGAACTATTTTGTTGTGTGGTAGTTTGATTTTGAAATCGGGGCCAATAAGTAAATGAGTAAGCTGCGTCAGCTGATTTTTGTTGACATTGTCATCATTTTCTCCACCTCGGGTTTTTGATTGCAATGAAAACACCACATTACCTCTTTTAATCGCAACAAAAACAACGCAACGCATATAATAAAAAGAATAACTAGTGTTTTTGAGTGAGTATCGGAATTATCTCATTCGTGGCTGCAAAGGAATTTAATTTTTCACTCGCGGCTTTCAGCCGCTCGTGAAAACTAATATTCCTTTGCAGCCACTCATGAGATAATTCCGACACTCACTCAAAAACACTAGGTATCCTCTATATATCTTCTGCAATAAAACCAAAGACTACAAGTCAGGAACAATAATCACGGACGCGAATGACCACTTTCAAACATTTTAGGTCGACGAGATATCATGTAATAGTAGTTTTAAAAGTACAGAAATCCCAATAATGTAATTTATGGAAGAGAACACTACCGGCATAAAAAATATTCTGTTTATTTGTGATATTACAAGTGTATATAATACCATCTGTCCCAAGGAAGGATATGGCGATGTTATCGAAAAACTCCACCAAGCCATTAACGTACCATTCCCATTCGTCTAACCGCATCAGACGTGAAGCGTGGATGACCACCGACCTGCTATAATCCTCACTAAATAAGTAAATGTCCCACAGTACTCAATTATTGGTTACACAGAGCCCATAAACTATTGTCCAGGATACACCTAAAGGTGTTTAGGCCGTGAGGGGAGGAACTCAACTGTAAATGCGGGAAAAAGTCCCTGCTACCTAGGTTGGATCATTTGAGATCAGAGGCCCACCTTCTTTAAATCAGTTGTCCACATTAACCACGGTCGGGGAATTCTTGAGGAGCTTTTGACCGGGGGGGGGGGGGTGGCGATCATAAGGTAGAAACAGGAGGTCAGCCTGTTGGACCTCGCTTGGCACAGAGACGTAGGTCTCGGGATGCGTCGTAGGGTTAGTAGGACGATCTGCCAAATAGACTACTTTTAACCACGCTATGGCTACCTCTTCTAATACATTGGCAGCCTCAGAATAAATATTTCCAGTAACCCCTGGGGCTGTAGCAGATTCGCGAACGTTTTGGTGCGATCTTTGTAGTAGGTTGCATCTTCTTCCGTGGAAGCGATGTATTCCACGAAATTGATGAGCGTTCAACATGGCTCACGTAAAACTCTCGTTTTTTGCTCCCGATTGTTCCAGTTCCTTCCCTGTGTTCCCGAAAGACAATCAAACCGAAGCTAAACGGGGACAGCTAATTGGTTTATAGGCAATAGTTTCAAAGTCTTGATTGACAGATGCAACTTCGCGTTTCTTCTGATTATCTTATATCGTAATATGAAAATACGTGACACGTAATGGTGCACACCCAATATTGTTAATTTCGGTAAATATTGCAGGCCCGAAGCAAGATTTTTCAGGAAAGAGATGGTATATATCGCAGAAATAGCAGCAGTTATGTGAAATATAACAATTTGCCAAAACGTGTTGTACAGCGACATGCAAAAACACAGAACCACACATGTATGTTCATATGTTAATGTGGCGACAAATATGGCAATCGGGAAATATTGAAAGATTGCGGAGGGATCAAACTTGAGACAAGCTATAGTAAAACAAACCTTCATTTTTTAAACTGACAAAAGATCATAATTCACTGGCAACTTGGTTCATTAGAGTTTAACAACACTTTCAATACCAAGACTATATTATGAGCTGGATTGTACGTCAATTTCAATAACTAAGGTTATTATATCACGTTGTTAGTTCCCAAGATCCTTCCCATCCTTCAATACCCAGACGAGCAAAAGAGTCGTACGTGAAGTCACTCGTTCAGGCAATTACTCATTTGTTCGATTCTGGTCGTTCGAGCAATCTGAGATGGTTAGCAAGCCTGTACTGGTGCTAGTAATGGTACAAGGCAGCAAGAGTGGAAGAAAACTACAGGTTTTGGTGACTACTGTAAAAGATAATCATAGGGCAGACGATGGCAATATTGGGAAAATCAGTAATAGTGATGTTGGAGATATTAAGATCATGGAGAGGTCTAGAACTGGGCAGATGCTAGGAGCTAAATTATCATCAGGTATATATAGTTCTACGTCATCATGCCATAGGTATCCTCCTATACCCCGATGAGCATTAAGAGTCGTAAAAGAAATTGCTCTTTCGATACTCATTTGCTCAATGGGATTTGAGTCGTTCGCGCAATGACTTTTTCAGTAATTGCTCAAAAGCTCGATAAGATTCCAGTCGTTCGAATAATACCTATCCCTCCTTGATTGTATTTTGGGTTTGAGGATCATAGAGGACTTCGTTATACACAGGAAAGACAAAAACAGAGACGGCCAAGACAAAATAGACTGTTGGGATAGGCAGAAATGGGGCCAATAAAAGGCAAAACGGGCCAGGAAATAGAAGGATAAACCACAGAATATATCGGGATAGATAAAATACCGAAACTTTGGTGCACATTCGAAACAATAAAGTTACTCTTATACAAAGGAATGCGTCTATTGTTGGGCAAAAGGAAGAATTCTAGGGGACAACAGATAGAAACCTAATATTTAGTGGGAAATCCGCACTAGTAAAAGAACTGTTGGATTTATTTGGGTAATTTTACAAAGTATTCGAACAAATACAATTACTCATACCATGAAACGCACCTTAAAGCACTGCATGCTACTCTTTTAAGTCCAAAATTGAGGAATCCGTGCCAAATAAAGTTGTTTTGATGGTTTAGAGGGTTTGTCTGGATGTTCGTGGTAATTCGATTTATTCTAGTTCACGTAAAATTTTTCCACATGAGACCTCTCATCATTCATTTAGCACTACGTGCTACTATTATAAGCCCTAGATGGGGGTTTGGTAGTTTGGTAGTTTTGGATTATTTAGAGGGATTGTCAGGTTGTTTGTTGTAATTAAATTTACTCCTATTCAATCGAACACACCCTCCGAACACATCCCTTTCCTATTAGAAGGTTTTGGGTCACATAGCAACCATGTGCTACCATAGAAACCAAGATGGCGGTCTCAGATATACAAAATGGACGATATTCACTCGTCTCCCCTCAACAAAGCGCGCGGTGCCTGCAGACTAGGACCACGTATCACTATGGGGATGTTGTCACAAGATGGCACTCATGCGAGCTACCATTGACAACCAAAAAGGAAGTAACTGGGCCATGTCGCATGAGATACGACCAATGTGGGTCGATCGTGTACATGATTTACTACTAACATCAAGCCGAGAGATACACGGTTCGATCCTCAGCAGGGGTAACCGCGTTGTGTAATTGGGCAAGGCACTTAATCACGATTGCCCAAGTGGGGGCACAGTGGCGCAGCCATGGGGGCACATCCACCCCCCAAAAAAAAAAAAAAATTCCGATTGGATTTATTACGTTAAAGGTCACTGTGACCTTGACCTTTGACCTAGCGAGTCCAAGATAAATAGGGGTCTTCCACTCACCTAGGCCAACCTACCTATGAAGTTTCAAGAATGTGGGTTCAAGTGTAGTCAAGTTATCATCCAGAAACCAATTGTTTACAATTTACTATGTTCATAGTCACTGTGACCTTGACCTTTGACCAAGCAAGTCCAAAATAAATAGGGTTCTTCCACCTACCGATGCCAACCTACCTATGGAGCATCATGAATGTGGGTCGAACCATTATCAAGTTATCATCCGAAAACCAATTGTTTACGCCCGCCCGCCATTCACCAAACTATATGTCGAGCCTGACTTCGTCACAACTTGACTAAACAAGAGGTCCCAAGGGGCCTTAATCGCTCACCCGCCAACGTGGTTCAAAGAAGTATTTGGGGTCACATTCAGTTATACATGGTTCATCAACACTACAAAGGAATGAAGGCATGAAAGGCAAATTTTATGGAAAAACACTAAGGAATCGATTTGAACAAACCTGAACCTATTATGCTCCCCAAGCCACCCCCACCCCTGCCCGTAGAGAGCCCAAATAATAAGCCAGGGACACAAATTTAACAAACTTGAACCTGATCCCCCTTGAGATGAAGGAGGTTTTTTAAAGAAATGTCCTCACATTGCATTAAGTTAATCTTTGGGCCCCAATAGAGAGCCCAAATACTAAATGAGGCACCCGATTTGTACAAACTTGAATCTGACCCTCTTAGAGATGTTGTATACCAAATACGGAAGCATTCATACCAAATATGAAGGATTTTTTTAAAGAAATTTCCTCATATTTCACTAAGTTAAAATTCGGGCTCCTACTGGGAGCCCGATTATTAACCCATGGACTCGATTTGAACAAACTTGAATGTGACTGACACCCCCAACCCCCCACCCCCACCCCACCCCACCCCTAGAGATGTTATATACCAAATATCAAAATATTCTAAATGATGGTTCTGGAGTAGAAGATTTTTTAATTTTTTTAAAAAAAGTATGGGTGCTATCAGAGTAATGCCCCTTGTGGTGCCCCTTGTGAGCGCGGCAAGGTTATTTGTACAAATTTGAATTGACATATAAGGAACATGCACACCAAATTTGGTTCAATTTGGTCCAGTAGTTTGGGAGGAGAAGTCGATAATGTAAATGTAAAGTTCACGATGGACGACGACGGACGGCAAGTGATAAGTTAAGCTCCCTTCGGTGAGCTAAAATTCATTCATACGCCCCCCCCCCCCCCCCCCCCCCATCCAATTTGAACCATGTAGGGAACATTAGGAAAGAAATTTTATTATGGAGATATTTATACTTGCAGGATGTATGGGGGGGGGGGGGGGGGGGTGCGTAATAGCAGATTTATGTGTGATATCCGACCTATCTCAATTTAATGACACCAATGTTGTCAGTTATTTGTCAGACTCGAGAAAAAAAAACGTCGCCGGTGTTCCGTCGCCGGATTTACGAAATAACCTCGCTGTTATTTGGTAATTTATCCGTTTCTTCTGGTCCGGATTCGCTATTTGAAATTGATGAATCTCTTTGGGCGATAGGAAAACGAAGGAATCGTTAACAAAAGTAAGACGTTAATATTATTTGATACGCAATTGCTGCCAGTTTAAGAAGCATATTTGTATTTATTTTGTGTGATATCATTAGGCATACTTATTTAATTCTATTCAATTAGTTTCCTATTTTTAGTCGAATTTTTCAACAACAAAAAACCTTGACTATTGGTATGGCGAGGGCCGGTCGCCGGGCAGGCGGCCTTTTTTGCTAAAAAACTTAGTTATTTCTGGACGGGTTTTGATATTTGGTACCGATGACGCAAAATAGGGCGTGTCAGCGTTTTTTCTCAAGAGTTATGGCCCTTTGTTAAAATCTACTTATTTTGAGCTTGATAGCGCGATACTTCAACACACGTCAACCGATTTGACAGATATTTGGCACATGGGTTTCAAGGAACAAGGTCTTGGTCGAGTTCGAAAATCTATGCGGACCATTTCATAGAGTTGTTGTGTTGACGTTTGTTTCGTGGTTGATCATAATACAATGATTCATAAGGATTATTATTGTCCTCACACAAGGGGAAGGGGAAATAAATTTGAAAAAAGAGTTTCAATGTGGCCTAATTATTGATGCCATTCACACGTCCACATATTTTGCATCCATTGCACTCCCCCCTCCCCTCCCCACCCCACGTAGCACATGATGTCAAATTTCCTTCCACATACTGATGTGGTAAAAAATAGCCCTCAATGAATGTGACCCCCCCCCCCCTCCATACTACTTTTCATCAACAACTATGATATAATTCATAAATTAATTGATGTTGACACAAAACAAACATCTTGCGACAAAACTATCACAAATGGGAAATGGGAAATTTATACTGATGTGGTAAAAATTTAAAAAAAAAATAGCCCTCAATGAATATGCCCCCCCCCCCCCCCCCACAATATACCCCTCTTCATCAAAAACCTGATATAATTCATACATTAATTAATGTTGACACAAAACAAACAACTTGTGGCATTAAATATCCCACTTGTGATCGTTTTCAAATTACATTCAGGCTTCTGAAGACATTTCACATCATGTGTTTGGTGAATCATTTGTAATTTTTGTAAAAAACAAAAAGCCAGTTTTCTCAGTTAAGGCACCTAGAGTCATTGGTATGGTACTGACAAAACATAAAACATTGCTTGTTTCAGCAGTATGACCAGTACTGCTCATGTGGTATATCATAGCACTGTTAAAACGCCTAAAAGCATTCAATATTGATTTTGTGGTGCTTTGCTTGAGCAGCAAGTATCCATTAGGGTACTTTCACAACCTTGGATTTAATTCCCACAAACACCCATTCTGATAAAAAGAGTGAAATTGTGGAAAATATGTCTCCAAGGAGGATGAATGAGATATTTGCTAAAAAAAATTGTTTTTTTTTAGTGTTTAATATGCATGTATTTGTGTGTGAATGGGGGGGGGGGGGGGGGTGAGGGGGGGGGGGTGAAATATAGTCAGCTGCCAGTTATTGAAAATGTACAACTAGGCAAATGAAAAGCAAAGAAACACTCTGTCTGATGGACAGACAGACAGACAGACATGCAGTCACACAAATTGAAAGTCTACACAGAAATAAAAACTGACATACAATCGACAATTTTGTTAGAAGAGCCAGGACAAGATTGTCAAACAGAAAAATCCTCAATGGACCCTGAGTGCTGCAGTACCAAAGCAAATCATAGGAACCTGAGAGTGTATGAGATTGACTGCACAGTTTTTCCAATTGTTTCTCATCAACTGAGGCTTCAATATGGGTGGGTGGGAGGTAGGGACTTGATTCAAGGAGAGAACAATATTTCACAGTTGACATTGTAGTTTTGTGCTGTAACATGGGAACCGCGACAACATCACTCGAACTAAACAAAATTTGATCGCATCACTTTAATTTTGGGATTCAAATATCTTTGTCAAGTATAACCCTCAGAGAACTTGTTCCGACCTAAAAACAGAGGGTCGTGCATCAAATAAGAGGAAAAATTTAGAACTAGACTACTTTATTAGTACTAGACTGCTTTATTGGTAGCTGTGCACAAATCACATTCATTCACATTTGCAACTTTACTGTGTTATTTTTTCCACTATACCCCATCCCCAAATTTGTGTTCCAAAATACTCTTTCAGTGAAGAAATTATTTTCTAACATTTTTTAACCCTTTACCAAATATAACTGTCAAAAGCTACTGGTGCAATTCACAAGTATTGCCAATCCATGTTCATTATTTTCTCGTTTTTTTTGTGTCAAAAAGATAGCTTATGACCCCTCATTGGAATGAGGTCATTCCAATGGTGTAAAAAGTCATGTTTTTGACAAAAAAAACTAGATGGTGTCACTTGTGTGCAAAGCACACTTTTGTGTATCCCCGCATTTGCATCCTTGACTTTGTATGAATGCTTGATACAAAGATGAAATGTATTATATGACACACTAAAATCATATTGAGTGGCACAGGTGACACAGCTTCGTGCACATCTACAGACTCCACTGCAACATTTGAGCATGGTTTTAGCGTTTCGAATTACATACATGTACCCTATGAGCCTTTCGCCAGAAACGGTCTAAGAAAACATGAAAGTGGCAACGGTGGCACAGCCACGTGGCACCCCAAAAATCCAAAACCTTCGTGCACATCTACACACCCTACTGCAACATTTGAGCATAATTTAGCATTTCAAATTACATACTCTGGGAGCTTTTCGCCGGAGATGATCCAAGAAAACACGAAAGAAAAACGGTGGCACAGCCGCGTGGCACCTGAAAAATCTGAAACCTTTGTACGCATCTACAGACCTTACTGCAACATTGGAGCATGCGTTTAGCATCTCGAATTACATACCCTAGGAGCTTTTCGCCGGAGACAGTCTAAGAAAACACAAAAGTGGCAACGGTGACACAGCCACGTTGCACCCAAAAAATCCGAAACATTCCTGCACATTTACAGACTCTACTGCAACATCTCAGCATGGTTTTAGCATTTCGAATTACATACTCTAGAAGCCTTTCACGGGAAACGGTCTAAGAAAACACGAAAGTGACAACGGTGGTACAGCCATGTGGCACCCCAAAAATCTGAAACTTTCGTGCGCATCTACTGACCCTACTGCAACATCTGAGCATGCTTTCAGCATTTCAAATTACTTACTCTAGGGGCCTTTTGCCGGAAACATTCTAAGAAAACACGAAAGTGGCAATCATGGCACAGCCACGTGGCATCTGAAAAATCCTAAATCTTTGTGCATATCTACAGACCTGCAACATTTGAGCATGGTTTTACCATTTCGAAATACATACTGTAGGAGCCTTTCGCCGGAAATGGTCTAAGAGAACATGAAAGAGGCAACAGTGGCACAGCCACGTGGCACCCCAAAAATCCGAAACCTTCGTGCGCATCTACAGACCCCTCTGCAACATTTGAGCATGGTTTTAGGATTTCGAATTACATACCCTAGGAGCCTTTTGCCGGAAACGGTCTAAGAAAACGCAAAAGTGGCAACAGCACAGCCACTAGGCAGCTGAAAAATCTGAAACCTTCATGCGCATCTACAGACTCCACTGAAACATTTGAGCATGGTTTTAGCGTTTCGAATTACATACCCTAGGAGCCTTTCACTGGAAAGGGTCTCAGAAAACACGAAAGTGGCAATGGAGGCACAGCCACTTGGCAGCTGAAAAATCCGAAACCTTCGTGCGCATCTACAGACCCCACTGCAACATTTGAGCATGGTTTTAGTATTTCGAATTACATACCCTAGGAGCCATTCGCTGGAAACGGTCTAAGAAAACACGAAAGTGGCAACAGTGGTACAGCCACATGGCACCCAAAAAATCCGAACCTTCCTGCACATCTACAGACCCTACTGCAACATCTGAGCATACTTTTAGTATTTCGAATTACATACTCTAGGAGCCTTTCGTTAGAAACGGTCTAAGAAAACATGAAAGTGGCAACAGTGGCACCTGAAAAATCCGAAACCTTCATGCGCCTCTACAGACCCTACTGCAACATTTGAGCATGGTTTTAGCATTTCGAATTGCATACCCCAGGAGCCTTTCACTGGAAACAGTCTAAGAAAACACGAATGTGGCAACGGTAGCACAGCCACGTGGTATCCCAAAAATCTAAAACCTTCGTGCGCATCTACATACCCAACTGCAACATTTGAGCACGGTTTTAGGATTTCAAATTACATACCCTAGGAGCCTTTTGCCGGAAACGGTGTAAGAAAACACAAAAGTGGCAATGGTGGCGCAGCCACGTGGCAGCTGAAAAATCCGAAACCTTTGTGCGCATCTACATACCCCACTGCAACATTTGAGCATGGTTTTAGAGTTTCGAATTACATACCCTAGGAGCCTTTCGCCAGAAACGGTCTAAGAAAATACGAAAGTGGCAACGGTGGCAAAGCCACGTGGCACTCCAAAAATCCGAAACCTTTGTGCGCATCTACAGACCCGACTGCAACATCTGAGCATGCTTTTAGCATTTCGAATTACATACTCTAGGAGCCTTTCACCGGAAACGGTCTAAGAAAACACAAAAGTGGCAACGGTGGCACCTGAAAAATCCGAAACCTTCGTCCACATTTACATACCCTACTGCAACATTTGAGCATGGTTTTAGGATTTCAAATTACATACCCTAGGAGCCTTTCGCCGGAAACGGTCTAAGAAAACGCAAAAGTGGCAACAGCACAGCCACTAGGCAGCTGAAAAATCCGAAACCTTCGTGCGCATCTACTGACCCCACTGAAACATTTGAGCATGGCTTTAGCATTTCGAATTACATACCCTAGGAGCCTTTCACCGGAAATGGTCTCAGAAAACACGAAAGTGGCAACGGAGGCACAGCCACATGGCAGTTGAAAAATCCGAAACCTTCGTGCGCATCTACAGACCCCACTGCAACATTTGAGCATGGTTTTAGCATTTCGAATTACATACCCTAGGAGCCTTTCGCTGGAAACGGTCTAAGAAAACACGAAAGTGGCAACAGTGGTACAGCCACATGGCACCCAAAAAATCCGAACCTTCCTGCACATCTACAGACCCTACTGCAACATCTGAGCATACTTTTAGTATTTCGAATTACATACTCTAGGAGCCTTTCGTTAGAAACAGTCTAAGAAAACATGAAAGTGGCAACAGTGGCACAGCCACGTGGCACCTGAAAAATCCGAAACCTTCGTGCGCCTCTACAGACCCTACTGCAACATTTGAACATGGTTTTAGCATTTCGAATTACATACCCTAGGAGCCTTTTGCCAGAAACGGTCTAAGAAAACACGAAAGTGGCAATGGTGGCAAAGCCACGTGGCACTCCAAAAATCCGAAACCTTTGTGCGCATCTACAGACCCTACTGCAACATCTGAGCATGCTTTTAGCATTTCGAATTACATACTCTAGGAGCCTTTCACCGGAAACGGTCTAAGAAAACACAAAAGTGGCAACGGTGGCACAGCCACGTGGCACCCAAAAAATCCAAAACCTTCGTACGCATCTATAGACCATACTGTAACATCTGAGAATAGTTTTAGCATTTCGAATTACATACCCTACGAGACTTTCGGCGGAAACGGTCTCAGAAAACATAAAAGTGGCTAAGAGGCACAGCCATGTGGCACCCGAAAAATCCGAAACCTTTGTGCACATCTATAGTCCCTACTGCAACATATGAGCATGGTTTGAGCATTTCGAATTACATTCCCTGCGAGCCTTTCGCCGGAAAGGATCTAAGAAAACACGAAAGTGGCTACGGTGGCACAGCCATGTGGCACCCGAAAAATCCGAAACCTTGTGTGCATCTATAGACCCTACTGCAACATATGAACATGGTTTTAGCATTTCGAATTACATACCCTACGAGCCTTTCGCCGGAAACGGTTCAAGAAAACACAAAAGTGGCTACGGTGGCACAGCCACGTGGCACCCGAAAAATCCAAAACCTTCCTGCGCATCTATAGCCCCTACTGCAACATCTGAGCATGGATTTAGCGTTTCGAATTACATATCCTACGAGCCTTTTGCCGGAAACGGTCTAAGAAAACACAAAAGTGGCTACGGTGGCACAGCCACGTGGCACCCGAAAAATCCGAAACCTTTGTGCGCATCTATAGTCCCTACTGCAAGATATGAGCATGGTTTTAGCATTTTGAATTACATTCCCTACGAGCCTTTCGCCGGAAACGATCTGAGAAAACACGAAAGTGGCTACGGTGGCACAGCCACGTGGCACCCGAAAAATCTGAAACCTTCGTGTGCATCTATAGACCCTACTGCAACATATGAGCATGGTTTTAGCATTTCGAATTACATACCCTACGAGCCTTTCGCCGGAAACGGTTCAAGAAAACACAAAAGTGGCTACGGTGGCACAGCCACGTGGCACCCGAAAAATCCGAAACCTTCCTGCGCATCTATAGCCCCTACTGCAACTTCTGAGCAGGGATTTAGCGTTTCGAATTACATATCCTACGAGCCTTTTGCTGGAAACGGTCTAAGAAAACACAAAAGTGGCTACGGTGGCACAGCCACGTGGCACCCGAAAAATCTGAAACCTTCGTGCGCATCTATAGACCCTACTGCAACATCTGAGCATGGATTTAGCATTTCGAATTACATATCCTACGAGCCTTTTGCCGGAAACGGTCTAAGAAAACACAAAAGTGGCTACGGTGGCACAGCCACGTGGCACCCGAAAAATCCGAAACCTTCCTACATATCTACAGATCATTTAGCAACACCCTAGTGTAATTTTAGAACTCCGAATTACATAGGTTGGGACTATTCAGAAAAAAGTGAAAAAATAACGCATTTTTTAAGTGGTTCCACAGAAGCCACCTGGTGGCACAAAAATTTAAAAGTTGTATTTTTGGGTTGCACAGACCCTATCGAACAACTGTAGAAAGTTACAGCGTTTCGAATTACAAAACCGGACGTACGGAAGTACGGACGTACGGACGTACGGACGTACAGACGTACGGACGTACGGACGGAGATCATGACAATATCCCCGCATTTTTTAAAATGCGGGGATAATTAGTGAGTCAATAAGTTTGTGGGAAAAGGTAATCAGCTTTTCATGTTAAGTAAAGGGTTAACAGCATAATTCAGACAAACATCTAAATACCAGTAAATAAAAGTGCTATATGGGCTTTCTGGCTGTGGGTTTGAATGGTGATTTGGAAGGGGGTTGGAAGATTGGAACCCCCCTCTGCCCCTAGTACTATGATGAGGAACCATGGTTTAATTACATTTGTTAATACATGTAGGGTAAAATTGGTTGTTATTTGGCATTTGCTGAAGGCTGTATTGTGCCACTGGAGGCTACACTTGCTCAAGATGTGAATTTGCTTGCAATATAATAGCCCTTACTGACAAAAACATATTTTTCAAAACAATAAAAAAGTACTGTAAGGTGTGTGGTACCTCAATGCATTTTTAAATGTGAAATAATCTCTCAAAATAATAATTAAATCAGGTTCAGAAGCCAAATTATGTATTTCCTTAATCAACCCCAATCCTATCAAAGATACATTTTACCTCTTTCACGTGACAAAAGAGTCATTTCTGCAAGAGAATTCAACGTTTGGCTTCCACCGAGTTAAAAACATAGGAAATTTGTTGTTTTAAAGAAAATTGTCCAAACTGTGTCAATTGGCTTAAAAACTGCTGTTGCCTCCAATACATTTTTCTACTCTGTTACCTAAAGAGTAAGCTGAGAGGTAAGGAATTCATCTAGCTTTTCTTTGAAAACTAACCTAATCCCAAAATAAAACTAAAATCTGCATCAGCATGCAATACTTTGAGGAAAAATTTGTCTCATTTAACCATATACCAAGACAAAGAGTGGTGTTCCAACCCCATGAAACAATATGAATGTCAATTTTGATTCAAAAATTGGGGTTGCAGCTATATAATTCACCAATATCAATAGACAGTACCATTTTATCCAAACAACTGATGTCAAATTTTCTTCTACATGTGCATACTGATGTGGCAAAATATAGCCCTGAAGGTGTCCCCCTAGTATGCCCCATTTTATCAAAAACTAAAATTCATAAATTAATTGATGTTGACGCAAAACAAACCTCTTGTGATATTAAATTTCCCATTTGTGATAGTTTTTAAATCACATTCTGGCTTCTGAAGATATGTCACAATGCATTTGATGAATATTTTGCCACTCTTGTAAAAAAAACCTCACTTTCCCAGTGAAGGCACCTAGAGTCATTGGTATGGCACTGACAAAACATTAAACACTGATTTTTTTCCAACGGTATGGCCAGCTGAACACTGCTCCTATGGTATCTCATAGCACTGTTAAAATGCATAAAACCCTAAAATGTTGATTTTGTAGTGATGTGCGTGTCCCACAAGTACATGTACCCACAAGGGCTTGTTTACAACCTTCGATTTAATCCCTACAGGCACCCATTCTGATAAAAAGAGTGAAATTATGGAAAATACATGTATTCATAGTACCCAGTGAGGATGACTCAGATATTTGCTTCAGGAATGTAGTGCTCTTTAATTTTTAATATATTTGTATATGTGTGTGTATGGGAGGAGGGGGGGGGGGGGGGTTCAATTGCCAGTTATTGAAAATGTAGAACTGTGCAAATGAAAAACAAACCAACACTTTGTATGATGGACAGACAGACATGCAATCACATATCTTGAAAGTGACAGTCTGCATGTACATAGGAATACTGACTGACATACAATGAAAAATATAGTGAGAAGAACCAGGACAGGGCTGTCAAATAGAAAAAAAACTCAGTGGACCCTTAGTGCTGCAGTACTAAAGCAAATCATAGGAAACTGAGAGTGTATGCTGTTAACTTTCTCATCAGCTGAGGGGTTCAGCATGGGTGGTAGAGGGACAATTGTTAATGTAGTTTTGTGCTATAACATGGGGACCCTGACAACACTAGTATCAGACTACTATATTGGTATGTGCACAAAAGCCATTCATTTACATTTGCAACTTTGTTACTTTTCCCAATGTACCCCCACCCCCTTTCCCCAAATTTATGTTCCAAAATACTCTGTGAATGAAGAAATTGGTTTTTAACATTTTTCATTACTCACTCATTGTAATGGCCAAAACAGGCTAGCACCATTCACCAAAACTGCCATTCAATGTTCATTATTTTTGCATCAAAAATATAGCTTATGACCCCTCATTGGAATGAGCTAGTTCAGCTCATTCCAGTGGAAGAGGTGGGGGGGGGGGGCATAGCTATGTTTTTGACGCAAAAAATAAAAAGAAATTAGTTATTCAAAAGTGCTATCTTCTTTTCATGAAAGGTAAAGGGTTAACATCTAGCACCATTCACCGTTAATTATTTTTGCATTTTGTGGCATCAAAAACATAGCTTATGACCCCCTCATTGAAATGAAATGAGCTTGTTCAGCTCATTCCAGTGAGAGTGGGGGGGGGGGGGGGGCAGCTATGTTTTTGACCCAAAAAATGAAAATAAATTAGTTCTTCAAAAGTGGTATCTGCTTTTCATGTACATGTAAGGTAAAGGGTTATCATAATATGGTTTGTTTGTTGGTGGTTAACGTCATATATTTATGCGCAATAGCTAATCGTGACACAACATGGAGATGAAGTCAAGTTTAGTCAATCGTTGATCTACATGTTGCCCATTGTAGAGGACTTTCACCCCAAGCATTGGTGACTGGGTCCTATTTTACTAATAAAGCAGAACTGGTTTACCACAGTAAACAAGTGCTGCTTACTTCCCGGGGTTCCCACGGGGAATCATAATATGGAGAAAACTTCTATTGTACCAGTGAATACAAGTGAAATATGGGTTTTCTGGCTGAGTGTTTGGATGGTGATTTGGGAGAGGATTGGAATATAATTGGAATCCCCTCTATAACAAGTACTATGAGGGGAAACCATGGTTTAATTAAATGTGTTAATAAGTAAAATATCTGGTTATATGTGTTTTTGGTATTTGCCGGAGGTTATAGTGTGCTACTCAGTTCTGGATGCCACACTTGCTCAAGATGCATTTAACTGCATTATTTTTGGCAATATATGGCCTTTATTGCTGACTGTGACAAAAATATAACTTTTCAAAAAATAAAACAGTATTATTCGGTCTGTGTTTCTTGAATAAACATTTAAATGTGAAATACGTGTAATATCCAAAAAATAATAATTAAATCAGTGTTGGAAGCCAAAATACATGTACATTTACATGTATGTATTTCCTATAATCAACCCTAAACCTTCCAAAGGGTAACCAACAAAACTTTTACCTGACAACCCCCCCCCCTCCCCACCACCACCCAATCATTTTTCACACAATGCGCAAAAATGCCTCCCCCCTCCATGTTTCTTTCAGGTGAACAGAAATTCCTCCCTCCATAATTTCTGGTGACCCCCCCCCCCCCCCCCCACACACACACACTAATTTGTTAGAAGTATATTTAAAGCCATACAAAAATGTCCAAAACTTTTTACCACTCGAGGCCGAGAACTTCCTTAAACTCCAATAAATAAATAAATAACTGTCCTGATAAATAGTTATTGAGGCATGTTTTTTTGTAAATAGTGATGAGTGTTTATGTAATTTACAAATTAAATACATAAGTTTTTAAATCCTTTTGGACTGCCTTTTAACCTTTTGGTGTAAAAGGCCAGGAAGGGAATTTTTGTACTGCTCTTAAAATAATGTGGGAGAGTGTGGTACGACCCTCAAAAACTGTAAGGATGGGGGGTGGGGGGGGGGGGGATTTTGCTAAGTGTGTAAAAATGATTGGGAGGGATTTTAGCTTCATTCTAATCCTTCCAAAGATACATTTTACTTCTTTCATTTGATAAAACAGTTATTTCTGCTTGAGAATTCACTGCTTTCTTTGAAAACTACCCCAATCCCAAAATAAAACTAAAATCTGCATCAGCAGACAATAGTTTGGGGAAAAATCTGTCTCATTCCACTCCACACAAAACAAAATGAATGTCAATTTTGTTTTAAAAACTGGTGTTGCAGCTATATAAATCACCAATATCAGTAAAGAGTGCCTAACAAATGATGTCAAATTTTCTTCTACATGTACATATTGATGTGGTAAAATATAGCCCTGAATGTGTCCCCTAGTCCCCCAGCATACCCACTTTCATCCAAAACTTTGACACAATTCATAAATTAATTGATGTTGACACAAAACAAACTTCTTATGATATTAAATTTCTCATTTGGGATAGTTTCTGGCTTCTGAAGATATTTCACGATGCGTTTGATGAATATTTTCCAATTTTTGTAAAAAAGTCTTTTTTAAAAAATCCCTCAGATTTCTTAATTAAGGTACCGTACCTAGATCATTGGTATGTCTCTGACAAAACATTACACATTGATTGTTTTCCAACAGCATGACAGTGCAGCTCATGTGGTATCTCAGAGCACCACAAAAATGCCTAAAACCATCAAATATTGCTTCTGTAGTGTGGTGCTTATGCTGCAAATACCCATAAAGGCACTTTCACAACCTTGGATTTAATCTCAACAGACACTCATGACACATTTTGATAAAAAGAGTAAAATTAAGAAAAATACAATGTACATGTATGTTTTCCAGAGAGGATGAATCAGATATTCAAATAGATAGTGCTCTTTAATGTTTAATATATTTGTGTATGTGTGTGTGTGTAAGGTGGAGGGGGTTACAGTGTGAAAAATAGTCAGAAACCAGTTACTGAAAATGTACATGTGCTGCGATGATGTGCAACCGGGTAAATGAAAAGCAAAGAATCGCGGTCTGTGATGGACGGTTCTTGGACAACTTGCACCCTGGATGATTCATACCACAATTAGGGGGTACGAATTGTCTTGACAATAAGGTACCAATTGTCTAGACAAAAGGTACGAATTGTCCCAGTAAAAGTTATGAATTGTCTCCTTTTTGGTACAAGTTGTCTCAAGTAAGTGCACTAAACTGTCTCATGTATTATCCAAGCCAGAAAATAAGCAGCCTGTCATCTGCCAAATGAGGTCCCCAGAGGGTGAATTTAATGATGGTACCCTGCACAGCAGAGTAGCATCACTACATTTACCCTCTGTGAACCTCAATATGAATCAGGGTCTCAAAACTAAACAGAAAGAGGTGCCCAGAGGATAAACTGGCCCACTATATGGGATAGGATCATTAAATTCACCCTCTGTAAACCTCATTCTGTGAATGTCAGACTGCTTATTTTCAGGCCTGGTATTAACTATTTAAATGTTTTTGACTCATGTTTAGGCTGAGTGAAATGAAAATGAAAAGTCGACGGAGTGATAGTAATACAAACATAAACATATGCATGAAACAACCAATCAAAACATGATTTATGCATAGAAATGAAACTTCAATGGGTGAGCCATCGCTTAACAGCATAAGCGAAAAAGCCATCTCTAGTATTATCAACTTCGGGTCTGTACGTGCAGGGCTTGTCTTGAGTCGGGGCTGATCAGCCCAGGCCCCGAGATCAGCCCCGAGGAGCACTTGCTGGGGGCTTTTTTTCAAGCCCCGACATTTTCCACAAAAAAGCACTAACAATAATGGACAAAATGGAAAATCAGTCCCGAAAAGGCCCCGACCTCAATATGTGGGGCACTTTTTTTAGGCCCTGACCATTTTACTCAAGGCGAGCCCTGTACGTGGTAAAAGAAAATTTATAGTAGATAGTAATGGATGTAGTTTTACAGTTAAAACACTATTTTTTTAATGAAGCCACAATAATTCTTTAAATTGGTGAAGATCTAACAATAAATAATTTTATGTCGTCCCAAATAATAAGTTAAAGAGCGTGTCGCCTTAATAATTTAATTCTGAGCTCCCTCAATGGAGCATTTTCTTTTTGCCGTCGTGACGATGAATCTTTTAAGTGTCTACTTGCTTTATAAGTAATAAAATTTGATATTCTATGTCTTTTTAAAATAATAGAAATGACATCGCCTTTTTTATCCTTTCTCCAAGTTTATAATCCTCTCCCAACCCCATCTCCATGTATATTTTTTCAGAGGGTGTTAATTAAACAGGGTATGAATTTGCAGAAGCGGATACAAATTGTCCAGAGTGGGTACGAACTGTCAGATACTGCCCAGAAGAGGGGTACAAATTGTCCTGGGAAAAGGCACGAATTGTCCAGGCATCGGGGGTACGAATTGTCCAGCAATAGGTACCAATTGCCAGAGGTACGAATCTTCCAGGCTATGAGTTTTCCAACTCACTGATGGATGGATGGACAGACAGAAATGCCGTCACACATTTTGTAATAAATTAAATTTCAGTTTCCTTTTGAATGCTAAAACAAACTAGAATTAGTAGAAATTAAATATTTTCTCTGGAATCAGTGTGCAAATGTTATTTAGAGGTCGTTTCTGGGGAGGTTGGTATTTAGGCTTTTTAAAACGTTTTTTGCTATTTTTGGAGAAACATACATGTACTAATTATCAGAATCCCCCCTCCAGATGTTGGTCAGACGAGGAGGGCGACGACATTGATTAGTTTGAGGATGAATTCAGTTCTATTCTGGTCGCAAAGCCTAAAGCATCCAGGAATTAAAACATTGTTTACCAAAACACAGAGGAAGTGTAATTTAAATGGGAGTTCTGAGTGGTTCTGGTATTTAGCCTTTAGAACACGTCGAATCACAAAATTGGCTGGCCGCTACACTGTAATTCTGACAGTCTTAAACTGATATTGTATTGTATCACTGGTAAAAATAGTTCATAGACTAGAGCCAGTGAATTTGTGAAGAAAAATCTTGGAAATAAACGAATATCGCTGTTCGTGTGCATGTCTGTTTCTGTAACATTTTACTACAAGACTGCATGCCCGTGTTTTAAAAACAAAGATTTCCCCAGACCGTACGTCAACATAACTTGAATTCATCCGAACCTCGGCTGTTTCTAAGGATATCGGGCTAAGTTCCCCACAACTGAAAAAGGCCCACTAAAAGTGTCAATAAAGCACTGATTTTATTTTTTTATTCGTTGTCAACTTTTTGTGAAGTGTACGTTCTCAATTAAAATTGAAACTGGGCTTTTGAATCTGGCGAAACCGGCAACGGACGACATTGGCACTTCGAACTTTCAAACAATACCTAACTCGACAACAACCACCTAACTTCGAAAGTCACTTCATTACTTAATTATTTCTCATAGTTTCCAGCATTCTGCGACAATATATTTTACATAATGTCCTTTAAAAAGCCAAAAACAATTTAAAATCCGTTACAATGATTCTGGATTTTTTGCCAGTGGGAGAGCCACGCCGCCAGATGGCACCCCAAACTCTGTTGCATGGTATATAGAAAAATTATAAAATCATGGATACGTACTTGGGTTACCTATGCGCGCCCACGCCACTGCGTGGGTGTGCACTAATATTTATAGTATACTCGCACGTTGTCTCGTCAAGATCATCGGAAATGCATACAGCCTTGTCGAGACCATAGGACCTAGGCATCCTGGAGTTCTTCGTTAACCTTGCCGTGACGCTACTGCTCGGTGTAATGTTGAGAAGTGGTTTATTTATTTACTTATTTATTTATTGGTGCTTAACGCCACATCAGCAGCTAAGGCTATATCATGGCGAGAAAACGTTAAAAGGAAAACATGGCAGTAAGGAAATATAAAGATGAGCAAACAACAACTACAATAAAAATTATAAAGACAATTTAGTATGAACAATGATGCGCGACGAAACAAGAAATATGAATAGCTCACAAATCAACCTGGTGAGTTTAAGTCTTGAAGACTCTAGTTTAAAATAACAAAAATAATTTTAAAATTTACTAAAAAGGTTGATTGATTTAAAAAATGAGAGTATCTTATTCGGGTTCATATGATAAAAAAGATCTCTTAGAGATCCTACAGAAAAATACAGCCCTCTGTCATGATTAAAATCAGTACAATGTAAAATAATGTGTTCCACTGACATCACCTGATGGTAGGGAACAAACTCTGGTCGCATTGTACCCTCTAACAAAAAGGAATGTGTTAGTCGTGTACGACCAATACGACATCGCGTCAAAACTGCAAGCTCCTTTCTACAAAGGTTACTAGACGGGTAGTGATTTGAAATAATTGGTCGGAAGCGATGGAGCTTGTTATTTGTTGCTCCATCCTAATCGGCCTGCCATACAGATTTGATGTAGTTACTGACATATGCTTGAAGTCGCTGAAAAGAATGTTAAAATCAGCGTGAGGCTTGGTATCAGTGTTTTGCTGCACTGTCTGTTCTGGTGTTACCAGCGATACCTACACATCCGAGTAACCAGCAAAACATGACACCATATTGGTCAGACATGAAAGTTGTTAACTTCTCACGAAGCTCTAAAATGAGAGGGTTCTTCAACTTGGGGTTGAGTAAAGCAAGTAAAGAGGAAAGAGGGTCGGGAACGAATAATCAACTTCTTTTCCTGTACATTCTCGATGTGTTCAAGTGCGAGTTGTATAGCTTTCACTTCAGCTGTGAAAATAGAACTCTGATTCGGTATTCTGATTGAGGTGATATGGTCACCAATAACAGCAGCTGATGATACTTTGTCACCATTTTAGATCTATCTGTATAGATCCTTGTATATGTACTATACTTGGATTTTATTTCGGCATATTTTTGTTTAAACTGCAAGGAATTGGTATCAGATTTTTTGGTAGAAGCAAGGTCCAAAATAACTGTAGGTTTTTTAAGATGCCAAGGAGGAATATGTGTTTTACGGTTTTCTTTTATAGAATCGAAATCAATTTTGGCAGACTCCATGTGGGGTTTAATTCTAATTCCCAATGGAGGAATATGTTTCTGGTGTCGGTTAAAAAATTCAATATTTTGAGGGTCTGAAACACAGTTATAATCAGGATTTGAAGGATTGGCCAACAGTTTAGATACATACTGGAGAGACAATTTAATTCTGCACTTCTCAAGGGAAGGCTCCCCTGCTTCAACAAGCATCGAATCTATTGGGGATGTTCGAAAAGCCCATAGACTAATTCTAATACTACTATTGTGAATTACATCAAGGGATTTCAGATATGACCTTGCAGAACCGTAAACTGTACAACCATAATCTAATTTTGATCGAACAAGTGATCTATGCAGATGGAGTAATGTTTTTTTGTCAGCACCCCAATCAGTGCTACCAACCACCTTGAGGATGTTAAGTGCTTTTTTACATTTCACTTTCAGTTGTTTTATATGAGAAGTGAAATGCAGTTTGATGTCAAACAATAAATCCAAGTGCCCCCATCTAATTTCAGCTCCGGATCAAGGTGATATTTCCGAAGTTTACAAAAATGTACACCATTAGTTTTGGTCTTTCAAAATTTAAAACTATTTTCTGTGGCTCACGTTTGAATTCTATGTAGGCACAGCTGAAGTTTGAGTTCTATAGTATGTTTTTGCACCTATAGCAGATTAAAAAGTCATCCACATGGAATGACGAGTCCACCATATTCTCAACTGCATCAAAAATACTTTTAATTTCCACTGAGAAAAGAGTAACAGCTAAACTACTACCCTGGGGAAACCCAATTCCTGTTCGTGAGGGTCAGATAATGTTGACCCAACACGAACCTGAAATTGGCGGTCCTTCAAAAAGTTTTTAATAAAAAGAGGCATACTCCCGCTCAACTCCATGTTAAAAAGATTTTTTAAATTTTCATACGTCCACATTGTACCATATGCCTTCTCCAAATCGAAGAAGATGGCGACCACATGTTCTTTCCCAGCAAAGGCATTTGTAATAAACGTTTCAAGTCTAACCAAATGATCCACTGTACTTCTCTGGCTTCTGAAACCACACTGAACATTTGCAAGTAGATTGTTCGATTCCAGAAACCAGACAAGTCGGTCATTAATCACCCTTTCCATGGTTTTGCACAGACAACTTGTTAAGGCAATAGGCCTGTAATTACTAGGGTTGCTGTGTGTGGTCTTTATCATGCTTAGGAATGGGAAGTATTGTTGCTTTGCGCCAGGATGGTGAAAACTGGCCAGTCACCCAAATGTCATTAAAAATTGATAATAAAAGTTCAAGTGAAGATTGAGGAATATGTTTTAGAATTTTGTAGTGTATTTCATCGGGACCAGCGGCAGTATCCATTGCTGTATGTAAAGAGTTATGTAACTCTTCCATAGAGAAAGGTTCATTGTAATCCTCTAAATTATTGGAGGTAAATTTGATCTTTTGTTTTTCTTGCTAACCTTTTTAATCATTTTCCAAATTTTAGTGATGGGGTTGTTTTGGTTTATCTTAGAAACATAAGTTTCCCAAGAACTGTTTTTGTTTGTTTTATAAGTTATCTTGTTTTTGCCCGATTTATTTCGTAGTTTATCTAAATTATGTGTAGTTGGTGACTTGTTAAATTCACATTCAGTTTTCTTGCGAGCCTTTATAGCCTATTTACATTCATCATCAAACCATGGTTTGGTGAAACGTTTCGGATTTGCCGAGGTTTTAGAGATGACTGTGTTTGCAATGTCAAGCAACTCGATAGAATTATCATAGGACCAAATCAGTCAGTCAACCTTTAAGGTTATTGCGACAGGGAATTTGGATATAAACAGACCAATGCAATTTTGCAAGAGACTGAAGAATCTGGACTTCCTGATTTTATTGACATCACTCCAACTGTCATACATTATAATTACAAGAGAAATGGTGAAATTCTTGTAAATGTCTCTAATGTTACAATACAAACTGTAACTATTTCACCAAAAGCCATCCTTTGTGAAATACAACCTGTTTCAATTGATGAATCGGTCTTCAATAAAATTCAAGAAGAGAAAAACCAAGATATTATGAACCAGATTCACATTGAATCAGATCTCAGTGGAGAAGAGAGATTAAAATTGGAAGCTCTTCTGAAGAAACATGAATCCATTTTCTCCAAAGATGACAGTGATATTGGAAGATGTGATTTGATCAAACATAGAATCAATCTTGCCAATGATACTCCATTTAAACAGAGGTATAGACGTATTCCACCTGCTATGATTGATGAGGTGAGAGAGCATCTTGAGCAGTTGCTTGCAGCAGGGATTATACGGAAAAGTAAGTTACCATGGGCATCGAACATAGTACTTGTTCGTAAAAAGAATGGAAAATTGAGGATGTGTATAGATTATAGAATGCTTAATAATCGCACAGTTAAGGATGCCTACGCATTACCCAGAATAGAGGAACTATTTGATTGTTTGGCCAATAGCAAACATTTTAGTGCTATTGGCATGAAGAGTGGGTATCTGCAAGTTGAGGTAGAGGAAAAACATAGAGAGAGAACAGCATTCACAGTAGGCCCACTTGGATTCTTCGAATTTGTAAAGATGCCATATGGATTATCAAATAGTCCAGCAACGTATCAACGGCTAATGGAAGAATGTCTTGGTGACATGAATATGAAGATATGCATCATATATCTAGATGATCTGATTATTTTTTCTGACAGCCTGGAGCAGCACTTGGAACGTTTAGATCTTGGATTGACAAGACTATGGGAATGTAACTTGAAACTGGCAGCAGAAAAATGTTTTTTTCTTAAAAAGTGAGTGAAATTTTTAGGACATATAGTTAGTGAAAATGGCATTGAGACGGATCCCGAAAAGATTAAGAAGGTAAAGGATTGGCCAGTTCCTTCCAATGCAAATGAACTTAGATCTTTCTTAGCATTTGCTGGTTACTATAGACGCTTTATAAAGGATTTTTCCAAGATTGTAAGACAACTGAATGATTTGCTCCCCCCTACAACCCAAAAGAAGAACCGAAAAAGTTCAGGAAAACAATGGAAATGGACAGAAGTTGAGCAGGAAACTTTCCATAACTTAAAGGAAATACTTACCAGCCCTCCCATATTAGCTTACCCCAATTTCACCAAGCCTTTTGAATTGCACATTGATGCCAGTATTGTTGGACTTGGTGCTGTATTATACCAACAGCATGAATCAAAGAAAAGGGTGATTGCTTATGCAAGCAGGAGCTTGTCCAAATCAGAAAAGAATTATCCTGCATTCAAACTGGAGTTTTTATGTTTGAAATGGGCTGTGATGGATAAGTTTAGTGACTATTTAATTGAAAACCATTTTAATGTATACACAGACAACAATCCTCTAACACATGTGCTGACTACTGCTAAACTGGAAGCAACAGGGCAGCGATGGGTATCAGCATTAGCTGCATATAATTTTGACATCTTCTACAGAGCAGGTTTTAGAAATGCTGATGCTGACGGAATGTCAAGATATCCATATCATAAAATTAAAGACGAGGACAATGACTTAATCAGGATTGACAATAACACAGTAAAAGTCATATGTAGTGTAACTCATGTAACTCAGTACATAGATGTCTTACCATCGGCATCCATTAATGTTGTGGATGCAACCAAAACATCAACAGAATTGGCTCAAGTGGAACTTAGAGAGATAAGGAAGGCTCAAAGAGAAGATAATACCATAGGAAAGTGGTTAAGAGCCAAAATTGATAAAAGACTTCCTAAGGGATACTATGATAAGGAAGATAACACTATGAAGAATAACTTCAAACACTTTAAAATTATTAGAGGTACCTTATATAGAGAAGTGAAAGACAATGAAGAGAATATATTGCAGTTAGTACTGCCATCTATATATAGAAAGACAGCTCTAATGGGCCTCCACAATGAAATTGGACACCCAGGAAGAGACAGAACATTGTCTTTATTAAGAGAACGTTTTTTCTGGCCAGGTATGACAGCGGATTGCGAGCATTGGATAAAGAAATGTGATCACTGTTTAAGACGAAAACCAGATGTAAACATCCGTGGCCCACTGGTTAACGTTGAAACCACTGGAGTTGGTCTGTATGGATTACTTGACATTGGAACCAAGCCGAGGTGTTGGAAATGTGTTGGTCATTACAGATCACTTTACAAAACTAGCATTGGCAATACCAACAAGAAATCAAACAGCAAAAACAACAGTTGAGGCATTGTATGAAAATTTCATCTTGCATTATGGTATACCATCACAAATCCATTCTGATCAGGGGAGAAATTTTGAATCGTGTATCATAAAAGAACTATGTGAATTATTTGGTATTGATAAATCCAGAACTACACCTTTTCATCCTAGTGGTAATGGAACGCCAGAGAGATTTAACCATACTCTGTTAAATTTGCTTGGAACTTTGGAACCAGATAAAAAGCTTGACTGGAAAAAGTACATTCCTCCACTTGTTTATGCTTATAACAGTACTAAGCATGAAACCACAAAGTATTCCCCTTTTGAGTTGATGTTTGGTCGCAAGCCCAAACTACCAACGGATAGGACATTTGACACTGGTACTGATAACAGAGTTAATTTTAGCACTGAAGAATATATTCAACAGCTTAAAAAAAGAATAAAATTTGCCAGAGATGCTGTAGAGTCACATATCAGTAAAGCTGGAGCTAAACACAAGGGGTATTGTGATAAAAAGGCAAAAGCATCCAGGATAAGTGTTGGTGATAGAGTGTTAGTGAAGATTTTAATACATGAAGGCAAACACAAGATAGCAGACAAATATGAAGAACAGGAATCAAATGTCATTGAACAACCTAATTTGGATATACCAGTTTTCAAGATTAGATCGCCAGATGGTAGAGAGAGGACTCTACATCATAACCACCTACTTTTACTTGGGCCAGGGAGGCCAGCTGATATATTAGAAATCAATTCCTAAGCCTAGGAAAGTACATAGTAAACCTACTCCTAAGCCAAGGGTCATGTTGAACAAGCAAACAGAAATATTTGCACAGGGAAATAAAAATGAAGCAAGTGTTGAAAAGAGTGACGTCGCAGATGCTTCAGACTCAGATGAAGAGTATGTCACACTGGCATATATCAGTGGGGACGCCCACAAATCTGATGATGAAGAAAAATCAAATAAAATAACAGAGGTCATAGAACCAGTTATAGAGATAACTGAAATGAGTGGTGGTAATAATACTGGTGATGAACAAGCAAGGGGAACTGATGAAAAAATTGTTGAACAAATAACAGACAGGGAACAGAACACTGGTCAAATTGACTTGACAGATGAAAAACTGATGCAACCTACCGCAGCTCCAAGAAAGTCAGAACGTGTGAAAAGACATCCCAAATACCTGGAGGCCTATCATTGTGGTGAAATCACTTCCAGACCACTAGATCAGAAGACAGATGCTCTTAATAAATTATTAAATTCTGGTGTACTATATGGAGTATCTACAGACATGACCAATAGGATTTGGGAAGCAGTCATGAAGTAATTTCATAAGTTTTCAATGGACTTTTTGTATGTACTTCATAAAAGTGATCAACAAATAAAAATGCACTCCATAAAGAGGTGAAATAATCACTATCAATATTGTCAACTTTATTCCTTATCTCAGACTGGCATGGACTTGACACCAGGATAAAACTGAGCAACAGGATAGGTTGATGATATTGACTCCGTGTTTCACCAGACTGCAAATTTATTTTTTTTTTTTTACTTTTTTTGTGTTTTCTTGTAAAACTATATACTGTTGTTGGAGTTCGTGGAGATGATACATGTAAATACAAAAGTCTAGCATAATTGTGTAGTAACACAATTTCAGAGAAGGGGAGCAAAGGTATAAGATCTTGTTCCGCTTAAAATTGCTGCACAGATATTTTTAAGTGGATATTGTTTGACATTGATATTTTTAATTATTTGCTTATTTGCTAATTGCTCAATATTATGTATTAAATATCCTGAAAACATTTTTTTCTCAGATTCACCCAGAAGTACAAAACACTAATCATTTTTTTTTTTTAATTGAAGTTTTATTTTGAGATTTCAGGTTGAAGGACATACAGAATAAAAACTGATAGACTCTTTCATATTTCAGATTCATGTGAATACTGATTTTCTTTGTATTCAAGAGGAGATGATGTTTTAGTTTCCATTCACATTATTGTTTCTGATTCACTTTCAGGAATACAACCATACTGGTATGTGTATAGACTTCATGTGGCATATTTTTTTTCTGATTTAGGTTCAGGAAGAGAACCATACTTGAATCAATGAACAATGTGAAGGAACTGGGTTGCTCATGTGAGTTGGATGTGAAGTGGTTACCAATAGTAGCTAACTGGCACATGACTAATGTACTTTGTACTTCAGATTTTTTTTTTTTTTTTGCTTTATATAATGTTCTTTGCAGGTTATAAAATGCTGAGACATCATTTTCCAAACAGGAGGAGCATGTAGCAGATGAGATTTTATATTTCTTTTAAAAATCATTATATAGCTGTATTTATTTTCGTCAGCTGAGCTCCTCTTTTAGTATCTGAAAATTAGTCGTGGTTTGTGAAGGACTTTGTGGATTGTCGTAACAGGCTTTTGTATTTTTGGCGGGTATCGGAGATCACGTGACAAGAAAGGTTGAATGGGTTGTTGTTTTTCATGTCTTTAGAAAATCCAATGTATTTATGTAATTTGCCATTTCTTAAATCTTCAGTACTTTGATCATCTATTTTGGTTAGTATATATTACGCTTGATCTATTTAGTTCGAATTGTGTTTCATTTATTTATTTCGGATTCAGTGTCGATTTGTGGAATTTTCATTGTTTTGATAATGCTGTTTTCTCCTGTCGTACTTGTGTTTCAAACTACTGACTGACAAATCAACTTGACTAAATTGAATTCACATACTGCAATTCATGAATGGTTATCGGTATTGTTTTTACAGCTAACTTGCACAGCACAGAGAGAATGGTGATGGAAGTGGTGTAATATCGTCTGGAAGAGCAGAGTTTGAACGGGACTCAGATCCACAATCTGGTAAGATATTATGTTCATTGGAGTAAGCTGTGTTTGTATATATAATTTAGGGGGGTACAGTATTGATATGCGTTGTTAGTTTGTTTTTAATTTAATGAAGAAGGAATTATTCAAGTTAAAGGGGATTTTGAGTATTTTGGAGAAAGTGTTAACCTTTTATCTCTGTCATCACTAACTTGGTTCAAGCCTTGCTTGTGTCTGGCTAAAACACCAGACACAGGCGAAGCTTGAACCCAGTTCGTTGATGTATACTTGGTATCTGCACATCAACACTTGGAAAGCCTTTGGATGTTCATACTGATCACTCACATTGCTGTATTTATTATGATTAGGAAGTAAACATTCTGTTATCTAGTCTGTTTATGGCATGTTGATTTGAACAGAAATTTGATGAATGGTGTTATAATATCATTATTATGCTGGTAATACTACCTTATTTACAGCTGAAATGATTGTTTACAATTTGTACAATGGTGTATTATTTTTGTATTTCAGAGTTCCTTCTCATTACTGTTATTCAATAAATCATTGAAGTAAAATGCTGAGTTAGTTGTGGCACAGCCCTGGAGGACATTACCATGTTTCTACGTGATGCCCAAACTCAGGCCTGTTTCATTAAGTTTGGCTTTTCTTCTGATTTGCTTTCGCATTGTCTTTTGGTAGTGTTTGAGGAGTTGGTAGTGTTTGAGTTGACTGTTGCTGTAGTGGATCGCTGTGCTCTATTGTGAAAGCCTGTAGTAAGGTTGGTATTGAACCTACGAGTCATGTATATTGTGTCTGGCATTCTATCGACTTTGTTCGTTTGTTGGAACTTTCTGTTTTATTACAGTAGCATATGATGCTGTTGAAGTATGCATGCCAGGAATCGATGAAATAATTTCTCTGGTTTGTTTGAAACTTATCTGTGTTTCTCATTTTATTTTTTGTATTGCTTTTTCTTTTTGCCAGATGGGGCAGTCTTTTGAAGAGGACATATGATTGCCCTGACAATTTACACATTTAAAATATTGGTGGTACATGGCTCATCGTGTTTTTGACCGTATTTGTAGCAGACAGACTGGCCTCTACATGAGTTCTGACTGTGTCCGTATTTTTGACATTATTTTGTGACATCGAAGTGGATTAGGATATATAGGTCCACTCTGACGTCCATGTAGCCTGGTTTTGAGGGCTGGGGAGTACTGAAAGAGAATATATAGGTGTTTGTACTGATCTCATTGCCATTTGTCTTTATTTTTATTCTTTTTACACCTGTTACTCCCTGTGTTTTCATTTCGGTAACTATTTCTAGTTCATCAATGTCGGTGAGCTCACGGGTTCGAACAACGCGTCTGTTGGTATTGGAGGGTCTGTGAGCATCTGATTTTACTTCAACATCTAAAAGTTTCTGGGTATTTAAGTAATTGAATGACTGGAATTTACTAGCACATTCAATCAATATGCCACCTGATCGTATTTTCTTCAGGTTTTTGGCAATGCCAGCGATTCCTTTTATTGTCTTCTCTAATGTGAAGGGGTAAAAAATTAACCATTTTGTTTTCGTCTGCTGGACGTATATGTATGGATCTAGGCCAGTCATCTGTTTGGTAATCAGTATCAGAATCAGAGTCAGAAGATTTATCATTTGTCGTATCCAATGGTCGTTTAATTTTGTTCTTTGTTGCCATATTTTAGGGAAATGATGATTCACTGCCTCGGTTCGTACCCACCACGGAGTTCAACAAGGGGTAGGGTTACTGCTAAACAGCTAAGCAGAGAACCCACCGGGTTACCAGCATTCCCACATACTTGTTTTGGAGCGGTATACTCAGTCAGGAGCATACTACTGACTGATTGACCCGAGTGTGGGACATGCCATGCCTTCAGGTGGTGGTCATCCAACCAATCATTGTACAAAACACTATAAGTAAAGTTGCCACTTGTAACCGAAACGGACAGCGCCGCAAAACCAAGAATGGTAAAAACATAATGTAGTTAAAAACCAGTACACAATGGCAATGAAGATATGTGATAAAAAAATGACTCATTGAATGACCTCAAAATGCACCCCCCAACATGAGACTTCAAACGGGGGCTCCCGAATGGCCAGAATGGACCATCCGACCATCCGTTTACTCCCGATGTTGGGGCCAAAACAGTGTAATGAACAGGTACCTCCATGATAGAGACCAGGGCCAAAGCAGTGTTTACGACTTGATCTTCACCCCGGGGGCCCAGTCTGTTCTCAACTGCCAGGATGCTTTCGTCCAGGGCCTTCGGAACGCACCTCACGGGAGAACAAGTTGCCTGCAAGATGGTATTAGCAGGATTGACCATTTTGGTCCGGGGCTGGGTATTCGTATATTCCGCAACAAACCAGCCGAATTGAGCAAACCTGCTAATATAAAACCAGAAAACCTGCCCAATTTTGCAGGCCGTCCTCTATCCGCCACCTGAGGACCCGCATAGTAGGGGATGGTCAAACCCCCCTAGGTTGAGAAGTGGTACTTGCATCAGCTGGAGGCAAGTGCGTTTATTAGGGCGCCATATACCATCATTGCAAAATAAATTAAAAAAGACATTGAAGGTATTGTATATCATTTATCATCTCATATCATATCATACTATTGTATTAGTACAGGTTAATTCAATATATCGGCTGGTATGATGCCTTACTTTATCGGCATATCTTTTGTCGCAATTGCAAGTATAACGTCGAGAAAAAAGAAACTAACATGTTTTGGGGTTAAATCATGTTTCGTAGGCAAACCTTCCATAGCCATTTTCCATAGCCCTGACCAAGCTAGATACCACAGCTGAGTGGAATGCCATGTTCACTAGCATATTTCCGTCAGTGATTGGAGAAGACATAATCGGTCGTGTCGACTACGGCGTATAGAATTTCGCATACTTAATCATCATATTAGCATCAAACTCTGTGTTTAACGGCACACTGTGCATGCGTGTTTCAGTCAGGGCCGACACCACTGGTGGTACCACGTGTCTGGGCGTTCTGAGGGTCAGCAGCTGTAAGCCCCCTGTAACCAACCACATACAAGCTATAATGTATGGCGTTCAGTCTTTCCGTACATGTTGTTCCTCGGGAACTGAGAAAACGCCTTCGCGTGTCTGCTGAAACTGCTGGAAAGGGGAAACTGGGACCCTTGTTCTAAATAAGACATCGTCGACTGTTGGAAGACCGTTCTCCTGTCTCGCAGCCTTAGCCTCACCTAGCTCTGGCAGCAGTTTTTCTTGTTAGGTTTTTCGCGGCGCAACCACTTTCCGCCCAAGTTCCTCCTTCTTAGGGTCTTCATCCGCTGTTTCCGATTCCATCGGGGTTGTGATCCTCTTCGGTTGCACTGTCAATGCTGGGACCTCTGAAAATGTATTTTCTGGCATCACCTGGTATAGTGCGATGGCAGACATGTTTAAACTGGCAATGCTTAGATGTTATCAGTGATGTTTTTAGCGGAGCTATGTATATGACGTACTTGCGGTACAGCTCACATCTCGCCAAACTAAGGCAACGCCCGACAAATGGATCAACGTCTAGGTCTGTAATCAGCGTCTGTTGGCTATCCCGTGGGATTGGTAGAAATATACAGGCTGTTGGTGTATAAGGCGGCTGGGTTGCTGTGCCCAGGTTTTGGGTTATTCCTGAGAATAGCCGCGCCTCGTATCTCATGTAAAACCTCAAAACCCCTTTGCCAGTAGCATGGGATGGCACTCTGGCGTAAAAGGTTAACATTGAAATTTCCATAGATGACCCTAGATGCACTCTGGCGTAGAACTTCTGGCGTAAATTTTTAACACAGAATTTCCCATTGACCAGCCGGAAATTCCAGTCGTCTATGGAAATTGTAGTGTTAAAATATTACGCCATCACCCCTTAACACTGATTTCCCCATAGACAACCCAGATTGCAACAGTTCATGCAATACTATGTTTAGGATATCTTGTTTCTAATTCTCGTTTTTTAAGAAAAGATAAAAAAAAAATGAAAAAACACAATGGGTAGCGTTACAGTCAAACTCCCTGTGACAGTTGTTTTGGGTGGTAAATATTTAGGATTATATGATTGTCTATGGGAATTTCAG
This sequence comes from Pictodentalium vernedei, assembly GCA_031216915.1. Lineage (NCBI taxonomy): Eukaryota > Metazoa > Mollusca > Scaphopoda > Dentaliida > Dentaliidae > Pictodentalium > Pictodentalium vernedei. The sequence continues at coordinate 56,481,165 of CM062297.1, forward strand.
TGTTAAAATTAATTTTACGCCAAAGGGCCTCCAGGGTCGAAAAAAGTTCGCTGGCAGTTCGCTCAATGGACATCGCCTCATAACACTGATTTCCACATATCACTGAATTCACCAGATTGCCTTCAGAGTCGTGGAAATCAGTGTGAAATGCATGAAATACAATTTACACCAAAGTATTGCATTTAACAAATGGCGTACTGCAAGAAAACGTATTTGTGTAGCACATACGTTTTTGTTTTTCAGAATTTGTGCATTGTACAAATTCTGGAAACAAAAACTTCTGTGCAACACAAATACGTTTGTTTTTGCTGTACACCAATTGGTTTTTCTAGCATGATATTATTTTTTAGTTCCCCGAATATTTTTTTTAGAAGAAAATGAATTTGATGTACTGCAAAAAGTTTTTTTTGTGTCGCACATAAGTTTTCTTGATTTCAGAATTTGTTCAATGCACATGTTCTGAAAACAAGAAAACTTATGTGTAACACAAAACACTTTTTTTCTGTACATCAATTTTATTTTTCAGACATGACATTATTTTTACTTGCAAACGGATAATTGTGTTCAGAAGAAAATAAGATTGATGTATTGCAATAACTTTTGTGTCGCTCGTAAGTTTTTTTTTTCTGTTGTCAGAATTTGTGCGTTGCAACAAAAAAAAACACTTATGAGCGACACAAAAGTTTTTGCTCGCTGATTGATACAACAAAAATTATCAATCCCAAAACCAACAATCACTCACAATAAGGGTAATGGAAGTGTGTTTCTCAATTTTACGCCAGATTGTACTGAATATATCGCTCATTGATACAACAAACATTCAATACCAACAATCACTCACAGTAAATGTTATAGAACTGCGTTTCTCAATTTTACGCCAGAGTGCCTTTAGGGTCGTCTATAGGGGATACATTTAAAAAAAAAGAGCAAAAGAGCAACGGAGAAGTAAAAAGGCGATGGCTAACGACAATCTCGTGAGATGGGAAAATGCAACAGAAAACCTAAATGGGGTGAGATAACCCAAGAGATTCTGGGATACATTTAAAAAAAAAGAGCAAAAGTGCCAATAGTCTTAAAAAAAAGAGCAAAAGTGCCAATAGTCTTAAGACTAGCGACGGCAATCTGGCCCTGGATCTCAAGGCAAAGGCTAGTGTTTTTGCCGAACTTCTATCGAAAGCTCATCGCCCACAAAAAAGGAACAATTTTTACAACGATTTCAAGGTAAAAGTAAATAAATTTGTCCAAGATAACAACTCAATTTTTAATGAATCCAACTTCAACCAAAGGCTTGAAGATGGGGACGATCATGAATTAACCGAATCTATAAGCGTAGAAGAGATCATGGGTATAATCAGAAAATGCATGTCATCTTCGTCCCCCGTATAAGACGAAGTCTCTTACAAAATACTGAAACGGTGTCCCAACACCTTCTACTGTAGACGTACCCAACTCCCAACTACTGCCTCTACTGTGGATACTTCTAAAAATGATGGGAAGTGGCCAAAGGACTCATGATGCCTAAACCCGACAAATACTTTACCCACCCATCTAACTACCTCCCAATTAGCTTGCTAAGCTGTATTGAAAAAAAATATTTGAGCGGATTATCACTATAACACTCCGCAGCTATCTCGAGTCAATCAAAATTTTCAACAAATGACAAAGAACATATGGGGAAGAGGGAATCGAACACGTATATTGACTGGTCGATTACACGAAAACAACGTTTAGTGAAAACGAATTAGGAACAGCGCTTTTCTGGAATGACGAATAAGCGTTCGACTCGGACTGGCACAATGCCATGGGAAATAAAGTAGCGAAAATGGGATCACCCACTAAATTTTGTGGATCATAACTGACCGAAAAATGAAGATGAGGGCTAACCGCGAGATGTCAGAGGAAGTAACACCTGTACTCGAAGCGGGTACTCCACAGGGATCGGTTTTAAGCCGCTCTTTACTTTTCATAATACATGTGAATGACATAGAAAAAGTAATGAAAAACTGTGTTGAACTATCATAGTTCTTAGACGACAAAGGCAAGTAGACAACCAGTAAATTCCGAAATAAAAATCGCCTGCAGGATACCATTTGTCGCGATCTTGAGAGCTGGTGCGCCAAATGGCGCATCAAGCTCAATGCCGCCAAGTATACGTTCACAAATTAGCAGCAAGCAACGAGGCCAAATTTGGGGGATTTATACTGGATAGCAACCCTCAGTCTAAACGATCACCTAAATTCCATTACGGTTAGAGAACTAAATGTAGTGAGACTGGGGGTGGGTATTTCTCGAGTAAACACTTCTAGTGGTTTGATTATCTCCCGTGATATGCTCTTGCTTGAAATCAACTCTATTCTGGTCATTCATTAAACTTACTTCCTATCGACTTGGTGTGTCAGTTTTAGATTCCTAAACACTGGTAATTCTATAATCTCAACGTAGTGTTGTTGTTTCGTTAATGGGTCACTGATAAATTATATACCAAATTTACCACACTGGCGTCGCCGTAAACAGAAGGATGCGAGGAATGTGTATTCTTTCTTTCTTACTTCATTCTCTCACTCGACATGTCGTGTACGACAGTTTTTCGTGAAGTCTTTTGTTTGAGGGAATGATCACTGTGCAAAGCTGAACAGAGTGGTCTCATCTTCTCGTTCGTAATTGTTGCCACCATTTCTGCAAACCTTTTCGTGTTGTAATACTAACAACAATATTTTATCATGGTACGCCTTAACGTCCAAACTGCCATTGTCGAGCAGCTACGTGAACTGCAGTATACTTACCAGCATCATGCCCAGAAACTGGAGAATCTCAGAAGAGTCCATGGCTGTCTGGAAGCCGATGATTTGTGGCAATTGATTGATATGAGTTTGTGAACATTGATGGATTACATCCGAGAAGTAATGACTCTGATATCGGATTTTATCATATGACTCGTCCGTTTTGTTCACTTTAAAACATTTGATATTTTGTTTTTATATTAATCAGTGATAAATAAAGCCTTCCGTCAATTTCATTGGTCAATTTCAAAACTAGACAATTTGATTGGCTGAACTACATACAACTGGGCCACATTTTCATAATTTGCAGAATTAGAGTTGGGAGCTTTCAATGGACAATTCGATTGGCTAAACAAAATATAACTGGGTCACATTTGCATAATTTCAGTAGGGAGAATTTACGTTATCTGTCCTATTTAGGGTGGGTTATATTGTATTAATCTTTTACCTACAAGAAATACGCCATTCATTTTTTTATATTTTCACTTTTTGCTTCCAAAACATAGGTTATGACCCCCCACTGGAACGAGCTCGACGAGCTCGTTCCAATGAGGGGCCATAACCTATGTTTTGGAAGCAAAAAATGAAAATTTTTAGTTATACGAGGATATTTTTCCAAGTATCGTCTGCAACTCAAGTTAGGTGATGGGTTAAAAAGCCATACTAAGTGTCTAATTTGTGCGTGTGTGTGTCATATGATAAATAGAATATAAAATGAGTGTTTTTCTCATATATTATTTCTGAAACTCGTCCGAATTTTCCGTTTGGGCTCGCCAGAGGCTCGCCAAAACGGACAATTCTTAGACTCGTTTCATAAATATTATATGAGAAAGTACTCATTCCATATCCTCGATATATTGAAGAAGACGATGAATCTTCAACAAAACGTACCACCCAAATCAAGTGACACTGATCTGAATGAAGATATATCGTCATCATCCTATTGGGGGTATGGCCAGGTCAAAATCACAAATCGGATAGCTGAAACTCAAGTACCTGAGCAACCAAATAAAAGTATCTGGTCGGGCTGTGACAAAGAAGATTTTCAAACGAACATTGTGGAGAAGCTTGATACTTTGCAGAAAATGTAACAAACTGTGATTATATTTTTAATAAACAAGCAAGCAAACTGCAACGGAACTACAAACGTCACGGAAAACAACAACAATAACGGCAGTATTTCAGAAAGAAAGGACAAGAGCAGGTCTGGTAAAATCATAAACCTGGAATCGCTGGCTGCAAAAAATAAGAAACAAAGAAACAAATCGCAAAAAAGTCCACAAAAACAGGGAGGTGGAAGCAAAAAACAACGTTACCCTCATACAACAGATCAAAGATCTCGGCAGGTGGGTGCAAGATCCCAACGAATTACGGTTGAGTCTTCTGATAATGCATTTTTGCCTTCGCGATTTAGCTGTTATACCACCAGGTGGTGTGTATAATTGAACATCAACAATGAAAACAAGGAACAGGTAGAACAGGTAGAGCTCATCTGAAGCTAAGCGAAGTTCCACAAAGCGGCAGAAGAGCAAAACGAAATATCAAAATGCAAAAAAGTAAAAAGTTAGGTTTCCCTGATGACTTTTCGGAGAATTGCATGTCAAATCTCCGGCTTTATTGCGCCTCTCCTTCAGAAAATGAGGAATTCGAGAAACTTAAATTATCTCTGCTACAGTTAAAACTAGAAGTCCTGCCATGAAATAGCACGTCGATCTGCGCGTTAATCTACGCGTAATAATCATAGTAAGGCTATAAATTCTGTACATATGGCCTGTGCACACGCAATGTTTCAGCCAATGGACATCCGGGTAACCCGGAGGTCCATTGGCAGAAACATTGCCTGTGTTTGCTATGAGTAACCAGGAGAACATGCCGTGCTTTGGATGCCATTCGATACGGAAGTTGTGCACAACTCCCACGCACCACTAAGCCTAGATAAGCGCACAGTTCGTGACAGGACTTCCAGTTTTAACTGTAGAAAAGAGTAGGGGAAGCAGAATACCGCACAAAAAGACAAACACTGCAGTGGAGATCGGAAAAGTGGCTGAACGTTTGACTTGTCAACTTTCAGACCAGTCCTACACGAGTATAATCAGTAATCTCCCAGAGCATTCGTCATCCAAAGACCTTGCGACTAGATTTTCTTCTTTCTATTCTGAAAAAATTGATACTATCAGAGCTTCGCTTGATACAAGCTCACAATCCGATCTTCGACAGATGGCCGACATACCATGCATCTGTGTTAAAGCTGTTGCACAGTTGTCACAATTCAAACCTTTGGCTACAACAGGAAAACAGAGGTTTAATATCCAAGGCACCATCTAAGCAATGCATGCTAGATATCATTCCAACTTGGTTGTTAAAAACATCTCTTTCGGAGTTAACTACACCGATCTTGAAACTTGTCAATGCCTCCCTCTACTCTGGCGTCTTTCCAACAAGCACGAAACACGCTTTAGTAAAACCACTTCTCAAAAAGTCAACACTTGACCCAGAAGTTCTGAAAAACCACCGACCGGTATCCAATCTTCCATTCCTATCAAAGATTATTGAGTGTGCGGTGGCTTCTCAGATGAATTCTGATTTTATAGCCCACGGCCTAGCCGAAGTTAATCAGTCTACATACAGATCTAATTGCAGTACAGAAACGGCGCTTCTAAGGGTCCAAAATGATATCCTCCTATCCACGGACATGCACAACCTAACATGTCTTGTTTTGTTGGATTTAAGCGCCGCTTTTGACACCATAGACCACAACATACTTATTATTGAAAGACTGTCAGTGAGAATAGGCCTTACTGACCGAGCACTTAATTGGTTTTCGTCGTACCTTAATGGTCGCACACAGAGTGTCCTTATTGGCAGTGAGTCGTCAGACAAGGTCACGCTACGTTTTGGCTTCCCTCAAGGATCGGTGTTGGGTCCCCTACCGAACACTGTCTATGTCTTACCTCTCGGTGACATGATCCGAAGCCATGGCCTTGAATTTCATTTTTACTCAGATGACACACAGCTGTATATTAGTTTTACTCACGCCTTTGAGCCTGAAGCATGCAATAAGATTGAACTTTGTATTTCAGACATCAGGGCATGGATGACTAAAAACTTTCTTAAACTGAACGATGACAAGACAGAAGTAATATATACTCGCCCAAAAAAGAAAGTGTGCATTGCAGAAATTGATCAAACTCCAAAAAAATAATTTCATAGGTGTAAAGAGTGTTAACCTGTTCATGAATAAGTTCTATTGAACACAAAAACAGCTTTCCCCGTTAAAACTGCATTAACGTTAAATGACGTGCTGCAAGTTTGTGAAAAGGCATGTTTTGCACGTGGAGAGTCTGAAAATTCATGCAGCAGTGTGAATCCTTGGGTATTTAAACACTAAAGTAAGGCCTTCCTATCGTTCACATTCAAACTTGCGCTGCTGGTAAAACGACTCCACATTAGCATGCCAAGATTGACAATGAATCAACGTCTCCTTGCCCTGGGTATGATTAGAGCTGGCAGAACACACAGAGAGGTTGCCCAGCATTTGAACTACCACCGCAACACTGCAGACAGGCTAGTCCATCGACATGCACAACATGATGACGTTCGAGACCGACCCCGCTCCGGGAGACCCCGAGTTACCACCCCTGCACAAGATCGGTATACCCGTGTCGTCCATCTCCGGAACCGGCAACAAACGGCAACGCCGACAGCCAGGAACATCCCTAACCTGAGACGGATACATCTTCAAACAGTAATCAACCGGCTGAGAGAATGCGGCTTACGTCCTCGAAGACCTGTAATTCGTACGATTTTGAAGTTACGTCATCGTCGTGCTCGACTGCAGTGGTGTAGACAACATCTCAGACATCCCTTACACTGGTGGCGACGTGTTGTATTCACTGATGAATGTCGTTTCCATCTTTCATCATCAGATGGCCGCCAGAGAGTGTACAGACGTCGAAAGGAACGCTACGCAGATCCATGTGTCGTGGAGCGAAACCGTTATGGGGAGGGTCTCTCATGGTGTGGGGTGGCATCACTGCCCGTAACAGAACTGAGCTGGTCATTATTGATGGCAATCTCAATGCAGCTAGTTGTCGTGATGAAGTGCTTACACCTGTTGTTGTCCCATTTCTGCAACGTCACGGCCCCGGCGTCATTCTGCAGCAGGACAACGCCCTACCCCACACAGCTCGTGTTGTTCAACAGTATCTGCAGCAACAACAAGTGGATGTTCTTTCCTGGCCTGCAAATTCGCTTTATATCTCACCCATTGAGCACGTATGGGACGAAATGAAACGTCAGCTTCCCCATGCACCGTCAACGCTTGTGGAACTCCAAAGACAGCTTATCAGAATATGGAACAACATCCCATAACACTTTCATGCTAACGTGTTCGCTTCCATGAGGCGTAGATGCACAGCAGTAGTCGATGCAGACGGAGGTCATACCAGATATTGAGTGTGTGACTTTTGTGTTTGACCCTTAGTGTCTTTGACTCTTCATAGCACCAAGAGTATTCGTCGTAGCGTAATGAAATTTCTCGTGTTGATCACAAATTGATTCATCTGTGATTGAATGAAATTTCCATGAATGAAAATGATATATATCTTTTTTTAGTGTTATTTTTTAGCATGCACACTTTCTTTTGTGGGAGAGTATATATAGGTCTACCTCATCAACTTTCAAAAATGTCCAAACTGTCCCTCCATATTGGACGTTCTGCGATAAAGCCCCATAGCTGTGTTCGAAAATTAGGTTATTTCATGGATGAAAATGTGGCCGCTGAGGAACATACCAAACACATCTCTCGCAGTGCATTTTTTCATCTTAGAAATATTAGCAAAATTCGATCCTTCATTGATACGCAGACGTCACAACACCTTGTCCACGCCTTTGTTACCAGTCGTCTCAACTACTGCATCTCTCTTCTGATTGGCTCTAAAACATCTATTCTTGAAAAGCTACAACACATCCAAAATTGTGCTGCACGGGTCATAACCAGAACTCAAAGGTACTGCCATATGACACCAGTACTCTCTGAGTTACAAAAGCAAAGAATTCAATTTAAAATTGTCTCTTTTGGTGTTTAAGTGTATCTCGGGATTTGCACCATCCTACCTGTCCGATCTGCTTACCATCCACAAACCACCGAGGTCTCTTAGGTCAACTCAAACTGGTTCAGCCCGTATCTAAATTCACTAGTGCTGGTGATGGGGCCTTTGCGGTTGTTGGCCCAAGGCTTTGGAATTCTCTTCCAATCGACATAAAAATAGTAAATCACTTGAATCATTCAAGCCTGGCACTAAAACCTACCTTTTTCGAAAGGCATTTCCTTCAGTGATCTTTTAATTTTGGTCATAAACTGACATTACCAGGTGCGTAGGTGTGACTGAGTCATTGGGGATTGCCTCGTTACTCGTCAAGTTACACTCACATACTTGTTTTGGTAAAGTTGTATTTTTTGTTATTTTGTTTTAATTCAATACCCTTTTTCTTTTAGGTTCTGTCGCTTATCGCCACGATATAGCCTCGGTTGCTGATGTGGCGCTGGGCACCAATAAATGATAATAGTGATCCATGTATCAATGTATCTGTGAGAGAATATATGTGTATTTGTGTATATGTATGTATGCAACTATTGTACAGCCATTGAGCTCCGTGCGTGGATTCTAGGATTTAAAATTATTATTGAATTAATTAAGCCATCAATGCTTTTATCAAATGAGTTTGTTTCTGGATTTGATGACGTTTTTCAAAACCTTGAGACCATTAAGCAAGATATGTCGTCAGCGAGTGTGTTCCCTTCACCAGAACAACAGATTCAACCCAATACGCCTCAGAATGTCTTCTATTTCTGGGAAAAGCCAGATGAGAGGAGATTTCAGAGAAGTCTCCCACGAAGACAATTCAATGTTTGTAGAAAACAGGCACACCGAACTGAAAGACAGCGGACAAGAACTGTGGGTTCCTAATTTGCAAAGCACACTTACCTACATGGTTTGGAGTGATGGTTAGGCACTGATCCCAGCAGTGGTTTGATGTTTAAAGATGACAACTTTGAATTCCTGCAAGAAGTTATTTGATAGCTCAACATGTGGTGGATTCAGACATTTAACAGCCTTCAAGTTGCTGTACTGATTCCGCGGATGTGGTGGCAATGCATATCTCAAATTATTTTTAAAAAACAGTTGTAGTCGGTTTTACCTGACACAATAATTGTTCCACACCAAAGCATCAATTGTCGGTGAATTTGCAGAATAAATGTTACCGACATTAAAAAAAATAATCTGTCAAAATTTAAGTCGGCAATAGCATTTCGTAATGTTTACGACGATTTCGGACTGCGCTATTTTAGTATATCCATGAATGGTTTAGGAATAGCTGTACTAAGTTTATTTACTATTTGTAATATTGTTACCTAATTATATTTTGGTGACGGCCACTTCTAATAGCGTACGATATATTTGAGATTTACATAGCTAAGAGACTATTTTACTGATCTCTTTGCATGCGTCCGAAAGACTAGTGCCCATGTGTTTCTTCATTATGCTGAAAATAGAGTCAGTCATTAGGGTACAAGTGGAATTTGGGGACAACGAGTTCTCGACAATACTTACATTTAGAGCTTTAAGCTGGATGTTTGGTTTAACTTTTTTGAAGTGGCTTCGCCCCCGGCGGTTGTTGGGATGCTGACCTCCGCAATTAAGGCATTTAAAAGTTGTGGCAACGCATGCCTCCGCGATGTGTTTGTCGCCGCATTCCATACAACGTTGCTCCGCGTTGCATTTGTGTGACAAGTGCCCAAATCTCTGACACGTGTGACAGTGAACGAGTTGCAGAAGATCACGATATTCCTCGGTTTCGTATTTTTTGCCGTTGATAATTACCCCTTTGCTTATAAGATTTAATATTGTTCCTCTTTTTGTACATTTTACTTTAATCTTCCAAGTATGGTTATCCTTGGCTTTGGAAATTAATCTCTCCCACGAGCATCCCGATAGAGCTTTAACAATTGTATTATTTTCCGTTTGGGGATGAACGCTTGTGATTAGGACATCGGGGTTAGGTTGCGCAGGGCTCTGTGTCGTACTGTTTTTATTGAACACCTTAGGGGAGTTTTGGGTTTTACGTTATCGGCGTTCGTCAGACCATCATTTGGGCTAGCTTTCGAACTAAGGTTTCCCCGTGATGTAGGCTCTGCACGGTTAATAAAAACAATCTCATTACGTCTTACTTGGCATCTACAAACACTGTTTATAAACCTAAGTAGTAAGTAGGTTCATCACATGCAAGTTATAAACCAGACTGCTGGTCTATACATTCCGCAGAACAGCATTGTTTATCAGTATAATAGTTCAATGAACTGTGAGATGTTAATCTCAAGTCTTGTTCTGATTTTTCCTGGTTAGTACTGATTAATTAACTTAGTGTACAATATCTAGTACTATATATAAAGTTAATTTTGGTCAGTCAACAAACAATATCTAGTACTATATATAAAGTTAATTTTGGTCAGTCAACAAACAATATCTAGTACTATATATAAAGTTAATTTTGGTCAGTCAACAAACAATATCTAGTACTATATATAAAGTTAATTTTGGTCAGTCAACAAACAATATCTAGTACTATATATAAAGTTAATTTTGGCCAGTCAACAAACAATATCTAGTACTATATATAAAGTTAATTTTGGTCAGTCAACAAACAATATCTAGTACTATATATAAAGTTAATTTTGGTCAGTCAACAAACAATATCTAGTACTATATATAAAGTTAATTTTGGTCAGTCAACAAACAATATCTAGTACTATATATAAAGTTAATTTTGGTCAGTCAACAAACAATGTCTAGTACTATATATAAAGTTAATTTTGGTCAGTCAACAAACAATGTCTAGTACTATATATAAAGTTAATTTTGGTCAGTCAACAAACAATATCTAGTACTATATATAAAGTTAATTTTGGTCAGTCAACAATGGTTGACTGACCAAAATTAACTTTATATATAGTACTAGATATTGTACACTAAGTTAATTAATCAGTACTAACCAGGAAAAATCAGAACAAGACTTGGGATTAACATCTCACAGTTCATTGAACTATTATATTGATAAACAATGCTGTTCTGCGGAATGTATAGACCAGCAGTCTGGTTTATAACTTGCATGTGATGAACCTGCTTACTACTTAGGTTTATAAACAGTGTTTGTAGATGCCAAGTATTATATTGATAAACAATGCTGTTCTGCGTCAACGAAGGAACTAGGGGACCTGCCTCTGTTGAACTGATATACATAGCTGGTAGAACATTGCATAAATGACAAAAAAACTCAAATATTTACAAAGTACTTGTAAAGTACATAAAATACTCTGGGATACTGACCTTTTATAGCAAAGTGATGAATATGAGGACGGGCATTTGAAATTATATGAGTAAAGTACAACTACTGAGAACTTTGTCAAAAAGGTGGTACTCGAGTACTACGAGTACAGAGTACAATGGACCCAGCCCTGCACCCAGATTGGTTGATAAGATTTTTTGTTTTTTCAATTTACATTCATTAATCCAATGTCCTTTCTGTTTGCAATAATAACATGGTTCCCCATTTGGATATGTATAAGCCAGATGTTTGTTGTTTTTACAAATATAACAGTGCTTCGTGAACTTGTAATGTTTATTTATTATACGCTAAACGATAGATTATCGAAAAAAATGCAGAAAGATAGAAATCGTATCCCCCACTGTGATGTTATAGAAATTTTCATTTTCACAGTATCAATCAAAATGGCAGCTTTCAAAGTATCACATCAAGGTGAATACGAGTCAAATTATCACTGGAAAAGATCAATTTGTTCTACAAACGTATAATGAAAAGAAAATCTAGTGTTTTTGAGTGGATACCTGATCATTTCCAGCAATAATTCAACACGTATTTATCTCGAATTGATGCATGAAACTCGCCACTTGAATGAGATCGAAAGACACTACCTGTTCCGAGTATCGATCAAATCACTTCCGCGTATCGATGCGCGACGAAGGCCGGACTATTTTAGAAAAAGAACTCGCGAAAAGCGTAGAGTTATGTCCCCTGGTCCAATCAGTTCGTCTGCGTTGTTAACCTTTTGGTTAAAATAATTAAAACATGGAAAACCGTCCGAGTACACCTGACCGAGATATTCTGTGGGGAGATTTCCAATTAGATGAAATTTCTTGTGCCGGTGATGGGACTTTTGCGAGTATTAGAAAGGGGACTGTGGCGCAACTGAGTCATACCAGGGCGTTTTATTTGATGAAATTGACATACTTAGCCCTGCTATTTCCACAATTTCTCAACCGATGTGGAACATAATGAACAATCTGAGATTTATGAACTTGTCAGGGGATAATGTTGATAATTTCAGCCAGCAGCAACAAAATAAATACACTAAAAGCAAAACTGAACATGACCTGAAGTTATTGAAAATGTATTTTGCAGAAATGGGTGAAGCGCGAGTTGTTGAGAACATTCCACCAAATGAACTCTCAAATTTGATTGCTGGTTTCCTGCCGTCAGTTCGAAAAAGGGATGCTAGTGAATTTGAGCCTACAACACTTAGGGCCTACTTATCATCATTTGATCGGTACCTCAGAAGTAAGAACTATGAGGCATCAATAATCACCGATCACAGATTTTCCAAATGCCGAGAGACTCCAAAAAATACGCAAAAGCAACTGAAAGCAACGGGGAGAGGATACAAAACACATGCAGCTGATCCACTATCTCAAAGTGACATTGATAAACTGTTTGCTGCACTGGTGCGTATAACCCCAAATCTTTGTTAAATTCTATGTGGTTGAGTGTACTCTCCATTTCGGGATGCAGACTGGCAGTGAAATTTATTCTTTGAGATGGGGTGATGTCTAAGTCAAAAAAGATGAGGACGGCAGGATTTATGTCATCTACACTCAAAAGCGACAAACAAAAACCCGGACTGGTGAAAATCCCCGGGTTGTCAGTAAAGTGAATCCAAGAGTATATTCCACAGAAGATAAGACAAAAGAGCCTGCTGCTCGTTTTGAAAAGTTTACAGCAGGCAGAAGTAAGACCTGCCAAAATGCAATAGCCTGACTGCCCATTTTTCTCAGTCATCAACCACAATGGTTGGCTGAAACCGGGGAAATCGTGGTACAAAAAAGCCCACTTTGGACTCAATTATATCTATGAAATAATGACGAACATGTTCAGTGATGCTGGGTTACAAACAGACAAAAGGATAACAACCTACAGTGTGAGGATACATCTGGTTCAATGTCTTAGAGATGATGGTGTGCCTGCCCATGAAATAACTCAAGTATCAGGACACAAAATTGTAAACAGCCTTCGTAATTACAGCAAAATTAATCCTGATAAAAGTCGCAAAATTTCGGATATTCTGTCGGGTAATGCACAAAATAACAACACTGTTTTGCCAAGAATTCAGCCCTCTACAAGTTATACTAGTCCCTGTGTATCTGTGCCTAATAGTAGATAGTAGATATTCAGGCTTCTTAGAAACAAGTGCTCTCACGAACAGAATTTCGTCTGTAGTCCTAAGTGCTTTAAGCGCATTCGTGTCATTGATAGTGACAGTAACTGAATTTCTCTGAACACTGTTGACCAGTTTTGACATTTTAAAGTTGAGTTTCAATGACATTTGGTTATTGGTTTCGGTTTAATGTTTATACTTGGGTGGATATGACCGCAAATGACAAAACTGAAAGGCACATTAAGCAGCTGAAAAAATATATTTTTCAAAATATTTCAACAAATCCACATCATGTGCCCACCCCCCCTCCCCTCATTGGAACGAGCAAGCTCGGGGGGAGGGGAGGGGGGTCACATAATATGGTTTTGTTGAAAATCTGTGCAAAATGAAAACAAAAATAATTAAAATAATAAATTTTGATATTCTGCGCTTTGGGTGAAAGGGATTAGACGACCTGCTCTACTCAAAATGTTTTCCAGACACCTCGTGCCCATCAATTCGTACCTCGTTCGCACCTTCTAGTCAATTCATACAAATGTACAGTACAAGTGGAACTAAGTTGTATAAAATAACCACTATAAACTATGCATCCTTCTTTTCCTACACTGATAACACAGGACTGAGCTTTTCAGAAAATGATGTCAGGTTCTGGTTACTTCAATGTAGAGGAAGCAGGATGCTTGGTTTATTGCGGTTATTCTACAACTTATTTCGACTCGTATCGTACCCAGAATGGCGGTAAGTGAATTCTCTATGGCGGTAGGATCCTAGGAGAAACTTGAAAGTAACTTTGCAACTTGAGGTGTAACTCGTAAGCAATGAACGAGGGGAGAATTCGGGGCGCGCGGGTGGGGTGGGGGCAGAGCCGCAGAAGATGAATACTCATAGTTAGGCCCAGTACACCAATTTAACGTTTTCTCTATAGAGAAATTTCGACAAATTATAAGTAATTTCGAGTACTTCTAGTTCTATGTAATTGCAGATAGTTCTGGGTAATTTTAGTGTTTAGAGCATGTCTGCAAGAATTCTGGAAAGTTGGCAAGTCCATGTTTAGCGGTGTGACGGGAACGTTTTGGGCAATTTGATGTTTTGTAGCAGTTTTTGCATGCTTCTGTTTACCTTTCATAAATATTGTCCAGGTGTTCACGAATTATTCCTTCCCAGGTGGTAAAAGTTCTTTTATTTTTACTCGAATTTGGAGATATCCTATTTTCGTTAAAAAATAACACCGTTCTCCATTTTGTGGATTTCCCCTTATAGTATTACCGAGAGACGTTTTGATTGGACAAGATAATTAGTCTGTGCCAATTAGAATTGATCTCTGAATTTGTTCCCTTCAGTGTGGGCCTTCTCTGACCAAGGTAATTTATTGGTCAATGTTGCTATAAAAAACCCGTGTTGCGGCTAATTCAACACACTCTTCCAAAGAACACACTCTTCCAAAGAACCTGAAGGATCGCTTCACCTCTCTTGACGTTAATGAAGCTCTAGGTTCGAAGCTATAGAGAGGTTGCTCTCTTTCCTGATGAATATTAATGGAAGTATATTATATCTCAAGTGACCTTCTAGGCAAGTAATTGGACGAATGCTGCACCCCTATTTCGTGTAGTTTGCATCCACAGAACAGACCAGGTTCTACACCCAGGCACTACACGTTTTCTATTTTTAGCACACCATTATAACAATTTTCTCATACTGGGCGAATAAAACTAATCAGGCAAAATTTAAATATCGATTCACAGAGGCACAACATCCACAAAACGGCCCGGAAAGAAATCATTGTTGAAAAATGTATCGCTTTTCCATTGTTGAAGTCACATTTCCCGAGGCGTTCATTTTATTCCTTGAGAAGATGATCCATATCTCGTTTCGAAGAGAATGATCCATACCTGGGTACAACTTTCATGAGAACGCGTCCGGATATGAAAAATCATTTGTTTCACTGCTCATATTATTTCGCAATTTAATTGTATTTTTTGGGCAGTAAACGAATAAATAATGGAATTCATTTGAATCTTCGGAGCTTTGTATCCCGAACTGGCCCATTCAGTAATGTATATGTGTGACAAATGTGTGGAAATTATCAAACTGCGTTGTCAAATTTCAAAAATTTTAGCTTTCATTCGCGAGTTGCGTAATTCTAAAATACACAGTTTCGTTTGGGGGAAATGTTTTGTTCACCCTTGCCGATCGATTCAAACTTAGCTTATACTCCCTCATTGCAATGAGTGTGTTATTCTCCTTCCAATGAGGGGTCATAAGCCGTGTTTTGGAAGAAGAAAATGTTTTTTGAAAACTACATGGTATTTTTTTCTATATAACGCTGGTTGGTAGGGCTGCTGCCTTGGTAATAGATTAACAAATCGGTCAGATGTTTTTCTTGATGGGTGTTCGATATAATATAAGGATTAGTGCGTGTCTTGTCGTTGACTACGCCCATATAGTGCCCAGTGAGGTGGTGTAGTTCCCTCCGCTTCGCGTCGGGAACAATACCACCTCACTGGGCACTATATGGGCGTAGTCAACTCCAAGACATGCACTATTCCTTAAATATTGAAACTATATTTCCTTAAGCGGACTGAAAAAGATTGTCACAGCGTGTTTAGGCAGCTATCAACTGTTTATTTTCATGCGTCAATTCAAAGTTGAAACGAGTGGAATTATCGATAGGAATGATCAGTTTGTCATAAGAAGCGTATAATAAAAAGAAAATCTAGCGATTTTGAGTGGATACCGAAAATTATATCACTCGACCGAGACAAATGGTTATTTTCGCTCAGTCACTCATGAGATAATTTTTGGTATCCACTCAAAAACACTAGTAGGTATAAAAGGCGGATTCACGAGCACTTGTACACGATTTCGTACATGTACACGTACATCGATGTCCACCTCCATAGGATTCAGTGTTAAAATCGTGTACAGTTACACGATTTGTCGTTTTTATGGGTGCTACAGAATCCGCTTTGCGGATTCTACAGCACTGGATTCTATATACACATCGCTCAAGAGTGAAAAAATGTATGAAATTTTAAGGACAAAAAGGTGTACCGTCTGCTACAGAATCCGCAAATGGGTTCCCCCCATAGGATTCAGTGTTAAAATCGCGAGCAAAAAACGTGTTGCGGTTTCTGTATCATCATCAAAAAGTGGTTTGCGGATTCTGGAGCATCCGTATCTGTACACGATTTTAACACTGAATCCCTATGGAAGCGTACACGGAAACCCATTTGTGGATTCTACATCAGAAATCGACTTATGTACGACACGTGGAAAGAGGTGCTACCGAACCCGCAAACCCACTGCCACGTTTCCCGAGGAAATAAAAAAAGTGATTGATATATATAGGAGAGAAAAAAAATATAAATAAAATAGTTATTTAAAAAAATAAATATATCAAATCGAATAGATAATAAAAAAATACGTAAATCATGTGCGCTTCCCAGACTATTAGAGCGAAGTTTCTTTTAAACATGCTGATGAGAGCATACGCAATCTGCGTGAACGAAGAACTACGTCCCATCTTGTTAGAACGATGCGTTGGATGTCGGGATCATCTAGACTTCGATCACGAGAATCATTCGTGTCTGACGATGGAAAGGGAAGATATGGTCGTCAAGTATTTCTAACCGGCGTTCGAACGCGTTAGATTCGACGATGTGATCACGCTTTGGAAGAGATTAGTCTTCTGTAAGAATCAAGACAAGCCTACAGTTTCGGAAGAACTGAAATTGGCGCGTAGAAGTCTGACTTTAGAAAACAAGGGGTGCATCATGAAATTATTGTTCAATGAAGCATACGTCTAAGTTTTCTCGTTGATATAAAATAAGGGAGAATAGAAAATAAAAATAAATGCACACATAAATATTTTTATCTAATATTAGAAAGAAAAAAAAAAATACAAAAATGAGAACAAGAAGTAAATTGTATCCGACGTTAGATGGCCACGAGGTTGAGAAACCGAACGGCGTTTTGCCGACTGCACCGTCGCTAGAAGAAAAAGAAAGAGGAGAGAGGTATCGCATCGATCAAATCAATAGAATCCAAGCGTATTTAACTCGAGAGAGAGATTCTCGCCCTTCTTTCAAGAAGAAGTATTCGCGTTTCCTGAAATTCGTCAACGCGATCGACACGACACTCATCACGATTTCCATGGGTTTACACGCGGCCGGCATCGGATTGTTGTCGACCGCGATCGGCATTCCGATCATGTTGACCGCAGAAGGAGTGGCTCTCGCCGCCGGATTGTTTAGCACGCTCGGAAACTTTTTGAGTAGGAAATTATATCTGAAGGCGAGAAAACACGACAAGATTCGCGTCTTGGCCGACTCCAAGATCGACACGATATCCGAAATGATCTCGATGGCGTTGAAAGACGGTAGGATATCGGACGGAGAATACTTCACGATATTGGGTGAGAAAACGAAATACGAAGCCATGAAAGAAGCCGTGAGAATCAAGACTCATCAGATCATCAAAGAAGAGATGAAGGATTCTCTCGTGGAAAAGGGGAGGAAAGAGGCTAGGGAGGAATTCAGTAAGATGATAGAACTCAAGAGCAGCGATTTAAAAAAAAATATATTTAATAAGAACAGAATTTAAAAAAAAAAATATTAAATTTATATATAAAATAAAAACGAAATTTACTTAAATAACTCTTAAAAATGTATTGCGTAAAGTGTAAGAGAGTTACCGAGACGAGTAATTCTCGAGAAGTACGAACTAAAAACGATAGACAGATGCTTCGTGGAATTTGCGACGTGTGTAGTTCTATCAAGACTCGATTCATCAAAAAAAAAGAACGCGAGCAAAGGTAAAGACATCGTGAATAAAATGATCAATAATCTACCTTTCGAAATGCATCTGCCTGGTCACAGTTTCCCGGGACCCGAAACGAAATTGTACAAGGGACTCAACACCGATCTGACTCCTAAATCTTGGAGCAAACCTGTGAATAGGGTGGACGCGGCCGCGTATGATCACGATCTGTGCTACGCCGAACATCCCAACACCAAGACTCGCAACGACATCTGCGATAAAAACATGTTGGGGAAATTGAGAGGCATATCGAATCCGACCAGGAGAGAGAAGATAGAACGTTCGCTGGTCGGCAATCTGATCGGTGCGAAACGTCGATTCGGATGGGGCGTTCAAAAAAAAAGCGCATCTGAAAAGAAGAAGAAACGATTATTGACGAGCGAATTGGCCGAGGAGTTACACAAACCCATCGTGCATAAATTTCGAAAGAGAAGGGTGTTTGTGAAGGGTTTGGATGATATTTGGTCTGCCGACATGAGATCGTTTTCGAGGTGGAACGAGGGTGTCAAATATCTATTGACGGTCTTCGACGTGTTTTCCAAATACGGTTGGATCAGAGCTTTGAAGAATAAATCGGGACCTTGCATCGTCGCGGCTCTGAAGAGCGTGTTCGACTCGTCTTCTCGAAAACCGAGTAAATTGTGGGTGGATAAGGGAAAGGAATTCTACAACAAGCACGTTCATCGATTAGTCGACCTCTACTCGATCGAAAACGAAGAGAAAGCCAGCGTGTTGGAACGTTGGAATCGAACGATGAAGGAAAAGATGCACAGATACTTCTCGGCGAATTCGACCAAGAAATACATATACGCTCTGAACGGTCTGGTCAAAGATTACAACAACACGCGACACAGATCGATCAAGATGACTCCCGTGGAAGCTGGCGATCCTCGAAATGAAAAACGGTCTACGCGAATCTATATCCTGAAAGATCTGAGATTAGGAAGAAGTCTAGAACGCCGAAATGTGCAGTCGGTGATCGAGTGAGAATCTACGCTTATAAGAAGCACTTCGACAAGGGTTATACTCCTTGATGGACTTCAGAAATCTTCGTGATAATCAAAATATTTCACACCGATCCGGTGACTTACGAAATCGAAGCTTTGGATGGAGAAGAGATCATCGGAAAGTTTTACGAACAACAATTACAGAAGACAAAGTTTTGGTAAAGAAAACAAATTTCTTTTATTTACTCTCTTTAACATTTTCTTGTTTACACATATATATATATAGGAGAGAAAAATAATAATAAAAAAAAAATAATTAAAACTATTTTTAGATAAAAAAGCAAGCTAATTAATAAACAAAAAAAACCCCCAAAAATCCTTTAAAAATGACAAATATACTAGATATAGCACAAAGCATAGTGAAAGATGAAAGTATTCAAGAATATGAGGTTCACGAATACGAACCGGTGACCGGAACGAGTTTGAACAATCTGGGAGAGATAAGAATCAACGTCGAAACTCAAGATCTATTCATACATCCTAGCGAGAGTTACATAGTGGTGCAGGGACGTCTCACCAAGGAAGATGGGAGCGACTACGCCGACGACGACACGGTTACTCTAGCCAATAATGGCATCATGCATCTATTCAGTAATATATAATACATGCTATCCGGACAAGAGATAGAATCTGTGTTTCATCCCGTTCAGGCCACCACGATGTTCGGACTCTTGACATATCCTGATGATTTTTCGAAATCCAGAGGACTTAATCAGTTGTGGGTGAAAGCCACCGTAGGCCCTGTTAGCGCCGGCGCCGCCGCGATATTCGACTACGTCGTCAAGACGTCCAGACCTAAAGGAACGTTTTCGTTCAGGATACCTTTGAAACACATCTTCGGATTTGCGGACGATTACAAGATCATGTACGGATTCAAACACAAACTGATGTTGATTCGAAAAAGAAACGACGACGCAATAGTGAGGCTCACTGCGACCGATGCGGGTAAGATAACTCTACACAAGATATCGTGGTTCGTTCCGCACGTGGAGCCTTCAATCGTGGAAAAAGCGCGTCTCTACAAGATCATAGAATCCAAGAGTAAATTACCCGTGGGATTTAGAATGAGAGAGTGCAACATGGCTAGCATTCCTCTCTCCACGAATCACTTCGATTGGAGATTGGCGGTGAAATCCACTTCCGAGAGACCGCGTTTCATCGTGGTTGTGTTTCAGACTGATAGGGAAGGGTCTCAGGAAAAGAATGCGTCGCTGTTCGATCACTGCCATTTGAGAAACATGCAAGTGTTTCTGAACGCCACGAGATATCCAGCAATCGATTACAACGTGTCATTCGACAAGAACGATTTCTGCAGACTGTACGGCGACGCCGCTGATTTTAGAAAGATGTATCACGGTCTAGACGAATTGATGAGCAACCCTAACATATCTCCCGGCGAATACAAATCGATGTATCCCATGTTGGTATTCGAAGTCAGTAAACAGAGTGAGCAACTCAAGAGTAGCGTCTTAGACATTCAGATCAAGATGCATTTCGATAGGAACGTGCCGAGAAAAACCGAAGCCTTCGCCCTGGTCCTGTCAGACAGAGAATTACAATTCGAATCGGATGGAAATAAGATGTCGATCATTCGATGAGAGACGTGTGTGAAAAAATTAATAAACATTAAAAATGAGGATGTAAGATTAATTAAAAAACCAAAATCTCGAAAACAAAATTGATGTTTTTGACACAAAAACAACAAATCATCTGTTCACTTCAGCTCACTACGACGTTAAAATAAATTGCTTGGAAAAATGGATTCAAATTGAACATGAAGAATGTAACACAAAAAAGGATGGAATAATTGTGATTTTAACGAATATCGTTTAAAGAAAAAGAAGAGTTTGATCTCATAAGATCGAACAAAGAAATTATAAAAAAATACAATTTTATAAATGTCGCAAATGTAAGAAACGTCAAATAAAAATCAAATCTCAACAAACTAGATCTGGCGATGAACCAACAACCGTATTCGCAAAGTGTATAAATTGTAATCATAAATGGATAGAAAATTAAAAAAGAGATGTAATTTTAATCATCGTCATAAGTGACAAAATTTACTAAAGAAAAAAACATTTCAGAAATCGTATAATAATATATAATAATGAAAAGTTATAAAAAACAAAAAAAAAAAATAAATAAAGTAATGAGATCTAGAGAGACTGAACATCTTTTTAAATCTCATTACTTTTTTTTTTTTGTTTTAATAATCACACATTATTTTTTTTTAATTCATCATTTTCCACGCGTTCACTGTTTGTTCAAAGGAACTAGTTCGATCAGTAGACTCACCACGGAAGTGGCGGCTTCAGGATTATTGGTTTTCGTAACGAAATTAATCCTGTCTCCGACATTCACTTTGAGAGGCGTGCCGAACGTGCTAACATTCGCGTGTTGATTCTCAGTCTTTTCGACGCTGTATCTCTTATCGCTCTCTACTCCATTCACCATGAGATTGATGACCGCTCTGTTATTCAAATCCGAGGAAGCCAGACTCATTCAAAGGATTTCACCTCCCAACGGCATGGGATATCCCACCTGACCATGTTTCGATCCGCTACCTCCATTTCCGAAAGACCAATCAGCTTTTCCCTCATCTAAGGTGCCGGCCTCCTCGGCCCACACGGTGATCAATTGTCTAGCATATTTGACTTTCTCCACCACCGAAATCAGGGTGCAGGCATCTGTCATGTTCACGGGATCCGGTAGATTCGTGAGCGCGTGTCCACCCATGTCTAGTTTACCTTCCATGATGTCGCCCTTTCTCCAGCCCGAGTTGTCGTCCACGTACTTCCTGCTGACTGCGCTGGAATCGAATTTGGGATCGTGACTGAGTCCGAATAAATTCTCACCGTTCATGTCGATACCGCCCTCCATGGTTCCGCCAGATTGTTTGTTCAGGTAGAGATTGTCCACTTGCGATTCTAGGTATTCTTGTGATCGTATCACGGCAGAATCTACGTAGCCCTTGTTGACCGTGGTTGAGTCCACATCCGTGTCGTCGACCTTCGACGGATTCAATATCTTGTTGAATCCCGCATTCAAATCCGATTTCATTTCTCGTCTGTCAGACTTTCTCTGTTCCAGATCTACGTAGTGTTTGGTCGCCACGTCCTTGGGATTCGTGGGAGTGGTCACGTTCGTTATCTTGTTAGAATTGGCATTCAATTCCGAGTGCATCGTTTTCTGAACGTATCTATTTCTCAGATGTTCGCTGAATCTTGCGTGAGAGTCATCCGCGTATTTCTTGGTCACGGCTTCCGTGGAATCTATGGGATTTGCGACGTTCACCAAACGTTTAGATTTCAGATCGAGATCGTCGGTCATGGTTTTATCCACGTAATTATCTAGCATGATTCGTTCGAAATCGGCGTTCCCCCTGTCGACGTATTTTTTAGTCGCAGCATCTGCGAGATCTATCAGCTCGGGAAGATTGTAGAGCTTCTTATCGTTCATGTTCAACGGTTCCTCTCGAGGTGTGTATCTCCGAACGTAACATTCATCCAAGTTGGCAACGTCGTAACCATCATCGACTTTGAGCGTCTTCCTCTTCTTTCTTAGGTTGACTTTTTCATCGTCACTTCTACCAAATTTATCGACTGGCATGTTGTTTTGAGATTTTTTTGTTTTTTTAAAAAAATATATTTCAAAATGGAGTTTATTAAAAAATGAATTATTTTATTTTTATTTTTCGTTTTTATTCGATTAAAATTTTTTAAAATAATTTTTTTATCTTTATATACTGTAAAAAAATCTCTCTCTAATGTAAATCATTGAGAATGTCTTGAAACCAATCTCCTTCAGACCATCTCTTGCGAACGTAGAGACATAGGTGACTGCAAAACACTTGATCTGGTGATTGCACTCGTTCCGTGTTGTAACGAACCATCGATTTGTTGAAATAGTTCTTTATTTCTTTCAGCGGCGAGATTCCGTAGCTGTCAAAATAATAATTCTTCTTCCCGTTCTTGAACCATGCCACCCAGTGAGTGCCTTCACCCGATAAATCGTCTAGATTTAAAATTCCGCATTCCGATTGTCGAGGTCTTCTCTTCGGCAAGGCATCCCTGGAAAACACACCTAGAAATCTTTGATTTTCAAATCCTTCACCACATTCAACAGAACGATGTTGGATAGGGGTTCGTTAGGTAAGACGACACGTTCTACGGATATCTCTATTTTCTTATTCATAAATGCGTATATATTTTTTTTATTTATTTATTTATTTATTTATTTTATTATAATTCACTAAAATGACGTTATTTTTTTTTTATTTTTTTATTTTTCTTTTTAAACTAACTCTCTCGATGTCTCTATCGATTTCCATAATCTCGAATCCGTCTAATTCCTCTTGATTTTCAGGAATCCTATCATCCTTACTCATATCTGGAATTCTATCATCCTTACTCATATCTGGAATCCTATCATCCTTACTCTTATCATCTCTAATTAGATCTGCAATCCAATGTCTGCGTGCCAAAGTGCTTATTTTATCATCTAACACGAATCACTTATTGTCGTCGGCGGGCAGCGAAATCTTTTTGACTATTTCGGTATACAAGTCGTGATTTTTGCTTCAAATCAATTTCATAGTCTTATACACCGGACCACTTCCTAACAGACAATCTTTATACTCTTGGAAAGAGATGTTTTTCTTCACCACGCACGCTTTAACTCTTTTGCACTTCTTGATCTCTTCATCTTCTAGACGATAAGCATACAGTTTGGATCTCAAGCCCACGAATTCGACGATTTGTTTACCGCCGCTCTCATCCTTAAATTTACCAAACACCTTCTTGTTGTCGTTCGATTGAATGTTGGACGGGTGATCGACGGGATAATTGCTTGTGTCGAACCACGCAGCCACGTCCAGAGATATATCTCAGTAGACGTTTTTCGTCTCTATCTCGTAAACTAAACTGTCCGTGTCGGTGAACAGTAGTTTGGCTTTATCACCAAATTTTCGTTTGACGTAATCGTAGTGAAACTCGTACATCAATCGCTTGCTGATATCTAAGTTTGTCGAACTTCAGGTGCGTCTTTTGCATGCGAACGGCCACTAGATTTTCGTCGAATATGGTTCGGTGTTTGTAATTGGGTTCACCACTAATTTTTCTAGCTCTTTTCTCAGACGTGACGAGTCGAACGTCGGTTCTCTTCCTGATGTTTTCCATCGATTTACCGTACATGCAGTTGTTCATGAGTTTGAAGAAATCTTTTTCAAAATCGTTCTCAGCTTGAATTCTGAGATTCGTGTTGAGATCGATGTATTTTTTCATCCAAGGCTCTTCGTCGAATCGAATGATGCGATGTATGTTGACTAATTTCATCCTGTAATCGACATATTGTTTCAAATTCTCACTGTAGACAACGTAGTTACGTTTGTTAAATAAATTGGGAATGAATCGACTTCTAAAATGCAAGGATAGTCTCTCCATTTTTGCATCTCTTCCGGTTCCGTCACCCATTCGAAATTTCCAATCGGTAAATGATGACTCATAGCCCAACCATACAGATTATTAGTGTCCCAATACTGTATGTATTTATTCGACCGTTTCGAATCAAAACCTTCTTTCATGTAGGGATTGTTAGCTTCAGAATATCTATGGGAGATCATCGAGACGCCACCTCTCGCAGCCCTTTCGAACATGAGCAACATGTTCACGTCGGATAATAATTCCAATTGGACTTCGATGGTCTTCAACAGGGCGTCCCACGCCAGACCGGGTGCGGTGAAATACCAAGCAGGATCCAGATCGTAATTTCGACGACAGACGTCTCGAAAATTTTCAAACACGTCTGCCAAGAGCAGAACGTTGGTCTTCAGATAGAGATCGTGATAATCTCTTATGGTTTTCATATCGAATGATTTCCACACGTTTTTGGCGTGTTCGTATTTCTCATTGGAAATGTCAGACTCGTAAAATTTCAAATAAAAATCTTCTTTCAAAGGTAGTGCGGTGTCGTCGAATCTCTTTAGATCGTTCATGTAATCATAAGGATAGACTCCTTTCCTCAACATGACGTCTACTCGTTCTCCAAAATGTTCGCTCGTGATTTTAAATTTATCCTTGCTCATGTTATCGACTAATTTTTCCAGAGCGGTTGAAATGAATTTAAAACTGTCGATGAAACGTATGGCTCTACGAATGAATTTCGTTTTTTCTTTCAACGTCCCTCCGTCGATTACTCATTTTTTCTCCATGAGCTTCCATTTCATGAAGGAAATGTATCTTTCTTTGCTGTTCTCGATGCAATTTAATTCTTCGTGGGAAGTGCCGAGATTTTTCATGAACATATGACTGTCGTAACCCGAGAGATTGTGAAATATCACCGGATAGAAAATGGCGTCTCGATATTTTAAATTGCACTTGCTGTGAGCCGGACTGTGATACAGACCTGTGTAATGATCGTGGTCTCTGACCTTCTTATTTTCCTCCAAACTCTCATCGAATGATTGTTTGCATATGTGACATTCGGTGGCTCTGTTATTTTCGTCCTGCTGCTCTCGCGTGATGATCATTTTTGCCGGAGTTTTGAATTTGTCGTATAACATTTGAATTTTTTATTCTAATTCTTCCACGAACCTTTGGGCCATGTCGTTGTCTTCGCACTGTTTCGTGTAGGTGAAGGGACCCATGTCATGTTGCGAGTCGAAAGCGCATTTCACGTAAATGCAATAGCCTGAAGGTATGTGTTTTTGATATCTTTCGACGTAACTTTGAAGAGCGCTGGGTTGACAGGAACTCATTTTCGCGGTGAAACATTCGAAATTGTCGTACACGATGAATGGTACTTTTAACCTTCTATTGTGATTTTCAAACTTCATGATGGTGTTGGGTTTGGACATTTCGACGGCGACACCTTGATTTTCATTGCAATATTTCTGATGTTTCGCTAACGATTTTTCGCTCTGAAACATGTTCATGCAGTTGCAACATAAACATATCTTTCCCTTATGTTTATTATTTTGTCTCGACAGTAATCGGCTCGGATCTTTAACCCAACAATAATGACGATTGTCACCATTCGAAATCAATAATAAAATAAGCATCTTTTCTCTTTCGAGATACAAAGTCTGTCTGAGAGGATAGATCATTCGTTTTTCATCGCTGTATCCCAAGACGTTCACCGCTACGGTGGGATTTTGAGCCTCGAAACGTTTGTTGTGTTTTAACTCTGTTGGAAAAGTCACTCCAGTCCAATCGAGATTTTTAGAAGTCTCCTCGTAACAAGAAACTCTATCGGTGCTCATTTTGACAGGGTATAAAGTGGAGGTGACTGTCCATTTAAAACACTGATCATCTTTATTTCTCACCTTGACCACGGAGTGTTTTTTAGCTAGGAAATACGGTAATTTCACGTAGGAAGACCCTTTCAATGAATTGTTTTCAGTTATATGAATTTCGATTTTCAACACCTCATCGAACGTCCAATTACTACCTTCATGTTGATAATTCATGAGAGACGTCAACATCTTGTCTTTCATCTTTTCGAAAACGTCTGATAAATCTGAACCTCGAAATATGGGTTCGACGTTAGATCTGAAATATGCATTTTTCACAATGCTCTCGCTGGACTTCACGTCGATTTTATTCATCATGCAATGGAGTATCATCTTAATTTTTAGTCCCACGTTCATGTGTTAGTGAAACAAATCCAATACTTTTTCCTTCACCCATTCCATGAACAGTTTTGGATCGATTTTCTTGAACGAGGGAACCACGTCGAAAGTTTTAAAAATGCCTCTGATCACACTCTCCCATTCTACGGGCTTCGATTGGAATAGTTCTGTGACGAGTCGTGCTACATATTCTTCTCCTTTCCCTTCATTGATTGCTTGTCGAATTTCGCTCGATATATCTCGTTTGTCTAGAATCTGAAGTGCATCACTCGTTTTCATTTTAGGTTTTTTTTTCTTTTCTTTTGAAACTTGAAGTTCTTCAATGGCTTTTCGTTTAGTCGTCTTCTTATTTTTCACAATCGAAACGTTTTTGGTTTTTTTCGACGTCGGCATTTCGATTCCTTTTACTATCTTTTTCTTCTCATTTTTCACAACCAATGCATTTTTTGACGTCATTGCTATCGACATTTCGTTTGCCTTTCTAGCATTTCACAAATATTCCTGTATGACTTAATTTTTTTTGATTTAGTTCTATGATTTCTGAAATGTGGAATTTTTAATAGTTTACAAATCTCTTTTCTCATTTAAATTTTCCATTTTTTTATTTGTTTGCTCCATTTGTAAGAATATTTTTTTTTCGAATTTTGTATTAAAATAATTTGTTAAAAAGTTTTGTTTTTTTTAATCTTTATATATAAAAAAGATTTTTTTTTTAATTTCAATTTTTTCTTTAATGTGAAAAAGATTTTTTTTAATTTCAATTTTTTCTTTAATGTTTTTTATTCAAAACAATTTACGATCGCTTTTATTTCTTGTTCGCAAAATGAACATGTTTTCTCGTCTCTAGAATAACATTTCTTACAATAACACAAATGTGCACACGGTAGAAACAAAACGTTTGCGGATTTGTTTTTGCAAAGCAGACACGTGTTCATATCACCCGATTCCTTCTCAAGAGATGATGATAACTGATCTGCTTCTTTCATGAATCGAATCAAATCTTCTAAAGTCAAGAATTGAGATAACATCTTGTTTGCGTAATTCAATGTATTATACAATTGTTCCTTCGTGTATCCGGATTGTAAAATACCCCTTAATAAACTTTCGTTTTTATTTCTTTCCCATTCTTCATCTTCAATTTTAATCAATCCTAATGACTGGAACTTCTTCAAATAATCGCAACGACCTTTGGTATTATTTATGTGTTCTACCAAAGGTCTGTCATTAGGTTCCCAATTCATTAAATGTATGTTGCAACAGAAACATTTAACTCTGTCACTTTTACCCACATAAATGAAACCTGCAGCAGCTAAATCTTTGGGTTTTTGAGCAAGATGCGAAGGCCAATTTTTAAACGTTAGAAGTCTTGCATGTTCTAAACTATAATTCAGATGTTCGGACTTGATCATTGTTTTTACCTCAAAATTGGGTTTGTAAGAATATTTTTTTTTCGAATTTTGTATTTAATGATAATTTGTTAAAAGTTTTAAAATTGTTTATATATGTTTTAATTCCTTCAAAAAAAATTAATCAATTTTATGTTCTTAACATGAAAAAAATTGAATTAATACGAGAAAAAAAGGTGTTAAATTTTAACTTTTTATTTATATATAAAGAGAAAAAAAAAAAATTTACAAAAAAAAATGTTCAC
Source organism: Pictodentalium vernedei (assembly GCA_031216915.1). NCBI lineage: Eukaryota > Metazoa > Mollusca > Scaphopoda > Dentaliida > Dentaliidae > Pictodentalium > Pictodentalium vernedei. Next base: position 56,509,558 of record CM062297.1, read on the forward strand.
ATTAAAGAAAATTAAAAATTAAAAAACTTTTTTTTTATATATATAAAGAGCAAAAAAAAAACAAACTTTTTTAACAAATTATTATTTAAATACAAAATTTAAAATATACATTATTTGCAAGAATTCATAAAACAAAAAAACCCAAATAATCGATCATGACAACAACACCTAAAAGATGCGAATTGAAATTGAAACGAGTCAAAACGTGTAAGAAATTCGGTTTTAAAATCTATAGATTACAACGACACGATCCCCTCGAATTGAACGAGGTCGAGACGAAGGGCTTAGAGCACAAATACGACAAATATTGCATGCCTTTGAAATTGGATGAAGCCACGCTCGATTTGTTTTATGAGTACGAAAGCAATCTGCAGAATATCGTCATCGCCAAAGATAGAGAATTCGACAAGGACGATTTGACGTTGCCCTATTGAAGTTACATATTTCCAAACATCTCACTCGAACTCGTGAACAAATTGGGTGGTGAGAGCGCGTTGACCGAAGTAACAAAACTCAAAAGAGTAAAGATAAACATTCAACACATTTGTGAAAAAAGGAGAAAACAAGAGTGTCAACATGCCAATAACGGACTTGGAAATATAAACAATAGAGAGATTGATTTTTAGCGAAGAAGAAGGAAAAAAAAGAAGTAATGAGATCATCTTTAGATCTCATTACTTTTTTTTTTGTTTTCCTTCTTCACTATTACCCATATATTACAATAACGTTTCCTTTTTTCTTAAATTTCAGCGTCGATTCTTCTTTTCTTTTTTTTGTGATATGCTACGTTTTTATAACAACACATGTGTTTATCCGAATCATAATTATGAACGAATGGTGTGCATCTCTCGGTAACACTCGCATCATTACCATTCTCTTCAGACGGTAGTGGTGACGGTGGAAAACGTCTCATTCTTTCAAATTTCAACCATCTATCCCGATCTTTATTTAACTCTTTTATCAGTTCTTTCCTAAGATATCCATCATTACCGTCTAATTGTTTTTCCACATCTTTTTCCCATTTCAACCATCTATCCCACTCTTTTATCAGTTTTTTCCTAAGATATCCATCATTAGCGTCTAATTGTTTTTCCACATCTTTTTCCCACACTATCTTGCGATATTCATTCTTAGCATCTAATCGTTTTTCCACATCTTTTTCGCACTCTATCTCGCGATATTCATCCTTAGCGTCTAATTGTTTTTCCACCTTTTTATCCATTTTATATATTATTTTATACTTTCTATGATTTATATTTTATATAATTATATATATTTTTTTACATTATAATAACATATTCAAAATCGGTATATTCTTAAATGGCGAATTCTCACGAAACAACAAAACCCTTGACGAGTCGATCAACATTCCGTCCACTCTATAGATAGAGACCGTTTCCACTCAAAGAGTTGTCACCTCTAATGGGTTCTAGATACAATCCTTTACCGCTGTCGTCTACGTGGACGCGACACACGGCTCCTCCCTTCTTCAAAAACAGTCCGCTGCCACCCATTAATTTCTCGACTGCCGAACTCACGAGTCCTGTGAGAGCTCCCACGCCGAGAGTCTTTCTGAGAAAGGGTAATGCCTTTGCGGCGAAGGGTAATGCTTTTGCAGCGATTCCTGCCAATAGCGGTAGGAAACTGCCTTTCATTCTCAAATTGTATCTCAATTGAGCGGGACTCAATCTCACCGTCAACCCTCTTCCATCACGAATCGCTTTCTCCATCTTTTTGATTTGATTTCTGGTCCAGGCGATCGAATCCTGACCGCCTCTCGTCAGATCTTCGTGAGTGAATTTGAATCTCACAGCCTCACCTCGAGTTGTTAACGTTCTCTTAAGTTTCTTCCTCTGTCCTGCGGATTTGTTTACATTTTTAATCACGTATTCTGTCATAATTCTTTTTTTTTAAATATATTTTCTTCAATTGTTTTCTTGTTTTAATAAGAATTATATATATATTAAATAATTTTTGTAAAATTAATATTGCGTTTATTTTATTTTTGTTATTTATATATATATACACAATATTTTTTTTTTTTTTGCTTTTATATTTCTCTTATGTGAAATGGTATCGTCACCCTCTCTCCGCGAAGATCTAACAGTTCACCATTTTGATCCGTCAACGTGGTTTGAGACTATACAACATGTCTAAAATCACTGGTAGATAAACTAAATTTCGAGGTCGCTCCACGATCTTATAACCCGGCGACACGTTTGGAAAGAAGGAATAGATCGTCGGTTGTGCGCTACCATTCACGTAGCTTCCAGCAATCACATTCACGTTCACCAGAATGCCATTGACTGCGAGAATGTCGACCGTATTTTCAGATGCCGCGTGGCCTCGATACATCTTTCGATCGAATCCCAGCATCTTGCCTATAGAATCGTCTGTGTTGAAATCCACTCGAAAATTATCTTCCAAATCCAACATCGTCTGTAAGGTATTGGGGTTGGGAGCGAGTCTGATCTTGTTGCTTCCCTTTCCATCCGTCTTCATTCGCGTCTGAATGTAATTGTTCAAATCGTCTATGTCGTAACTTCCTTTGGGAATTTGAATCTCCAACCAATCCACTCAATCGGAATACTTGAACGAGTTATTCTTTTCGGTGACGTTGGGAAAGGAATAATAAGTCTCCAGATTCACCAACGCCATCTCGTATCTTTTCTCTCTATTCAATTCGATGGAAGGTTCGAATTTCGTCGCGAATCGAGTCGAATCGCCACTCACCACGATTTGAATGGATTGTTTTGCAGCCGTATTCTCGGCTATCCGTTCTAACACTTCTTCTTGTTAGAACATTCTATTTAATTTTATTTTTATTTTTTCAAAACTTATTATTTGAAGATTTATTATTTTCTATTTTTTTTTTCACGCTCTATCTTATTATCATCAGAAACATAAAACTTGTTGAATCCGCACTGATATTTTCTGCGATCAAATTCGCCAGTCAAATCGATCACGACGAAATTGTACAGTCCTCCATCCCAAACCCTCTTGCAGAATCTCCTGAATTCCGCCACGCTCATGTCGTTTGCGACATGATCGCCGTAGATGTGATTGGGATTCTTGAGATCTTGGCGAAAGAGACATAGAAAATTAGCGTTCTCCCTTATCGTCTGTCTGGGCAATCGAAAATAATTCTGCGACAGGTAGAAACAGTCCACGTTGCTGTGTCGACCCGTAACGTAATACGATTCGCATCGGTTCTGCCTCTCCAAAAGCAGATCGTCGAAAATCATGTTATTCTTATCTTCCGATTTCAATTCTCTAGGATCCGGAACGTCGCTAGCGTTCTCATAAAATCGACACTCGACGTTCGAAGATGCATTTCTCTTCATCAATTCCATCGCCGCACCGTCCAAAATGGTCGAAAGAGGAGCTTCACTTTTGTCGAATTCCTCCCTACTGTCAAAGATTCTGGCTATGACGTCCTTGGGCAATCTACGATCCATGCATTCTCGAAGCAATCTGTATTCGGGTTGAAACAAGCTCTTGCCAAACACAAACAATCTGTCGAAATCTAACCAGTCGGGTCGGAACAACAGATTCATCAACAGATTGGTCTTTCCACAATTCGATTTTCCCACTATCAAGCCTCTTATGCTTTTGGGAAAGAACTCGTTATTCGACCTCTTGGTCGCGGCGTCGTTCCAAGACATATCTTTAATGTTCATCTTTGTTTATTTTTTTGTTTGTTATTTTAGATTCTTTCAAACACAATTTTTCTGTTTTTTTCAAACTCAGTTTTAATATTATTTTATTTATTTATATTACACCGACGCGAGATCTCTTCAATCCGGATCCACTCGTCATTTTGGCTAAATCTTGTATGGGTACCACAGCATCCTTAAAATCTTTCCAACTTTTCGGCGTTCGCTCTAACGCAGCTCGCTTCGCTGGTGGACTGATCAACTTGTCGATCAACGCGTCGGCTGCCCTCTTGCCAGCCACAGAAGCTATCCTACCACTGGCTTCGGAAGCGGCTTTCTTACCAGCATCCAAAGCCGTCTTCTTACCGACCTCAAACGCGGTCGATGCGAGTTTTCTACCCGCATCGCTCGTGAACGCTCGCATTATAGAATCGACGATGTCAGAACCGCCTTGAACATAAGTTCTGACGTATCCCCTGTTCTTTATCACCAACATATTTTTATTTTATAATATATTTTGTTTTTTTCACTGGTAAATCGTTTGTTGTTTAAATACTTTTATTATTCTAGTGTAAAAATTTACTGTTTTTATTTTATATATTTTTTGTTTGTTTGTTTCTCTCTACTTATTGTATATACATCAATCCTTCAATTCGTAAATCAGCCTTTTATAATGGTTTTTATTCAAAACCTTCTGTCTTAACAATTCGTCACATATGCTAACTATCTCATTATGTAATCCTGTGTTACCAGCGGCGCGCCTACTCGCCATCAACAATCTCAATCTCTGAGACAGAGCGTCAGAATCGCTCGGAAGAAAAGTGGTTTTCACCCCTTTACCAGTCACCGATTCGACGAACTTCTTATTCGAATCCCATATGGGTTTCACCACTTTCGTCCACTTGTAACCTCTGTTGGCTTTGGGTCTAGTCTCTCTGGCATCGTTATTTCTCAACATGGCGTGGGTCTGAACCAGAATGTCACCGTAATTGTCAAAATCCTGTTCCGTGTAATCTCCAGGCTTGTCGAAAAGTAGCAATTTGTGCAGTCCATCAGTTACTTTATACTTATTCGAACCGACAATTAAATCTTTATCATCCATTTCCACTTCTGTGTCCCCTACAAAAGTTCTACCGTCAGAATCCTCATAAACTCCATACAACAGATCTCTCTTACCGCCATCCTCGGACGACGCGCGCTATCAGTGGTGATAGTCGAAGCTGTATCGTCGCTCTCGCTCACGTCGGTTTGAATCCCTGTGGGAACGTAACCCGGTGTAGATTGAAAGGAATACTGATTTCCAAAACTACCGGGCAACGAACCCATTCTCAAAGAACTCTCTTTTATGGGTCTCAATTCTTCGACTATCTCCTTCTTGCTTCGCTCTTGAACATCCGTCACGGGTTTAAATATTTTTGTGGTTTCGCGTCTGAGTTCCATCTCTCCGAGACGTCTGCTTCTGTCAGCCGATTGAATGCTCTTCTTGGCATGTTCATATTCACCTAAAATTTGATCTCGACGTTTAGCATCCAACTGTAAAAACATTTTTCGTTTTTAATTGTTAATGTTCCTTTGAGTATGCTAATGTGAGTTATTTATTATTTTCAAAATTAAATGTATAATTATTTTTTTATGTTTTAAGTTAATAAAAATCTTCTGTCTTTAATATAATAACTACAAAAATTCATATCTCAACTCAGTGTTGAACTGGGAAAACTTGAAAAGTTTGAAAGTTTAAGCACATGACAAACCGGTTTCTGATTTAACGCATTTGAGAATAATTTACGTTTGTTAAAAGAATTTCATTCATATCTCAAAATCATTCACTCAATGTTCAATTGTGAAAACTTTGAAAAAGTTTAAAAATTTTAGCACATAAAGAAACCGGTTTCTAATTTAACGTTAAAAGGATTTCATTCACATCTCTGAACATTATCACGAATATATTAAAAATTTACCACTCAAACCTAATTGAGTGGAAAAAATGCGTTTTATTATCTATTATTAAAACGATCCATTAAAACGAAAACCTTCATTCACACCACAACAAAAACATGAGTGTCAATTACGAACTATTTTTTTATTTGATGAAACATTCCATAAAGTATTTTATTAAAATTTACTTCACAGAATTAACAGTAACAAAACTTGAACAAACGATTTTTTACCTCCGATTTTTTCTAATTTTTCTGAACTCATTTTTTTTTTCGTTTACATTGAAACAAAACAGGAATGTCTATTTTTGCAGATCATATTTTATAGTCGACTCTTTTGAACGAAAACCTTTCATTCACACCAGAAACAAAAACTGACACTCATGTTTATAGTCGACTCTTTTGAACGAAAACCTTCATTCACGCCAGAAACGAAAAACTGACACTCATATTTATAGTCGACTCTTTTGAACGAAAACCTTTCATTCACACCAGAAACAAAAACTGACACTCATCTTTATAGTCGACTCTTTTGAACGAAAACCTTTCATTCACGCCAGAAACAAAAACTGACACTCATCTTTACAGTCGACTCTTTTGAACGAAAACCCTTCATTCACGCCAGAAACAAAAACTGACACTCATCTTTATAGTCGACTCTTTTGAACGAAAACCTTCATTGACGCCAGAACAAAAACATGAGTGTCAGTTTTTACTCTCATCGTGGCAGTGGGTTTGCAGGTTCGGTAGCACCTCTTTCCACGTGTCGTACATAAGTCGATTTCTGATGTAGAATCCACAAATGGGTTTCCGGGTACGCCTCCATAGGGATTCAGTGTTAAAATCGTGTACAGATACGGATGCTCCAGAATCCGCAAACCACTTTTTGATGATGATACAGAAACCGCAACACGTTTTTTGCTCGCTATTTTAACACTGAATCCTATGGAGGAAACCCATTTGCGGATTCTGTAGCAGACGGTACACCTTTTTTTCCTTAAAATTTCATCCATTTTTTCACTCTTGAGCGATGTGTATATAGAATCCAGTGCTGTAGAATCCGCAAAGCGGATTCTGTACCACCCATAAAACGACAAATCGTGTACCTGTACACGATTTTAACACTGAATCCTATGGAGGTGTACATCGATGTACGTGTACATGTACAAAATCTTGTACAAGTGCTCGTGAATCCGCCTTTTATACCTACTAACACTAGATATCCTCTATTTATAACAGTTCCTGCTTGATACCATGTACTATGTATCATCTCATAAAGTGCAACCACTAGTCATCTAACTTCTTTATAATAAATATTGTTTGCATTACTTGCTTTTTGTGACCTTAGATGTCTAATTTTATACAACTTTGGAGCAGTATGAAATTCAATCTAAACCTCTTGATAGTCTAAAGACAAATGTGAAGAAAAGCTGAGAATCGATGGTCCTTTATAGTCTCCTAGTAAGAAATGGTTCATGTAATTATGGAAATAAACCGTACGCATTTGTCACATCCCATTGGAAATAAAATGCAATGAATGCAATTGTTTGCATTCATTACATTTTATTTCCAGTGTGATGCGGGAAATGTACAATGTTTATTTCAATAATTACACGGAACATTTCATCCCGCACACGAATCTTATGTGTATAAAAGTAGATACACTCCAGCCATTTGCACTTCAGCAGCTGAACAGATTAGATGTTTCTACCACTTAATCCTGCATATCCTGTTTTCTTATCTGAACTTACATGACTTTCGAGTTTTAGTATGACTACAAATCCTATTTTACAATCCAAGAAAGAAGAATTAGCTAGAGCTGGATTGTTTCTTTGTGGGAGATGTTAAAGCAAAAAGCTTCGTTTGTTGTTTAAGTAATTGGGAAGTTAAAGATTAGTCCTTTACCAGAACATGTTAAGTTTTCACCAATTTGTTCTTAAATCCAACTTATTAGAAACTGTCAGTTTTACAAATCACCATCATGTATGCAGACACTTCCAGATATAATATTATTACACATCCATACAACTTTAAATCCTTGTATTTAACGGAATGGCTGCTATGACATAAATGATTCTGTATTCAATGGGTGATGCACAAGCCGGAACTGTTTTCCCAGCACCGTTCTACGAGTTCCTTTCCCATCGAGTCATCAGTTACGCTTCGAAAAGTTTCCGCATTTCGTTTCGTCCAAAGCAAAATAGAGTCGGTTCACAAAAAATTAGTTAACCAAACATGAGATAATATTTTTAAAGACCCAATCATTTCCAACCAGAATATTAACCCAGTCCTGTGGCCGTCTCGTTTTGTGGATCCCGTTTTATCTGAATTGGTCAACTTTATTTCGGTAAATCTTCGTACATCTTGACATGCTTCGAGCTTCTTTTAAAAAAATTTCTTCCAGCTCTTTTGCAAATTTGCACAAATTTGTACTTATATTTTTACTAACATTTATTTATTGGTGTTTAAGGTCACATACTTGTGCACGAATGGCTAATCATGACCATGACAGTTTTACGGGTGGATGAAGCCGGAGTTCCCGGAGAGAACCACCGAGCAACGACGAGCAGCTGCCAGCTCCCCGACATCGTAACTCCGCACTGCAGCACAGGCAGGGTTAGATTGTTTGCAGACATGCGTACATCGACGTGCAGGACGCCTTAGTCGATCGCTCAGATGGTCACCCATCCGAGGATTAACCGGGCTCGACGTTGCTTAACTTCAGTGATCTAACGAGAACCGGTTACCGCAACGCCACCGCGCCCCCATTTTTACTAACAGTAATAGCCACCAAATGGTTAGGTGTGAATTAGCCGAAGAGAAACAGCGATACGAATTTCCACAAACACTGGCTCCTAAAAGGTTGTTTTGATTTTTTATCGATCTATTTTATCAGTACAGCTTCAATCAAAACAAACGGACTCTTCACTTTTGGGTTTAAATATCGGAATTAAAATTTGTTTATTTAAATATATTTTAATGCATGGGTTGTGTAACAAACACAGAACGCGTTGTGTGTTGGAATGGAGTAATCATATTTTGCTCGTGCCTACGGCTCTCGCAAAATATCACTACGCCATTCCAACTCGTTATGTAAAACACCCACCGATTCAAACACACATCGCGTTCTCTCTATTTATCAGTCATGGGTGATGGATACAGTATAGAATATTCCAAATTTTTTACTTTCACTCATGATATTCGATAATGTAAATATATCATTTAGTGATATGATCACATCTTGGAAATAAATTCAAAACTAAGTTAGACAAAATGTTTATAGATGCTCCAGAAAATGATTATCCGGTTGAAGAGGCCAATGGGACAAGTAGTATATAAATTAGTGATACAAAATCTTTTCTCAACAAAAAACAATTATGGTATCAAGTGAGTGTTTATTGTTACAGCATCCCTGTAATATTTTCATCTCAGCACCTAGTCGTTCAGGTAAGACAGAATTTGTTAAACAAACTAAATGATATGAAACATGATTTATTTTAAATTGTACCTAAAAAAATCATTTGATGATTTAAAGAATGGAAAAATACTTAAAGAGAGTGAATATATAACATTTATAGAAGGTATTCCTGATTAATGAATAGGATATTGTTAATGAAATCACTTTACCAAATCTTGTAGCATTTTGATGACATGTTGGGAGATAAAGATGAAGAATAAATCAACTTATGGTTTACTCGCAAAGGACATCATTGAAATGCAAATCTTTTAATTTGTTCTTTATCTCTTGTATTTTGTGTATTTACATAACACAAAATACAAGAGATAACGGAAAAATTAAAATATTGGCAAACCATGTTCAATTACCATATTTAATTACAGCTTATCAAGATGCAACAAGCAGTGGGCATGGATACTTATTAATTGATTTTCATTCTTGAACTCTTGATTCATTGAGATTAAGGACTGAAACTTTTCATCATTGGGTAATACAAGATAAACGTGGACCCATCATTTATACAGGGCTATAAAAAGGGTAGAGTTATTACAATTGTGTCAGCTGTTTAAATCTGTTAACGAGTACACATCATCATGGTATCTTTGAAACATTTTTTGGAAAAACTTGGTCACCAGACAAATCCATTTAAAAAAAATACTTAAGAATGAGTATAAGAACATTTTAAAATGGTTTACATTAGCAAGTAGAATCATACTTAATAAGAAAATTAAATTGCCAAATGAAACTTTAACCTATATGGACAAACATAAAGACAATATTCAACAACTTGCAAATCCAAGAGTTGATAGTGCAACAAAACGAAACATAATTTTAAAACCAGTTGGTGGTGGGTTCTTTGGAGGTATTATTATTCGTAATTTAATATTCAATGGGATGGTTGTAATAGGATATCTATCATGGCATATGACAGGTAGACAGCCAATCTGGCTATGCCATCTCCCTCCGGTATCATGCTGTATTAATTATATCTTCATTATTATATTCCATTGTCTACATCATACTTACAGCTATATGTTTTATTGTGCATTGTATGTACGCCTGAAAAATAAATAGAGAGTAATCACTTGACTGGACTGGTTACGTTATATAATTCATGAGAGTCGAGGGACGTTGTACCAACACGAGTGCGTGAATGCGTACGAGTGTTTTTACAGTATAGTCCCTCACCTCGAATGAATTATTTCATGCAACCATTTCAATCAAGCGATTACTCTGTTTATTACTTTTCTTTATTAACGATAATTATATTATTCAACCATTTACCTAACGTAACGGCCAAAACCGGTCAGCGCTATTCTAAAAAATCTCCTATTAATTTTCATTATTTTTTAGTTTTTTGTCTCTAAAACATAGGTTATGACCCCTCATTGGAACGAGCTCGTTCCAATGAGGGATCATAACATGTGTTTTTGTTTTTGAAACAAAAAATAAAAATAATAGTTATTCAAGAATTTGTTTTGCAAGTGTCCTGCTTTTCATGGCAGGTAAAGGGTTAAAATGCCAAAACAAAACACAATGAAGTCCCCATTACACCCACGATAAAAGCGTCTTTGTTTGCGCGCACGGATACATGACACAATTGTTGATTGCATAATTCACTTGTGAAGTTATCGTTTATAATCAAACCCGGAAATCCCAGTAAAACACACTTTGGAAAGTAATAAATACCATTATCATTATTACTATCATTATCATTAAACCAACGAGCAACTTTCAATCAGCACTCCAGCAGCAGAAGACGAAAACATATAAGAAAATAAAGTCACCTAAAAACATTGAATAATTCATCAATATATAGGAAGATATAGAATCAACGAAAGATGGGACCTAAATATATATACACAAATTTTAAAATTGCACCTCATAATCCTTCAGACACTAAGCAACTAATAGCAAAAGTATTACATGTAAAAACCTTCAAAGACAAAAACAATTATCACCACTTACGTTAAACGTGTAGAGTCAATAGCGAAAGATGGTGTAAAAAAGTAAAACATGAACAAATGCATTCTGTACAAAATACAGAGCATGTACTACTAAAACAACGATTCCACCAACGGCACGTTTCACAGCTTTAAATTCTTCTAAACCTATTCGTGGAATAAGATCTTACTTTAAGTGAAATGTTTTAACCCTTTACCCAATGCAGAAGATATCAAAATTTATTATTTTAAATATCATTTTTTTTTTTTTTTTTTCATGTGACCCCTCATTGGAACGAACTCAATGGGCTCGTTCCAATGCGGGGTCACGTGATATGGTTTGTTGAAATATTTTGAAAAATTAAAATTTTTTCAACTGCTCAATTTGCATATTACGCGGGCGGATGCGGGCGATTCGTTAGGTAAAAGGTTAATAAATAAAGTCATTAAGTGCAATTTCCCAATTATATAAATATCATTACATTTTATTTGTTTCATTTTATCTATAGCTATTGACAGAGAAGGATGGTGAGACAAAATAAGAAACAAAACATTCCTTTTGTGAGAAAATAAGGTGGTATGTTAGTGGCATTGAGTCAACCTCCTCCAGCAATTCAAACAGAAATAAGAAATGCACCTAAAGAATTAATTAATTGTTTGGCAGAATGTTGTCATAATATTTGAATAGGCAATGCTCATGTAACACCTAGTCAGATACAGAAATTGTATCCGAGGCGTGAAAAACTAAGAACACTTTCTAGTAAATCAGTTTCTCTTAAAGAGAAGAAACAAATTGTAAATCAAAAAAGATGTTTTTTACCTTTACTTGGATTACTTGCTCGAATGGTTGGACGCGCAAGAGTTCAGAGTTCCTCTAAATATAGATGACCAGATGCCCCTTTATCAATATCACCAACATGTAGAAGTAAGAAAGAACAGGAGGGAAGATACACAATAATCATTACAAAAACGTAAATTATCTAAATCTAAAATGTCTGACAAAGGAGACCTATTGATTTAATGAATGTGAATTAAAAATAAATATCTTATCACTCAGTGTTGGGAACACCACCTACTTCAGGATTTTATATTAACACCACCTACTTCAGTGTTTTATATTGTTCAGGAGCAGATCGAACGAAATATTCCACCCTGGATATCACAACACCGAATAACTCACCAAAACAGAGTGTTGATAATGTGTTACCAGATTTGGATGAGGATATTTTTAATGTGTCACATGCCAAGTGAAATAAAAACATATGATGAATTAGAGACACCGTTTCCTGAGAACTATGGCACCACAAACGAAAGTTTCAAGAAACTACAATGCTAAGGACAGTAAACCAAACGTGTCAAAATTGGTTAAGAAACTACTAATGAACATTTGAACTGTAGCAATCAAAAAGCGACATTCAGAAAGTGAAACGTAGAATTATACTTCAAAACATCCATAAAATATATAAAAAAAATTCAGAAAGGGTAATGATGTTCGTTTATCTCTTGGATTTAATAAAAAGTGTTTTTCAAAAGAAAATATGTCTGATGTTCTGTAAAAAACGTTTGTTGTGTTACACATAACTTTTTTTCACAGAAAGTGTGCATTGCAAAAAAATAAAAAACATTATGTGTGATACAAATAAGTTTTTTTTCAATAGATCAGAATTATTTTCTTCTGAAACAAATTTCATACAAGTAAAAAAATATCATGTTAGAAAAATAAATTTGATTTACAACAAAGAGTTTTGTGTTTTTTCAAAAACAATTTATGATAAGATAAGATTCATTCAGCAAATGCACCAGAATAAAGGCAGATTGCTACACACAGAATCAACATAAACAGAATCATAAAACACACTAATTCATATGACATACACAAATCATATTACAGATAAGTCCATCGTGTGAAGCAAGAGCTGGACCATGTTACAAATGACATTGCACAGCACTGGATTATCATTAGTCATTATTACTTTAAATTTGTCCATTGTATCCATTAGAGGAAAGTCAATGTTTTCGTCCGAAATTGCGCGAAATAATTTTTCTCTCAATGGTGCATAAAGCGGACATTCCATTACGAAAGGCCATTCCGATTCCACCTCCCCACTGTACAATCTTCGCATATTCTGTGTTCGATAGGACGAGGAGGTTGTAAATGCCTTCCACGTCCGATCCACAGTTTATGGTTGCTGATGCGTAATCGCGTAAAATTGTTTCTAGCTTCAATGGGAGAGTGTGAATGAAATACGGTTCCATTTGATAATCTACTTTGAATAGTCGATAAGTCGTAAGTTTGTTTTTTCCTATCCTCTTATTATCATTGTGTATATCTTCATTAAATAATTTAATATGGTCCGATTCAAGTTTGGACTTCAGAAGATTAATTTTACTTTTAGAAATTTCAGTTTCATTCAAACTGTTAAATCCAAGTCTTTTACGTTTTTCACTTATTGAGTCAGGGAGTTTACATTTCTTAGCTTCCACGAAAGCAGCATTTAGAATGGTACCCGGGGAAGTAGTAAGCAATTTACCAGTATAATTTGCGAATCGTACTAAAGCATCTAATGTTATTGGATACCGGCCTAGCTCCGCGCGTACCGCATGGTTGGAGGAATGTTTACCTACATTTAAGATGAGTTTGCAGAATTTGATATGAGCCCTTTCACTCGGCGCAGTATCTCTGTTCCTCATATTCAGCTCCGTCGACCATATGCCACTAATATGAAAATACGTGACACGTAATGGTGCACACCCAATATCGTTAATTTCGGTAAATATTGCAGGCCCTAAGCAAGATTTCACAGGAAAGAGATGGTATATATCGCAGAAATAGCAGCAGTTATGTGGAATATAACAATTTGCCAAAACGTGTTGTTCAGCGACATGCAATAAACACAGAACCACACATGTATGTCCATATGTTAATGTGGCGACAAATATGGCAATCGGGAAATTTTGAAAGATTGCGGAGGGATCAAACTTCAGACAAGCTATAGTAAAACAAACCTTCATTTTTTAAACTGACAAAAGATCATAATTCACTGGCAAATTGGTTCATTAGAGTTTAACAACACTTTCAAAAACCAAGACTATATTATGAGCTGGATTGTACGTCAATTTCAATAACTAAGTTTATTATATCACGTTGTTGGTTCCCAAGATCCTTCCCATCCTTCAATACCTAGACGAGCAAAAGAGTCGTACGTGAAGCCACTCGTTCAGGCAATTACTCATTTGTTCGATTCTGGTCGTTCGAGCAATCTGAGATGGTTAGCAAGCCTGCACTAGTGCTATTAATGGTACAAGGCTGCAAGAGTGGAAGAAGACTACAGGTTTTGGTGACTACTGTAAAAGATAATCATAGGGCAGACGATGGCAGTATTGGGAAAATCAGTAATAGTGGTGTTGGAGATATGAAGATCATGGAGAGGTTTAGAACTGGGCAGATGTTATGAGCTTAAGTATCATCAGGTATATATAGTACTACATCATCATGTCATAGGTATCCCCCTATACCCCGATGAGCATTAAGAGTCGTAAAAGAAATTGCTCTTTCGATATTCATTTGCTCAATTGGATTTGAGTCATTCGAGCAATGACTTTTTCTGTAATTGCTCAAAAGCTTATTCGCTCGATAAGATTCGAGTCGTTCGGATAATACCTATCCCTGCTTGATTGTATTTTGGGTTTGAGGATCATAGAGGGCTTCGTTATACACAGGGAAGGCAAAAACTGAGACGTCCAAGACAAAATAGACTGTTGGGATAGGCAGAAATGGGGCCAGTAAAAGGCAAAACGGGCCAGGAAATAGAAGAATAAACCACAGAATATATCGGGATAGATAAAATACCGAGATTTTGGTGCACATTCGAAACAATAAAGTTACTCTTATACAAAGGAATGCGTCTATTGTTGGGCAAAAAGAAGAATTCTAGGGGACAACAGATAGAAACCTAATATTTAGTGGGAAATCCGCACTAGTAAAAGAACTGTTGGATTTATTTGGGTAATTTTACGAAGTATTCGAACAAATACAATTACTCATACCAGGAAACGCACCTTAAAGCACTGCATGCTACTCTTTTAAGTCCAAAATTGAGGAATCCGTGCCAAATAAAGTTGTTTTGATGGTTTAGAGGGTTTGTCTGGATGTTCGTGGTAATTCGATTTATTCTAGTTCACGTAAAATTTATCCACATGAGACCTCTCATCATTCATTTAGCACTATGTTCTACTATTATAAGCCCTAGATGGGGGTTTGGTAGTTTGGGTAGTTTTGGATTATTTAGAGGGATTGTCAGGTTGTTTGTTGTAATTACATTTACTCCTATTTAGTCGAACACACCCCTTTCCTATTAGAAGGTTTTGGGTCACATAGCAACCATGTGCTACCATAGAAACCAAGATGGCGGTCTCAGATATACAAAATGGACGACATACACTCGTCTCCCCTCAACAAAACGCGCGGTGCATGCACACTAGGACCACGTATCACTATGGGGATGTTGTCACAAGATGGCACTCACGCGGGCTACCATTGACAACCAAAAATGAAGTAACTGGGCCATGTCACATGAGATACGGCCAATGTGGGTCGATCGTGTACATGATTTACTACTAACATCAAGCCGAGAGATACACGGTTCGATCCCCAGCAGGGGTAACTGCGTTGTGTCATTGGGCAAGGCACTTGATCACGATTGCCCAAGTGGGGCACAGTGGCGCAGCCATGGGGGCACCCCCCCAAAAAAAAAAAAAAAATCCGATTGGATTTATTACGTTCAAGGTCACTGTCACCTTGACCTTTGACCAAGCGAGTCCAAGATAAACAGGGGTCTTCCACTCACCTAGGCCAACCTACCTATGAAGTTTCAAGAATGTGGGTTCAAGTGTAGTCAAGTTATCATCCAGAAACCAATTGTTTACAATTTACTATGTTGAAGGTCACTGTGACCTTGACCTTTCACCTAGCGAGTCCGAAATAAATACGGTTCTTCCTCTCACCGATGCCAACCTTCCTATGAAGTTTCATGAATGTGTGTTTAATCATAGACAAGTTATCATTCGGAAACCATTTGTTTACAATTTACTATGTTCATAGTCACTGTGACCTTGACCTTTGACCAAGCATGTCCAAAATAAATAGAGTTCTTCCACTCACCGACGCCAACCTACCTATGGAGCTTCATGAATGTGGGTCGAACCATTATCAAGTTATCATCCGGAAACCAATTGTTTACGCCCGCCCGCCATTCACCAAACTATATGTCGAGCCTGACTTCGTCACAACTTGACTAAACAAGAGGTCCCAAGGGGCCTTAATCGCTCACCTGCCAACGTGGTTCAAAGAAGGATTTGGGGTCATATTCAGTTATACATGGTTCATCAACACTACAAAGGAATGAAGGCATGAAAGGCACATTTTATGGAAAAACACTAAGGAATCGATTTTAACAAACCTGGACCTATCATGCTCCCCATGCCAACCCCCACCCCTGCCCGTAGAGAGCCCAAATAATAAGCCAGGGACACAAATTTAACAAATTTGAACCTGATCCCCCTTGAGATGAAGGAGGTTTTTAAAGAAATGTCCCCACATTGCATTAAGTTAATCTTTGGGCCCCAATAGAGAGCCCAAATACTAACTGAGGCACCCGATTTGTACAAACTTGAATCTGACCCTCTTAGAGATGTTGTATACCAAATGCGGAAGCATTCATACCAAATATGAAAGATTTTTAAAGAAATTTCCTCATATTTCACTAAGTTAAAATTTAACCCATGGACTCGATTTGAACACACTTGAATCTGACTGACACCCCCCCCCCCCCCACCCCACCCCTAGAGATGGTATATACCAAATATCCAAATATTCTAAATGATGGTTCTGGAGTAGAAGATTTTTTTAATTTTAAAAAAAAAAGTATGGGTGCTATCAGAGTAATGCCCCTTGTGGTGCCCCTTGTGAGCGCGGCAAGGTTATTTGTACAAATTTGAATTGACATATAAGGAACATGCACACCAAATTTGGTTCAATTTGGTCCAGTAGTTTGGGAGGAGAAGTCTATAATGTAAAGTTCACGATGGCGGGAAGTTTGAAAGAACGTCACGGAGAGGAAGCAACGGATGGACGACGACGGACGGCAAGTGATAAGTTAAGCTCCCTTCAGTGAGCTAAAATTCATCCATACGCACCCCACCCCCACCCCTCCAATTTGACCCATGTAGGGAACATTAGGCAAGAAATTTTATTATGGAGATATTTATACTTGCAGGATGTATAGAGGGGGGGGGGGGGGTGGGTAATAGCAGATTTATGTGTGATATCCGACCTATCTCAATTTAATGACGCCAATGTTGTCAGTTATTTGTCAGACTCGAGAAAAAAACATCGCCGGTGTTCCGTCGCCGTATTTACGAAATAGCCTCGCCGTTATTTGGTAATTTATCCGTTTCTTCTGGTCCGGATTCGCTATTTAAAATTGATGAATCTCTTAGGGCGATAGGAAAACGAAGGAATCGTTAACAAAAGTAAGACGTTAATATTATTTGATACTCAATTGCTGCCAGTTTAAAAAGCATATTTGTCTTTATTTTATGTGATATGATGATATCATTAGGCATACTTATTTAATTCTATTCAATTAGTTTCCTATTTTTAGTCGAATTTTTCAACAACAAAAACCTTGACTATTGGTATGGCGAGGGCCGGTCGCCGGGCAGGCGGCCTTTTTTGCTAAAAAACTTAGTTATTTCTGGACGGGTTTTGATATTTGGTATGTAGCTTGATATACACGTGCAACACCCGATGACGCAAAGTAGGGCGTGTCAGCGCTTTTTTTCAAGAGTTATGGCCCTTTGTTAAAATCTACTAATTTTGAGCTTGATAGCGCGATACTTCAACAAACGTCAACCTATTTGACAGATATTTGGCAAATGGGTTTCAAGGAACAATGTCTTGGTCGAGTTCGAAAATCTATGCGGACCATTTCATAGAGTTGTTGTGTTGACGTTTGTTTCGTGATTGATCATAATACAATGATTCATAAGGAATATTATTGTCCTCACACAAGGTGAAGGGGAAACAAATTTGAAAAAAGAGTTTCAATGTGGCCTAATTATTGATGCCATTCACACGTCCACATATCCTTAAATAAACTGGTTTTGCATCCATTGCACCCCCCCCTCCCCACGTAGCACATGATGTCAAATTTCCTTCCACATACTAATGTGGTAAAAAATAGCCCTCAATGAATGTGACCCCCCCCCCCCCATACTCCTTTTCGTCAACAACTATGATATAATTCATACATTAATTGATGTTGACACAAAACAAACATCTTGGGACAAAACTATTACAAATGGGAAATTTATACTGATGTGGTAAAAATTAAAAAAAAAATAGCCCTCAATGAATATGCCCCCCCCCCCCCCCCCACACACACAATATACCCCTCTTCATCAAAAACATGATATAATTCATACATTAATTAATGTTGACACAAAACAAACAACTTGTGGCATTAAATATCCTACTTGTGATCGTTTTTAAATTACATTCAGGCTTCTGAAGACATTTCACATCATGTGTTTGGTGAATCATTTGTAATTTTGTAAAAAACAAAAAGCCAGTTTTCTCAGTTAAGGCACCTAGAGTCATTGGTATGGTACTGACAAAACATAAAACATTGCTTGTTTCAGCAGTATGACCAGTACTGCGCATGTGGTATATCATAGCACTGTTAAAATGCCTAAAAGCATTCAATTTTGATTTTGTGGTGTTTTGCTTGAGCAGCAAGTATCCATTAGGGTACTTTCACAACCTTGGATTTAATTTCCACAAACACCCATTCTGATAAAAAGAGTGAAATTGTGGAAAATATGTCTCCAAGGAGGATGAATGAGATATTTGCTAAAAAAATGTTTTTTTGTAGTGTTTAATATACATGTATTTGTGTGTGAATGGGGGGGGGGGGGGGGGAGGGGGGGGTGAAATAAAGTCAGCTGCCAGTTATTGAAAATGTACAACCAGGAAAATGAAAAGCAAAGAAACACTCTGTCTGATGGACAGACAGACATGCAGTTATACAAACTGAAAGTCTACACAGAAATAAAAACTGACATACAATGGAATATTTTGTTAGAAGAGCCAGGACAAGATTGTCAAACGGAAAAATAGGCCGATGAAATCGTCAGATGTGTACCCATACGCACAACTAGTCGAAAGCTGTATGACGGAGGGCCACCATGGATGCCGACATTATGTACACCATACAAGGTATGGGTACATATAGAAATGGATTGGAGGAGTGTCTAATTTGACGGATAAAGGGTTAATATCTCCGGATCAAATTATCAGATTTATATAAAAAACTATACAGCACAGCACATCAGTAACCTGAATAAATATATAAAGTAACATGACAATCGGATTGATATTTTTTGAGTTATCTCCTGCCAAAGGGATTGGAGGAATTTTCAATTTGAAGGATAAAGGGTTAATATCTCCGGATCAAATTATCAGATTAACACCAAAAACTATACAGCTGAGCACATCAGTAACCTGAACACAATTATATAGTAACTTGACAATCCAAGTAATATTTTTCAAGTTATCAAATGCCAAAGGGATTGGAGGAATTTTCAATTTGAAGGATAAAGGGTTAATATCTCAAGATTAAAATAACAGATTTACACCAAAAACTATACAGCTCGGTACATCAGCAACCTGAACACAAATATAGAGTAACTTCACAATCTAAGCAATATTTTTCAAATTATCGAATGCCAAAGGGATTGGAGAAATTTTCAATTTGAAGGATAAAGGGTTAATATTTCAAGATTAAATTATCAGATTTACACCAAAAACTGTACAGCTCGGCACATCAGTAACCTGAACACAAATATAAAGTAACTTGACAATACATGCAATATTTTTCAAGTTATCGAATGCCAAAGGGATTGGAGGAATTTTCAATTTGAAGGATAAAGGGTTAATATCTCAGGATCACAATAACAGATTTACACCAAAAACTATACAGCTCGGCACATCAGTAACCTAAACACAAATACAAAGTAACTTGACAATCCAAGTAATATTTTTCAAGTTATCGAATGCCAAAGGGATTGGAGGAATTTTCAATTTGAAGGATAAATGGTTAATATCTCGGGATCAAATCATCAGATTTACACCAAAAACTGTACAGCTCGGCACATCAGTAACCTGAATACAAATATAAAGTAACTAGACAATCCAAGCAATATTTTTCAAGTTATCAAATGCCAAAGGGATTGGAGAAATTTTCAATTTGAAGGATAAAGGGTTAATATCTCAGGATCAAATCATCCGATTTACACCAAAAACTATACAGCTCGGCACATCAGTAACCTGAACACAAATGTAAAGTAACTGGACAATCCAAGCAATATTTTTCAAGTTATCGAATGCCAAAGAAAATGGATACGGACGCCGGACGGACAGACGGACGGACAAAGGATTGACGAGCTATGGATGGTCACCCCGGATGCCGGCATTATGTGTACCATACATAGTATGGGTACACATAAAAAACTAGGGCTGAAACGGTTGGCTCATTTTCACAACCGACTAACCGAGAGCTATAACCGGTTAATATCCGGTTATCCGTAGCCATTATTTCACCAAATCTGGGATCAAAACTATAGGAATTGGAAAGCAGTATTCTCAGAAACTATGCCGTAGTGTGTATACAAGCGAACGTTGTCGAGTTATCGACAACATTCGTTTGTATACATACTACAGAATAGTTTCTGTGGTAACTCAGTACTCACGGAAATTGCCGATCATTAACGAAGTCTTGAAGCCAAAGTTGATTATTTCTCAATATATATAGCGAGATATAATCTATCCCAAAGGAGAAGCGGCAGATTTACTACGTTTTAATGACGATCTCTATCGATATTTCGGATAACCGGTTGACGTTTTTTTTCAAATCGGTTAGACAGGTAACCGTTTGTCCGGTTAACCATTTCAGTACTAGAAAAAACCTCAATGGACCCTGAGTGGTGCAGTACCAAAGCAAATCATAGGAACCTGAGAGTGTATGAGATTGACAGTAGTTGGGGGAGGCATTATAGCCCCAAGCATTTTTAACACTGAGTTTTCCATAGGGTCCATTGCCTTAGTGTTAAATTGTGTAACTTATAGCCCCAAGAACTTATAGACCCAAGAACTTATAGCCCCAAGAACTTATAGACCCAACATGTATGCACTGGTGGCACAGTGCATACATGTTGGGTCTATAAGTTCTTGGGGCTATAAGTTCTTGGGTCTATAAGTTCTTGGGGCTATAAGTTACACAATTTAACACTAAGGCAATGGACCCTATGGAAAACTCAGTGTTAAAAATGCTTGGGGCTATAATGCCTCCGCATCATGCTTTATGACCAGATCCTATAGTACATTTCTGGCTTATAAGTTTCCACTGTACATTAATTTATTTTTTGTAGTTTGCAAATTAATTTTTTGTTTAGCTTAAATGTTTTTGTGGTTTGCAATATAATTTTTGTTTAGCTTAAATATTTTTTGTTTTTTTGTGTTTCGCAAAATAGAAAAATAATTTGCAAACACAAAAAATATTTTCTAAGAAAATATATTTTGTGTTTGCAAATTATTTTTACAAAAAGCTTTTTCATAATTTTATGAAAAAGTTTTTTGTGAAAATAAATTTGCAAACACAAAATATATTTTCTAAGAAAATATTTTTTGTGTTTGCAAATTATTTTTCTATTTTGCAAGTTTTTATTTTATAAGGAAATATTTTATGTACCCCAGACCTGGATTTTTTCCCACACTCGATCGAATTGTCGCATGAGAGTTCTTCAGTGCATTTTCGATCCTCAGATTGTCTATAGAAAGAAGGTGAGTTGAGGGTTTGGATACATTTCATCGTCTGCCTAAAGAAAATCATCTTTTGACAGAGAGGAAAAAGACATGGAGCCAACGAAGATCAATTACAGTTCCGTAGAGAGTTATGAGAGAACCAAGAAACAGAGAGCCGATGAAGAATTCGCCTTGGCTTTGAGAAAGTGGTGGTCGGCAACACTTTCGATGGAAGAACAACTTAAGAAGATTGAAGACCACCCTTTCGTCAAAGCCGCCACACGTCCGTTCGGGGAGATCCAGTACAAGAATCGACCTAAACACTGGTTTGATCTCCCCGTACATTTGCAGGAGGAAGCTCTTGTAGGACGAAGCTATGCATGGGAACAAGATTGCTTTACAGATGAAGAGATGCTAGCAACAACCATAGGCGTGTGGGAAGGTGAATTCTTCACCGAAGCAGAGATGGCTTTACCAAACAGCTCTCTACGGAACTGAAGATGTTTTAAAAACGGCCCTTTTCAGGGCCAACCCACACTATTAGAAAGAGATCTTCTCATGTACACAATCAAGTCTTTGTTATGAAAAGACAAAAAACAGTTCCCTCCCTAGAGTGTGACCCAATGTCTATATTAATTTAAAATCATTTTATATTAGGGGTTATCCATATGGTTTTGGGTTTTGTCATCTCTCCACCCTGTGTATACAACTTCTATAAATGGGGAAATTTTGTGTGTCTTCTTGTGTTTTGTTGTAAGTATAAGGAAATTATGCTTACAATAAAACACAAGAACACATGCACAAAATAAAAAAACTTAGTGATTCGCGTTGTGGTCGAACTCTCTGTGATAGTTGTTTTTTCTATAGTAAGAATAGTATTCATTGTATGTTTAGCAATCAAAATTATCTCTACAGTATAAACTGTATATCAGGTTACACTATAAAAGTTTTCGATAAGTATGCATACAATATTAAAACCTAATACTCACAGTGAAAAAGAGAAGTGACTCTTAACTCTTTTTTACTGGTGGGAGATAATAGGGACACGGTGATAAAAAAGGGATTATAGGACTAACCTAACAAAAATCGACTAAACTATCACAAAGGTTTTAACAAAAGACAAAACTGTATTTAAAGTTGAATCATTATATTGAAATGAACTCTGAACATATATACACCGAGATCTGAGTTTGCCTATCCATGAGAAAACCTATTTACATCAAGATTCTTTTTTATGCTAGCTTTTTTATTTGATACCCAAGATTGTTTTTTGAAACAATCTTGGGTATCAAATAAAAAACTGATATCACTCAAGTGATCTGATCTTGAAACAAATATAAAAAATAACTAAAAACCCTATCTCTCTGTTACACAAATGTCTGGCGAAAATTATATAATAGATGATTGACTTTTAATAAAAAACTTAAAAAACTAAAAGATGTAAAAAATTACCTCTGTGGGATTGTTTTGACACCTGATATTTATTACAGTTATTTCAAATAATGTCTATAAGTTTGCTCAAACCATCGTCGAACATCTCTATCATTCTCTTGAAAATTTCTTGGATCAAATTTGATAGTAAGAACTGTCTCTAAATCATATCCTCTTGCAAGATGATCTAAAGCAAATATACAGTACATTCCACACACAACAGTAAATTCACTTTGTAGTCTCATTGTATTTATTGTCCAGGAATCTGTATTTTTCACTATGAAATTGTATATGTCTCTATCTAATGGTGGTAAACCATATGAATCAAAGTAGATAGCAGAATGATTGTCTTTAAAATATATTGCTATCCAATGTTCTCCTGGTTCTTTTGATGAATCTGTGTTCACAATATATGCTTGTCTGTGTTTAGGTTTTCGTTTTGGTAACAAGTCTTTTGAACACACTTTTCCTTTTAAGGATGATAACCTTTGAGAACTGTCAAGTATAGTTTGTAATTGTATGGTTTCCATCTTCTTAGCCTTGAAAAAGGCTGGCACGGAGCCATTAATCAAGATATCCTGTATAATATGACCAGTCTCTTTTCACTAAATCTACCCACTTTTGAATGTCTTTTCGGCAGTCTATTTCAAAGTCTATATGAGCACAATATTCTAATAAGTTTATTTTTCTTGCTCTCTTGTGTAGATTATATAGTATAGTCACTGGACACACTTTCTGTAAACACTCTGCAATGTTCATATCTATTAATGTTGTTGTGTTGGTTCGATTTTCTTCTTCACAGATATTTTTCATTTTCTGTTGAATGGATTTTGTCAGTTCTATCACTACACATTCTTGAAATAATGTTTGTATTTTTTCTTTACACATCTTGCAATGTTCACACTGACTCATCTTGTTTAATAGTCAAATATCACTTCTCTGAATTTGTTGATTTCTATCTCACTATCAAATTCTGCATAGACAACAACGTTGATCACCTCTGGAAGAGCTTGAGCAAACTGAAGTTCAAACCTAAGATTGCCAGACTTTATTGGGTGAGCCAAGGGCCCACTACTACTCTGATCAGGTGTCAAATCAATACCCCAAAGGGTATACCCTTTTGCATAATCCTGCAAAGATAAATTAAATGATTGATTTTGTCCAAAATAGCCCATAGCTTCATACAATGATAAATATGAATTTAGATAAAGTCCACCTTCAAAATTCGGTTCAAAGGGACGTGCTTTAATGGAATGTCCATCTATTGTGATTTCCAACTTATTCAAATCGAAATGTTGAAAATTAAATGGATTACTGCCAACATCTCCATTTATATCTCTATTACTAACTAAACCAAGAATAATTCGTTTTGGCATCTGTTTATGAAACAGATAGTCTTCTATTTTTGAACGAAGACCACTTCCAATAGTAAAAGTTTTAATTTCACTACGTCTTATGGGCATTTTATAATTTGTTCGATCTATTTGTGCATTAAGATCATTCGCAAATTTTGGAAATAAATCCAATGCCGGTATTCTGAATATGGCTTTTTGAATTTCTATTTTTCCATGTTCACTACCAATCAAACAAAATTTAGTTGGAGCACAATGCAATTTAATTCTCATCTCAACTCCATTTGGTAAATACTTATCTTGCACAAACAGATCTAAATGCAGTTTTCCTCTTAGTTGTACATTTTTGCTACCACCAATTATTTTAGCTCGCTCAGTCAAACCTTTGTTCGACGAAGCTTTACTTGTTTCTGTGAGGTGTCCAGGAGTATCTCTATACCACAACTCACTAGCAGCTAGATGTGTTTTTTTCACATCTTTTGAATAACTAAGAAAATTCTCAAAATATGCTCTATAAGGATAAAGATCTGTATTGGTGGTGATAAGATTGCCGTTCAGTGTAACATCAATTTTACTGAACATGCTATGAAAAAAATTATTGATAGGAGCAATTTGTGTATCTCCAGCCAAAACACTCCCATCTTGTTTTGTAATTTTAAATTGAACTTCAAGTGTAGATGCTGCAAGATCTAACCACTTGGTTGTTTGTCTTGGAATTAAAAATTCTATTGATGAAGAATTATTTAAAGATGCAATAGGAAATTGTTCAATTTCACCAATATTTTCTATACCACTTGATGTTGGTGATACATTATCTGGATCAAAACTACTACCAAAATGTTCGCAAGATCCATGTAACATCATGATTTTTTTCAATCAAATATATCAAGTGGTCTTGATTTTCGTTTTGAATAAGCTTGTCTTTGACGTGTCTTACCTCTACGAGAACGAACCACAGACTGACGTTTTCGTTCTTGTTTTTGTCTTTTTACACCTAAAGCAGATTCACCAACTGATTTCAAAAGATCTTTTCCATGAGTTAATAAAATGTCTTTAGGTGCTTTACGTTTTTTTATCAATTCATTTGCTATTTCTAAACCATGTCTTAATCCATCTCTCTTTAATGTTTGAAATGCATTTTTTGCAATTGGTTTTATAAATGGTGCAGCTGTTCTTATTGCTGTGCGAAAAATAGACCCTAATCCATATCCATATTGCCGTGGTACACCTTGATACACCGGCATCATTTTTTACAAATTTAATTTATGTCTCTGTCTAAAATGCAACTTGACAACTGTCTTGCCACTTGCAAACTGAATGGGTTTACCAGTGTTCCCATTTATATTTCTACTAATCTGATCAAAATAAGATTTTGATACTGGTACGTAATGTACATTATCAAATTCTATATGAGTATGCAAAGACTCTTTATGTGATTCAAATGGAATCACACGTAAAATAGGTGCTTCAATATCACCTAAAAATGTATAATCTGCTATGTCAGCATAAATAAAGATTTGATTGAAATCCACATTTAAGTCCACATTATATTTAAATGCATCTTTTGATGTGTTAGGAAAAATGACAGAATAACTATCTTTACATCCCAATTTTTGTAATAAACTTTCTGACATTTTAATACCCACTTTCCCAATACTATTTCCTACTATTTTTACACGCCCTTGGAGAGTTGAAAATCCAACATGAAATAATACATCAAATGATTTAAATATGTCTCCAAGTTTTTCTTGAATTTCTGTTTGCATTGCATCTATGACATGAGCGCCATTTAAATATGCACCTGATAAAATATTTAATTCAACAGCAGCAACACCTTTGTGTAATGTATGTTTCAAATTCGTTTTATTAATACGATTTGATATTTTGCTATCTGTCACAAAGATTTTAAAAACAGATTCTTCATCTGTAATATTTTTTGCTTCCGAAGGTAAAATTACTTCAACTAATCCCACTTCCCAATGTTCTTTATCAACATGAATGGGTTTAGATAATTGTGTTTGAAAACAACATTGGCTATTACTTGGAAACATATCCATAGAACTATCACTCAGAAGTGTTACGTAAAATGAATTCATTTTTCTTATCTTGTGGTTGTTTCAAATATTTTAAACCTGGACTTGGAAGAATATATCCTAATGAACTACTTAATAACACTAACCACAATTCTTTATCAGGGCTTTGTAAACTCAAATGTGCAATGGCAGTAATTATAATACCATAAATGATAATAATCTGTGTGAAATAAGTGACTTGATTTTTTGCAACACGATTTCCACAAATTTTAAATTGTTGAGTTTGTTGACTTTGTACATCAACACTTGTGGTTTCATTAGGTAATGAAGTTTCATTTAATGACATATTCTTTTTATATCAAATCTGATTCTGCTATCCAACTATCAAATTTCTTTGGATAACCTTCCCAATGTACTTTAAGTTCTTTGATAATTTTCTTTCCCACACGTCTTGACCGTCTATTAAGAATTGATTCAATTATATATTTTTTATCATCTTTTATACTTTGAATTTCTTGTGGATAAAATGTCCCTTGTATATTTTCACCACCCATATCTTCAAGTTTATAAGTGGGTGGTATTGTATGTTTTACATGAGTAATTTTAAATAACTCTTTTGTCCAATTTGGTAAATACCCTTTTTCAAATGTACGTTTGGTTTTATTAATACGTACTATATCACCAACTTTAAATTGTATTTTTTTCTTTTTAGACTTTTTTTTACCATACAAATGTTGAGATACTTCTACTTCATTTTCTAATGATACTGAAGCAGGAGTTCTCTGAATACTTCGATGAAAACTATGATTATATCCATCAACTAAATTTTCCAACACATCAATGTACCTTAATGTACGTTTGTGTGTAAAATATTTCCACATTCGTGTTTTCAATGTACGTTGAAAACGTTCAACAATACTAGCTTTGGTTTCAGGATTTTCTGTTGTGAAGAAATGAATGTTTTGTTTCTTTAAAAATTTTTGCACGTCTTTATTTTTAAATTCAGAACCTTTATCAGATTGTAATGATAAAGGTTTACGTCCAGAAGTTTTCAAAATACTCTGAAAAGATTTTGTTAATGTCTCTCCTGTTTTATTGTGAATGGGTATTACCCATGCATATTTGGAAAATACATCAATAACACAAACTAAATAACGAAATTGGTCATTGTAAGATTGTAAACTTTGTAAGTCTGCTAAATCAATCTGCCATTGATGATCAATACCACCCACTATAGTCTTACGTCTTGAAAATTTTTTACGGATGGGTTTATGTATAGTATAAGTTCTTTCTCCTTTCAACCATTTTTTCACTTGATCAATTGTGATGGAATTATCTTTACTATGAGCTGCTTTGTACCATTTTTGTATACCACCATAACCAGCAGGATGTTTTGTATTGTAATATATTTCAGTTAATAAATCATTCAATAAGCTTCCCATTTTTCAGATAATCTACGTGTTGTCAATTTACGCTTTAGTGCTGACTTTGGTGTGTCTTCACTCCACTGCACTCTATGACCTCGACGAACTTTACGTTTTGGAGGGGATGATTGAGGAGTTTCAGACCAACTATCTTCTGGAGAACTTTGATATTTACTGGGTTTGGGTATAGGTTGTCTATTCATCCATAACCAACGTTCACGATTACCAACAAAATCTTGAGGGATATTTATATCTTTTAATCCATGACTAAACATTTCCCATCCACTCGGTTTAAAACCTTTTCGGTGTCTGAGAACATCATTGACTAAATCTATGATATTTGAACCTTTTATGACTTCTCCATCGTAACTTAATACACCCTGATCATCCCAACTCATGTGTGGATGAGATGATAAAGCAGATAATAATGAAGTTGCTTTACGTCTCATTGTAACAGGGACACTTTCTATAATACGATCTCGTAAAAATAATGATTTTTCTCCTGACTCAGGCAATGGAACCAATGTTGGTTGTAATGCTTTCTTATGTGACATTTGAAATTTTTGTAAAGTTTCCCCATACTTTTGTTCTTTCTCACTTTCGGACAACTCTGAATTTCCTAACACAGATGATAAATCATTTTGAAGTTGTGCAGTATTTGTAACTTGTGGGTTAGGGGGTAATCTTGGTCTTTGAGCTTTTTCATTTCTAAAACGTTGCATATCTTCTAACATTTGATAAGGTACAATAGCCATCTTTTTCATATTTTATCGACTAATTTATTTGCAAGATTTGTTGCAACTCCTATAGCAGGTCCAAGTAAACCAAGTAATGGTAAAAAACCACCTTTTTGATTTAAAATTTGTTTTTTCTTTTTAAGAGTTATTGATTTACTAGTGAGTGCTCGTAGTTGTTGACGCTTTGGATGTAATTTTTGTTTCTGACTTTTTGTTAGATGTATGTTGCCTTTTAAAAGATTATGACAGCATTCTGACACACAATTAATTAATTCTTTAGGTGCATATTTCATAATTTGTTTTTGAAATGCTGGAGGAGTTTGACTTAAACCTATTAACATACCACCATATTTTTTAACTAAAGGAATTTTTTGTTTCTTATTTTGTCTCACCATCTTGCTCTTATAGAATCTAATGATTAAATGAAACAAATATAAAAATGTAATGCTATTTATACATGTGCAAAAAAACTTTATATTATTTAAAGTAAGACCTTATCCCTTTAACAGGTTTAGGTGTATTTAAAGCTGTAAAACGTGCCATTGTGGGAATCTTTTCTTTTAATGGTACATGGTCTGTATTTTGTCTAGAACCCATTGGGTCATGCAGTACATTTTGACTTGGTTTTATTACAGAATACATTGGTTCATGAATTTTTTTAACACCATCTTTTGTTATTGACACTACACATGTTAACTTAAGTGGTGATACTTTTCTTTGTCTTTGAAGATTTTTCACAAGTAATGCTTTTGTTTTTGTAGATGGAGATCTATGAGGTGCAATTTCAAAATTTGTGTACATATATTTTGGTCCTACCTTTCGTTGATTTTTTATCTCTCTAGAGCTTGATGAATTATTTGATCTTTTCTTAGGGGATTTTCGTTTCCTTTTAGGTGACTTTTGTTTCTTACTCTTTGTTTTTTTGAATGGTGAATAGAATGATCTACTTGTCTTATGACCATCCCATCGAATTAAATTACGAATGATAACACCACCAAAAAATCCACCACCTCCTGGTTTTAAAATAATGTTTCGTTTTGTTGCAAGATCAACTCTGGGATTTGCAAGTTGTTCAAGATCTTGTTTATGTTTATCCATATAAGTTAAAGTTTGTTTTGGCTATTTAATTTTCTTATTAAGTATGATTCTACTTGCTAATGTAAACCATTTTAAAATTTTCTTAAAACCTTTCTTAAGTAATTTTTGTCTTGCAAATGGACTTGTTTCTTGACCAAGTTGTTCCAAAGATTGTATGAATGATACCATGATGATGTGTAGTCGTTGACAAACTTTGACTAACTAACATCAACTCATTAGAACATGGGGAATTTATAGTTTTGTATAAATGATGGGACCACGTTCATTTTGTGTTACCCAAGGATGAAAAATATCAGTTCTTAATCTCAAAGACTCAGGAGTTCTAGGATGAAAATCAATTAATAAATAACCATGATCAATACTTGTTGCATCTTGATAACATGCATTTAAATGTGGTAATTGAACTTGATTTGCCAATACTTTAATTTGCCCTTTATCTCTGGTATTTTGAAATAAAATCATATAATGTGCATTTAAACTTATGGTACGACTAGATTTAGATTGTTGAAACATATTTTGTGTAATGTAAATGACACTTGCATTTCTATGATGTCCTTTTCGTGTGAACCATAATTTAATTTTTTCTTCATCTTTATCTCCTAACATATCATCAAAAACTACAAGATGGGGAATAGTGACATCACTGACAATTTCATATTCATCATCAGGGATACCATCTATGAATTTAATATCTTCACTTTCTTTAAGTAAAGTATATGTATTTTGCCATTCTTTATAACACCAAATGATTTTTTGTGGGGGAATTTGAAATAAGTCATGTTTCATATCAATAAGCTTTTTGACAAATTCTGTTTTTCCTGAACCACTAGGTCCCGAAATAAAGATATTACAAGGGTGTTGAAACAATAAACATTCACTCGATGCTATAATTGTATTTGTGTGAATAAGAGTTGTCAAATCATTCACTTATATACTTTCTGATTCCATACCTTCTTCATGTCTTTTAGTAGGTATTCGTTTTAAGGGTGCTTTTAACTCAAATACAGTTTCTGAAGAATCTATTCTTCTATCTATTTGTGGTACACATTGTCTATACAAGTAATTAATGATTTCTTTATCATAAATTATATTACCCCACACAACTCTTGTCCAAATATTTTCTATATTATCTTGGTAAAAAGCATTCATGATTTGTAATGCATTACAAAATTCCCCATACATTTCATCTTTTCCCAATTGATTATGAATAAACTCTTTTGTTATTGTTAGATAACCAGGAGTGATCAATTGAAATGCATATAATAATGCCTTACGTGTAATCTTGTTGTCTAACATATGTCTTACTGGTTCCATGGTTGAAATCAAAGTGATGATTCTTTTGTCTCTTCTGATGTATTTTGTCCATCAGGTACTATATTACCTGATGCACAAAATACATCAGGACGGTCAGGAAAATCATTTCCTGCATTATCTGAAAACATTTTATCAAACTTAGTTTTGAATTGTCCTGCAGCTTGTCTTGCAATTATGGTACTAAATGATGTACTTTGATCATTTAGCACCATGAGTGCAAATAAAGACTTAGAATCTGGAAAATCATCTAAACACTTGTCATATTTTTTCATTGTTGAAAATATTTGATTTAAAGTGAATCCATAATCCATCACTGATAATATTTTATCTGGGGGTGTTTGCATACTTGTTGGTGGTTTGTATAATTGACAATTTCTTATCAGTTGAATATAAGAACAATTTGGTGACCACTTAGCATGTTCTTGCAAAGGAATATCTTTTTCTTCCCAATTCATTAAACCTTGTCCACATACAAAACATTTTACTTTACCATCTCCTATATAGAAAAATCCAGCTTTAGCTAAGTCTTCTTTCTTGGATTTTAAAATAGGGTTTGTAGTCATACTAAAACTCGAAAGTCTTCTTAACTCTGACAAGTATATAGGATAAGTAGGATTGAGTGGTAGAGACATCTTGCCTGCTCAGTGTTCAAAGTTGAAATGAGAAATCTGAAGGTTCTTTTATACCTTAGGCCCATAAGGTTTTGTGTCATATTTATCCACTACAAAATGGTTTGTGTACACAGATCTGAATGTTTTGGTTTGTAATTCAATTGTGACATGTCTGTTCTTGTTCAAACTTGAAATGAGAATTCTAAAGAGTAATTTTTATACCTTAAACCCATAAGGTCTTGTATCATATTTATCCACTACAAAACGTTTTGTGTACACAGATCTGAATGTTTTGGTTTGTTTTTCACTTGTAACTTGTCTGTTCTTGTTGCGTTTAATTCTATGTGTGTATTCAATGTTCATTTTATAATTGTGTCTGTCTTGTACACATTCCACCATGGATTCAAAATTGACTTTCTGTGATGTATTGTAGTCTAATGTGATTCCTTTAACTTTACATGAAGTGTGTATTTGACCATCTTTAATGTATTTGTAACCATAATTTTTGGGACCTAAACCTACATATTCAATAATTTTTGCATCTGGATGTTCATCTGTCCATTGACCTAACCTACTGTTTATAATTTGTGGATTCCAAAGTGAGGGGTTATGGATGTAAATACAACTGTCTGTGTCAAAGTATAATACCCGTCTACCCAAACGTCCTATTACTTTATATAATTCCATTCGTGCATAAGCTGTGACAAAAGATGCAACTGCAACATTAGCTAATTTGTGAGGTTCATAAACATCTGTAGATTTTGTGTAATTGACTAAAATACATTTATCATGATCAAACAATTCAACATTTTTAATAATGATGTCTTTATCTTGTATCAGGTCAAAATATTTGGATGGGTCTTGTATGTATTCTGTTTTTGTTTTTAAATTGTTTTGTGCACTTTTCCCCCATAAACAGTTTAACATGGTTTTAGCAAATGATCTTTGTCCTGGATTTTTTTCAATATTTTCCAAATGTATGTTTTCAATTTGTGCATAGTCTTTCTTAAATGTATCTTTGTCTGTTTCTGTTTTCACCCAATCTGGATATCCACTGGCTTCTTGTTTCATTTTTAAATATTTGTTCACATAATGTTTGTAAATTTCTGAAGACCATTCTTCCCAATGCCAAATCTGATAAGTGTCAAGTAATGTGTATCCCATTCCCAATGCTTTAAAAAGTTCAATAGATGTCCATGTACCTGTAATACTGCGTTGATCTGGTGTGTGTTCACATTTGTCTAATTCTTGTTCTGCACATGTATTGCAAAGTGTAAAAACCATTTTCTTGTTGCAATGAATTGGTAATACTGGCATGTGTAGAGATTGTGGTGGTAAAACTTTACATTTGATAAGTCCCCTGTACTGTCTTATATTATTCATGTCTATGTTTTCTTTTGTGAGTATATTTGGATGACCTACTGGATATTCTCTGTGTTTATTGACATAAGGATAGAGTGAACAGATATCTATGTATTTTATTTCATTGTCTGTGTTTTGGTCTATTTTATGATGTAATTTAATGGCATTTGTTCT
The DNA here is from genome assembly GCA_031216915.1 of Pictodentalium vernedei. Taxonomy (NCBI): domain Eukaryota; kingdom Metazoa; phylum Mollusca; class Scaphopoda; order Dentaliida; family Dentaliidae; genus Pictodentalium; species Pictodentalium vernedei. The sequence goes on from CM062297.1 coordinate 56,542,945, forward strand.
CCCCCCAAATAATGCTTCACGTGGTTTAATAGGATCCATGTTTGGAAAAAATGAATTTAATGTTGATTTTACTTCAGGATTTGATTTGCAAAAATCATCAAGTTCATGTTCCCATGTTATTCTCATGTTATACCCTAATGATTTGAAATGGTGTATGCGTTCCTGTGTATTGTTGTAGAGAGTTTGGTAATTTAACAAATTGACTGGATTTTTCTCATGTCTGTTGTCTTTGTAACATGTTATGCACCCATGCCACATACATCCATAAAATTCAAAGATTGTATTTGTGTCTTTGTGAAACCCATTAACATAATATCCCCCTATTTTAACCTCCCCACCATTAAGTGCATGTTGAATATGTATGTTTTTTTCCTGTGCAAGTGTCTGTAAAAATCTAATGGCTTTAATGGAGTATTTGACTTTAGCTGGGTAACCTATGTCTGAAATGATTGCCATTTTGTTTTCTGGAAGTGAATTTTTTCTCCAAGCTATTATACATGCATTGGCTAAGGTAAATGCTTCTCTCAAAGGATCTATGCCATCACTATCTATAAATTTTTGTCTGAATTCCCCACACCCCCTACGTAAAATATCTACATCTGATTTACAGTATAATTCCATTTCTTTTTGAAAATCAAAACTGGCATGACTAGTAATTTTTTGTTTGTACCACTTGATAAAATCCTCCCTATCTGATGGAGACATTGAATCTGGCATATACAATGTTGAATCTAAATAAGGGCCAATATAATTTTGATAAGCTTGTGTGTTTGCCAAATGGGGGAAATAACCTTTTGCTAATTCTGTCAAGCCAAATGTTTTGGGAAATTGTGCCAATCTCATTGAAAGAAAATTTAAAGAATCTATAAGTCTAATACCACAAGCTTTAAGTGAAAGAATTTTGTTCCCATTCATAATTACATCAGGAGTTGTTGTACCAGTTTCAATGAGGTGTCTTAAAATAAACTGTCCATCAAAACCTCTTAAATTGTGAGCAATAGCTGTTGTCCCTATCAAAACCTCTTAAATTGTGAGCAATAGCTGTTGTCCCTTTATGTTCCTTAATGAAAAGCCAATCACAAAAATCTGATAATGTAGATTCCCCTTTAAATATTGATTGCCGTTGTCCAAATTTATCACAGGAAATACATTCTTGATCTATAGATTTAAAATACATTCCCCACATGCACGATGAGCAACACAGAAATTTGGGATATGAACTCCTGAGTCTTGTGTGGTTTCAAAATCAAAAAATACAAATGGAATGTTTGGTATTTTTTCATCCTCGGGTGAAGTGTATTTTGGAATGAAACATTGGTGATCAGAATTAACTACTTGTTGACAATATTTGCATTTTTTGAATCCTTCACAGATGTGCTTTCCTTTTGTTGGATATATTAATGAATTGCATGTTTTACATTTTTGAACTAATTGACAAATTGTTTTTTCTTCTTTCCCCTTTCTAGTGATATGGTTATTATAGCATGATAAACTTCTAAATTGTCTATTGCAACTGTAACAGGTAGTGGGATGTTCAGGAATACATTTTGTTGGAGCATAGCAAATACAACCAAAAGGGCACATGTGACGTTCTCTCTGTTGGACCCCTTTACTGCAAAGTTCACAATAGTAGGAGCATCCTAAAAACCCTTTAATTGTTGTGATAGTATCAAAATGCTGGTCATGGTGGTAAATATGAATAACTTTACTATCAGCGGTGGTAACTGGAGGTTTGAATAAAAATTCACTTTTTGCATACTGTGGATGAATTTTGATGACATACTCTGGGTAAAGCAGGTCTTGTATTTTATAATATTCTTCATATCCACAAGGAATATTATAATCAAGACCTGCTTTGTCCATCAATGCCTTAGCTTCCAACTCTTGTGTCGGTCTATCAGAATTTCTAATATTTTTCCATTTCTTTTGCCAAAGATCAGAATTATCTCTATCAACATGACACTTTCCCACCACAATGGCCCGTGCGAGACACATTGAATCATTAACATTTTTAATTTCAATAATACTTTTCTTGTTTCCCACCATTTTATCAACAGATGAAAATGAAATTGGTGCGTGTCGCCCAGACCCTTGTGGTAGAGAAGTGTGTGTTATTTCCAAAGATAATTGCCCATCATGGATAGTAAAGTTATCATTTGATTGTACAACTTTTTCTATTTCATCTAATATGGTGTTACCAGTGATAGCCGAAGCCTTAGTAAATGGAATAAATATACCTATTTCTAATCCTGGGTGGTTAACTGATATTCTCATTGGATCATTGTCTTCTACACCACATTCTTCTTTAATATCGTCTACCAAACTGTCAAAGACTTTTCCAAGGATGTCAAATGGATTCTTCTGATTAAATTGTTTGAATGTTATTCTGCATACATGGCATTTGGAACGGAATTTTCTTGATGTTCTTTGTAGAAGTGGGTGAATGGTGTACATATCTTTAGCTGACTCTACTCTCTGCTTCTTGTTATCTACTTCACTCTCTGTCTCACTATATTCTTCAATGGCTCTCTTCATCTTTTTCTTCTATCGTCTTCTAGCTTTTGAAAATATGTCTTGTCTTCTTGAAGTCAAAAACCCAAGTGTGAATCAACCTAAGATTCTTCCTCCTTTTATACTTTTTGAATGTACATTTAAATGTGCATTTAAATGTACATATAATACCCAATGAATTATACTGTTAATAAATGTTTCTTATACACTTTTGAAAAGTCATAAAATGTAATCCATTCACTCTATGGGACAATTCCTATGGTAAATATTTTATTTGTTAGTGTATCTTTCAGTCAATATTTAACAACAGCAATATAGTATCCAGAGGTTATTGAGTGCAATAGATAGCAAGACTGTTTGTAACCAAATGGATGTACATTTAAATAGTGTGTCAGTGCATTTTATGGTTTTGTGTTTCTTTTGGCAGATAACAGTCGATAACATTTTATGTTCCGAACTGATTGTATCGCTTAAGATACCATCTTAAACTGCAGTTGACAAGCTTTACGATGGTATATAATATGTCCAGATAGAATAATTATGAGCGAAGATATTCGAATAAATATGTAAAAGTACGGATATGTTGGGAGTGCTTGACCCGTTGTTCTACAAAAATAATAAATTGTTCTGCTTGTTAAATGCATGGTATAAGTCGTGGGGAAACTCATTTATTTAAAACATTAAGTTGGTCGATCACATTTCATTGATGGAAAGTAATATTTCGGGAGTTATTCTGGTGTCGATATAACACGCAATGTTAAGTCAGTATTGATTTTTTGATTTGCAAAGCAGTGGTTATTTTCAGTGAAGCCGCGCTATATTTAAACCACTTCCCAGAAAATGACGTTGTGTTTCGTGATGTTTATTTTCCAGGAAAAATCGACTCTAACACTGAACACATTTAACAACTGGTGTATAGTATCCAGAGGTTATTGAGTGCAATAGATAGCAAGACTGTTTGTAACCAAATGGATGTACATTTAAATAGTGTGTCAGTGCATTTTATGGGATGCCTGTGTTGAATATGGTTTTGTGTTTCTTTTGGCAAATAACAGTCGATAACATTTTAAGTTCCGAACCGATTGTATCGCTTAAGATACCATCTTAAACTGCAGTTGACAAGCTTTACGATGGTATATAATATGTCCAGATAGAATAATTATGAGCGAAGATATTCGAATAAATATGTAAAAGTACGGATATGTTGGGAGTGCTTGACCCGTTGTTCTACAAAAATAATAAATTGTTCTGCTTGTTAAATGCATGGTATAAGTCGTGGGGAAACTCATTTATTTAAAACATTAAGTTGGTCGATCACATTTCATTGATGGAAAGTAATATTTCGGGAGTTATTCTGGTGTCGATATAACACGCAATGTTAAGTCTGTATTGATTTTTTGATTTGCAAAGCAGTGGTTATTTTCAGTGAAGCCGCGCTATATTTAAACCACTTCCCAGAAAATGACGTTGTGTTTCGTGATGTTTATTTTCCAGGAAAAATCGACTCGAATACCTAACATTACAATTCAATACGCATTTTGTTTTATCATAGGAGTATAATTGTTCGGATAACTTTTAGATTACAATTAATTCATCGCTTATATTGGATATTTTACTTGAATCATTTTGAAGGTATTGGTGTATTTTCTTCACTACATTTGTAATAGGATTGACAGTAAATTTTTTACAACTCAAATAACAGATAGTGTTCTTGTATTTGCAAATTCGTATTCGTACAAATATATGAAATATGATTTGTGTGAATATGAATTTACATTACAACTAGGGACTATCGACTTGATATTGTAAGTTGATAAGCATTCAGAAAAACTCAAAGTACCGGCGCTATTGTGTCATTTTTTAAAATCGGAGAGATACCCATGGGACAAACAAATGTAACTTGAGTGGATATTTAACAAGACGGGAAGGAAGGGAGAAATGACAATTTCTACATCTTATCTGATACAGAATTGACCAGCCTTTTTCAAGGCTACAAAATATTGGAAAGAGATTTTTTCTTTCTAAACAAATAAAAGTCTCAGAAAGAGAGACACAGTTCCATTACCCATTCTGTGAGTGACTGTTGATAATGAGAGTTGTATCAATGAGAGATATCCTAAAACAAGTTTGGAATAAAAAAATGTTGCAATTACCCCTCCAGGATTGTCTATGGGGAAAAACAGTGGTGACAAACACAGATTTAACAGTGAAAACTCCCAGAGACATTGGTTTGCCAGAGAAAAAAATCCAGGTCTGGGGTACATAAAATATTTCCTTATAAAATAAAAACTTGCAAAACAGAAAAATAATTTGCAAACACAAAAAATATTTTCTTAGAAAATATATTTTGTGTTTGCAAATTTATTTTCACAAAAAACTTTTTCATAAAATTATGAAAAAGCTTTTTGTAAAAATAATTTGCAAACACAAAATATATTTTCTTAGAAAATATTTTTTGTGTTTGCAAATTATTTTTCTATTTTGCGAAACACAAAAAAACAAAAAATATTTAAGCTAAACAAAAATTATATTGCAAACCACAAAAACATTTAAGCTAAACAAAAAATTAATTTGCAAACTACAAAAAATAAATTAATGTACAGTGGAAACTTATAAGCCAGAAATGTACTATAGGATCTGGTCATAAAGCATGATGCGGAGGCATTATAGCCCCAAGCATTTTTAACACTGAGTTTTCCATAGGGTCCATTGCCTTAGTGTTAAATTGTGTAACTTACAGCCCCAAGAACTTATAGACCCAAGAACTTATAGCCCCAAGAACTTATAGACCCAACATGTATGCACTGTGCCACCACTTTAATTTTGGGATTCAAATATCTTTGTCAAGTATAACCCTCAGAGAACTTGTTCCGACCTAAAAACAGAGGGTCGTGCATCAAATAAGAGGAACAAGAGGCCCCAGGGGGCCTGAGGGCGCTCACCTGACATGGTAGTCTAAATATCAAACCAGGGACTTGACTTGAATAAGCTGCATACGCCCCTCCTAAGAAAAGCATATACCAACTAGATGAAGCGATTGTGCCCACACAATACACATGATTTTTCCTTCTATTTTCAGTTCCTGCACGTTTTACGTCCCAAAATTGAGATAAACACATAAAAAACCGATGTTTTTTTCCCAAACAAAATACTTTCAGCCTAAATTTTTTTCTTCTTCTTAAAACGCATAAAAAACAAAAAATAAAAAATTCCAGATTTTGGTCCCAAATTTTCTAAGACACACCCGGACCCCAAATTTTCAGGGTAAAAAAAAAATATTTTTTTGTCTTAAAATTGACAGAAACTCATAAAAAACAAACAAACAAAACATTCTGGATTTTGGTCCAAAATTTTCCAAGTCCCACCCGGACCTCAAGTTTTCAGGGGGAAATTTTTTTTTTTTTGTCTTAAAATTGACAGAAATAAATGAAAAACAAAAAAAAAAAGTCCCACCCGGACCCCAAATTTTCAGGAGAAAAAAAAAAAAAATTTTTGTCTTAAAATTGACAGAAATGCATAAAAAACAAAAAAAAAATTGTTTCGGATTTTGGTCCAAAATTTTTTAAGTCCCACCCGAACCCCAAATTTTCAGGGGGAAAAAAAAAATTATTTTGTCTTAAAATTGACCAAAACGCAGAAAAAACAAAAAACCCCCTTTTTTTTGGATTTTGGTCCAAAATTTTCTAAGTCCCACCCGGACCCCAAATTTTCAGGGGAAAACATTTTTTTTTTTTTTTTGTCTTAAAATTGACAGAAATGCATAAAAAACAAAAAAAAAATTTTTTCGGATTTTGGTCCAAAATTTCTAAGTCCGCAACGGGACCCCAAATTTTCAGCCTAAATATGAACCTAGGGACTTGGCTTCAACAAACTTGAATCTCACCCCCCTAAGGATGCTGCATACCAAATATCAAAAATTCTTATTGCCAGATCTGAAGAAGAAGATTTTTCAAAAATACTCCTCATACTGCACTAACTTAAACATTTGGGCTCCCATAGAGAGCCCAAATATCGACCCAGGCAATTGATTTCAATAAACATGTGAAACAATCTTCCAAAGATGTTATAAGTGAAATTTTAAAGCTTTTGGAGCAGTGGTTTGGGAGAAAAGTAGTCTTATATGTTTTTCCCATTACCCACAGTGTTAAAAAATACTGACTCAGCACTTTTTCAAAGTCCCCAAAAAGTACCCCATGATAAAACCGATGGCAATTTTTTTTTTACCATTCCATTCTGTTGGTCCTAAGGAAGCTTCACAACAAATAAGAATTCTCAGTGCCGTGTAGTTTTGGAGATATGGGCGTTTTCATTTTTTTCTATTTTTAGCTCATGCGTTCCCCATGGGGCGACGGGAAAAAATTTTTTGGCATAAATTAAGTACTTATGACCCAAAAAGCCCTCATATCAAATTTGGTCAAAATTTGCCTCTCGGTTTGGAAAATAGAAATTTTGGGCGGGGCAAATATTCTTTCCCCTCCCATTACGACGCCAAGTATAGCCCCACAAACTTCTCTTGAACAAATCTGAGTCTATACCTCAAAAGGAAGCTGCACACCAAATATCAAGTCTCTGCTACTGCTGGTTCATGAGAAGAAGATTTTTTAAGATTTCAGCACACTTTTTGGGTGTGGCCCTACCCACGGGCGAGGCAACTTGATTTGAACAAAATCAAATTGCGATGTCATAACAAACTATTATCTCAAATATCAATTAAATTGATTCAGCGGTTTAGGAGGAGAAGACGCAAACACCATGTTCACGGACGACGGACGGTGAGTGATCACGAAAGCTCTCCTGACTGAAAGTCAGGTGAGCTAAAAATTTAGTACTTGACTACTTTATTAGTAATAGACTGCTTTATTGGTAGCTGTGCACAAATGACATTCATTCACAACTTTACTGTGTTATTTTTTCCACTATACCCCACCCCCAAATTTGTGTTCCAAAATACTCTTTCAATGAAGAAATTATTTTCTAACATTTTTTAACCCTTTACCAAATATAACGGTCAAAAGCTGCTGGTGCAGTTCACAAGTATTGCCAATCCATGTTCATTATTTTCTCGTTTGTTTTTGTGTCAAAAAGATAGCTTATGACCCCTTATTGGAATGAGGTCATTCCAATGGTGTAAAAAGTCATATTTTTGACACAAAAAATTAGTGAGTCAATAAGTTTGTGGGCAAAGGTAATCAGCTTTTCATGTTAAGTAAAGGGTTAACAGCATAATTCAGACAAACATCTAAATACCAGTAAATAAAAGTGCTATATAGGCTTTCTGGCTGTGGGTTTGAATGGTAATTTGGAAGGGGGTTGGAAGATTGGAACCCCCCTCTGCCCCTAGTACTATGATGAGGAACCATGGTTTAATTACATTTATTTATACATGTGTACATGTAGGGTAAAATTGGTTGTTATTTGGCATTTGCTAAAGGCTGTATTGTGCCACTGGAGGCTACACTTGCTCAAGATGTGAATTTGCTTGCAATATATAGCCCTTACTGACAAAAACATATTTTTCAAAACAATAAAAAAGTACTGTAAGGTGTGTGGTACCCCAATGCATTTTTAAATGTGAAATAATCTCTCAAAATAATAATTAAATCAGGTTCGGAAACCAAATTATGTATTTCCTTAATCAACCCCAATCCTATCAAAGATACATTTTACCTTTTTCACGTGACAAAAGAGTCATTTCTGCATGAGAATTCAACGTTTGGCTTCCACTGAGTTAAAAACATAGGAAATTTGTTGTTTTAAAGAAAACTGTCCCAACTGTGTCAAATGGCTTAAAAACTGCTGTTGCCTCCAATACATTTTTCTACTCTGTTACCTAAAGAGTAAGCTGAGAGGTAAGGAATTCATCTCGCTTTTCTTTGAAAACTAACCTAATCCCAAAATAAAACTAAAATCTGCATCAGCATGCAATACTTTGAGGAAAAATAATTTTTGTCTCATTTAACCATATACCAAGACAAAGAGTGGTGTTCCAACCCCACGAAACAATATGAATGTCAATTTTAATTCAAAAATTGGGGTTGCAGCTATATAATTCACCAATATCAATAGACAGTACCATTTTATCCAAACAACTGATGTCAAATTTTATTCTACATGTACATACTGATGTGGCAAAATATAGCCCTGAAGGTGTCCCCTAGTATGCCCCTTTTTATCAAAAACTAAAATTCATAAATTAATTGATGTTGACGCAAAACAAACCTCTTGTGATATTAAATTTCCCATTTGTGATAGTTTTTAAATCACACTCTGGCTTCTGAAGATATGTCACAATGCATTTGATGAATATTTTGCCACTCTTGTGAAAAAAGCCTCACTTTCTCAGTTAAGGGACCTAGAGTCATTGGTATGGCACTGACAAAACATTAAACACTGATTTTTTCCAACGGTATGGCCAGCTGAGCACTGCTCCTATGGTATCTCATAGCACTGTTAAAATACCTAAAACCATCAAATATTGATTTTGTAGTGACCTGCATGTCCCACAAGTACATGTTACCACAAGGGCTTGTTTACAACCTTTGATTTAATCCCTACAGGCACCCATTCTGATAAAAAGAGTGAAATTATGGAAAATACATGTATGCATAGTACCCAGTGAGGATGACTCAGATATTTGCTTCAGGAATGTAGTGCTCTTTAATGTTTAATATATTTGTGTTTGTGTGTGTATGGGAGGGGGGGGGATTAATTGCCAGTTATTGAAAATGTAGAACTGTGCAAATGAAAAACAAACCAACACTTTGTATGATGGACAGACAGACATGCAATCACATATCTTGAAAGTGACAGGCTACAAGTACAGGGGAATGGTATGATGGACAGACAGACATGCAATCACATATTTTGAAAGTGACAGTCTGCATGTACATAGGAATACTGACTGACATACAATGAAAAATATAGTGAGAAGAACCAGGACAGGGTTGTCAAATAGAAAAAAACTCAGTGGACCCTGAGTGCTGCAGTACTAAAGCAAATCATAGGAAACTGAGATTGTATGCTGTTAACTTTCTCATCAGCTGAGGGGTTCAATATGGGTGGTAGAGGGACAATTGTTTATGTAGTTTTGTGCTATAACATGGGGACCCTGACAGCACTAGTATCAGACTACTATATTGGTATGTGCACAAAAGCCATTCATTTACATTTGCAACTTTGTTACTTTTCCCAATGTACCCCCACCCCCTTTCCCCAAATTTATGTTCCAAAATACTCTGTGAATGAAGAAATTGGTTTTTAACATTTTTCATTACTCACTCATTGTAATGGCCAAAACAGGCTAGCACCATTCACCAAAACTGCCATTTAATGTTCATTATTTTTGCATCGAAAATATAGCTTATGACCCCTCATTGGAATGAGCTAGTTCGGCTCATTCCAGTGGGAGGGGTGGGGGGTCATAGCTATGTTTTTGACGCAAAAAAAAAGAAATTAGTTATTCAAAAGTGCTATCTTCTTTTCATGTAAGGTAAAGGGTTAACATCATAATATGGAGAAAGCTTCTATTAATCATCCACTCAATGTAATGGCCAAAACCGGCTAGCACCATTCACCAAAATTGCCATTCAATGTTAATTATTTTTGCATTTTGTGGCATCAAAAACATAGCTTATGACCCCCTCATTGGAATGAACTTGTTCAGCTCATTCCAGTGAGGGGGGGGGGGGGGGGCATAGCTATGTTTTTGACCCCAAAAATGAAAAGAAATTAGTTATTCAAAAGTGGTATCTTCTTTTCATGTACATGCAAGGTAAAGGGTTATCATAATATGGTTTGTTTGTTGGTGGTTAACGTCACATATTTATGCACAATGGCTAATCGTGACACAACATGGAGATGAAGTCAAGTTTAGTCAATCGTTGATCTACATGTTGTCCATTTTAGAGGACTTTCACCCCAAGCATTGGTGACTGGGTCCTATTTTACTAGTAAAGCAGAACTGGTTTACCACAGTAAACAAGTGCTGCTTTCTTTCTGGGGTTCCCACGGGGAATCATAATATGGAGAAAACTTCTATTATACCAGTGAATACAAGTGAAATACGGGTTTTCTGGCTGAGTGTTTGGATGGTGATTTGGAAGAAGATTGGAATATAATTGGAATCCCCTCTATAACAAGTAATATGAGGGGAAACCATGGTTTAATTAAATGTGTTAATAGGTAAAATAGGTGGTTATATGTGTTTTTGGTATTTGCCAGAGGTTATAGTGTGCTACTCAGTTCTGGATGCCACACTTGCTCAAGATGCATTTAACTGCATTATTTTTGGCAATATATGGCCTTTATTGCTGACTGTGACAAAAATATAACTTTTCAAAAAATAAAACAGTATTATTCGGTCTGTGTTTCTTGAATGAACATTTAAATGTGAAACACGTGTAATATCCAAAAAATAATAATTAAATCAGTGTTGGAAGCCAAAATACATGTACATTTACATGTATGTATTTCCTATAATTAACCCCAAACCTTCCAAAGGGTAACCTACAAAACTTTTACCTGACAACCCCCACCCCCCCTCCCCACCACCACCCAATCATTTTTCACACAATGCACAAAAATGCCCCCCCCCCCCTCCATGTTTTTTCAGGTGAACAGAAATTGCTCCCTCCATAATTTCTGGTGAACCACCCCCCCACTAATTTGTTAGAAGTATATTTAAAGCCATACAAAAATGTCCAAAACTTTTTACCACTCGAGGCCGAGCACTTCCTTAAACTCCAATAAAAAAATAAGTAACTGTCCTGATAAATAGTTACTGAGGCATGCTTTCTTGTAACTGAGTGTTTATGTAATTTACAAATTAAATACATAAGTTTTTAAATCCTCTTGGAATGCCTTTTAACCTTTTGGTGTAAAAGGCCGGGGGGGGGGGGGGGATATTTGTACTGCTCTTAAAATAATGTGGGAGATTGTGGTACTACCCTCAAAAACTGTAGGTGGGGGGAGGATTTTGCTAAGTGTGTAAAAATGATTGGGAGGGATTTTAGCTTCATTCTAATCCTTCCAAAGATACATTTTACCTCTTTCATTTGATAAAAGAGTCATTTCTGCTTGAGAATTCACTGCTTTCTTTGAAAACTACCCCAATGATCCCAAAATAAAACTAAAATCTGCATCAGCAGACAATAGTTTGGGGAAAGATCTATCTCATTCCACTCCACACAAAACAAAATGAATGTCAATTTTGTTTTAAAAACTGGTGTTGCAGCTATATAAATCACCAATATCAGTAGATAGTGCCATTTTATCCTAACAAATGATGTCAAATTTTCCTCTACATGTACATACTGATGTGGTAAAATATAGCCCTGAATGTGTCCCCTAGACCCCCAGGATACCCACTTTCATCACAAATTATGATATAATTCATAAATTACTTGATGTTGACACAAAACAAACCTCTTATGATATTAAATTTCTCATTTGCGATAGTTTTAAAATCACATTCTGTCTTCTGAAGATATTTCACAATGTGTTTGATGAATATTTTCCAATTTTTGTAAAAAAGTTTTTTTTAAAAAATCCCTCAGATTTCTTAATTAAGGCACCTAGATCATTGGTATGTCTCTGACAAAACATTACACATTGATTGTTTTCCAACAGCATGACAGTGCAGCTCATGTGGTATCTCATAGCACCACAAAAATGCCTAAAACCATCAAATATTGCTTCTGTAGTGTGGTGCTTATGCTGCAAATACCCATAAAGGCACTTTCACAACCTTGGATTTAATCCCTGCAGACGCTCATGACCCATTTTGATAAAAAGAGTAAAATTAAGAAAAATACAATGTACATGTATGTTTTCCAGAGAGGATGAATCAGATATTCAAAAAGATAGTGCTCCTTAATGTTTAATATATTTGTGTATGTGTGTGTGTGTAAGGTGGAGGGGGTACAGTGTGAAAAATAGTCAGAAGCCAGTTACTGAAAATGTACATGCACAACCGGGTAAATGAAAAGCAAAGAATCGTGGTCTGTGATGGACGGTTCTTGGACAACTTGCACCCTGGACGATTCATACCACAATTATGGGGTACGAATTGTCTTGACAAAAAGGTACAAATTGTCTAGAAAAAAGGTACGAATTGTCCCAGTAAAAGTTATGAATTGTCTCCTTTTTGGTGCAAGTTGTCTCAAGTAAGTGTACTAAACTGTCTCATGTATTAACCAAGCCAGAAAATAAGAAGCCTGTCATCTGCAAAATGAGGTCTCCAGAGGGTGAATTTAATGATGGTACCCTGCACAGCAGGGTAGCATCACTAAATTTACCCTCTGTGAACCTAGCATCACTAAATTTACCCTCTGTGAACCTCAATATGAATCAGGGTCTCAAAACTAAACAGAAAGAGGTGCCCAGAGGATAAATTGGCCCACTATATGGGATAGCATCATCAAATTCACCCTCTGCGAACCTCATTCTGTGAATGTCAGACTGCTTATTTTCAGGCCTGGTATTGACTATTTAAATGTTTTTGACTCATGTTTTGGCTGAGTGAAATGAAAATGAAAAGTCGACGGAGTGATAGTAATACAAACATAAACATATGCATGAAACAACCAATCAAAACATGATTTATGCATAGAAATGAAACTTCAATGGGTGAGCCATCACTTAACAGCGTAAGTGAAAAAGCGATCTCTAGTATTATCAACTTCGGGTCTGTACGTGGTAAAAGAAAATTTATAGTAGATAGTAATGGATGTAGTTTTACAGTTAAAACACTATTTTTTTTTAAGGAAGCCACAATAATTCTTTAAATTGGTGAAGATCTAACAATAAATAATTTTATGACGTCCCAAATAATAAGTTAAAGAGCATGTCGCCTTAATAATTTAATTAATTTAATCCTAAGCTCCCTCAATAGAGCATTTTCTTTATGCCGTCGTGATGATGAATCTTTTAAGTGTCTACTTGCTTTTTACTTTAAGTCATGAAATTTGATATTCTGTGTCTTTTTCAAATAATAGAAATGACATCGCCTTTTTTATCCTTTCTCCAAGTTTATAATCCTCTCCCAACCCCATCTCCATGTATATTTTTCCAGAGGGGGTTAATTAAACAGGGTATGAATTTGGAGAAGCGGATACAAATTGTGCAGAGTGGGTATGAACTGTCATATACTGCCCAGAGGAGGGGTACAAATTGTCCTGGGAAAAGGCACGAATTGTCCAGGCATCGGGGGTACGAATTGTCCAGCAAAAGGTACCAATTGCCAGAGGTACGAATCGTCCAGGCTATGAGTTTTCCAACTCATTGATGGATGGATGGACAGACAGAAATGCCGTCACACATTTTGTAATAAATTAAATTTCAGTTTCCTTTTGAATGCTAAAACAAACTAGAATTAGTAGAAATGAAATATTTTCTCTGGAATCAGTGTGCAAAAGTTATTTAGAGGTCGGTTCTGGGGAGGTTGGTATTTAGGCTTTTTAAATGATTTTTGCTATTTTTGGAGAAACCTACATGTACTAATTATCAGAATCCCCACCTCCAGATGTTGGTCAGACGAGGAGGGCGACGACATTGATTAGTTTGAGGATGAATTCAGTTCTATTCTGGTTGCAAAGCCTAAAGCATCCAGGAATTAAAACATGGTTTACCAAAACACAGAGGAAGTGTAATTTAAATAGGAGTTCTGAGTGGTTCTGGTATTTAGCCTTTAGGAGAACACGTCGGATCACAAAATTGGCTGGCCGCTACACTGTAATTCTGACAGTCTTAAACTGACATTGTATTGTATCACTGGTAAAAATAGTTCAAAGACTAGAGCCGGTGAATTTGTGAAGAAAAATCTTGGAAATAAACGAATATCGCTGTTCGCGTGCATGTCTGTTTCTGAAAAATTTTACTACAAGACTGCATGCCCGTGTTTTGAAAACAAAGATTTCCCCAGACCGTACGCCAACATAACTTGAATTCATCCGAACTCCGGCTGTTTCTAAGGAAATCGGGCTAAGTTCCCCACAAATGAAAAAGGCCCACTAAAAGTGTCAATAAATCACTAGTTTTATTTTTTATTCGTTGTCAACTTTTCGTGAAGTGTACGTTCTCAATTAAAATTTAAACTGGGCTATTGAATCTGACGAAACCGGCAACGGACGACATTGGCACTTCGAACTTTCAAACAATACCTAACTCGCCAACAACCACCTTACTTCGAAAGTCACTTCATTACTTAATGATTTCTCATAGTTTCCAGCATTCTGCGACAATATATTTTACATTATGTCCTTTGAAAAGCCCAAAACAATTAAATATCCGTTACAATGATTCTGGATTTTTTGCCAGTGGGAGAGCCACGCCGCCAGATGGCACCCCAAACTCTGTTGCATGGTATATTGAAAAATTATAAAATCATGGATACGCACTTGGGTTACCTATGTGCGCCCACGCCACTTCGTGGGTGTGCACTATAATAATATAGGCTTTATTAGTTTATCAAACAGCTTAGAAAAGACAGCCACGGTTGGCGTGCATCTCTTTTTGAACGAGCTGTGTGAACTGTACAGAGCCTTGAGCCCCTTAAGACTAAGTTCAGACTGTGCATGTTTCAGGGCGCCATTTTCCGAACGGGTTAACCCTAGGTATGTGTATTTTGAGGTACATTCCAATTCTTTACCACCTATTGAAAATTTTGGGATATTCCTTATTTTTCTGGCCTTAAAAATCATATATTTTGTCTTGTCTCTGTTTATTAACAAGTTGTTTTGCTTTCGAGACGCTTCTAGACTGTTCACACTGTTCTGTAGTCCCCTTTGTGAGTCTGAGGTCAACACTAAGTCATCCGCAAATAGTAAGTGATTCAGTTTACGGTTGTTCAAGGTTATTGGATCACAGACTTTATCAAGAAACCCACTGATGTCATCAATAAATATTTTAAACAAAGTAGGCGAAATGGTACATCCCTGCCTCACGCCAATTGTCGACAACAGGGGTGGTCCAATACCCCGATTTGTTTTTATGCAGTGGTGACTTGATCAATAGAGCGATTCTATTATTTGTGAAACATGTCCCGTGACTCCGGTTCTTTTTAATTTTTCAAAAAGTATTGATCGATCCACAGTGTCGAACGCTTTCTTAAAGTCCACAAACGCAGCGTATAAGAGTTTCTTTAGCTCCTTATATTTGTTGGTTGCAGACCTGAGAACAAACACACTGTCGATCGTATTACGAAATCGAAATTGATTTTCACTAATTAAGTTATTATCTTCTAAAAAATCATTAATTCTGCGGTTTATAATTTTGTTGAACAGCTTCCCCAATGTACAGCTCAGGGCGATGGCCCTGTAATTGTCAGGATTATATCTGTCTCCTTTTTTATAGATTGTTGTGATAGTAGATTCACTCCAGCTAAGAGGATAATGTTGTGAGTCTAATATTTGGTTGAACAATTTAACAATATCGCCAATCATGAAAGATACCAGAATCTTCACAATTTCATTTGACACCTGATCTGCACCAGGAGTCTTTTTGTTTTTCTGTTGCCGGAGAGCAGTATTTATCTCTTCTGTGGTTATATTTCCATTATTTAAAGGGTCTTTCAAATTAAATTTTGTTTTTGTAAGATGATTTTTCTTAGTTGTGACCTCTTTACAAAACAATTTTTTGAAGAAATTGACCGTTGTGTCGGGGTCAAGCTCATTTGAAGGCGCTTCTTTTGATCTGAAACGGTTTACTATTTTCCAGTAAGACTTGGAATCCGAGGATCCTAATGTGTCGAGCTAATTGCACATGTTTTTGTAAAACAGTCTGGATTTGCATTTTGTTTCTTTTTTGTACGCCTTCTTTGCGGTGAAAAAATTTGTTAACAAAGATTTGTCACTAGGTCTTTTTTTCATAGCATTAACAATTGTGCTCATTTTTTGT
Source organism: Pictodentalium vernedei (assembly GCA_031216915.1). Lineage (NCBI taxonomy): Eukaryota > Metazoa > Mollusca > Scaphopoda > Dentaliida > Dentaliidae > Pictodentalium > Pictodentalium vernedei. Next base: position 56,559,349 of record CM062297.1, read on the forward strand.
TTAAGGAATTTGCAGGTTGAGTCAAACCACTTGCGCTTAGGTTTTTGTTCACCTTTACAATTTGGTATCAACCTACAAGCTGTAGTATTAATTGAATTTATTACACCTGTTAAGTCATGGGCTGCATCTTCTGTGCCAGCCCTTGTAACTGAGTAAGTCTTCATCTTGAAGTTTTGAATTTTAGACTGTATTTCAGGGCTATTTAGTGATTCTATTGCTTTATGTTCGCTGTCCTTTGTCCATTCCAAAGTAAATTTCGGATTCGCATAAGTGTATAATGTAGTCTTTTTGTCCCTATCTATCATTTTAAATTCAATGTGTAACGCTAACTGGCTATGGTCCGAATACTCATTTGGAGATTTAACACAAAAATATTTTACTTCCGAGAGATATCGATCAGATATCACGACGTAATCCACTATGCTCGCACCATTATCCTGATAGCTTCTGAAGTTTCCCAAGCCGTCCCCCGGAAACGCACATTAACAATTCGAAGTTTCGCTCCCCTTCATAAGTTGTTGTCTAAACCCATATATTGTTTTGTCTAGACTTTGTCTGTCTTTAGATAAATCTATTGTATAACTATCTAGTCGTGGTATATATTTGTCATTGTCATTTGTAACATAATCCGGCCTTCCCCCAGTTCGGGAGTTTAAATCTCCAAGAATAATCATATCCGTCGCTCGACAATTTAGTACCTCTTTTTCTATTTTTTCAAAGATGGATGAGCTCGGATATTTTGTTTTCCAATAACTTGAGTTACTTGGTGGAATGTACACTGACACAAATATAATGTTACAAGACATGTTAAACATTGCACCATCGAATTCTATCAAAATGGCAAGGTCATCTATCTTACAAACTCATTTAAGAAAAGCATGATATTGATTGGCAAAATAAAACCCCCGTTTATTCTTTGCATTGTACTTTGCACCTTTAAACACCCCTCTTCTGTGCCGTTCAACAACTCGACACAAATCAACACACTTGTAACCCGGTATGTCAATATCCGTTTCATCTTGATGCCAGGTTTCTGTCAGTGTGATAAATTCGTTTCGGTTAATAAGCCGCACAAAATTGGGGTCATTAATTTGTTGAGTCAGCCCTTGAACATTCCAAACTGTGTAGCCTACCCTCTTTAATTTACGTTTTGCTTCTGTGCTAGTAATTGGTAAAAATATTTGGTAAATTTCATTGAATTTTGATATCGATCACTGGAGACGGTTTTGTAAACAACTTTCTCACAAATACCCATATTCCCCCTCCCTTCCCCCCCCCCCCATAGTCGACGCACATAGATTTACATTATAACACACTTGCCGTTCTTTATTCACACTTATTTTTGTCTTATATAGAATATATAAATACATAATATGTGTAAGAAGGCTGCCGCACAATAAGGCGCACACATGGACATTTGAATAGAACACACATACTGTAATACAGCCTCTCTCACTCACACACGCACGCGCGCGCACACACACACACACACAGACACACATACACACACCCTCACAAACACACACATGCGCGCGGGCGCAACACTCACACAGAGAAGTTTGAAATGAAATGTGTAATGATCCCAACATTTTTTTGTCTAATTTTTAACATAACTTCTAATCCCCCCTCCGCCCACACACACAAACACATTTTCTCAATAAGAAGATTGCTGTAAGCGAATCTGAGGGGATGCCCGTGTGCTTCGATCACCCAATTAATTAAAAACTTCGTTTGTCCATATCATTAGCCATATTAGTATTCCATAACACAGTGATGCGTTTCATTGTGCACCTTAATGGTTGTTATCATTTATACCTTCAACAACACTAACTGCCACTGAAAATATTCACTTTGGTAAAACCAAGAAGCGCGCGCAGGCGTGGTTTTGAAAAAAATCAAAACCAGTGGAATCAACGGCTAATTTCAATTATGTACTATTATGCTTCAAATACTTTCAACATCGCAACAAAACAGATGTCTTTTTCGGATTAATTAGAAAGTTAATTAATCTACACGGATTTTTCCGAATCAACTACACAGAAAGTATCGAGTAAAGCTACTCTACTTTTGACAGAAATTAATTAAATTGAACACCCCCTGCTTTTGACGTTTTGCATTGTCTGCTATTGCTGTTTCTGTTTGACAGATACGCACAAAAGGCGTTTGAGAAAAAATATTTTGTTGCGGTGTTTTAAGTATTTGAAGCATTTCTAGGGGCACGAATCGTTTTTGAATTTGTTCTTTGGAACGGGAATATCGCCATTTCTCATTGATTGGCGATTGAAAGGCAACGTTCGATTTCTTTCAAGAACAGGGGTTTCTACTTCCGGAGGAAAAACTCGATTGGATGGTATGTGATTATGTAGTTTACCACTAATTTTCAATTTCACATACACTTTACCGAATAGACAAATATCGAACAGATATTAAGAAAAGATATTAACCCTTTACCCAACGTAACGGCCAAAACCGGCCAGCGCTATACTCAAAAATTGCCAATTAATTTTCATTATTTTTTTCATTTTTTGTCTCAAAAACATAGGTTATGACCCCTCATTGGAACGAGCTCGTTGAGCTCGTTCCAATGAGGGGTCATAACCTATGTTTTTGAGACAAATTTTCGTGAATTTTCTTTTTATTTAATGCTCTACGACTACAAACTCTCCAATTTGTGGCCTTTATTTGCCATTAAGGCGCAAAATTTATGTGCCGAACCGGCGTCCATACAAAAATTACAACAACCAAACTCCAACCATTGGAATGTGTGAATATCCGCACAAAAAGTAGTCCCGTCTTATTTCTCCCCTAACTTTACGATTTACCAAGGCTGGCGAATTGAAATAATCGCAATGTGTTTCGAAGAAATAGAACAATAACAAAAAACACCACTTTCTTATTTTCAATAACAAGACACGTCATTTTATTTTTTTTGAACTCAATGCACTGAAGACGTGTGAAGTTGAACTGAAGAAATTTAAAAGTGATTTCGGCTTTTCGCTGGAAGGTGAATGAGAAAGTCAAACTTTGAAACCGCTGATTTAATGAATTGATTTAGTCACTGTCACTATCAATTATTCGAATTCGTTTGTATTTGGGACTCTGGAATTCATTACTGATGTGCTGACTCGTTTAAAGTACATGTGATTCGTCATCCGAACCTACGATGAAATATCGATTTCTAAATATCATTTTGATATTTCGTTTTGCCGACCGACAGGGGAATATGACTTAATTTTTCAGCGTGAATTGATGCCTGAGCATTAAATAAAAGTTGTTATTTTCTTCCGAAAAATATTCGTACAAGTGAAAAAAATTCCATGTTAGGAACAATAAATTTGAAATACTTCAAAAACTTTTTTGTGTTACACATAAGTTTTCAGAATTACTGCAATGCACAAATTCACAAGTTTCTGTTGTACATCAAACTTTTTTTCTTCTGAAAATATTTGCACAAGTTAACAATAATATCATATTAGAAACATAATTTTGGTGTATAGCAAAAACGTATTTGTGTTGCACATAAGTTTTTGCTTTTTTCAGAATGTGTGCATTGAACAAATTCAGAAAAACAAAAACTGATGTGTAACAGAAATACGCTTTCTTGCAGTAGACCATTTGTAAAAATGCAATACTAGCCTATCAGAATCACAAAGTATTTAAAGCACATCATACTAATGTGATTACAATGGAATACATCTAATCTTTGTTCACTGCAATTAAGAAATAACTGTTGTTTTTCTTCGGTTTATGCGATATAAACCGAAAATTTTCAGCACAAGCTTAATCATAACTCGCGTAGCGTAGCGAGTTATGATTAAGCTTGTGCTGAAAATTGTCGGTTTATATCACATAAACCGAAGGAAAACAACACTTATTTCTTATAATTTAATCCGGCTGTAATATTAAAATATAAAAACTATGTGTACGTGAACGAAAAACTTTTAATTTTCGCATAAGACAACAGTCAAACTCAGGAAAGTGTGCCACAAACATGTCACGTCAATCATTGTCAAATTGTTTGTTGTTTTGATTTTCGATCGCAGACGACAGATATTTAGCAAGTCACGTAACAATATCATTAAAAACATTTTTTTTTAAGTTCCCCCAAAATCATGTTTGAATGTATATTTTATTCGTCTTCCACTTCAGTATATTTTATTAAATTCAATTGTTCCCGATAAATTATCATTATATTCTTGCTGATTGGAGGCGATGAAAAATCGATCATTGATCTTGTTTGCAAGCTTGTTATCCATCTATCAGTCTGCCGTCACGCCCTCACGGTGACAATTGGATTGAGTGGGCGGGGCTTCCATAGTCTTCAAAGTTGGGTCGGATGTGCGAACGTGTAGCGACATTCCAAATCATGACGTGATTTGGTTTATACGATTTTGACGACCTCCAAGCTGTATGCTTTCAACCAATCAAATGCAGAGGCGAGGCAAATGATTAAATTATTGAAAAATAACTTGGATTGTCAAAACATGTGGAAACGATGAGGTTTACACCTCTTGAACTGAATAAAAGTCTGACACCAAGAGTCAAACTGCCAATCATGTGTATCAAGAGGTTTCTCTTTTACAATATGTGATGGCCCTGAAAAGGGCCTTGCTTTTGTTCCTCTTTAATCTTTAATTCAGGATAATTATTCCATTCTTCTTATATCCTCTGTTAACATCATCTCTAGTAACAATGATCTGTTCACCTCCTCTTAATCTTATGTATCGGATGGTGTCACTGATGACATTCCATAGAAATTGTTGTAAATCTTGTTGATTTTCGTCAAATTCAAATGGTGAAATTCTCTTGACACCAGCTCTTCTTACAAGTCAAATTAATTCCTGATTCCTGCTCCATTTCACCTCTTTGAATCCCCCTCTTCCCTTCAATATCTTCAACTCTATGAATGGCTGTATTTCCATAGTTGGTTTAGTATCTCAAGTAATAACTGAGCCTCCAATGACGTTATAGTAAGCATCGTAAATTATTCATTTTTTCCGCGTTATAATCGAAATAGCACATGAGTGCTCTTTTTTGGAGATCTTTTGATTCGAATGACAGCTTACTTTGCTAAGAAATACCACACAACAATAAAAAAGTGGTGACTGCATTTGTTCAGTCAAAATAATATGGCAGAGCTCAATTTTTCATCGGAATTTGATGATTTAATAAGCATTGATCCTGCAATACTAGCATCAGAAGACGGAAAAGAAAAATCTTTAACGACTGATTCGACACCATCCACAACTTCAAGATCAAGAGATCGTAATGAAGGTACATTGAAGGATATTGTAAATGCTATACATGAAATGAAATTCTGTCACAACCAAATAGTCCTGTCGGCAGACTAACTAATCGTACCGGTAGAATGCAAGATGATAGAAGAGAATCTAATACAAATTTCACAACGGCAAAAATCTGGAAAGAACCCCCGCAAACGACATGTTACCATTGCAACACAAATTGAGATTCTTGAAGAAGAGAAATAGGAACAGATCAAAAAACACTCATTCCTCAATCCAACATGAAATGTGTACATTTCAATGGAATTGGGAGATATTCGAAGAGAATGGATAACTGAATACGCTGACCCTGACAGTAAAAGCCCTTTTTCAGGGCTATCTGAAATTATTAGTAAGAGCTACACCTGGTCACATTTTTTATATTGAAAAAACCCATATCTAAAAATTGTTTACCCGAACACAACTTTTCATGTGAATTCTGCAAAGTAAAAACAAATTAGTTTTTCCCTCACATACACAGTCTCACTCTTTAGGGGAAATAAAAGGGAAGGGTACGGGCTTTGTTTTGTCTTTTCATGAAAAAAACAAACTTGTAATGTGTTTTTCAGGGAAACTCTTTTAAAAATTATGGACCCTGAAAAGGGCCGGTGTGACAGGAATGATAGTGCGTAGGAACGTTAGTCCCTCTGGACTATTATTCCGCGGAATTATAGTCCTAGGTCTACCATTTCTAGCAATAGTAGTCCGGCGGACTACTATTCCTAGAAATGGTAGACCTGGGACTATAATTCCGCGGAATAATAGTCCAGAGGGACTAATTTTCCTACGGACTATCATTCCTGTCACACCGGCACGAAGCCATGATAGTGTTCAGCAAACCACCGCTCGACGCATTTATTCCTCCGTGAAACACTCCTCTTCCAAGTTTTCCTTTTTCCCTACTAGAACTTCTCCCTGTATCCAAAAGGGAAGTTCAAACCATTGCTTTCGTCTGTTGTGATACTGAACCTCACCGAATGGTCTTCTGTCTTCTTCAATAGTGTGGACACTTGTCCATCATCTCTTTGTACTCCTCAGCTGGCAGTGTTGCTGACCACCATCTCCTTAGAGCGACCAAAATTCTTCATCCGCTCTCCTCTTCATAGTTTCCAAATAGCTGTCTGCTGTAGAGAATTCTAGCCGTGTTGCCTCCATGATCTCCAGCTAAAAAAGTCAGACTGATGATGTTAGTAGTAGTAGATGTATGAAACGTGCCACATTGGGGGGACCCCGCAGGGGACCCCGGAAGTGACGTCATGTCACGTGACCTGGTGACGTCATGTTGTGTTGTCATGGTAACCCGCGTGAGCGGCCATCTTGTGACGTTATCTCCATAGTGATACGTGGTGTGAGTGCGCATGCGCAGCGCGTGTTGTTAGGGTGATACGTGTTTCCGTCGTCCATTTTGTATACTGGAGGCCGCCATCTTGGTTTCTATGGTAGCACGTGGTTGCTATGTGACCCAAAACCTTCTAACAAGAGAGGGGTATGTTCGGAGGGTGTGTTCGATTGAATCGGAGTATTACGAATTACCACAAACAACCCGACAATCCCTCCAAATCACCAAAATCCACCCAAAATCACCGAAATTGACTTTATTCCCCAATTTATCGGTGTAGTGCTATAGTACCAAGGGGGTACAAGGGGGTGTGTTTCTTTGTAGAAGAGTAATTTCTCCCAGAATCCTCGTTTAATTACCCAAATAAACCCGACAAGTTGTATTATTTCGGATTTTCCCAGAATCCCTTTTTTGGATCCCATGACGTGTTATTTCCCTATTAAGAATAGCACGTAGTGCTATAGGACAAATTTACACAGAATCCATTATTTAAATTACAAGTAGGACCCATATGTGTACATGAAGGCCATGAAGCTAATTTGTACTGATGATGTGTCTTATAAGTATGTTGGTGGTATGTATCACACCCCAAAAAACATTTTTGAAAAGTTACATGAAGAAGGTATTGTTATTCCAGAACACTTACGATCATATCCCTATACAGCTACATTTGATTTTGAATGTTATTTTGATAAAACTTCTCTCCCCACTTCAACTGATACTCTTGTCTGGGAAGCTCAACACAAACCCCTCAGTGTTAGTGTATGTAGTAATGTCCCCGGTTTTGTTAATCGCAAATGTTTTATTACTGATGGTGACACACAGACATTGGTTGAAAATATGATGAATTATTTGATGGCAATTTCTCAGAAAAGTTACTCTCTCATGCAAAAGATTCACATGGCCACCATATTATCCCTCAGGCAAATGATTCAAGATGCTTTGACACAGGAAGGTACAGATGATTCTAAACCCCACCCATTTGAAAAATTAGCTGCCGAATTTGATCGTTACATGAAGGAAATGCCCGTCTTAGGTTTTAATTCTGGAAAATATGATGTGAACGTGATTAAACGAGAACTGATGGAGTATCTGAAAAAGTACGACCCACTGTCTTTTGTTGTGAAAAATAGTAACAACTTTATGGTTTTGAAAACAGATCATTTGAAATTTTTAGATATTTGCAATTACTTAGCCCCTGGATTTAGTTATGATAAATTTCTCAAGGCTTTTGGATGTTCCATTACTAAAGGATTTTTTCCCTATGAATGGATTGACTGTATTGATAAATTGGACACTACTGAATTACCTCCCCATGTTTCCTTTTATAGCTCTTTAAAAAAGGAAAACATTACCGAAGAAGAATATGCTTACTGCAGGCAAGTTTGGGGGGACAATGGGATGAGGACATTTAGGGACTTCCTGATTTGCTATAATAATAGAGATGTCCAGCCATTCCTAGAGGCTATTGAGAAACAATCACAATTCTTCTTGGAAAGGGGGATCGATATGTGTAAGGATGGTATTAGCGTTCCAGGACTGACGCTAAAATATTTATTCAGTACCGTCGACGAAGGTATATCCTTCGAGAACATCAACGAGAAGAACAACTCTGAACAAGGATCTACATCATCTCATCAAGGACAATATTGTAGGGGGGCCTTCTATTATATTCAATCGTTATCACGAGAAGAATATTACCAACATAAGAGAATGTAAGTATGGCACAGAAGCAAAGGGATGTGGGGGTGTTGTAGGTTATGATGCCAACGCCTTGTACTTATGGTCATTAATGCAGGAAATGCCAACAGGTTGCTACATTAGACGCAAGGAAGAGACGGGCTTTAAACCAGAATATTCCCATAAGTACGGTAGGATGGCCCATCAGTGGTTGGAATATATGTCTACCAGGGACGGTGTCCACATCCGACACGAATACAGTGATACTGAAAAAAAGATTGGTAGACGTCAAGTGCCCGTAGATGGTTGGTGTAAAGACACCAAAACTGTTTATCAGTTTCACGGATGTTTCTGGCACGGTCATGAATGTTATCTGAATTTGAAGGACGGTACATTGGCCACTCACAATGCAGTTCGGGGTAAGTCCATGTCTGAGCTTAGGGAAAACACCAAGGGAACCACCCAGTACCTAAAGAGACTTGGGTACGATGTTATAGAAATCTGGGAATGTGAGTGGCATCAGCAGAAGAAGACCGATGCAGACTTAAAGACCTTTCTCCGTGAAAAGTTTGGGACTTCGGTGGATGGTTCAATGACATCCAGCGAACTTCTCGAGAAGATCCGCACAGGCAATATCTTTGGCCTAGTGGAGTGCGACATTTCTGTACCCGACTAACTGAAGCCCTATTTTGAAGAAATGACACCAATCTTCAAAAATACAAATATTACTCGGGAAGATATCGGGCCACACATGAAGGCTTACTCTGAAGCCAACAACATTATGCGCCAACCTCGCCGTAGTCTCATTGGTAGCTACTTTGGCGAAAAAATCTTGCTGGCTACACCATTATTGAATTAGTATTTGGAGCACGGACTGGTAGTCAGTCGGGTGTATCAAGTCATCCAGTACCAGCCCAAGGCGTGCTTCCAAACATTTGGTGATCAAGTATCACAGGCCCGACGGGAAGGGGACTCTGACCCAAGTAAAGCCATCGTAGCTGACACGATGAAGCTATTAGGTAATTCCGGCTATGGGAAGACAGTCACTAATAAGGCAAAACATAGGAATGTAGTGTATTGTGATGAAGATAATGTGTCCAACCTCATCAATAATCTGGCCTTTCGGAAATTGAACACCCTCACTGAAGAACTTTATGAAATTGAAATGAATAAAAGCAGAATCAAACTTGACTTGCCCCACCACATTGGTTTTTTCGTGTATCAATATGCCAAGTTACGTATGCTCCAGTTCTACTATGGTTTTTTGGATTTTTTTTGTTGACCGTAAGGATTTTGAACTTTGTGAATCGGACACAGACAGCTTATACATAGCCCTTTCTGGATCTTCCCTTGAAGAAGTAATCAGACCAGAGAAAAAAGAATCATTCTATCGCCAAGTCAATAAATGGTTACCCTCAGAAGCCTGTGATGCCCATATGGAAGATTATTTAAACACTAAATTAAGGGGAGATAACTGGATATCATCTCAATGCTGCAGGGACAAGAAAGCTTTTGATAAAAGAATCCCGGGTCTTTTTAAAATTGAATGGAAGGGAGAGGGGGTTATTGGATTGTGCAGCAAAACTTACTATTGTTTCGGCCCATCAAACAAACTGAGTTGTAAAGGAATAAATAAAAGACAAAATGATTTAACAAAAGAAACATATTTAAAAGTGATCAAAAACAAACAAACAGGAACAGGAAAAAATAAAGGCTTTAGACTTAATGGAAATGACATGTTTACTTACGTACAGACGAACGGCGGCTTATCTTATTTTTATCCAAAACGACTAGTTCAAGATGACGGTGTATCGACTTTACCATTGACAATATAATTTTTTCTACAACCAGTGAATATTCTTCCACAATCTTTACAGAAATCCAGAGGTAAGCATAATTCTTATATTCAAATTATCCCAATCAATATTATTTTTTATATTTACAGAGATGGTTATCCAAGATGAAAATTTTCTTTTTTCTCATGGGGTTGGGTGAAAATAATTACTTGTACATATTTGTAAATAGTTTATGGAAGGAAATTTATTCTTCAACAATTATCATTCATGTTGTACACTCCTCGTGTAGGCTAAGTATAACCAAAAAAATTTATTTTTTTGTTTCAAAAGTTGATTCCTGGTATCCTTTAGGTTACCCCTATTGGAACCGGATGATATCCAATTATTTTCAAAATACTCAAAACATTTATGTTTAGTTTCATTCCATTTATTTTTTTTAAAGTTGATTCCTGGTATCCTTTAGGTTACCCCTATTGGAACCGGATGATATCCAATTATTTTCAAAATACTCAAAACATTTATGTTTAGTTTCATTCCATTTATTTTTTTTAAAGTTGATTCCTGGTATCGTTTAGGTTACCCCTATTGGAACCGGATGATATCCAATTATTTTCAAAATACTCAAAACATTTATGTTTAGTTTCATTTCATTTATTTTTTTTAAAATGTTGATTCTTGGTATCCATAAGGTTACCCCTATTGGAACAAGATGATACCCAATAATATTTAGTTAAAAAAATGTTTTAGGTTATCCCTACCAATGGAGTAATTCATGTTGTCAATTCATCATCATCATCATCATCATCATTTTCTGTTGAATAAATTTCCTTCTACCTTTTTTATAAAAAAAAAAAAAAAAAAAAAGAAAAAAAAAAAAAGAAAAAAAATATTAAAAATTTGAAAAAAAAAAAAAAAAAAAAAAATTACTGTTGTGGGGTGGTAATGCTCTCAAGTTATTTGATGTTTATCTTCTTGACAATTATCAGACAAACTTGACCTGCTCCAAGTTCAGTACAAAATGCAGAGGGACACTTCTTACAGGACTGAAATAGAAAAAAAAAGTACGAACTGTAGGGGGTGGGAATGCACTCAAGCTATTTGACTTATCTCCATAGGACAGAAGTTTGTAGCTTGACCTGTCCCAAGTCAGTATAAAAATGCAGAGGGACATATCCTACAGTTTAAGGATCAAGATTGCAGTTTGATCGCCAAACTGACCAATCAGATCAAAGTTAATCAACCAATCAGATTAATGTATTCCTATTGTGTTTCTTTCCCATTACTTTCTATACTAATTTTCTAATTTTTCTAACTTTAACCTATAATCCTATAGGAAACAAACACAAACTCCAATCGAGAATGAAAATATCAATCAAAATTTGCTGAATTGTGGTGGTCTTTTCAATCACGTCCGTCAAAGATATATAAGATTAGACGAAGAATGGACTTGGCATCATTCACGATCGAACCATTGACCAGAGAAAATGTTCCGACTTGGTAGCAAGCAGACTTACACTAATGTCACCCAGTACCAGGGTGAACTGAAGATACATGTTCCAAGATACTTTGAGGGTAAAGACCAGAAACCTTATCCAACGGAGACTGGGATTGCACTATCTTTGGAAGAATGGAATGCACTGAAATCCCAAATAGATGAAATAGATGCAGCCATCCAACACCCAACACAGAGCTTTAACTGAAGATACTAAACCTTCTCATGACTTCAAAAAGCCAAGGGAACCACCTTTGAAGAAGAAGAAGATCACTGTAAGAAGAACCAAACCACTACCATTGATCGTTGATGAAATTGATAGTGAGCTTAGGCAAGTTCGCTTGCAACCTGAACTTTGTTTAGCATATGCTCATTAAGTGGAAGAGAATATCGACGCTGTAGTAAAAGAAAAATGTTATGGATGTACAGTCGATCATCCAAGTCAGATTCAGCATAATGTATGCCCCATGATGTCTGAAGAAGAGAAGATTACTACATGTTTTAGTGAAGCACTTGAAAGAGTTAACAAGAATGACGTCCATCTACTATGGCACCATAATACTTCTGAAATGAATCCATCACCAGTACAGAAAGAGTATGATGATATGTTCGAGAAACCTCTCACAAATGAACAGAGATGTTGTATTATGGATTTGGTGATTGAATTTATGACTTTCAAGAAACCACTCAGTATGAAGATGTAAATAGATGTTGTTTTTTTTATAAAATAAAGAAAAAAAAAAATTAAAAAAAAAGTATAAAAAATAAAAAAAAAAAAATAAAAAAAAAAAATGTCGTGGTTGCCCAAAAGCCACCTGATGAGTTTCCCTTGGGCAAGGACGAAACATTTTATTCTGAATTTTGTTTTGGCAACCACAGAAAAGGTGTCGTGGGTGTCTTTAAGTCGCCTGATAGGTTACTTTTGGGCAAGGACGAATCTTTTTCTTTCAGCAAAAATGAAATTTAGTTCCCCTGCATACAGTACACGCATACACATTTTTTAACTTGCTGTCCCCTTCCCAAAAACGTATAAAAGGGTGAGTAGTTTCCACGTAAAACAATAAAGATGGATCCTCGTTGGAAGCATCCATTCACTTGTTTATTGTGTGGTCCCACGGGTAGTGGTAAATCATCCTTTGTAAATCGGGTTATTCAAAACATTCAAAATATTATATCACCTGTCCCAAGTCACATCATTTGGTGTTATAGTGAATGGCAACCATTATACAATACTTTACCCCAAGTAGAATTCGTAGAGGGTCTCCCTCAAGAATTAAAATCTGATAGTTTAGTCATATTGGATGATCTGATGCTCGATGCAGATGTTCGAGTGTCTAGATTATTTACTAAAGGTAGTCATCACCGTAACATTAGTGTGATGTACATTGTTCAAAATTTATTCGATAAAAATAAAGTCCATAGGACTGTAGCTCTCAATAGTCATTACATGATCTTGTTTAAAAATCCTAGGGATCGTTCTCAGATCTCACACTTGGCAGCATAGATGTATCCTGGTCATTCCAAGTTTCTGAGAGAAGTTTTCGAAGATGCCACTTCGACACCATATGGTTACCTTTTAATAGATCTCAAACAAAATACTCCTGAACACATGAGATTAAGAAGTCAAATTTTTCCTGGGGAAACCCAATATGTGTACCTCCGAAAAGTAAAAAAGGGGAGCAACAAGCCTGACTCGAGTCAGAAGCATGTCTGACCGTCTCAAGCGCAACATCGATCTTCTCAAGGTTCTTATTAAATCGAAACCCGCACTCTTCAAATCCATACTAAAACATGCAGACAAAGAATTGATAACTTGTTTGTGTGACTGTGCCTCGAATATACTGAAGGGAGCAGTACCTCTGACCAAAGTTCGGAGAACCAAACTCGTTCGTCAGAAACAACTAGTGAGGGAAGTGGCAAATAAAGGTACCTCTGACAAAAAGAGGAGACAAATCTTGCAGAAAGGGGGATTCTTGGGGGCATTGCTACCTCCTGTACTATTGGGTGCTGTTAAAGGTATTTTTGGATAATGATGGAATATGCAAAGAAGATGGCTTTGGTGTCGAACCAAGGTTATTGGAACGTCTACAAGAGACTCTAAGACAACCGAATGAACTGGCTGTTTCATCATTGGATCGAGAAATGAGAGATATTCTCGATGCCCCTATTCTTTCAGCTGATGAAAAGATGACACATTATAATCAAATTTTACAAAGATACGTGACATTTCAACAAAAAGGTAATGGTCCACGACCAATTAAAGTCGAATTCGAGAAAGATAATAAAGACGAAGACATTCTCGATTCTGTACCTATAACAATGAAGAGAAAGGGCAAGTTGTTGTTGAATCGTATTAGAAGTGACCCAAATATATCTTGGAATGAGAAGGGTGAATTAGTCTACAAAGATCAAACAGTGGTAGGGTCGAATATAACAGATCTTCTAAACGATTTACTTAGAAGACGAAAATCTTTCCAACCAAAGGGATGGGAAATGTTGGCCGAAGCTTTGAGAGATAGTAACATACCCCAAGAATTAATTGGTCATAAAGAACGTTGGGATTTTATGAAACAGGCACCGATAAAGTCGGAACCAAAACAACCAAAGAAAACAGAAACGCGAAAGTGGACCGAAAAAAGGTATAAATAGAGTTGACACTTGAACAAGGCAGCCATAGAAGCGTTGTACTATTATTCTGAAGTGCCTGGTAGTTTGGGTGGTGTAGACGCTCTTCGTAGAGCGTCCAAGAAAAAAAACAAACAAGTTGTAAAATGGTTAGAGACTCAAGACACATACACTCTTCACAAACCTGTTCGTCGTACATTTCCTAGAAGGAAAGTAATAGTTAGTGGTATAGATGCACAATGGCAAGCTGACTTGGTAGATGTTTCAAACATAAGTAAATTCAACAAAAACATAAATTTTTTGTTGACATGTATAGATGTATTTAGTAAATATGCTTGGGTGATGCCATTACAAAACAAACTTGGTGATTCCATCGTGAAAGCTTTTAGTAAAATTTTCAAACAAGGTCGTAAACCAGAAAAATTACAAACTGATCAAGGCAAAGAATTTCTAAACAGAAAATTTCAGAATTTTCTCAAAGATCACAAAGTCGACTTTTTCACTACACAAAATGTGGAAACAAAATGTTCCATAGTAGAAAGATTTAACAGAACTTTGAAAACCAAAATGTGGAAATATTTTACCAAGAACAATACACTAACTTTTCCACTTCAAAACTTGGTGAAATCATATAATCATTCTCATCATCGCAGTATAGGTATGGCCCCTATTGCCGTGAACCTTGACAATCAAGAAGAGGTTTGGCAAAGGTTGTATGGACAACCCATAAAACACAAGACACCAAAGTACAAAGTAGGAGACAGAGTGAGAATTAATAAAGTTAAGAAAACTTTTGAGAAAGGTTATTTGCCCAATTGGACCGAAGAGTTATTCACAGTAGTAGCCATCAAGAAAGGACATCCAGTCACATACATCTTACAAGATGATAATGGAGAAATATTGAAAGGGTCATTCTACACTGAAGAGCTTCAGCGAGTTTCACATAAAACTATTTACAAAATCGAACACGTTCTCAAGAAACGTGGTCGAGGTAAGAAAAGGGAATTGTTCGTAAAGTGGTTGGGATACCCAACTTCGTTCAATTCGTGGATCAAACAGAGTCAGCTCACCTATAAAAGGAAGTGAACCTCTGAAGTTTCTTCAAAATGGAAGAAGGATCGAACGGTTCTTGGCCTCTGTTTGGTAAAAGAATTCCAAGGAGCGAGATCACTTATTTTTCACAAATAATCATTTTGTATATCATCATCATTACCAGTGTCGTTAATCTCACTCTCGAAAACTCAGACAGCAAGTTGTGGACTGCTCTCCTGAGTAGTAGCATAGGATATTTGTTACCAAATCCAACCATTAAGAAAAAGTAATGTTTTATTTGACTCTACCAAGTAATAGTTCTATGAACGTGTTTCCAGAAAACACGTTGACTACGTACACCACTCAGTTATCACAACCAGTGAATCTCACCGGAGAATGGGAAGTAGGTCTGGCAGAGATTCAGTATCCAAATACTTGGTTCAATATTCGCGGAGAAGAAGCTTTCGTTACAGTGTTCTGGTCTTCGAAAAAGAATTACCGACTTACTCTCAAGGAAGGTCGTTATTCGGATCCCATTGATGTGATACGAGCTATCAATGTTGTTAAAGAATTACTCTTGCCTCGTCACGTTAAGGTAGCTTTTGAACTGGATGAAGTGACTGGTAAAGTTCGTATCACGGTACGTGATGGAGTCGTCACGGTACGTGATGGAGTCATGGTCACATTGAGCCCTACTCTTCAAAATATTTTGGGATTTAATGAGTGTGTTTTTAAATCAGGAACTTACAATTCTTCCCGAGTTACCGATGTCAACCAAGGATTTTATTCACTCTATGTATACTGTGACTTGGTTCGTGACCAAGTCGTAGGAGATACAAGAATACCACTTCTTCGTATCGTACCCGTGCGTGGGAAATATGGGGATATCATCTCTAAAACATTTGAGAATGTGTATTATGTACCAGTAGAACGAAAAACTTTCAGTACCTTCCAGGTGTATATAAGGGGTGACACAGGAGCCATAGTACCATTCGAGTTCGGGAAAGTGACAGTGACACTTCATTTCAAAAATCGTAGATCTCTTCATTTCACATAAACATGACTTATTGTTGTAAGTCCAAATTATATGAAGAATATTACACGAAACAAGCTGGGAACGGTCTACCGGCTTTTTCTGGAGCTCAAATACAGAGAGGATATGGTTTGGGAAGTATATTGGGAGGACTGAAGAATATGGTGTTACCTTTATTGAAAACTACAGCCAGAACCGTGAGAAAACAGTTATTGAGAAAAGGAGCAGCCTTTGCCGAAGATGTCATTGAAGGGAAAAATATTAAAAAGGCAGCAATCAAAAGAGTCAAAGAGGCTGGTGCAGGAGCTTGGAATGAAGTGATTGGTGGTTCAAAATCACCCGGCAGGAAAAGTATAAAAAGACCCGCACCACGCAAAACTAGCAAATCGACAAAAAGAAGGAGAACTGTTCAGACCCAAGACCATCTCGGTGCATGATGTCTCTCATCAATGAAAAATCTTTTTAGTGTGTCAACAGCGAACTCGACTTGTTTTCCATACCACCAACACAGACTAGTGTGGAACATGGGCAATGGGCAGAACACAGGCCTTTGGCGACCATAGGAAACAGTGGTCCAATAGAATTCCACATTGCAGGATTAGGAGATGATTATTTGAATTTGGCACAGACATACTTGTATGTTAAGGCAACGGTTGTAGATTCCAATGGGGCATCAATTGCATCCGATGCCAAAGTGGGCCCAGTCAATTTATGGATGCATTCCTTATTTAATCAAATCGATATCAGCTTGAATGAAAAACTGGTATCTCCTTCCAACAACACTTATCACTACAGAGCTTTCATAGAAACTTTGTTGAGTTATGGACCAGCTGCCAAGAAGTCACAACTGACTAATGCATTATGGTACAAGGATACGGCCGGACACATGGAAGATTTGACAGATGAT
Source organism: Pictodentalium vernedei (assembly GCA_031216915.1). Lineage (NCBI taxonomy): Eukaryota > Metazoa > Mollusca > Scaphopoda > Dentaliida > Dentaliidae > Pictodentalium > Pictodentalium vernedei. The sequence continues at coordinate 56,576,535 of CM062297.1, forward strand.
AACAAGGGATTTCTTCTTCGAAAGAAATTTATTTATTGGTGTTTAAGGTCAAATACTTATGCACAATGGCTAATCGTGACCGTGACAGTTTTACGGGTGGAGGAAGCCGAAGTACCCGGAGAGAACCACCGAGCAACGACGAGCAGCTGTCAGCTCTCCAACATCGTAACTCTGAACTCTGCACCGTAGCACAGGCAGGGTTAGATTGGTTGAAGACATCCGCACCATCGACGTGCAGTACGTCTCAGTACACAGCGTCACTGTGCCCCCATGTAGGCAATAGGGGTGAAGTGTCTTGCCCAAGGACACAACGCGGTTGCCGCAGGTGGGATTCGAACCGAGGACCTCTCGGCTTGCAGGCTGCACCTCTACCAAGTGAGCCACCGCGCCCCCCTTATGCTTTACTAACTGAGAGTACCGTGATATATGGTAACGAAGAAGAGTATGTATTGTAACATAGGTAAGTATTTTCCATGACGTGAATAAATGAAAGTGTCAATTACACGGTAGCTTAACTTGTGTAAAACATGTACATGTATAGTATGTCACACAGCAATGACACACATCTAGGTAATGACCTGATAACAAAGGTGCATATAAAGTATTGAAACGGTATGTACATAAATGCTGACCGTAGCCTGTAACAAATGTATAGGTAAAGTATTGTAAAGGTGGGCGACAGTTAAATGCTAAACTAGAAAAGAAATCTTTGAGTCCCAGAGTGGGTCTGACTGAACCCAAAAAATATTTGTTCTCATAGCGCAGTGATAACAAAGGCACACACAAACACTCGTCCTGTTTCAAGGTGATAACAAAGGTACCCAAGTAGTTTCGTGAAAATAGGTTCATAAATACAGCCTCTAGCCCGAGCCGTATTGACATGCGCACTTACTGTGTATAAGTAGCACTGAATAAATCAAAGTTCATCTAATTTGCAGAATTTCTGCATGAGAAAAAAACCCGTATTATATGTGATGTATTCCATGTTACTAAACATTCATTCAAAAAATTATTCAAATCAGAACCTTCATGTAGAAGTTCTGTACGAAAAACTGATTGTACCTAATTTGGTACAAAATGGCCACCGGCAGCCATCTTGAATTTCGGACCGCACCCCAAAAAACTCGTTCTCGTCCCAAGGTAATAACAAAGGTACCCAATAAGTTTCGTAATAATCGGTTCATAAATACGGCCTCTAGCCTGAGCCGTATAGAAGTCGTGTACAAAAAACTGATTGGACCTAAATTCGGTACAAAATGGCCACTGGCAGCCATCTTGAATTTTGGACCGCACCCAGAAACACTCATTCTCATCCCAAGGTGATAACAAAGGTACCCAAGAAGTTTCGTGAAGATCGGTTCATAAATACAGCCCCTAGCCCGAGCTGTATTGACATGTGTACTTACTGTGTATAAGAAGCACTGAATAAATCAAAGTCCGTCTAATTTGCATAATGTCTGCACGAGAAAAAACCCGTATTATATGTGATGTATTCGATGTTACTAAACATTCATACAAAAATTTATTCAAATCAGAACTTTCATACAGAAGTTTTGTACAAAAAACTGATTGCACTAATTTTGGTACAAAATGGCTGCTGGTGGCCATCTTGAATTTCGGACCGCACCCAAAAACACTCATTCTCGTCCCACGGTGATAACAAAGGTACCCAAGAATTTTCGTAAAGATTAGTTTATAATTACGGCCACTAGCCTGAGCCGTATTGAATTGTTGACGGACAGACGGACAGACGGACGACGGGCCATGGCATAACCTCAAATTTGACTTAAGTCAAAGTTGAGCTAAAAACATGTAAAAAAGTGTCGATGAAATATGAGGAATAAAAATTAAAAAAATTCTTATTGAGCACACTAATGAGAAAATGAGGCAAGTTGTGTAAATAATGCTGTGCTGTCTTAATCAAACTGTTGAATAGATGAGAGGTTAAATGAATAAAAGTAAATACAATTTAAAATTTATTGAAAATTTTGATTTGTGCAGCATTGAAATACTGCCGTCTGACAAGATTAAAATGTGCACAGTGTAAAATAATGTGTTCCACTGTCAACACCTGCTGACAAGGAACACATTCTGGTCGCATATTACCCTCTAACAAAAAAAAGGTAAGTCGTGTATGACCAATATGATATTCGCATCAGAATGACGTGATCTTTTCTACAAAGGTTACTAGACGGATATTTATCAGTAATAGTGGCGCGGAAGGGATGGAGCACATCAGAGACGAAACGGGAAGACGTTGAATCCGGGATGTTATTTTGCCTTTCGGTCCTGCGTAACTGGCTCCTCATTTTGCTCAATGTGGTTTATAAAGTCTCGATTTGTTCGTGTATAAGCGCGGAGCGCGACCTGATCACGATATGGTTCGGCTTGGCTCAAAGTATATTGTATTTTGGATCAACTAGAGGATGACCACCCTGACCTCAAACCCTCTACAAACTTACATACATTTAGAGTTAACCTTCTACCCAGAGTACTTATTGTCTCATCTACAAACTGTGCGAATGTTGTTGTAGGGTGTTTTACGTTATTATTATTAACATTGCAAGGTTGGTTTGTTAGGTTTGTCCAATTTCTGCTCATGTAACCTGTTACCCAAATCACACAAAACCGTTATCATTAGAAAGTCAAGCTCTGATTATCTCCCTTGATATGCAGTGCAGTATAATCTTCCGTCGTTCTGGTGGGATTGCCTGTCGTGAAACGAGTGGGATCGCTATTTCGCTGTTACATACAGATGTGGAATATGTGCATCGACACTTGAAAGTGTTACATTCAACTAAAAGTGCTACCAATGGCTTTGCGCAGGATTTACCAAACGCTAGTGGGCGGGCGCCCTCGATTCCTTCCTGCAAACAATCTTCGTTTTTATGAATGACTTAAAAAGGTATTTAATTTGAAAGATAAACATTATGTATGGGGTATGTCCTGCTTTGTCTACTGCTGTATACCCATCTTATCTGGGGATATATAGTAGTATCTGCAGGTATTAAATCACAAACTTGTCATGCGTGAAGCTCATCAACTTCCTCCTTTTACATTTTTAAAACAACCCATCTCTCTTTTACGATACCCTGCTGTGATATTTGTTGACTTTTTCGCGCCTATATTCCACCAGTCCTCTAACCAATATTGCAAATTATGGAATATCTACCTTCCGTAAATAAATGTGTTGACTTCGTTTCAGCAGGTCACTCTCTGTATCGACACATGTATATAGATGATTGATAATTATCTTGTACATATTATATACCTTCATCTCTTTCTGTCTTATGCAGCCTTTTCTTTCATGTTTTATTATCTCTCTCAGTCCATATACTCGACTACAATCTTCTTCCCCAGGCCACCATGAAACCAATCTGCTTCCAGAACACAATTAGTCTGCTACATATAAGCATGATTGATTACAACATCCGAGTACTGGGACTATCTCTTCAATATTACAAATATTACCATTAACAGATTACAATATGTGTTAACATTGAATTCCACCGTGCTCGGAAAGGTACTTTCAATCTTACAGTACATACTTGCAGTCGAAAGCATCGTCTGTCGAAATATTACTATAGTTGCTTTTCAGTTTACACACTCTTGTGTCTCAGCGCAGTTACGTTGCAAGCAAGTTTCGCTGCTATGGTTGCCCTTTCCCTTGGCTCATCATTCAATCGGCCACCCATCATTTTGTAAATTCCATCAAAACTATTCCGTATCGTTGCAGAAATGTGAATGTATCGAGGGCAACATTCACACCGAAATCAATAGCCTCAGTTCCAATTGCTACCTGAGTTTAATCAAAACAGAGAGTATGCTGATATCATGTAAAAGCAACACAATTGCTCATCCACCCTTGGTTTCGGTAACACACGGATAACCGAAGTCGACAACCATAAACACTTAGAAGTCATTTTAAATAGCAGCTGTACATGGAACGACCATGATTGCAGGGTTATACTAAGGTTTGACAGATGGCGTGTTCAGCCAAAAATAGTCTATCAACTATTTCCCTTCGGCACGTTTTTCATTTCTATTTTCCCCGTGCTTCAGTGTTGTTGTAGATTCGGATTTCATAGAACAGGCGTGTCATAAAAAAAACATTCACTCCGCCTCAATATCCGTGGTTGGTGCCTGCTTGTGAATCTGATCACCAGCTCTCTTCCGTTGCACTCAGATACCGGTTAGTGAAGCGATTTATAACAGCAAGCAAACACTTTGGTAATATTCAGTAGGTTTATAAGAAACATCAGCTTTCGTAATTGAGAGGTCCACGTATTTTTAAGAAAACTCGTACACTTTTCCAACAAAAATATCCTACCTGTTTGTTGATAGAAATCGCCGCTTCGTTTTTAAAAACCATATCCTACAACTATCCGTCGCTAATATTTGTATATTTATATATAGTTGTGCTGGGGATTCCAGTAGTTCCTGTTTTATACCATGATTACCTATTCTACTATATAGGAAAAGCCTGTGACATAAATTTTAGCTTTATTCACCCACCGTGGTGAACACACCAGCAATGAGATTTCAGTAGTGAAAATTTACACCAACAGTGGAACTACATCCAAGTTGACCTTTGGTGACGTCAACCTGAATGCGAACTTGTCTAAATTTATCGCACGTCGCCTCGCGAAGAGTGAAATGAAAGTGGCAGTTATTTATTATGTTTTTAAATGAATTTACCCCATAAAAACCACAGAATTAACAAACATGCATTGCCTCATGTTAATGAAGCATCCGTAACTCGAAATAGTACATGTATGTTATTATGTTATTAAAATGAAAAGGGCTCTTTCTTTTTCTCTTTCGTTTCGGTGATAAAATTGACAGCGGAAGTACCGCCCACCGATGCTCATGTGAACAAAAACAAATTCGCACGTATGTACGGCTGCTGCTCAGTAAAATCGAGAAAAAATAATAGCGACTCTTAATAATCTGACGATCATGGTACAAATAAAATATACCCAAAGTAGCTTGGTGTACCAAATGTTCACCACGCGTGGTGAACATTTGGTACACCAAGAAACTATGGGTATATTCTATATATATCTGTTACGACAGTTTTGTCTGTGTATACATAAAATAGATACAAATTCTTGAGCTACCTGCTTGTGGTTTCAGGCGTTCGTCCCCTAAATGTTACACTGATTAAACAGGTAGGCGAAGAAACATCGGACGATATAATTAAATCATCGCAACATTCTGGCAGATATTCCCGCCAGTGAACAGAAATCTGCTTTCATTTAACCAATTTCATTCATGTAAATCAATTGTACAAAATGATTTGGGACTTCATTTGTTTGAGTTTTCTATCAATTCACAGTATCTGTGACTTTCTATCATGAACCAATTCACAAAAATATTCAGTGCGTTGACCTTTTGCAAAACGAGTCGACCGCACCAGTACGCGTAATACAAATATTGCGCATTAAATTTTTTTTTTTTAAAAGTCAACAAAGCCTATAGTGTGACCCCCTCACTGGGACGTCTGGTCTAGCTCGTTCAAATGATGGGACCTCGGGATATGGTCCTGCTGAAAGTTTCTTGAAAACTTTGAAAGAATGATTTTTGAAATAAGAATGTTTTTATAACGTCTGTGTTGTATAAAGAAATCGGAGTTGTGATTGAATGTTTCCGTACATGTTTTTTTCCAGCTGAACCGTCAGTTGCCACTGTGGGGAACAAACACCTGATATTGCGATCATCGAGGTGAAAAAGTCTTGTGGTTTCCAATTGGCCGTACACTAAATATCATTTCGCCGTACAATTCAGAATTTGAATAGTTACCACTGAAAGCCGGGCATAAACTACAAACATTTTCTGTAATTCTCTAATGGTAAATGAACATTCTTTCACCCCACATCATCGATCACAATATAAAGTGTCGGTTCCATGCAGTGCTTCCTCGTGGTAAGAATGTACTTAATTTTGTAACCGTGAGGTGTTCGTAAGAAGTTACTCTAACTTAATTTCTTTCTAAACGAACATACTCGACGAGTTGAGCTACTCAATTTCCCGATGAACGGATGCTCTTCACAAGCAGAAAAAAAACTGCCCAGACCAGTCCACAAAGGATTGATCGTGGGGATCGACACTAATTTACACTACTCTTCGGACAAACGTATATCGGAGTGCCAAACTTTAGAGAGAGAGAGAGAGAGAGAGAGAGAGAGAGAGAGAGAGAGAGAAAGAGAGAGAGAGAGAGTGAGAGAGAGAGAGAGAGAGAGAGACAGACAGACAGACAGACAGACAGACAGACAGACAGACAGACTGACAGGGGCATTTTTTTTTTGAAAATTTACAAAACAGTGAAGCTATCCAATTGTGTTCATTTAAAATGAAAGATGCTCAATATGTATTTGAGTGAAAAAACGTATAGGTCTGGTGAGTACTCAACATTCCCGAATCAGAGGTTTTTGTGTAAACAACTTGCGGAAGTAGAACATATATATTTATTTATTTATTAAGGTTTAACGACACAGCCAAGGTCATATCGTGTCGGTAACAGTTTTACGGGTGGAGGAAGCCGGAGTACCCGGAGAGAACCACCGAGGAACGACGAACAGCTGCCAGTTCCCCAACATCGTAACTCCGCACTGCAGCACAGGCAGGGATAGATTGTTTGAAGACATGCGCACCATCGACGTGCAACACGCCTTAGTTCCCTCATGTGGACAATCGGGGTTAAGTGCCTTGACCAAGGACACAGCGCGGGAGTCCGAATCGATCGCTCAGATGGTCACCCATCCAAGGATTAATTCGGCTCAACGTTGCTTTAACTTCGGTGATTTGATAAGAACCGGTTACCGCAATGCCACCGCGCCCCATCAACAGATATATCCGTTGCTAATCGAGTGGGAGAACGTGTGCGAACACCCCCAACTCAATAGTTTTGATGGTCAGTGCAGTTTCGTGTGAGTGATAATCTTAGGTATCATTGCGCTTTTGTTAGTAATCTTCTTGTTTGTATAGATTTAACTTTTAACACGGTGAATATTTTCTGAATATCTTTCATCAAATCTAGTCATGGCTGCTATGAAGCAGCCATGATTAGATTTGATGGACAATCTATCCATATTTAACTCATGAAATCATTAGTAAAAAAGTCTTTTGAATTTGCATGGGTGTATTTCGTTTATTGTGCCCAAATTATATTTATTTCAGTAGATATATCTTATATTGGGCAGGAATATTCGCCAACAGTATGCAAGAAGGTAATACTTGGACTTGTGTCAAACACACACAGTCGGTCTTACAAATGGAGTCCGTCGCTCCCGAGTTTTGGTGTTGTAAGCCCAGCATGACCCGTGACACATTCAAAAGTTTGGGTTATATTGTGTCGGACAATTTCATGGGTGGAGGAAGCCTGTGTACGTGCAGAGAACCTCTGGGCAAGGGTGAGTAACTTTCGGACTCTTTCATTCGCTATCCAGGCACAAGCACAGTTAGCATCGGTCGAAGGTAAGCGTCTACAGTCGACCTGTTTTGCACGGTATGGTTGCTTACAAGCAATTCTAACCAAGTTTTCAGTTAGATAAACATGTCATTCAGTCGTTACCAGCGTGGCCTAAACATTGCATAACAGAATAATGCCCTACATCGCATTTGAGACTAACACTTGCATGCGTGTCTGTAAAATAGGGTTGCGTTTATTAAAATCGTATACTGCTCACGACGTTTGCCATTGCATGTGTTCCTAGTCAAAGGTCGCATGTCTGAACAAATACGACTAGAAACAAGTGCTTTGATTTCCGGACACACTGTTACTTATAGGCACAAGTGTAGTTACTAGAGTTGCTCGTAAACACCCTTGCCATAGAGTTATGACGTCACTCCTTTTTTAAAAAGCAGTGATATATTTCGAAGAGTTGATAAGAGCATATGTTGTATTCAACAAATATCACCCCAAGTTCTGCAACACCTGGGTGATGAAAAATATATTTCGAGATCAAAGGCAATGAATTGGGATTGTGTCAGACCTGACATAAACAAAAACCTAGGAACACATTTCAGTGATATGTATTAACCCTTTTCCCAACGTAACGGCCAAAACAGGCCAGCGCTATTCTCAAAAATCGCCAATTAATTTTCAAAATATTTTCATTTTTTGTCTCAAAAACATAGGTTATGACCCCTCGTTGGAACGAGTGATATTAAACAACGTTTGACAAATAAAATAAAACCAAAAAGTACGATAAAAATCACGCCTTCCGTATAATAGTAGAGGCGTAGTAGGGTTCGACCCGGAAAAAATTTGATACAGGCTGATTTTGGTGTCATTCGACGCAGAATTTTTTTCGGAACAACATATCCAAAATCCGCCTTGGGGAAAATTTTTCATGTCAGATTTCCCGTCAGGGGGTTGTTCGTGAAGGGGAAAAATTGTGTTTCCGGGGTTTCGGCCGTCTATATGTCACAGATTGAGTTTTATATATTATTTTGTGTCGCAGGCGACCAGATACAAATGTTATTTATATTGAGAGGCAATTGCCTGATGAAATCCTCACACTTTTTATGAGGAAAAAGGGTTAATAACCCCCAAAATCACATTTTTTTCTCAAATTTTCACTCCCGATTTAAGATACTTCTGCACAGAATACAAAACTAGAAATGGTTCTTTGATCGATGTTTTCGCATACAATGAGGTGCAGATAATGTTGACTGGTCCAATATAATAACAGGAATTTAACTACATGATGAGGTCTAACAAGACATTTGTTGGTGTTCTTCACGGTTATTCATTGTCGCCGATTTCCTCCCCGATCTCAATCGGCTCGGCATTGAAGCAATTCTCACCCCGACACTCTCCACAGGCAGACAAGCATTTGAGCGCATTCTTTCTACAAGAACATATGTTTGTTCCGCATGGCTTTTTGGATGTCATTTTGCATTTGCAGCGGTTAACTTTGAGAAGAGCCTCGGGCGCTGCGCCCAGGTCAGTCATCACAGGTATCAACTCATTCCCACGACTTTCCCAGCCCCACTCCTCAGGATCTAGGGCATCGTTATCCAATAGTTTCCAAACCATTATTTGTTGGTGAACTTGCAGGCTGTGGAAATGTGCTGCACGCTCAGTCGGGGGAAGTTTTTGTGGTTCAATTCCCGATTTGCTGGAAGTGACCATTGTCATAAATTTTGAATATCTCAAACCATTCAAAGTGTCTGAATGTTTGCCAGAGTACAACATAACGAACAGTTCAGTCCCCATTTTCCCAGCCTCTGTCTGAGAAATGGTACTGTCGTGCATTGCTTCTGATATATTTTGAATAGTCAATGACTTCTCTAACTTCTTGAGAAGCAACGTTTTCCCGTGCCCAAACGTTGCTGATGTGACATCACACCCACTCCATGCATGAATGAAGAGGAGGTTCTTCTGAGTTGTTTCTCCAATTTTCTCTACTATATCTGCGATTTTCCATGCATCTCCACCCCTGTGTGACTTCCGTGCTTCTGACTGGAAATAGATATCAGACCAAGTACGATCCCAATGGTATACGGACATAACTAGTACATCTGTATCATCTGCAACAATGACAACTGTTTTTCCCTGGGACGAAAGTTGAACTGCATTGTCAACAATGTTAGTGTCAGCATCTCCAGAACTGCATTCGACAATATGCCCAGCCTCTCTCAGTGATGTGGAAAGCATTTTTATAAACTGCATTTTATTATTTCCATTCGATAAGAACAGTTCTTGATTTTTGTGGGCAGTCGTGTTGTTCGTCAAACGGATATCAGCACAAACGTGGAGAGCTCTTCTTCTCTGCTCCTGAGTCTTGGTTGTTGGTCGTTGACCATAACCATCGAAGACAATTCGACAATTCTGCCCATATTTCTTCGTCACGTATCCAACATACTGGTTTGCCACTTCCAAGTAAGTGGTGTTTGTCTTCCATTTAACTCTGTGGAGGAGAGCGCCCCCGTCGAGCACGTACAGACCATCAGATGGTGGTTTAGTAAGGGATAAGCCATCAGTTATTGCAGTTGCTAGGTCCGCCTTGTTTTGTGATTTTTTTATATGTTTCCGGGACACACATTGCGGATAAAGTGTGAAAAGTCCCCGCGAATCCGAGTTGAGCTTTTTTAGTTATAGCGTTTTTTTGGTGAAAAAAAAAATTTAAATAAAAATTCGACCCAGCTCCATATTTCTCATTCTTATTCGCCTTAGTAGGGTGAGAATCATAAATATCGTGCTGAATTATATTGAGAATACATATCCCCAACAGAAAATGCCAACTTTGTACCAATCCTCACACTCAATGGTGAAATATTCACGAAAATCTACAAAATTACGAAAAAAAACTTATTGTTTTCATACACACAACGGTACACAACGTCCATTAAATCAAATCTACGACTACTTTGGGAGTTAAATTATATATCAAAAATTGCAGAAAAGCAGTGGCTTTATAATGATATATAACAATAGTCATTTATTCCATAATGAACTGGTGAAACGTGTGAAATATTAACCATACCCCCTAAACTCAAATTCAAACGGCATCGACTTTTCTCATTCAAATACCGTATTATAGCGTCATTGTTTCAATTTCCATGTTCGATTAAATCACATAATGTGGTGTTCGCCTACACTCAAGATGCATTGGCATGTAATGTGTGCACGCCCTTGATGTGTACTCATAAACGTAGGACGCAGAGGAAACCTTTGGGTACAATACTACGAGCAAACAGGTCTTCTCCAGTTGTTCTTGAGAGCAGAACGCACAGGCGACTGGGAACTCCACACATATTGTGTTCGCAATATGATTCCAGTACTTCACGCAGGCGGTCATTTTGCATACGCAAAAAGTTCTCATCTCTATTTGCAGCAGATGAATGAGCTAACAGAAATAATGCAACAGGATGATTTGAAGTTGTTCACTGAGAAAGGTTACTTTACCATAAGGTGCTCAGATAAATTCTGGGACGGGATATATTCTGATCAGACCATAGAGCAGTGTTTAATGAGAATGTTCAAGCTCCCTGGTGGTCTCACACATGGCAGGGGAATAACCGATAGCACTGTTGCGAAATGGGTACATGGACTACCTCTTTGCCTTCCGATATGTAATGCTCTCGAAAATTTTGTTCATGTTCACACTGGTCATGGCGAACAACATCGGGATCTCCGTCAAAGTTCACAATTGACTGATGCCAATGATATCACCAAATTATTGAACTGGCTCAGAGTGCATTCCCCCTTTCAGAATAGAGATCCACTACAATTAGTCTCTATAGCGACCGGGCTTGTGGCCGACGAAACTGTGAACTGTGACCAAGTTCGCAAAATTGGTGAATGTTGCGTATCGAATGTTGTAAGCAAAACGTTCAACAGCATCAAACTACGACGTGTTGACACTGTGAAGTCTTTCGCATCGATGGCAAATAGCATCAAAGTCCGTGGAAGTAAGGTAGTGATTGACCCCACAATTCTGTTCAACCGCATCACATGTGTTATTCAGTCACAAGCAGAGATGGAAGAGTATCTCAAATATGAACTCGCCCCGAAACCACCAGCATTGTTTGATTCTGCTGGAATGAGGAAGACACAGAAAAGCACGCTCGGTAAGATCCTCAAAACATACGGTTCCGAGCAAACTAAAATCCCAGAACATTCTCTGTTTGTTGTAGATGGTGGATTTTTATTGAGGGCAGTTGTATGGCCTAAACAGTCGTCATATAAGGACATATGTACATCATATTCCAATTATCCAGTGAGACATTTTGGGGCTAACGTCGTGGTTGTTTTTGATGGTTATGCTTGTACAATGTCGACAAAGGGCATGGAACAAGCCCGTAGATCTAAAGACAGGTATTACATTGATATCAATATCTCACCCGAGTTACCAGCCACCACACCCCAATCCGATTTCCTTGCAAATGCCAAGAACAAAACCCAACTGATCGATCTTCTAATGCAGGAGCTATCTGCTATCAATATTCAGTCCAAGCAGGCCGAGGTTGATGCTGATGTACTGATAGCCGAAACTGCACTTGACATCGCTCAAGATGACAACAATGTTGTCGTTGTGGGAACAGACACAGACTTGTTAGTCATTCTTACCTCTCGAGTTCAACCGGGATGTAATATTCACATGATGTATTCCATTACCCCAAACTTACTAGTTTCAGTTAGTGAAATAGCAACCAAAATGGGTGACCATAGAAGCAACCTCCTTGTAGCACATTCTATAAGTGGTTGTGACACTACTTCTGCACTCTTTCGAGTTGGTAAGAAGAAAGTATTCAGTACAATTGTCTCCGATGTTACTAGCGACTCACAACAGTATGTCAACACAATTTTGGCGGATGACAGTACACCAAGTGCAGTAGCCGCTGCCGGGGAACAACTTCTCCTGATCCTATACGGGAGTAAAACTGTTTCCTCTCTCGACCGATATAGGTATGTCACTTACAAGCGTTATGTAGCAAAATCTAAACTGAATAAACCCATCGACCTAGCCTCACTCCCACCAAGCAGCGATGCTGCACAACAACATGTCTACAGATGTTGTCTCCAGGTCCAACAATGGCTGGGCACTTCGCTTCCTCCGACGGATTGGGGGTGGTCGCTAGACAATGGACTTCTTGTACCGACTGCAGCCACAAAGCCATGTGCCCCGATAACCTACTGAATCTGATCAGTTGTGGTTGCAAGAGTGCTTGTACAAAAAGGTGTGGGTGTAAGAAGGCAGGACTCTCTTGCTCAGGTTTGTGTAATTGCAGTTCGGATTCTTGTAACAACCACAGAAACACTGTCCTGTCGGAAATTTCTGAGTTCGATGAATAATATGTATATAGGTCATGTCATTTCTGTATATAGCGTTGATAATAGTCAATGTAACTTAATCCATGTTGATTGATTTGTACATTCTGTAAATATTATTTATTGATTTTTGTACATTCTGTAAATATTATTTATTGATCTAATGCTGCCAGACACAGACGTGTCTGTTCGGTCCCAAGCCCGAAAATAGTTGAGTTCTCATGCTGACGAATTTTATGCCAAAAGGGGAACTCGGCCAGAAGCAGAGGGGGTCTTCCATAATGTCTATTTTGTAAGCAATGATAAAAGTCTTCAAATGGTGGTGGATTTTTTTATCGTCTGTCCAACTAACATCCCGTTCTGTACTACGACCCTTTGGGCAATTCCGTTAGGAAAATCGTCATTTTTTGCGTAAATCCGATACTTTTTTGTGAATTTTCAATAATTTTTCGCAGAAATTGTCACAGGATGCACATTTTCCTCTAGGTAAATGTTTATTAGTCATTATGTAGCTCGAAATACGCGTAAACAAAAAATACAGTTGGATCAATTCGAGGTTACAAAGTTCGTGCGATTTTTTTTTGATTTTTTTCAAACGCGTTTTCGAAAAAAGGCTGTAGAAAAAAAGCTCAACTGGGATTTTAGGGGACTTTTGTCTAATCGTTCAGTGACATGTACTCGACATTCCCTGAAAAAATCAGCTTTCTCCGATTTTTTCCCTAGTGAAACCTAATGTTCTTGGGCTATGAGGGAAAAATCTTTGAAGAGGGCTGTTGGCATTACAGTTAGTTCATACGCAAAGAACTGTGCCATGTCTTGCTCTCTCTGGGCAATAGCAACCAGTCTAGTAAACAAAGTTGAGGGGTCAATTGTCACCCTCTGGTCATCTAGCTTCAACCCGTGGGCGAGGTGAGCTAGGATACGGATTTGACCACTTCGTTTGATAGTGGCATCGGAAACAATAGCGTTGTCTAATCTAGAGTGTATCTCTGCACCTACAGACTCAGTGACATCGCAGTTGATACCATCTCCCTCGGAAGCTAACAAACCAGATGACAGAGAACGCAATCGTTCGTTTCCATCGAACGGGTTGTGTGTGTCAAACCACTCTAGTGTTCTGGCCATGTCTAAGTTGTCTCGTTTTCGACGAGATGTGCCCATATCTACATGCTGTTCGCTGGTATTGAGCTTTAGGTCGGTCAACGTTGTCATGGCTTCATGTATCTCTGCGCATTTATGCATCGTGTAAATCCACTCCTGTCGTACAGATTCCGTCACGCCACGACCTCGCGTCAACCCACCCCGACTTTTAATTGAACGCATAAGAACTTGCTCACTAATAAGATCACTAGAGAGGCCTGCCCAAATCCTAGAACTTCGACGTATAGCATGAAAGCCGTCACAGTACAATCTCTCATACATCCAAGGATGTTTTTCTGGTAGTTCAAGCATCATTTGCAGATAGACTCTGCAACTCTTGGCATAGTGCACATGCCCTGTTGCGACGAAGAGGTTCAGCATTCTACCAACAGCAATGAGATGGAGATTCCAATCGCCAAGACGTTCTCCACGGATGGACATTTTCAGTACCTGAATATATTCTAGATATTGTACCCATAGCTTAGCGGTGCGTGATTCTCTTGACAGTTTGGCTTTGTAGTTGTCAAGGCAAGTGTTCACCGTCACGAGAGCTGATGAGCTGCTGACATCAGAAAGGGTGACCGCGCCTTCAGGCACGCCTTTGTATAACTCCTTCACACCATCTAAGTCCCTCTGGTTTATCTGTACACTCTCAACAGTGGGTGGGCTCATCGGAGGAGAAACATTCACGCTAATTTCGGATGTGGTTATGGCACCCAATAATTTATTCGTCAGTGCAGCTTCTACTAGGAGGTGGCCTCGCATAGCTCTGGAAACAGCTTTGCCCTTAATACAGAACCGCCTGGAAAATGACATCGGGAAATTGGTAAAAATGGCCACCACCACACCATCAGTTGAGACGCTATGAAAAATTTTTCCCAAGGCGGATTTTAGCGGATTTTGGATATGTTGTTCCCAGATAAATTCCGCGTCGAATGACACCAAAATCAGCTTGTATCAAATTTTTTCCAGGTAACACCACTTTTTTAGTTCAACGCCTGTACTATAACGATAGCAAGATTTTGTTGACTCGAAGAAAGAAAGTATTGAAAAGAATGAGAGAAAAATGTCAAATAAGTTAATTTAATCGAGACTTGATATTGAGTATTTCTTGCTGATTGTGCATTTTCTGTTTGTTGAAGATAACAACTGTTTGACAAGTCGTTTACACCATATCAACTCGTTTTATTGAAGTGATTTTCCTACAGGAGAATTTCTCTGAAACTGACGATCCAGGTCTCTGTAAAGCAGGTTAATGAAAAGTATCGATTTATGTTAACAGTTTGGATTTCTATTGGAGAATTTCTCTGAATCGTGTGTCAGTCTCTCTCCCATGAATGAAGTTTTAGTTCGTTTTCGACGTTTTGTTTTTCTATACTTTTTCCTAAAATAAAGGCCGGAGTATGACAGGTGGTATCACCAATACCTTGAGCACCAGAAGCTTTCTTGATATTTGAGAATCTATAAATGTCGGAAGTTTCAGACTGCGATCTGTACTGAAATTAGTTTAAACATTTACTTATTTCCAAGTTGCATTATTTAAGGAATAGTGGATGGCTTGGAGTTGACTACGCCCATATAGTGCTCAGTGAGGTGGTGTAGTTCCCGCCGCGAAGCGGTTGGAACTACACCACCTCACTGTGGACTATATGGGCGTAGTCAACGACAAGACATGCACTAATCCTTATATTAGGAACCCCAAGCGGGCCGTAGGCCCGCAAAGGGTTCCACATACCCAGTCAGATAAATGTGTTCCAGAACAGAATTCTCTATAGCCGTCAATGTGATTTTTGAAGTGGACAGTAAATTTCAGTGAAAAAACCACGTAACTTCCGGTGTCGAATTGCCCATGCAATTGCAATTGGCCTGGCCCCCTCTGAGAATCAAATGTTTTTTGTTTCGCCTCAAAGCTTTGCGTGATACATTGGCCTACATATCTACACTTCAGGGGTAACCAGGCCTTCTCAACCGAGAACCGCGACAAATCAGCGGCCGGCCAAAGTGTTACTATTATTACTCGAGTTCTGTCCTTCTGGAGGTTTGTCAATATGCTCAGCTGATGATCTCGTCATTTCAGATCGAACTCTCAGTCCTGATTTCGTTGCAGCTTGTCTGCCAGTGATAACATCAATCGAAAAAAACGTACATATAACCGATAATACAACTGATAATTGTTGTTATATTGGTGCGATTGTATACAGATATGCATTGACACGTACCTCGTGAAATATCAAGATGAACAGAAACTCAGTTGTTGAATTATTCGAATGTTAACGTGTTGTAAAAGTAAGGAAAAGTTTGCTTGAAAAAAGGGTATACGGACGTTTCGTCCCCAAGCCGAGTCGTCCGCTTGTCAAGGAAAATATTGTCTGCCCATTTTCTACATTTCGAACAAGACACCCACCCCCCTACTAACGTGTGACATTTCCCCAGATTAAGCCCAATATTCTCACATATAAAGCCTCCTGATGTTGTATTTGTGTTAAGAGTGTGATGTACAACATCATCTTTAAGGTTTGAAACACAAATGATGTCATATATTGGCTGATATATTGATATGTTTTTAAAAAATTGCACAAGTTGGAAATGCACATTTTTGGTGCACTCAAGAGGCTCACCCACCCCCACATCACGTCTTGCAAATTTTTGGTCCCCCCCCCCCCCCCTGGAATAATTGCAAAATTATAAGATTATGTTACGGAACTTAATATAACAAGTTTTGATGCATTTCTTAATATAATTATAACACGTTTTGATGCGTTTCTAAAAATTCTTAATATTATTAATTCCTATAATACATTTGCTAATAATTTCGTGATTATTCATTGTAAAGCGCCGGTGATGCTCTTCCAAGAATAATTGCAAAATTATAAGATTATGTTGCAGAATTTTAATAAACCATAAATTTTGATGCGTTTCTTAATATAATTAATTCTTATAATACATTTGCTAATAATTTTGCTATTATTCATTGTAAAGCGACGGTGCGCCTCGATGAATACTTGCAAAATTATAAGATTATGTTGCAGAACTTAATATAACAAATTTTGTTGCATTTCTTAATATAATTAATTCTTATAATACTTATGCTAATAATTTTGCAATTATTCACTTTAAGGTGCCGGTGGAGCTCTTCAATGAAAAATTGCAAAATTATAAGATTATGTAGTGGAACTTAATATACCGTACATATACAGTTAAAACTAGAAGTCCTGTCACGAATAGTGCGCTTATCTAGGCTTAATTGCGCGTTGGAATTGCACGCAATTGCCATATCGAATGGCATCCAAAGCACGACAGGTTCTCCTGGTTACTCATAGCAAACACATGCAATGTTTCTGCCAATGGACCTCCGGGTTACCCGGAGGTCCATTGGCTGAAACATTGCAAGTGCACAGGCCATATGTACAGAATTTGATCGCTTTACTTGGGCCATAACGCGCACATTAACGCGCATATCAACGTGCTATTTGTGCGCATTTCATGACAGGACTTCTAGTTTTAACTGTACTTTAAGAACTTTTACTGTAATAATATAATTTTTATTGGTAATCCATTGAATAAACAGTAATTAAAATTTATTAGATGGCTGGATAGTTTATTTTGTTCTGACATTTCTGTTTTCAGAATTTCATACACATATATGAAATTTAATGCAAGGAGGTACATTAAGATATATTACAATGGAGGTTTGTTTGTTTGTTTGTTGGTGGTTAACGTCACATATTTATGCAACATGGCTAATCGTGACACAACATGGAGAAGAAGTCAAGTTTAGTCAATCGTTGATCTACATATTGCCCATTTTAGAGGACTTTCACCCCAAGCATTGGTGACTGGGTCCTATTTTACTAGGAAAGCGGAACTGGTTTACCACAGTAAACATGTGCTGCGTACTACAATGGAGGTACATTAAGATATATTACAATAGGTAATATACAATAAATTATACAATAAAATTATTATATAAATAAAAAATGATTCAAAATGCAATACTTGAATACTTTCCCCCAGCGAACGAGTTTCGGACGTGTTGGGTATAATTGTAGAGGACGACTTGGGTAAAATTGCAGCGGACGATTTGGTTAGCAGACGAAATGGGTGTAATTCGAAAAAGTGATACTGATAGGTTGCTTTCAGTCCCGTTAGAAACCAAAACAAAGTAATAATGTGTTACTTTTTGGTGCATCTGTATTTCTGAACAGTGCTTTGTAGTTTCAAAAACTAAAAAATGGAAAATAATAACCCTTTTGGATATTTACCGCCATTGAAAATGGCATGTCATCTTTTTTCGGGAACTGGGGGAATCTTCAGCCTGGGGAGAACTAGGCCCAGGGAAGAATCATCCAAAAGAAAAGCAGTACACATCTGTTAGGATATTTTAGATACGCTACGATATTCGTTTAAACTCCTGAAAATAATTCTTAAAAAAAATATTAATAGATTGTTCGATATTAATTGAAAAAATATTAATATAATATATCGTCGAGCAATTATCTCTGCAGTAAATTCACATTCAATGTGTTCTGTAATAGGGCCTAATTAACGTCTCTCATCTGTTAGAATGATATCCAATCACTTCGGCTCCAAGTCATTTCGTCCTCTGGTCAATTCGACCTCAAAGTCATCTCTGTCCTAGTCGCTTTGGTCCCTTGGTCATATCGGCACCATTTTAAGTGTAAAGATCTATAAAGATCAGTGCATAGTTCATGTTTAGAAATAATGGGTAATTACCTTTATTAAGTAATGTTCAGTTATTTGTATTTACATAGTGTACAGAACAGTTATACATGACATTAAAAATTATCCATGTGTTCAATTTTACATACATTTAAGATGCTATCTGTATAAGTAAGAGAAATTATTTTACTTTGAAATTTTGCAAAGTACCGGAATATGCAGTCATTTATTCATATTGTTATGCACAATTCCTAGTCACCTTCCAGTTTGAGGTTCACAGGGTTTCTTTTTTTTTTCTGAAACAACCACTAAACTGCGATTTTGATACTACCATAAATATGTCCACATTTTCTAAAACACAGAGCAGAGCAGAATCCTTGTAGTTATGCGCAATTCCTAGTCCCCTTCCAGTTCGATGTCCACGGGGGTCTGATCCCAGTGCCCCACTTCCAAGGCGTACACTCAAACCAAATCACATTACTTACCCTCGCTTCTGGCTCTCATAGATTCATAAGCAAATAAAATTATTCAAGTCAAAAGTGATTTCAAATCCCACATAGTCCATGCGCATCTTCGACATGCTGAAACTTTTCTTTTATTTATTCATCATGAAAGAAAATCTACTAGACATATATAATGTATACCTGAATATCTAATTGAGAGATATATATGTTGGAACAAAATTAAATAGAAAAATGTTAAAATTCAAACAATATTTGAAAATATTTAAAGAGGCCGAAATGACCTGGTATATTGGGGCTGAATTGACCTGAGGCTGTAATGACTGGGGCCAAAATGACTTGGGGCCAAAGTGACTGGAATTTGTGAGAATTGCATCCAAACTGTCCTCCAACAATTTGACCAAAACTGGATACTAATCTAACCCAAACCATCCTTTGGTAATTTGCCCCAAACTGTTCTCCAGAATAGGGACACATGATTCTTATTGATTTATTTATTGGGGTTTAATGACACTTCGATAGCCAGGGTCACTTCATGTCGGACAGTTTTACAGGTGGGAAAAGCCAGAGAGAACCACAGAGCAATTACAAACATCTAACGTACAAACAGCACACACGCTGGGTTAGCATTGGTTGAAGACAAGTGTACGATTGACATGCAGTATGCCTTGGTATGCAATGGCACTACGTGGGCAGTGGGAATGAAGTGTATTGCCCAAGGAAACAAAGTGGTTGCCACAGGTGGTATTTGATAGAGGACCCTTTGGCTTGCAGTCTTCACCTCTAAGTACTGAGCCCTTTAACCTTCAAAACTGTATAGTACCAGCTAAGACATTATGTAGCATGACCACATGAAAATTTCACAGGTACATAGTTTCATTATTAGTTTGTGATATTTGTTTTTGCTGTACAGTGGAACCCTGTTAATTGAAGAGCCACTTTGCCAATAACATTATTCAGTTAGCAGGAGTATTCAATTAACAGGGATTGTGTCACTTTCCTGTATTCCAGAGAATTTATTTTAGCATTTATTCTATTATATTTTGTTTGACAGAGCTCCATGAGCTCTGTCAAACAAGATAAAATAGATTAAATGCCTGTATTGAATGTACTGAGGCCAAATTGGTCTATAACCAAAGGAAAACTGGGAAGAGTCAGGGCAATTTCTCAACATGTTACAAGATTTTTTATTCAATTAACAGGAGATTACTCTATAACCTATATTCAATTACCAGGTCAGATTTGTACTGGAGGTAAATGGTTTTGTGTTGGGAAATTATATTCTATTAACAGGGATACAGTTAAAACTAGAAGTCCTAACATGAAATGCGCACAAATAGCATGTCGATTTGCGCGTTAATCTATGCGTTCTGACCATAGTAAGGCTATCATATTCTGTACATATGGCCTGGGCACAAGCAATGTTTCAGCCAATGGACCTCCGGGTAACCCGGAGGTCCATTGGCAGAAACATTGCCTGTGTTTACTATGAGTAATCAGGAGAACCTGCCATGCTTTGGATGCCATTCGATATGGCAATTGCGCGCAATTCCTACGCGCAATTAAGCCTAGATAAGCACACAATTCGGGATAGGACTTCTAGTTTCAACTGTATACAATTAAGATATATCCAATTAAGTGGGCAAAACTGTATAACCCCCTCCCCCCCCCCCCCCCCCCACACACACACACCCCCAATCAAAACCATCATTCAAAGGTCTTGGATTCAGCAAATTTGATTTCTTTATTTATTGGGTTTAACAACAATTTTTACAGCCAGGGCCACCCAACAGTTTTACTGGGGGAGGAACCCAGCCAGAGCACCCAAAGAGAACTACCAAGCAACAATGACAAGCAACTGTCAGCTTCTCAACATTGTAACTCCAAGCAAGCAGGGTTAGCATTGGTTGAAGACAAGTGCACCATCGATTTCAGTTGCCGCAATTGGGATTCGAGCTGAGAACCTCTCACAGCTTGTTTTGGGAAGCTTTTTTTTGTTCTAGCTTCATTAAGGTTTGTTTCATATCGCACTTGTAATTTTATCATAATTAGTAATCATAAATCCTTAACATAAAACAATAGAAAAAATGCATAGAATATTTAAAAAAAAAAATTCTGTGAGGATTGGATTTGACCTCAAGAGGTGATGACATTCGACCACGACTGAGACCGAATATTCTAAGAAAAAGTATGAGGGCTGAATCTTCCTGTGACTGAATCTTCATGAACCCCTTTTTTCAACTAAATTGCCCATTACTTATAAAGCACCATAACTAAGGCAAAAACAATACTATGAAATTTCCAAGTCTGAAATTCTATAAATTCCAAATAAATTTAGACAATTATATAGCAAAATGAAGGATGTGGTGTATAGTATGTGTGCATCTCACACACTGACACACAGTCGCCATCAGACATCAGCGGATCCTGAAAGTGTGCTATCGGTACCATATTTGTACCATAATTGATAATAATAAAATATAATTTCATAAGAACAACAAACACAGGAATTCAAAAGGCAGCCTCAAGGCAGCATGGTGGTGAATGCCAATGCTGTCCCATTGTCCTTGAAAGGTGTAGTCCTTTACAAAATAGGTTTTTGTTTTGTGATACTCTGGATACTCCCCATTTTTAGCTCAGCTTTGACAAAGTCATATTTAAGGTTGTGTCATAGCCTGTTGTCCGTCTGTTTGGGAACAACAATTCAATACGACTCAGGCTTCCGTCTATTTGGGAACAACAATTCAATACGACTCGGGCTAGAGGTTGTATTTATGAACCGATCTTTACAAAACTTCTTGGGTACCTTTGTTATCACCATGGGACGAGAACAAGTGTTTTTGGGTGCGGTCCAAAATGCAAGATGGCCTCCAGCAGCCATTTTGTACAGAAATTAGTGCAATCAGTGTTTTGTACAGAACTTCTGTATGAAAGTTCTGATTTGAACAAATTTTTGAATGAATGTTTAGTAACATGGAGTACATCACATATAATACAGGTTTTTTCTCGTGCTGAAATTATGCAAATTAGATGAACTTTAATTTATTCAGTGCTACTTACATGTATACCCAGTAAGTGCACATGCCAATACGGCTCGGGCTAGGCTGTATTTATGAACTGATCTTCATGAAACTTCTTGGGTACCTTTGCTATCACCTTGGGATGAGAATGAGTGTTTTTGGGTACGGTCCAAAATTCGATATGGCTACCAGTGGCCATTTTGTACCGAAATTAAGTACAATCAGTTTTTTGTACAGAACTTCTATACAACTTGGGCTAGAGGCCGTAATTATGAATCGATCTTTACAAAATTTCTTGGGTACCTTTGTTATCACCATGGGGTTAGAATGAGTGTTTTGGGGGGGGGGGGGAGGAGTCCAAAATTCTAGATGGCCGCCGGCAGCTATTTTGTACTGAAAATGAAATTACTGCAATCAGTTTTTTGTACAGAACTTCTGTATGAAAGTTCTGATTTGAATAAATTTGTGTATGATTGTTTAGTAACATGGAATACATCACATAAAATACAGGTTTTTTTCTTGTAAAGAAATTATGCAAATTAGACAAACTTTGATTATTCAGTACTACTTATACACAGTAAATACACATGTCAATACGGTTCGGGCTAGGGGCTGTATTTATGAACCGATCTTCACCAAGCTTCTTGGGTACCTTTGTTATCACCTAGGGACGAGAATGAGTGTTTTGGGGTGCGATCCAAAATTCAAGATGGCTGCCAGAGGCCATTTTGTACCAAAATTAGATACAATCAGTTTTTTGTACACAACTTCTATACAGCTCAGGCTAGAGGCTAGAGCCCGTATTTATGAACCAATCTTTACGAAATGTCATGGGTACCTTTGTTATCACCGTGGGATAAGAGCGAGTGTTTTTGGGTGCAGTTCGAAATTCAAGATGGCCACTAGCAGCCATTTTGTACCAGAATTAGTGCAATCAGTTTTTTGTACAGAACTTCTATGTATGAAAGTTCAGATTTGAATAAATATTTGTATGAATGTTTAGTAACATGGAATACATCACAAAAAATACTGTATAATACAGGTTTTTTTCTCTTGCAGAAATTATGCAAATTAGATGACCTTTGATTTATTCAGTGCTTATTATACACTGTAAGTGCACATGTCAATACGCTAAGGCTGGAGGCTGTATTTATGAACCGATCTTCATGAAACTTCTTGGGTACCTTTGTTATCACCTTGGGATGAGAACAAGTCTTTTTGGGTGCGGCCCGAAATTAAAGATGGCTGCCGGCTTTCACACTGTTGCTTACTGAGGTGAAGTCACTTTACCATTACCAAGCTACCTACTAAATACCAAAGGGAAGATTTTTCGGTGCACTCTTATTACTTCAGTGCCCATAATTCTCAAATATGGCATTAAAACCAATCACATGCTTATACTGCTTAAATCTATTCACATAATCAGAATACACCATCAGGGGTGCATTAGCTCAGTAGGTAGAGATGCAGACTGCAAGCCGAGAGATCCTCGGTTCGAATCCACCTGCGGCAACAGCTTTGTGTCCTTGGGCAAGACACTTCACCCCCCACTACCCATGTGGGGGCAAGGTATGCTGTGTACTAAGGCATACTGCATGTTCTTGGTGCACCTGTCTTCGAACAAGGCTAACCCAGCTTGTGTAGTATGTTGGGAAGCTCACAGTTGCTTGCCATTACTCAGTGGTTCTCCTGGGGTACTCTAGTTTCCTCCATCCATAAAACTGCCATGGTCACAATAAGCTGTTGTGCAGATAAATGTGACCTTAAACACCAATAAATAAATAATAAAAAGAACACACTACCTCATACCCGTTTAGACTCTCCAGTTTTCATTCACCTTGGTATCCCTCGGTTTGCCTTGGTGTTTAGTATGCCCGCCAGAAAAGGAGTGATTTCTTTTTCTAAAAGAGCAAAACAAGAAACAGTAATTTTTAACAGGTAGTAACGAAATAATTTTCATGAAGTGCACAATTTTATCTTAGTTTATAGCTGAAAAAACGCAGGGTGATATTTGCAAATCTTATTTTATTACTGGCACCAGGTACTGGTAATGAAAATTGCTGTTTGTCATCAATACTTGATCAAGTTTCTGACAAAGCACATTATACTATTCCAGTATGTTAGCGACTGGACATAAGCACACAATTTGATGTTGGTTTACCACTATATACTGGTGCTTAGCCAGGAAATCTAAGTTACATGTAGGGGCAAGAGTAATATCTAGTGGGAGTGGGGCCGGGTAATAAAGAATATGATGCACAGAATCACCTGAGCCACATAGCAGTGAGATAGGAGTGAGGACAAGAGGGTGTGTGACCCTCTCATCAGTGGAGGGGTCGGGTGCACCTCCACCCCACCCCCCCTCCAAAAAAAAAAAAATTGAAATTCAAGACAGTAAAACACAATTACCTTGACTCTGTGTCCATTTGTGTCCATAATAAGTTGCGAACAAGCATAAATATCTAGATATTAAAATGTCTTTTGGGATGTTCATTATATGGGTTAACAGGAGAGAGGGGTGGGGGCATGAATGCAATTGGGGACCGAATATTCTCAGAAAAAGTATGAGGGCTGAATCTTCCTGTGACTGAATATTCATGAACCCCTTTTTTTCAAACTAAATTGCCCATTACTTATAAAGCACCATAACTAAGGCAAAAACAATACTATGAAATTTACAAGTCTGAAATTCTATAAATTCCAAATAAATTTACACAAATTATATAGCAAAATGAAGGATGTGGTGTATATGCAGGCTTGGCAATTTCAGGAGAGCGATTTTTTAGCTCTCCTTACTGCCCTCCTGAAAGAATTAAGGAGAGCGAAAAATTGCCCTCCTAAATATTTTGGTCTGGGATGATTGAGATTACATGTATTATGCTCACATTAAATTTTTGTTGTAAAGCAAAAATGTAATTTAACTTCAAAGACACATAACATCACATAATTTCATTTTGAAAGTGGTTTGGTGGTAAAAGGTAATGGCTGCAACCATACCCAAACACAGTTGCAATCATTTGAAGCAAAATGGGTCACAGCAATATTTTTTTTCTGTCAGTTTCAAGTTCAACAACTGACATCACAGTTTGACGGGTAAGTATTCAAGGAATATTGACACTATAATATACTACCATTACTACTATCCTGTCACTTAAAGCACTTGCACCAGGATGTGACGGTTGATTCAAGCAGACCTGTTGTCCAAGAAAGTCATACGCCTACCACTACCACCTTCAACCCCCTTGGGGGGGGGGGGGGGTTGAAGTGGTAGTGGTAGGCATATGACTTTCTTGGACAACAGGTCTGGGTACACACACAGGTCTTGTCAAGTGTGTTTTCGGTTGTTGAGTGAGACATCTAGATGTCTAAGAGATTTCGCTTTACCTTAGTAAAGTTAATAAAATCACTGATGTAGTCTGTTGGTTTCAGTTTCAATGAGTTCGTTCAACTGGATACTCAAAATGCTGTGTAAAGCTAATTGTTCTCCTAAGCTGATTGAGGAGAGCGATTTTTTGCCCTCCTGCATTTTTCAGAATGCCAGGCCTGGTATAGAACCCCAAAAGTATGTGTGCACCTCACGCACTGACACACAGTCGACATCAGACATCAGCGGTTCCTGAAAGTGTGCTATCGGTACCATATTTGTACCATAACTGATAATAATAAAATAATATTTCATTAGAACAACAAACACAGGAATTCAAAATGCAGCCTCAAGGCAGCATGGTGGTGAATGCCAACACTGCCCCATTGTCCTTGAAAGGAGGAGTCCTTTACAAATAGGTTTTTGTTTTGTGATACTCTGGATACTCTCCATTTTTAGCTCAACTTTGACAAAGTCAAATTTAAGGTTATGTCATGGCCCATTGTCCGTCTGTTCAGGAACAGCAATTCAATACGGCTCGGGCTAGAGGCTGTATTTATGAACCGATCTTTACGAAACTTCTTGAGTACCTTTGTTATCACGTGGGACGAAAACGGGTGTTTTTGGGTGCGGTCCAAAATTCAAGATGGCCTCCAGCAGCCATTTTGTACAGAAATTAGTGCAATCAGCGTTTTTGTACAGAACTTCTGTATGAAAGGTCTGATTTGAATAAATTTGTGTATGAATGTTCAGTAACATGGAGTACATCACATATAATACAGGTTTTTTTCTCGTTGTGAAATTATGCAAATTAGATGAACTTTAATTTATTCACTGCTACTTACATGTATACCCAGTAAGTGCACATGTCAATACGGCTCGGGCTAGGCTGTACAGTATTTATGAACTGATCTTCATGAAGCTTCTTGGGTACCTTTGTTATCACCTTGGGATGAGAATGAGTGTTTTTGGGTGCAGTCCAAAATTCAAGATGGCTACCAGTGGCCATTTTGTACTGAAATTTGGTACAATCAGTTTTTTGTACAGAACTTCTTTACAACTTGGGCTAGAGGCCGTATTTATGAACCGATCTTTACGAAATTTCTTGGGTACCTTTGTTATCATCATGATGTTAGATTGAGTGTTTTTGGGGGGAGTCCAAAATTCTAGATGGCCGCCGGCAGCTATTTTGTACTGAAATTACTGCAATCAGTTTTTTGTACGGAACTTCTGTATGAAAGTTCTGATTTGAATAAATTTTTGTATGATTGTTTAGTAACATGGAATACATCACATAAAATACAGGTGTTTTTCTTGTACAGAAATTATGCAAATTAGATGAACTTTGATTTATTCAGTGCTACTTATACACAGTAAGTACACATGTCAATACGGATTGGGCTAGGGGCTGTATTTATGAACGGATCTTCACCAAGCTTCTTGCATACCTTTGTTATCACCTAGGGACGAGAACGAGTGTTTTGGGGTGTGATCCAAAATTCAAGATGGCTGCCAGTGGCCATTTTGTACCAAAATTAGGTCCAATCAGTTTTTTGTACACAACTTCTATACGGCTCAGGCTAGTGGCCGTATTTATGAACCGATCTTTATGAAACGTCTTGGGTACTTTTGTTATTACCGTGGGATGAGAGCGAGTGTTTTTGGGTGCAGTTCGAAATTCAAGATGGCCACTAGCAGCCAATTTGTACTAAAATTAGTGCGATCAGTTTTTTGTACAGAACTTCTGTATGAAAGTTCTGATTTGAATACATTTTTGTATGAATGTTTAGTAACATGGAATACAGTTAAAACTAAAAGTCCTGTCCTGAAATGCGCACAAATAGCACGTCGATATGCGTGTTAATCTACGCGATATGACCATAGTAAGGCAATCAAATTCTGTAAATATGGCCTGTGCACAAGCAGTGTTTCAGCCAATGGGTTTCAGTATGGGTAACGGGGTCCATTGGCAGAAACATTGCCCGTGTTTGCTATAAGTAACCAGGAGAACCTGCCGTGCTTTGGATGCCATTCGATATGACAATTGCGCGCAATTCATATGCACAATTAAGGCTAGATAAGCACACAGTTCGTGACAGGACTTCTAGTTTTAACTGTACATCACAAAAAAATACTGTATAATACAGGTTTTTTTCTCTTGCAGAAATTATGCAAATTAGATGACCTTTAATTTATCAGTGCTACTTATACACTGTAAGTGCACATGTCAATACGCTAAGTCTGGAGGCTGTATTTATGAACCGATCTTCATGAAACTTCTTGGGTACCTTTGTTATCACCTTGGGATGAGAACGAGTGTTTTTTGGGAGTGGCGGCCCGATATTAAAGATGGCTGCCAGCTTTCACACTGTTGCTTACTGAGGTGAAGTCACTTTACCATTACCAAGCTACCTACTAAATACCAAAGGGAAGATTTTTCAGTGCACTCTTATTACTTCAGCACCCATAATTCTCAAATATGGCATTAAAACCAATCACATACTAGTGCTGCTTAAATCTATTTACATAATCAGAATACACCATCAGGGGTGCATTAGCTCAGTAGGTAGAGGTGCAGACTGCAAGCCGGGAGATCCTCAGTTCGAATCCCACCTGCAGCAACAGCTTTGTGTCCTTGGGCAAGACACTTCACCCCCACTACCCATGTGGGGGCAAGGTATGCTGTGTACTAAGGCATACTGCATGTTCTTGGTGCACCTGTCTTCAAACAAGGCTAACCATGCTTGTGTAGTAGGTTGGGGAGCTCACAGTTGCTTGCCATTGCTCAGTGGTTCTCCTGGGTACTCTAGTTTCCTCCATCCATAAAACTGCCATGGTCACAATAAGCTGTTGTGCAGATAAATGTGACCTTAAACACCAATAAATAAATAATAAAAAGAACACACCACCTCATACCCGTTTCTCTCCTGTTTTCCTTCACCTTGGTATCCCTCGGTTGCCTCGGTGTTTAGTATGCCCACCAGAAAAGGAGTGATTTCTTTTTCTAAAAGAGCAAAACAAGAAAGGGTAATTTTTAACAGGTAGTTACGAAATAATTTTCATGAAGCGCACAATTTTATGTTAGTTAATAGCTGAAAAAAATGCAGGGTGATATTTGCAAATCTTATTTTATTACTGGCACCAGGTACTGGTAATGAAAATTGTTGTTTGTCATCAATACTTGATCAGGTTTCTGACAAAGCTCATTATACTATTCCAATATGTTAGCTACTGTACATAAGCACACAATTTGATGTTAGTTTACCATTATACTGGTGCTAAGCCAGGATATCTAAGTTACATGTAGGGGGAAGAGTAATACATGTATCTAGTGGGAGTCATAAAGAATATGATGCACAGAATCACCTGAGCCACATAGCAGTGAGATAAGGGTGAGGACAAGAGGGTGTGTGACCCTCTCATCAGTGGAGGGGTCTGGTGCACCCCCCCCCCAAAAAAAAAAAAAACAAAAAAAAAAAACAAAAAAAAAAAAACAACAAAATTTGAAATTCAAGACAGTAAAACACAATTACCTTGACTCTGTGCTGCTGTGTACTGGTCACTTTCTGTGGGTGGGCAATATTTCTGTGGATGCAATGATATTAGTTTTCAAACATTGTTTACAGCAATAATCGTCAAAAATTTAATTAATGAACCACAGGATACAATTCGGTGCTTCATTAATTAAAATTTTATTGATGATGATTTTCTATTACCTGGAAAAAACATGCATGGACATCATGCACTGCCCATGCAAGGATTATGACCAGCAACTGTACTGTATGTCTGTGTTACTGCTATGAGCAGGGACTAATCTAAATGGGTGGGTGTGTTTACAAATATTCATATTTTTTAACACCTGATAACAAAGTAATATAAGTTTATAAACAACCACACAATTGACTTTTAATTACAATACTCCTAATTCCTATTAAACATATATGAATGTTTATTAATTTTGTGGAATTTTTACACTGTGTATGAAGCTTATTTGGGCCTGTATGTTTGTTAAAATTGCCCTTCCACTACGGAAGACTTTTTGAAATCAGTCTACACTGGATTGTGTGGTATTCCTTTGTGTAAGACAGTGTATTCATTGTAATAATATTCATGCATAAGTTCATGTTCTTGGTTTGTTTTAGGCCTCATAATCTACAGAATAGCTTGGATGGAGGTGTATTCCATCACTTGAGTGCAAGAAGGCTTTGCAATGCTACATGTATAGCATAAACCTTGTTGCACTCCAGGGACAAATTTATCAATTTTAATAACATGGGTAAAATATCGGACATGAACCGTTTAATTTTTTTTTTTTTTTAGCTCACTTTGACAAAGTCAAGCAGGGCTTATCTAATCACTCTCCATCCATTGTCCATCCATCTGTCATCCATCAACACCATGTTTTGGTCAATTCAAGTTAAAGTTTGTGTGAGTAATGGTACCAAATGGGTATTACATTTTTGTTTGACTCAACATGCCCAGCCCCATAGGGAGAGGGTGGGGTAAAATGCTCCCAAAATATTTAAAAAATCTTATGAACCAGTGGGTACAGTGACTTTATATTCGTTATGGAACTACCTTTTGAGGTGGAGAATCACGCTTGTTCAAACATACTTTGTGAAGCAATATTTGGCTTTGTAATGGCAGTGGTTAGATTTTTGGTACCACCCAAAATTTCTATTTTCCGAACCGATGGTCCGATTTGAATGAAATTCAGTATCGTGGTAATATTGGGCCATAAGTACTTACCTCATGCAAAAAAAACCCTGCATCCCCATGAGAACCCCAGGAGCAAAAAATAGAAATGTTTTCAAACTCCCATGTTTCCCAAACCACTTGGAACAGAGAACTGTCATGTGGTATGAAGCATCCTTAGAACCAGTAGAATTGAATGGTAAAAAAAAATGCCCTCTGTTGTTGTTAGAGAGTTCTGCAGAGGGCATCAGAATAATGTTGGTGGAGCATTTTTGCAAACATTTTAGAAAATCTTTTCTCAAGAACCAATGTTCAGAATCATTTGATATTTGGTATACAGCATCCCTAGAGGGGTCAGATACAAGTTTGTTAATATGAAGCCCATTCGTTCATATTTGGACTCAATGCAGGAGCCCAAATTTTATGGGGAATTTTCTTTAAAAATCTTCTTCAGAACCACGAGTCAGAAATTTTAGCTCACCTGAGCAAAGCTCAAGGGGAGCTTTACTAATCACTTTCTGTCCGTCGTCCAGCGTCCGTCGTCCGGCGTCCGTCGTCGTCCGTCCGGCGTTAACTTTACATTATCGACTTCTCCTCCTAAACCACTAGCCCAATTTTATTCAAATGTTGGCTAAATGTTTATTACCTAATGCCAATTCAGATTTGTTCAAATGAAGTTGCCCCTCTTCCTGGGTGGTGCCACGCCCCCAAGGGGCACCAAAATCTTTGTAAATCTTCTTCTCATGAACCAGCAGTAGCAGAGACTTGATATTTGGTGTGCAGCTTCCTTTTGAGGTGTAGACTCAGATTTATTCAAGAGAAGTTTGTGGGGCTATACTTGGCATCGTTATGGGAGGGGCAAAATTTTTTGCCCCGCCCAAAATTTCTATTTTCCAAACCGAGAGGCTGATTTGAACCAAATTTTATGTGAGGGCTTATTGGGTCATGAGTACTTGATTTATGCAAAAAAAAAATTTTCCGCAGCCCCGTGGGAACTGCAGGAGCTAAAAATAGAAAAAATTTAAAACGCCCATATCTCCAAAACTGCACGGCACTGAGAATTTTTATTTGGTGTGCAGCTTCCTTAGGACCAACAGAAAGGATTGGTAAAAAAAATTGCCATTGGTTTTATCATAGGGTACAGTTTCGGGACTTTGAAAAAGTGCTGAGTCAGCACTTTTTAACACTGTAGGCAATGGGAAAAACATTAAAAAATCTTCTTCTCCAGATCCAGCAGGCAGAATCTTTTCATATTTGGTATGCAACATTGTAGGGTGGATCTGATTCAAGTTTGTTCAAATCGGCCCCCTGGGTTCATATTTGGGCTCAGTATAGGAGCCCGATTTCGAACTTAGTGCATTTCAGGCAAATTTCTTGAAAAATCTTCTTCTCCAGATCCAGCAGGCAGAATCTTTTGATATTTGGTATGCAACATTGTGGGGTGGATCTGATTCAAGTTTGTTCAAATCGGCCCCCTGGGTTTATATTTGGGCTCAGTCTAGGAGCCCAAATTTGAACTTACTGCATTTCAGGCAAATTTCTTTGAAAATCTTCTTCTCCAGATCCAGCAGGCAGAATCTTTTGATATTTGGTATGCAACATTGTAGGGTGGATCTGATTCAAGTTTGTTCAAATCGGCTCCCTAGATTCATATTTGGGCTCACTATAGGAACTTGAATTCGAACTTAGTGCATTTCAGGCAAATTTCTTCAAAAATCTTCTCCAGATCCAGCAGGCAGAATCTTTTGATATTTGGTATGCAACGTTGTGGGGTAGATCTGATTCAAGTTTGTTCAAATTGGCCCCCTGGATTCATATTTGGGCTTACTATAGAAGCCCGAATTCGAACTTAGTGCATTTCAGGCAAATTTCTTAAAAAATTTTCTTCTCCAGATCCAGCAGGCAGAATCTTTTCATATTTGGTAAGCAACATTGTGGGGTGGATCTGATTCAAGTTTGTTCAACTCGGCCCTCTGGGTTAATATTTGGGCTCAGTATAGGAGCCCGATTTCGAACTTAGTGCATTTCAGGCAAATTTCTTAAAAAATCTTCTTCTCCAGATCCAGTAGGCAGAATCTTTTGATATTTGGTATGCAACATTGTAGGGTGGATCTGATTCAAGTTTGTTCAAATCGGCCCCCTGGGTTCATATTTGGGCTCAGTATAGGAGCCCGATTTCGAACTTAGTGCATTTAGGCAAATTTCTTAAAAAATCTTCTTCTCCAGATCCAGCAGGCAGAATCTTTTGATATTTGGTATGCAACATTGTGGGGTGGATCTGATTCAAGTTTGTTCAAATCGGCTTCCTAGATTCATATTTGGGCTCACTATAGAAGCTCGAATTTGAACTTAGTGCATTTCATGCAAATTTCTTAAAAAGTCTTCTTCTCCAGATCCAGCAGGAAGAATCTTTTCATATTTGGTAAGCAACATTGTGGGGTGGATCTGATTCAAGTTTGTTCAAATCGGCCCCCTGGGTTTATATTTGGGCTAGGTATAGGAGCCCAAATTTGAACTTAGTGCATTTCAAGCAAATTTATTAAAAAATCTTCTTCTCCAGATCCAGCAGGCAGAATCTTTTGATATTTGGTATGCAACATTGTGGGGTGGATCTGATTCAAGTTTGTTCAAATCGGCTTCCTAGATTCATATTTGGGCTCACTATAGAAGCTCGAATTCGAACTTAGTGCATTTCAGGCAAATTTCTTAAAAAATTTTCTTCTCCAGATCCAGCAGGCAGAATCTTTTGATATTTGGTATGCCACATTGCGGGGTGGATCTGATTCAAGTTTGTTCAAATCGGCCCCCTGGATTCATATTTGGGCTCACTATAGAAGCTCAAATTCAAACTTAGTGCATTTCGGGCAAATTTCTTCAAAAATCTTCTTCTCCAGATCCAGCAGGCAGAATCTTTTGATATTTGGTATGCAACATTGTGGGGTGGATCTGATTCAAGTTTGTTCAAATCGGCCCCCTGGATTCATATTTGGGCTTAATATAGAAGCCCGAATTCGGACTTAGTGCATTTCGGGCAAATTTATTAAAAAATCTTCTTCTCCAGATCCAGCAGGCAGAATCTTTTGATATTTGGTATGCAACATTGTGGGGTGGATCTGATTCATTTTTGTTCAAATCAGCTTCCTAGATTTATATTTGGGCTCACTATAGAAGCTCGAATTCTAACTTAGTGCATTTCAGGCAAATTTCTTAAAAAATCTTCTTCTCCAGATCCAGCTTCAGAATCTTTTCATATTTGGTAAGCAACATTGTGGGGTGGATCTGATTCAAGTTTGTTCAAATCGGCCCCCTGGGTTTATATTTGGGCTCCGTATAGGAGCCCAAATTTTAACTTAGTGCATTTCAGGCATATTTCTTAAAAAATCTTGTTCTCCAGATCCAGCAGGCAGAATCTTTTGATATTTGGTATGCAACATTGTGGGGTGGATCTGATTCAAGTTTGTTCAAATCGGCCCCCTGGGTTTATATTTGGGCTCAGTATAGGAGCCCAAATTTGAACTTAGTGCATTTCAGGCAAATTTCTTTGAAAATCTTCTTCTCAAGATCCAGCAGGCAGAATCTTCTGCTATTGGGTATGCACCATGCTTAGGGGGGTGAGATTCAAGTTTGTTCAAGCCAAGTCCCTGGGTTCATATTTGGGCTCACTGTGGTAGCCCGAATTATAACTTAGTTCAAAATGAGGAATTTTCTTTAAAAATCTTCTTCAGATCCAGCAGTTGGAATGTTTTGATATTTGGTATGCAGCATCCTTAGGGGGTGAGATTCAAGTTTGTTCAAGCCATGTCCCTAGATCCATATTTGGACTCACTGTGGGAGCTCGAATTGTAACTTAGTTCAGAATGAGGACTTTTCTTTAAAAATCTTCTTCTTCAGATCCAGCAGTCGGAATGTTTTGATATTTGGTGTGCAGCATCCTTAGGGGGGTGAGATTCAAGTTTGTTAAAGCCAAGTCCCTGGGTTCATATATACGCTCCCTATGGGAGCCTGAATTATAACTTAGTTCAATATGAGGAATATTCTTTAAAAATCTTTTTTTTTTAGATCCACTGGTCAGAATCTTTGGATATTTGGTATAAGCTTTTCTTAGGAGGAGCAGATGCAACTTGTTGAAATCAATTCTCTGGGTTGATATAAATTTAGGCTACCATGTCAGGTGTGCGCCCTCAGGCCACTTGGGGCCTCTTGTTTAATGTTTGGTACCCTCATTGTTATGATGGTCAGATTCAAGATTGTTCAAACCAAGTCCCTATGTTAATATTTGGGCTTCCTTTGGTAGCCCAAATTTAACTTAGGGCTGTATAGGGAAGTTTTTTTTAAAAATCTTCTTCTTCAGATCCACCAGTCAGAATACTTTCGTATTTGGTATACAACATCTCTAAGGGGGGAGGGGTGGGGGTGGGGGTGAGATTCAAGTTTGTTCAAATCGGGTCTGTAGGTTAAAGTTTGGGCTCACTATGGTAGCGCAAATTTTAACTTTGTGCAATATGAGGAAATTTCTTTAAAATTTTGTTCTTCAGATCCACCAGTCAGAATGCTTTCATATTTGGTATACAGCATCTCTAAGGAGATCAGATTCAACTTTGTTCAAATCGAGTGCCTGAGTTGATATTTGAGCCGGAATTGGCCAAGTAGCTGAAGAATTAGACATTTTTTATTCAGTACCCTCAAGAGGTGAAGAGTAATCTACATAGGTTGTATCAAGGTGCTTGAGAGGGGAGCTCCACATTTTACATCATAATCAACTAAAGGAAAGGCATGATGCTTGGACTGTTTTTGTCA
The DNA here is from genome assembly GCA_031216915.1 of Pictodentalium vernedei. NCBI lineage: Eukaryota > Metazoa > Mollusca > Scaphopoda > Dentaliida > Dentaliidae > Pictodentalium > Pictodentalium vernedei. The sequence continues at coordinate 56,611,473 of CM062297.1, forward strand.
CTCCTGAGGGGCTCAAAGATTTGCAGTGTATCCTATGGAGATGGATTGCTTAATGTACATGTAGATTCATTCTTGGACTCTTATATCGTGTTGTGTTCTGTGTTTATATCGTGTTCTGTTCAAGGTGAGCGCTTCAGGCCCTGTGGGGCCTCTTGTTTATTTATTTATTGGGTTTTAACAACACATTCGAAAGCCAGCAGCTACAAGTTTCTTCTCTCCTTGAACCAAGCATCTCGCCCAACTGCAGCACTCATGGTCCACTGAGTTTTTAGCTCACCTGACTTTCAGTCAGGGTGAGGTGTAGTGATCACTTGCCGTCTGTCGTCCGTCGTCCGTGAACATGGTGTTTGCGTCTTCTCCTCCAAAACTGCTGAACTGATTAATCATTTAAGTGAAATGTGAGATGCTTGTTTGTTTTGACATTGCATTTTGATTTTGCTTAAATCAAGTTGCCCTGCCCCCAGTAGGTCCATGCCCCAAAATTTTGCCTAAATCTTAAAAAAATCTTCCCATGAACCAGGAGTAACAGAGATTCGATATGTGGTGTGCTGCTTCCTTTTGAGGTGTAGACTCAGTTTTGTTCAAGAGAAGTTTGTGGGTCTTTATTTTAGAGCTGTAGGTTAACCGAAACCGAACCGAGGTTTTTAGTTTTTTAAAAAAACCGAAACCGAAACCGTCGACATCCCGTAATCGAAGGTTTTTCGTTTTTTATTAAATACTCTCTTGCCAGCTCTTGCTGCAGAAATTCACAGAATGTAGCCTTCCCAGAGTAGTGAGAGTACCCAGACACTGCCATTGGCAGTGTCTGGGTACTCTCACTACTCTGGGAAGGCTACATTCTGTGAATTTCCGACATTTCAGTTTAGTTGTGTTTGCAGCTTTCCTCAAGTTGCGTGTAGGTGTCAGACCTCGAAAAATGGCCAACCACAATAAAAGTTCTGTATATTTAGGTAATTATTATATTGGCCTTCCTGATTCTTCATGTATTATAGCTTATTTCAGGCATTCATTGAGTTTCACTCAATTTCACTACCATTCAGTTAGGACTCTGGACATAAGAATGAGTTTTACTGAATTTTACTTGGCCACATGAACAAACCGAAAACCGAACCAAACCGAGGTTTTTCTCCACCTGAAAAACCAAAACCGAAACCGAACAAGAAATTTAAAAACCTACAGCTCTACTTTATTTGCCTTCATTATTGGAAGGCATGTATTTTTGCCCCGCCCAAAATTTCTGTTTTTCGAAACAAGAGGCTGATTTGAACCAAATTTAATTTTTGTTTTTATTTGATCATGAGTAATTAATTTATGTCCCAAAATATTTTCCCATCCCCCCCATGGGAACCGCAGGAGCTAAAAATAGAACAAAATTCAAAATGCACATATCTCCAAAACTACATGGCACTGAGAATTCTTATTTGGTGTGAAGCTTCCTTGGGACCAACAGAATGGAATGGTCTAAGCAAATTTCTGTCAGGTCAATCATGGGGTACTTTTTCGTGACTTTGAAAAAATGCTTAGTCAGCGTTCTGTAACACTGTGGGTAATGAAGAAAGCATTTAAGACTCTTCTTCACCCAATTCACTCCTCCAAAACCTTTCAGATTTCACATATACCAACTTTGCAAGATTTTTTTACACATTTATTGAAATCAAATCCCTGGGTCCATATTTGGCCTCTATGGGAGTCCAAATGTTGAAATTAGTGCAGTATGAGGAATATTCTTTAAAAATCTTTTTCTTCAGACCCACCAAACAGAATCTTTTGATATTTGCTATGCACGCACCATCATTAGGCGGGTGAGATTTAAGTTTCTTCAAGCCAAGCCTATATTTTGGCTCACCAGGGTTTTGCAAATTGCGAGAACGGTGATTTCATTCCTCTGATGTTCTTGCAAATGCTTGTTAAGAAGATCCATATTTACCATTCCCCCAAAATTATAAGCATTTTTTCATCAGATAAAATTTAATAAAATTAAATTAATTTTAGAGCTGAAACGATTAAAGGGTTTTCGTGATTGATTAATCGCATGGGTTAACCTTGGTTAACCGATTAATCACTTGCCCCAATAGGTAGCTGAATAATTGCTGTACCGTTGACCATTTATATAATTAAAACTTTACTCAGCATAATGGACAAAACCGGGCAGCGCCATACATGTATACAAACATGTCCATTCAAATTTTATTATATTTTCAATTTTTGTCTCAAAACATAGCTTATGACCCCTCATTGGAACAAGCTCATTGAGCTTATTCCAATAAGGGGGGGGGGGGGGGCATAAGCTATGTTTTTTGAGACAAACATTGAAAATCTTTAGAATTTCTTGTGCAAGTATCGTCTACTACCTGCATTTGGTGAAGGGTTGAGAATGACCGTTTTTAGCTTATACAGTATAATGATCATGCAAGTGAACAAGTATTTTGGCATGTAACTGGCATGCATTTCTCTGTCTCATGCAATTGATGTGAGCCAGTGTGACAATGTTTGCCTGTTTTGGAGCAAGTTTGTTCCATAGTTAACCCATACAGGGTAGTTTTGTTTTTAAAAATTTGATTAACAGTTTCCATCTTGGTTTCAAAAAGTGATGATAAATAGTGAATATAAGCTTACCCAATATGAAAGAAAAATTGTTAGCAATTGGATATTTTTGTATAGCATTTTGCGATGTGAATCCAGCCATCAAATACCCTGCCATATAGTACCGTACTTCAAAAGTAACGGTTAACCGATCAATTACTTTTTTTTATCAATCAAGATATTGATCATTGGTTAGTCGATTAATCGGTGTGAGCCAGTGTGAGATTCAAGTTTGTTTACGCCAAGTCCCTGGATGCATATTTGGGCTCACTGTGGGAGATTCAAGTTTGTTTACGCCAAGTCCCTGGGTTCATATTTGGGCTCACTGTGGGAGCCTGAATTATAACTTAGTTCAAAATGAGGAATATTCTTCAAAAGTATTCTTCACATTCAGCAGTCAGAATGTTTTGATATATACAGTATCCTTAGGGAGGTGAGATATAAGTTTGTTAAAGCCAAGTACCTGGGTTCATATTTGGTCTTCCTGTAGGAGCCCGAATTGTACCAAAATTTCTATTTTCCAAATTGAGAGGCTGATTTGAAGCAAATTTGATATGATGGGCTTATTGGGTCGTAAGTACCTAATTTATGCCAAAACATTTTCCTGTGGCCCTTTGGGAACTGCAGGATCTAAATATAGAAAAAATTTAAAACGCCCATATCTTCAAAACTACATGGCACTGAGAATTTTTATTTTGTGTGACGCTTCCTTACGAACAGCCGAAAAGAATGGTAAAAAAAAAATTGCCATCAGTTTTATCATAGGGAAGTTTTCCAGGACTTATGCGGAGTCATCATTTTAGTAATGGGAAAAACATTAAAGAATCTTCTCCCATACCACTGCTCCAAAGGCTTTCATATTTTGCATATAACATCTTTGGAAGATTTATTCACATGTTTGTTGAAATCAAATCCCTGGGTCCATATTTGGGCTCTCTATGATTAGATTAGTGCAATATGAGGAATATTTTTTAAAAATCTTCTGATCCACTCTTCAGAATATTTTGATATTTGGGATGCTGCATCCTTAGAGGGGTGAGATTCAAGTTTGTTTGAGCCAAGTCCCCGGGTTCATATTTGGGCTCCCTGTGGGAGTCCAAATTACAACTTAGTTCAATAAGAGGAATATTCTTCAAAATCCAGTAGTCAGAATCTTTAGATATTAGTATATAGAAGCATCTTTAGGGATGTGAGATTCAAATTTGTTCAAGCCAAGTCCTTGGGATCATATTTGGGCTCTCTGTGGGAGCCTGAATTATAACTTAGTTCAATATGAGGAATATTCTTTAAAAATCCTTTTTTTGAGATCCACCGGTCAGAATCTTTGGATATTTTATATAAGCTTTTCTTATGAGGGGCAGATGCAACTAAATGTTCAAATAAATTCCCTGGGTTGATATTTAGGCTACCATGTCAGGTGAATGCCATCAGGCCCTCTGGGGGCTCTTGTTTGTTTTCTGTTTGACAACATTGCCCTGGCTCTTCTATCTATATTTTTTATTTTAAGTTAGTCACTACTTTTATTTAGGCTTCCCAAATTTGTTACTGCATGTCTGTCTGTCTGTCCTTCGGATGAAATGTTTCTTTGCTTTTCATTTGCCTGGGTCAACATTTTAAATAATTTGCAGCTATCTTTCATACATCCAACCTCCCCCCCCCCACACACACACACAAACACACACACACACACACACAGTCTTGTCTACCCTACATACCGAGGTACCCCATTGTTTGTCCTTTGTGTGGACTAACGATTTCTACCTCGTTTTGCCGGTACAGTTCTGGGAAAACAACCGAGGTAAAGGGTTTCTTTTGTCTTTTGTACCTCGGTAAGGCAAAACACGCAAACTCTTTTGTCTAGTTACCTCGTCAAGTTGGTAAGACAAACCCACACACACACACACACACACACACACACACACACACACACACACACATACACACACACACACACACACACACACACACACACACACACACACACACACACACACACACACACACACACACACACACACACACACACACACACACACACGACACACACACATACAAAAATCTGGGCTGGCAAGTATTGAGTATTTTATCAAAAAAGTGGTACTCAAGTACTATGAGTACTGAGTACTTTGGACCCAGCCTATCACACGTATATTAAACATCAAAGAGTATATTATATACTTGAAACAAATACAGTACAGTGGCTGTGTACTGCTCACTTTCCATGGATGGGCAATATTTCCACGGATACAAATTCATACAATAATATTTATCAAAAATTTAAATAACGAAGCACCAGGTACAAACCGATGCTTCATCAATTAAAATTTTGTAGATGATGATTTTTATTGACTGGTAAATGCATGAGTGGACATCACTGCCCACGCGTGTATTACAACCCGTCCACGGCGACTGTACTGTAACTTGTCCTCTTTGTGAACATATTTTCTACAATTTCACTCCTTTTGACAGAATGCATGCCTGTGGGGATTAAAACCAAAATAGTGAAAGTGCACTTGTGGATATTTGCAGCACAAGCACAGCACTAATGAATCAATATTTGATGATTTTAGGAATTTTAACAGTGTCATGAGACACCACAGTAGCAGGTACTGGTCATTCTGTTGGAAAAAATCACTGTTTTATGACTCGAGGTGCCTTAACTGAGAAAACTTAGGCTTTTTCTTACAAAGCTTGCAGAATATCAAACACAATGTGAAATGTGTTCAGAAGCAAGAATGTGATTCAAAAATAATGGGAAATTCATGTCACCATCAATTTATTTATAAATTAATAAAGTTTTTTAGCTCACCTGAGCAAAGCTCAGTGGGAGCTTTACTGATCACATTCTATCCGCCGTCCGTCCGGCGTTAACTTTACATTATTCAAATGTTGGGTAAATGTTTATTACCTAATGCCAATTCAGATTTGTTCAAATGAAGTTGCCCCCTTCTCCTGGGTGGTGCCATGCCCCCAAGGGGCACCAAAATCTTCTCGTCAACCAGCAGTAGCAGAGACTTGATATATGGTATGCAGCTTCCTTTTAAGGTGTAGACTTGGATTTCTTTAAGCGAAGTTTGATGGGCTATATTTGGCGTCGTTATGGGAGGGGCAAAATTTTTTGCCCCGCCCAAAATTTCTATTTTCCGAACCAAGAGGCTGATTTGAATCAAATTTTATGTGAGGGCTTATTGGGTCATAAGTACCTAATTTATGCCAAATTTTCTTTTTCTGTAGTCCCATGGAAACCACAGGAGCTAAAAATCGAAAAAAGTAAAACGCCATATCTCCAAAACTCCACGGCACTGAGAATTTTTATTTGGTGTGAAGCTTCCTTATGACCAACAGAAAGGATTGGTCCAAAAAATTGCCATCGGTTTTATCATAGGGTACAGTTTCGGGACTTTGAAAACACTTTTTAACACTGTAGGCAATGGGAAAATCATTAAAAAATCTTCTTCTCTAGATCCAGCAGGCAGAATCTTTCGATATATGGTATGCAACATTGTAGGGTGGATCTGATTCGAGTTTGTTCAAATCCGCCCCCGTGGATTTATATTTGGGCTCAGTATAGGAGCCCGTATTCAAACTTAGTGCATTTCAGGCAAATTTCTTAAAAAATCTTCTTCTCCAGATCCAGCCGGCAGAATCTTTTGATATTTGATATGCAACATTGTGAGGTGGATCTGATTCAAGTTTGTTCAAATCAGCCCCCTGGGTTCATATTTGGGCTCAGTATAGGAGCCCAAATTTGAACTTAGTGCATTTCAGGCAAATTTCTTTGAAAATCATCTTCTCAAGATCCAGCAGGCAGAATCTTTTGATATTGGGTATGCAGCATGCTTAGGGGGTGAGATTCAAGTTGTTCAAGCCAAGTCCCTGAGTTCATATTTGGGCTCACTGTGGTAACCCGAATTATAACTTAGTTCAAAATGAGGAATTTTCTTTAAAAATCTTCTTCAGATCCAGCAGTCGGAAAGTTTCGATATTTGGTATGCAGCATCCTTAGGGGGGGTGGGGGGGGGGGGTGGGGGGGGGGGGGTGAGATTCAAGTTTGTTCAAGCTATGTCCCTAGGTCCATATTTGGGCTCACTGTGGGAGCCCGAATGATAACTTACATGTAGTTCAAAATGAGGAATTTTCTTTAAAAATCTCCTTCTTCAGATCCAGCAGTCAGAATGTTTTAATATTTGGTATGCAGCATTCTTAGGGGGGTGAGATTCAAGTTTGTTCAAGCCATGTCCCTAGGTCCATATTTGGACTCACTGTGGGAGCTTGAATTGTAACTTAGTTCGAAATGAGGAATTTTCTTAAAAAATCTTCTTCAGATCCAGCAGATGAATGCTTTTGATATTTTTTATGCAGCATCCTTAGGAGGCAAGATTCAAGTTTGTTCAAGCCATGTCCCTAGGTCCATGTTTGGGCTCACTGTGGGAGCTCGAATTGTTACTTAGTTCAAAATGAGGAATTTTCTTTAAAAATCGTCTTCTTCAGATCCAGCAGTTGAAATGTTTTGATATTTGGTGTGCGGCATGTTAAAGCCAAGTCCCTGGGTTCATATATGGGCTCCCTGTGGGAGCCCAAATTATAACTCGGTTCAATATGAGGAATATTCTTTAAAAATCATTTTTTTAGATCCACTTGTCAGAATCTTTGGATATTTGGTATAAGCTTTTCTTAGGAGGAGTAGATGCAACTTGTTGAAATCAATTCTCTGGGTTGATATTTAGGTTACCATGTACAGGTGGGCGCCCTCAGGCCCCCTGGGGTCTCTTGTTTTAGGAAAAAATGCATACTGAGAGCTTGGGGGCAGGGGGGGGGGGGGGTACATCCAGGGCTATAATTTACCTCATCACTAGGTAAAAGAATATTTGACATCATTTATTGAGATAAAATGGCACTTTCTATTGATATTGGTGGATTATATAGCCTCAGCCAGGGCTTATAAGAATCTGAGAATCGATTCCCGTAGAGATCCGTGCAACAAAACCAGTGAGAAACTACCCAATACAATACTAACATGACCTGAAATATTGTGACGCTGGCAATAAATTTGTACAAATATGGCTGTCATTGGAACCGGCTCTCATCAGCCGGTTCTAGTAACATCCATAATTATTACGCTTGATGAATATTGTTTATTTTTAGCTCACCTGACTGTAAGTCAGGGGGCGCTTAAATGATGACTTTCTGTCTGTCCACCATCAGTCCATCCTGTCCGGCGTGAACTTTACCTTACTAACCTCTCCTCATAAACAACTGAGCCGAATTGAACCAAATTTGATATTCATGTTCCTTATCATATATGAATTCCAGTTTGTTCAAATAACGTTGCCACACCCACAGGGGGCCCCAAGCATTTCTCTGATAGCATGCATAAATTGTTTTCCAAAATTGAAAAAAAATCTTCTCCAGAACCATGTAAAAGAATCTTTTGATACTTGGTATACAGCATCTCTAGGGGTGGGAGGGATAGGTTCAGGTTTGTTCAAATCAAGTCCCTGAGTTGATATTTGGGCTCCCTGTGGGCACCCAAATATCAACAGTGCAACATGAGGAAATTTCTTTGAAAACCTCCTTCAGATCCACCAGTCAGAATGCTTTCATATTTGGAATGCAACATTTCTAGTGGGGTGGGGGCAGGGTAGATTGAAGTTTGTTTGAATCGGGTCTCTGGGTTAATATTTGGTCTATCTATTGAAGCCCAAAGTTTAACTCAGTGCAGTATGAGGAAATTTCTTTAAAACTCGTTTTTTCAGATCCACCAGTCAGAATCCTTTCGTATTTGGCTTACAGCATGTCTAAGGGGGTCAGATTCATGTTTGTTCAAGCCAAATCTATGGGTTAATATATGGGCTCATTATGGGAGTGCAAATTAACTCAAAGCAGCATGAGAAAATTTCTTTAAAAATCTTTTTCTTCAGTCCCACTAGTTTAATGCTTTAATATTTGGTGTACAACATCTCTGGGGAGGTCAGATGTAAATTTGTTCCAGTTTGGTTCCTGCCAGTCAGAACCCTTTCATATTTGGTATCGCAGGAAGGGGGGGGGGGGGGCAGATTTGAGTTTGTTCATTTCAGGTCTGTGGCTTAATATTTGGGCAGGGGTGGGTTAGGTTCGAGGTTGTTCATAAATGTTCAAATCCATTCCTTAGAGCTTTTCCATAAAATTTGCCTTTCAAAGTGCAGTGACACAACAACCCTTGGAAGTTTGGCAGTACTTGTCTACAGCTGTCAGAATTGGAAGCAGTCAGGAAGACCTATGCTAATAATCATCTAACATGGACAATAGAATTATGAATAATTTCATAACATTATTCCTATGTAGTGTCCATGAACCTTGACTAACTGAATCTGACCCAAAATACTTCTCTGAACTACCTCGTCAGGTGAGCGATCAAAGGGCCCAGGGGGGAGGGGTGGGTGGGGGGGGGGGGTGTAAAAATCAGTAGTTGGTGTTGTAAAAATTAAAAAAGCTGTATTGGGTAAAGGGTCAACATGTATTATCAGTATGCAACAGGGGTTCAATCATACTGACCTAATAGGATCCTGGCCCATAGCAGGTCTGAATTCTCGGAACGATTTCCGCAAGAATCCAAATGGATTCTCCCAAATTTAGAGGAACTATAAGCCCTGCACAAACCCAATTTTGAAACAAAATTGACATATTGTTTCATGGTGGTGGGGCCCTATTTATCTTGCTGTATGATTAATTAAAACAGATTTTGTGAAAAGGTTTTGTGTGCTGATGCAGATTTTAGTTTTATTTTGGGATTTGGGTAGTTTCAAAGAAAGCTGTGAATTCTTATCCCTCCCAACTTATTGGGTAACAGAGTAGAAATTCTGTCGGAGGCAATAACAGTTTTTAAGCCTATTTGACACAGATTGGACAGTTCTCTTCAAAAGAAAAAAATTCCCATGCTTTGGACTAGACAGAAGCCAAAAGTTGAATTCTATTGCAGAAATGACTCTTTCATCACATGAAAGAGGTAACTGTACCTTTGGTAGGGTTGGGTTTGCTCATAGGTATAACTGTTGTAAATATTTTAATTAGATTTACATGCCTCGAAAAGTTGCGCTCGGAAATTATCTAATTCCCAAAACTAAGCAGTCTTGGGGAAATATATTGTTTCAATAAACATTTGAAGAAGTCTACTGACATTTTGCATTACTTTTGAATGTTCCAGATGAATAAAGAGGACGATTTGAGGACTTCTAGAACCAAAAAATTTGTTTGACTATTGGTGTGTTTTGTTTGGGAATTCCCTGAGAAATATGAACATGTGACCAGCACTTCCCTTTCTGTTAGTTTTTCTTTTATTTGTTGCATGACCCCTGTTTAAAAATCATTAAAAGGTTGTCTGGAGGGCTATAGTTGACAAAAAATATTTGAATGCTAAATTTAAAATGATGCGACCATATTTTTTTTCGCCTGGACGTTATAATGGTCGCCTATGGGAAAATATTTAGTACTGTGAAACGTATTCTTGTTTGGCTGAAATTAAACAATTGCAGGAATTCGACTGAATAAACCAAAATGTTTTTGGAGTAATGGTTGCGGAATGAAATATTTCAATACGTTGGATTCTTTGGGGTTCCTTCTTACGCCTTGCGTATTGTCATATTATATCAACAACCATCAAGAAAAACATCTGTCCGATTTGTTAATCTATTACCAAGGTAGCAGCCCTACCAACCAGCGTTATATAGAAAAAAAAATACCATGTAGTTTTTAAAAAACATTTTCTTCTTCCAAAACACGGCTAACTTGGATTATTGATATGAGAAGAAGACAGATTTTGAATCGGTCGGCAAGGGTAAACAAAACATTTCCCCGAAACGGAACTGTGTATTCCAGAATCGCGCAACTCGCGAATGAAAATTAAAATTTTCGAAATTTGACGACGCAGTTTGATAATTTCCACACATTTGTCACACATATACATTACCGAATGGGTCAGCACGGGATACAAACTCCGAAGATTCAGTTGAATTCCATTATTTATTCGTTTACTACCCAAAACATACAAATTAAATAGCGAAATAATATGAGTAGCGAAACAAACGATTTTTCATATCCGGACGCGTTCTCATGAACGTTGGACCCAGGTATGGATCATTCTCTTCGAAACGAGATATGGATCATCTTCTCAAGGAATAAAATGAATGCCTCGAAAAATGTGACTTCAACAATGGAAAAGCGATACATTTTTCCACAAAGATTTCTTTCCGGGTCGTTTTGTGGATGTTGTGCCTCTGTGAATCGATTTTTAAATCTAGCCTGATCAGTTTTATTCGCCCAGTATGAAAAGAAAACTGATATAGTAGTGTGCTAAAAATAGAAAACGTGTAGTGCCTGGGTGTAGTACCTGGTCAGTTCTGTGGATGCAAACTACACGAAATAGGGTATCATCTTTTAGCCAATCAGAATGCAAGGAAGTCACGTGAGATATAATATAATACAATAGAACATAGAATACATATTTGTGAATTGAACAGAAAGCTAAAAGCTTATGTTAAGCTGTTTCCTCACTATTAACTTATTTCACATTATTGGCAAGGGTGACGGCAATATACTGTCAACCTGGTACCAAAAAACCCCACACAAACAGAATTAAAGGTGATCAAAAAGGAAGAAAATGAAGATTGGTATGAATGAAGTACGAGTAACAGGAGAGAGATATATTGCTATAGAAAGAGAACAAAATATAGCAGTTGGAGAGAGAGAGAGAGATTGCAAACGCGAAACAAACAGAAAAAGAAGCATCAGAACCTTGTTACTTCATTGAGAAATTCTCTTCAGATTAAATATATTCGTTTGATTGATTTGGACTGCTCACACCTAGTATCCACGCCGACCTGTCAAGGATTTGAGGCCTGAAAGTGGTAGAGTATTGTGTGCCTTGCAGAATTTCTGACTTCGTTTGAAAAATACTGCCTTCAGAATGACTGGACAATTTTAAATATATTTCTGTAAGTGAAGTCATCATAAAACTCCGATCCATGCACGAGGATATCACTGTCTATGAAGCACGCTGGGGATCAGTCCTTGTTATGTTATACATTGAACATTCTAGCAAGGAATGGTCTGTAGTTTCACGCTCTCCATGCACACACAAAGGCGAAATAACCACGTTGTTCAAAAAGAGGTGATCGTTCAGATTACTGGAATGAAGACGGAGTCTACAATGAAAGATTTGAGCTTTTCGGGATTTCGATTTTTTTATAAAAGTTGGGGGGACGTCGATTATTTCGATTGAGATATCTTTTGAAGTTCATAATTGAGAGGTTTCCCTTATCGGTTGTGGAATATCATTCCCGAGTTTTAATGTCGCTGGAAAAATTCCATTTTCTGGGATGTCGTACGACAAAAGGGCACTCGAATATTTTGATTAGATCGAAGACTATATGATTGCACTTCTGAAATGAACGAGGGAATACGGCTGGAAATAAATTGTGGAATTAAGTTATGGTACGTTTTAAAGAACTGGACTAGTTTATGTTTTTTTACGGCGGCGTAGTAGCGACATGTGATGTTCAGTTACTAAATTGAATATTCAGTTTACTAAATTGAATATTCAAATTATCAAATTGAAAAAAACAGTCTTGTAATAAATTGAATAAACAGTCTCGTATTAAATTGAAAACACAGTCTTGTAATAAATTGAATATTCAATTTAGTAAATTGAAAAAACAGTGTTGTAATAAATTGAAAAAACAGTCTTGTAATAAATTGAATAAACAGTCTTGTAATAAATTGAATATTCGATTTACTAAATTGTATATACAATTTTGTAAATTGAATAAACAGTCTCGTAATAAACTGAATAAACAGTCTCGTAATAAATTGAAAAAAACAGTCTCGTAATAAATTAAATATTCAATTTAGTAAATTGAATATTCAATTTACTAAATTGAAAAAACAGTCTTGTAATAAATTGAATAAACAGTCTCGTAATAAATTGAATAAGCAGTCTTGTAATAAATTGAATATTCAATTTATTACAAGACTGCTTATTCAATTTATTACGAGACTGTTTATTGAATATTCAATTTATTACAAGACTGCTTATTCAATTTATTACGAGACTGTTTATTCAATTTATTACAAGACTGTTTTTTTCAATTTAGTAAATTGAATATTCTTTCACCCCACATCATCGATCACAATATAAAGTGTCGGTTCCATGCAGTGCTTCCTCGTGGTAAGAATGTACTTAATTTTGTAACCGTGAGGTGTTCATAAGAAGTTACTCTAACTTAATTTCTTTCTAAACGAACATACTCAACGAGTTGAGCTACTCAATTTCCCGATGAACGGATGCTCTTCACAAGCAGAAAAAAAACTGCCCAGACCAGTCCACAAAGGATTGATCGAGGGGATCGACACTAATTTACACTACTCTTCGGACAAACGTATCTCGGAGTGCCAAGCTGCAACTGTCTGCTCCAACTTTAGAGAGAGAGAGAGAGAGAGAGAGAGAGAGAGAGAGAGAGAGAGAGAGAGAGACAGACAGACAGACAGACAGACAGACAGACAGACAGACAGACAGACAGAGGCATTTTTTTTAGAAAATTTACAAAACAGTGAAGCCTATCCAATTGCGTTCATTTAAAAAGAAAGATGCTCAATATGTGTTTGAGTGAAAAAACGTATAGGTCAGATGAGTACTCAACATTCCCGAATCAGAGGTTTTTGTGTAAACAACTTGCGGAAGTAGAACATATATATTTATTTATTTATTAAGGTTTAACGACACAGCCAAGGTCATATCGTGTCGGTAACAGTTTTACGGGTGGAGGAAGCCGGAGTACCCGGAGAGAAACACCGAGGAACGACGAACAGCTGCCAGTTCCCCAACATCGTAACTCCGCACTGCAGCACAGACAGGGATAGATTGTTTGAAGACATGCGCACCATCGACGTGCAACACGCCTTAGTTCCCTCATGTGGACAATCGGGGTTAAGTGCCTTGACCAAAGACACAGCGCGGGAGTCCGAATCGATCGCTCAGATGGTCACCCATCCAAGGATTAATTGGGCTCAACGTTGCTTCAACTACGGTGATTTGATGAGAACCGGTTACCGCAATGCCACCGCGCCCCATCAACAGATATATCCGTTGCTAATCGAGTGGGAGAACGTGTGTGAACACCCCCAACTCAATAGTTTTGATAGTCAGTGCAGTTTCGTGTGAGTGACAATCTTAGGTATCATTGCGCTTTTGCTGTTAATCATCTTCTTGTTTGTATAGATTTAACTTTTAACACGCTGAATATTTTCTGAATATCTTTCATCAAATCTAGTCATGGCTGCTATGAAGCAGCCATGATTAGATTTGATGGACAATCTATCCATATTTAACTCAAGAAATCATTAGTAAAAAAGTCTTTTGAATTTGCATGGGGGTATTTCGTTTATTGTGCCCAAATTATATTTATTTCAGTAGATATATCTTATATTGGGCAGGAATATTCGCCAACAGTATGCAAGAAGGTAACACTTGGACTTGTGTCAAACACACACAGTCGGTCTTACAAATGGAGTCCGTCGCGCCCGAGTTTTGGTGTTGTAAGCCCAGCATGACCCGTGACACATTCAAAAGTTTGGGTTATATTGTGTCGGACAATTTCATGGGTGGAGGAAGCCTGTGTACGTGCAGAGAACCTCTGGGCAAGGGTGAGTAACTTTCGGACTCTTTCATTCGCCATCCAGGCACAAGCACAGTTAGCATCGGTCGAAGGTAAGCGTCTACAGTCTACCTGTTTTACACGGTATGGTTGCTTACAACCAATTCTAACCAAGTTTTCAGTTAGATAAACATGTCATTCAGTCGTTACCAGCGTGGCCTAAACATTGCATAACAGAATAATGCCCTACATCGCATTTGCGACTAACACTTGCATGCGTGTCTGTAAAATAAGGTTGCGTTTATTAAAATCGTATACTGCTCACGACGTTTGCCATTGCATGTGTTCCTAGTCAAAGGTCGCATGTCTGAACAAATACGACTAGAAACAAGTGCTTTGATTTCCGGACACACTGTTACTTATAGGCACAACTGTAGTTACTAGAGTTGCTCGTAAACATCCTTGTCATCGAGTTATGACGTCACTCCTTTTTTAAAAAGCAGTGATATATTTCGAAGAGTTGGTAAGAGCATATGTTGTATTCAACAAATATCACCCCAAGTTCTGCAACACCTGGGTGATGAAAAATATATTTCGAGATCAAAGGCAATGAATTGGGATTGTGTCAGACCTGACATAAACAAAAACCTATGAAAACATTTCAGTGATCTGTATTAACCCTTTACCCAACGTAACGGCCAGCGCTATTCTCAAAAATCGCCAATTAATTTTCAAAATATTTTCATTTTTTGTCTCAAAAACATAGGTTATGACCCCTCGTTGGAACGAGCTCGTCGAGCTCGTTCCAACGAGGGGTCATAACCTATGTTTTTGAGACAAAAAATGAAAAAAGTTAGTTATTCAAGATTTTTTTTTGCAAGTGTCGTCTGCTTTTCATGTTAGGTAAAGGGTTAAAGTATCTGAACCCATTCACTCACTCTTCTGAACTTCCTCGCCTGGTGATATTAAACAACGTTTGACAAATAAAATAAAACCAAAAAGTACGATAAAAATCACGCCTTCCGTATAATAGTAGAGGCGTAGTAGGGTTCGACCCGGAAAAAATTTGTTACAAGCTGATTTTGGTGTCATTCGACGCAGAATTTATTTCGGAACAACATATCCAAAATCCGCCTTGGGGAAAATTTTTCATGTCAGATTTCCAGTCTGGGGGTTGTTCGTGAAGGGGGAAAATTGTGTTTCCGGGGTTTCGGCCGTTTATATGTCACAGATTGAGTTTTATATATTATTTTGTGTCGCAGGCGACCAGATACAAATGTTAATTATATTGAGAGGCAATTGCCTGATGAAATCCTCACACTTTTTATGAGGAAAAAGGGTTAATAACCCCCAAAATCACATTTTTTTTTCAAATTTTCACTCCCGATTTAAGATACTTCTGCACAGAATACAAAACTAGAAATGGTTCTTTGATCGATGTTTTCGCATACAATGAGGTGCAGATAATGTTGACTGGTCCAATATAATAACAGGAATTTAACTACATGATGAGGTCTGACAAGAAATTTGTTGGTGTTCTTCACGGTTATTCATTGTCGCCGATTTCCTCCCCGATCTCAATCGGCTCGGCATTGAAGCAATTCTCACCCCGACAGTCTCCACGGGCAGACAAGCATTTGAGCGCATTCTTTCTACAAGAACATATGTTTGTTCCGCATGGCTTTTTGGATGTCATTTTGCATTTGCAGCGGATAACTTTGAGAAGAGCCTCGGGCGCTGCGCCCAGGTCAGTCATCACAGGTATCAACTCATTCCCACGACTTTCCCAGCCCCACTCCTCAGGATCTAGGGCATCGTTATCCAATCGTTTCCAACCATTATTTGTTGGTGAACTCGCAGGCTGTGGAAATGTGCTGCACGCTCAGTCGGGGGAAGTTTTTGTGGTTCAATTCCCGATTTGCTGGAAGTGACCATTGTCATAAATTTTGAATATCTCAAACCATTCAAAGTGTCTGAATGTTTGCCAGAGTACAACATAACGAACAGTTCAGTCCCCATTTTCCCAACCTCTGTCTGAGAACTGGTACTGTCGTGCATTGCTTCTGATATATTTTGAATAGGCAATGACTTCTCTAACTTCTTGAGAAGCAACGTTTTCCCGTGCCCAAACGTTGCTGATGTGACATCACACCCACTCCATGCATGAATGAAGAGGAGGTTCTTCTGAGTTGTTTCTCCAATCTTCTCTACTATATCTGCGATTTTCCATGCATCTCCACCCCTGTGTGACTTCCGTGCTTCTGACTGGAAATAGATATCAGACCAAGTACGATCCCAAATGGTATACGGACATAACTAGTACATCTGTATCATCTGCAACAATGACAACTGTTTTTCCCTGGGACGAAAGTTGAACTGCATTGTCAACAATGTTAGTGTCAGCATCTCCAGAACTGCATTCGACAATATGCCCAGCCTCTCTCAGTGATGTGGAAAGCATTTTTATAAACTGCATTTTATTATTTCCATTCGATAAGAACAGTTCTTGATTTTTGTGGGCAGTCGTGTTGTTCGTCAAACGGATATCAGCATAAACGTGGAGAGCTCTTCTTCTCTGCTCCTGAGTCTTGGTTGTTGTTCGTTGACCATAACCATCGAAGACAATTCGACAATTCTGCCCATATTTCTTCATCACGTATCCAACATACTGGTTTGCCACTTCCAAGTAAGTGGTGTTTGTCTTCCATTTAACTCTGTGGAGGAGAGCGCCCCCGTCGAGCACGTACAGACCATCAGATGGTGGTTTAGTAAGGGATAAGCCATCAGTTATTGCAGTTGCTTGGTCCGCCTTGTTTGCTTTTCTGAGGAAAAAATCTTTGAAGAGGGCTGTTGGCATTACAGTCAGTTCATACGCAAAGAACTGTGCCATGTCTTGCTCTCTCTGGGCAATAGCAACCAGTCTAGTAAACAAAGTTGAGGGGTCAATTGTCACCCTCTGGTCATCTGTTCAACCCGTGGGTGAGGTGAGCTAGGATACGGATTTGATCACTTCGTTTGATAGTGGCATCGGAAACAATAGCGTTGTCTAATCTAGAGTGTATCTCTGCACCTACAGACTCAGTGATATCGCAGTTGATACCATCTCCCTCGGAAGCTAACAAACCAGATGACAGAGAACGCAATCGTTCGTTTCCATCGAACGGGTTGTGTGTGTCAAACCATTCTAGTATTCTGGCCATGTCTAAGTTCTCTCGTTTTCGACGAGATGTGCCCATATCTACATGCTGTTCGCTGGTATTGAGCTTTAGGTCGGTCAACGTTGTCATGGCTTCATGTATCTCTGCGCATTTATGCATCGTGTAAATCCACTCCTGTCGTACAGACTCCGTCACGCCACGACCTCGCGTCAACCCACCCCGACTTTCAATTGAACGCATAAGAACTTGCTCAATAATAAGATCACTAGAGAGGCCTGCCCAAATCCTAAACTTCGACGTATAGCATGAAAGCCGTCACAGTACAATCTCTCATACAACCAAGGATGTTTTTCTGGTAGTTCAAGCATCATTTGCAGATAGACTCTGCAACGGCCACTGTTGCGGCGAAGAGGTTCAGCATTCTACCAACAGCAATGAGATGGAGATTCCAATCGCCAAGACGTTCTCCACGGATGGACATTTTCAGTACCTGAATATATTCTAGATATTGTACCCATAGCTTAGCGGTGCGTGATTCTCTTGACAGTTTGGCTTTGTAGTTGTCAAGGCAAGTCTTCACCGTCACGAGAGCTGATGAGCTGCTGACATCAGAAAGGGTGACCGCGCCTTCAAGCACACCTTTGTATAACTCTTTCACACCATCTAAGTCCCTCTGGTTTATCTGTACACTCTCAACAGTGGGTGGGCTCATCGGAGGAGAAACATTCGCGCTAATTTCGGATGTGGTAATGGCACCCAATAATTTATTCGTCAGTGCAGCTTCTACTAGGAGGTGGCCTCGCATAGCTCTGGAAACAGCTTTGCCCTTAATACAGAACCGCCTGGAAAATGACATCGGGAAATTGGTAAAAATGGCCACCACCCCACCCTCAGTTGAGACGCTATGAAAAATTTTCCCCAAGGCGGATTTTAGCGGGTTTTGGATATGTTGTTCCCAGATAAATTCCGCGTCGAATGACACCAAAATCAGCTTGTATCAAATTTTTTCCAGGTAACACCACTTTTTTTAGTTCAACGCCTGTACTATAACGATAGCAAGATTTTGTTGACTCGAAGAAAGAAAGTATTGAAAAGAATGAGAGAAAAATGTCAAATAAGTTAATTTAATCGAGACTTGATATTGAGTATTTCTTGCTGATTGTGCATTTTCTGTTTGTTGAAGATAACAACTGTTTGACAAGTCGTTTACACCATATCAACTCGTTTTATTGAAGTGATTTTCCTACATGAGAATTTCTCTGAAACTGACGATCCAGGTCTCTGTAAAGCAGGTTAATGAAAAGTATCGATTTATGTTAACAGTTTGGATTTCTATTGGAGAATTTCTCTGAATCGTGTGTCAGTCTCTCTCCCATGAATGAAGTTTTAGTTCGTTTTCGACGTTTTGATTTTCTACACTTTTTCCTAATATAAAGGCCGGAGTATGACAGGTGGTATCACCAATACCTTGAGCACCAGAAGCTTTCTTAATATTTGAGAATCTATAAATGTCGGAAGTTTTAGACTGCGATCTGTACTGAAATTAGTTTAAACATTTACTTATTTCCAAGTATTATTTAAGGAATAGTGGATGGCTTGGAGTTGACTACGCCCATATAGTGCCCAGTGAGGTGGTGTAGTTCCCGCCGCGAAGCGGTTGGAACTACACCCCTCACTGGGCACTATATGGGCGTAGTCAACGACAAGACATGCACTAATCCTTATATTATATCGAACTCCCATCAAGAAAAACATCTGTCCGATTTGTTAATCTATTACCAAGGTAGCAGCCCTACCAACCAGCGTTATATAGAAAAAAAATACCATGTAGTTTTTAAAAAAACATTTTCTTCTTCCAAAACACGGCTAACTTGGATTATTGATATGAGCAGAAGACAGATTTTGAATCGGTCGGCAAGGGTAAACAAAACATTTCCCCCAAACGGAACTGTGTATTCTAGAATCGCGCAACTCGCGAATGAAAATTAAAATTTTCGAAATTTGACAACGCAGTTTGATAATTTCCACACATTTGTCACACATATACATTACCGAATGGGTCAGCATGGGATACAAACTCCGAAGATTCAGTTGAATTTCATTATTTATTCGTTTACTGCCCAAAACATACAAATTAAATAGCGAAATAATATGAGTAGCGAAACAAACGATTTTTCATATCCGGACGCGTTCTCATGAACGTTGGATCCAGGTATGGATCATTCTCTTCGAAACGAGATATGGATCATCTTCTCAAGGAATAAAATGAACGCCTCGAAAAATGTGACTTCAACAATGGAAAAGCGATACATTTTTCCACAAAGATTTCTTTCCGGGTCGTTTTGTGGATGTTGTGCCTCTGTGAATCGATTTTTAAATTTAGACTGATCAGTTTTATTCGCCCAGTATGAAAAGAAAACTGATATAGTAGTGTGCTAAAAATAGAAAACGTGTAGTGCCTGGGTGTAGTGCCTGGTCAGTTCTGTGGATGCAAACTACACGAAATAGGGTATCATCTTTTAGCCAATCAGAATGCAAGGAAGTCACGTGAGATATAATATAATACAATAGAACATAGAATACATATTTGTGAATTGAACAGAAAGCTAAAAGCTTATGTTAAGCTGTTTCCTCACTATTAACTTATTTCACATTATTGGCAAGGGTGACGGCAATATACAGTCAACCTGGTACCAAAAAAACCCACACAAACAGAATTAAAGGTGATCAAAAAGGAAGAAAATGAAGATTGGTATGAATGAAGTACGAGTAACAGGAGAGAGATATATTGCTATAGAAAGAGAACAAAATATAGCAGTTGGAGAGAGAGCGAGATTGCAAACGCGAAACAAACAGAAAAAGAAGCATCAGAACTTTGTTACTTCATTGAGAAATTCTCTTCAGATTAAATATATTCGTTTGATTGATTTGGACTGCTCACACCTAGTATCCACGCCGACCTGTCAAGGATTTGAGGCCTGAAAGTGGTAGAGTATTGTGTGCCTTGCAGAATTCCTGACTTCGTTTGAAAAACACTGCCTTCAGAATGACTGGACAATTTTAAATATACTTCTGTAAGTGAAGTCATCATAAAACTCCGATCCATGCACGAGGATATCACTGTCTATGAAGCACGTTGGGGATCAGTCCTTATTATGTTATACATTGAACATTCTAGCAAGGAATGGTCTGTAGTTTCACGCCCTCCATGCACACACAAAGGCGAAATAACCACGTTGTTCAAAAAGAGGTGATCGTTCAGATTACTGGAATGAAGCCGGAGTCTACAATGAAAGATTTGAGCTTTTTGGGATTTAGATTTTTTTATAAAAGTTGGGGGGACGTCGATTATTTCGATTGAGATATCTTTTGAAGTTCATAATTGAGTGGTTTTCCCTGATCGGTTGTGGAATATCATTCCCGAGTTTTAATGTCGCTGGAAAAATGCCATTTGCTGGGATGTCGTACGACAAAAGGGCACTCGAATATTTTGATTAGATCGAAGACTATATGACTGCACTTCTGAAATGAACGAGGGAATACGGCTGGAAATAAATTGTGGAATTAAGTTATGGTACGTTTTAAAGAACTGAACTAGTTTATGTTTTTTACGGCGGCGTAGTAGCGACATGTGATGTTCAGTTACTAAATTGAAAATTCAATTTACTAAATTGGATATTCAATTTACTAAATTGAATATTCAAATTATCAAATTGAAAAAACAGTCTTGTAATAAATTGAATAAACAGTCTCGTAATAAATTGAAAACACAGTCTTGTAATAAATTGAATATTCAATTTAGTAAATTGAAAAAACAGTGTTGTAATAAATTGAAAAAACAGTCTTGTAATAAATTGAATAAACAGTCTTGTAAATAAATTGAATATTCGATTTACTAAATTGTATATACAATTTAGTAAATTGAATAAACAGTCTCGTAATAAATTGAATAAACAGTCTCGTAATAAATTGAAAAAAACAGTCTCGTAATAAATTGAATATTCAATTTAGTAAATTGAATATTCAATTTACTAAATTGAAAAACAGTCTTGTAATAAATTGAATAAACAGTCTCGTAATAAATTGAATAAGCAGTCTTGTAATAAATTGAATATTCAATTTATTACAAGACTGCTTATTCAATTTATTACGAGACTGTTTATTGAATATTCAATTTATTACAAGACTGCTTATTCAATTTATTACGAGACTGTTTATTCAATTTATTACAAGACTGTTTTTTCAATTTAGTAAATTGAATATTCTTTCACCCCACATCATCGATCACAATATAAAGTGTCGGTTCCATGCAATGCTTCCTCGTGGTAAGAATGTACTTAATTTTGTAACCGTGAGGTGTTCGTAAGAAGTTACTCTAACTTAATTTCTTTCTAAACGAACATACTCGACGAGTTGAGCTACTCAATTTCCCGATGAACGGATGCTCTTCACAAGCAGAAAAAAAAACTGCCCAGACCAGTCCACAAAGGATTGATCGAGGAGATCGACACCAATTTACACTACTCTTCGGACAAACGTATCTCGGAGTGCCAAGCTGCAACTGTCTGCTCCAACTTTAGAGAGGGAGAGAGAGAGATAGAGAGAAAGAGAAAGAGAGAGAGAGAGAGAGAGAGAGAGAGAGGCATTTTTTTTAGAAAATTTACAAACTGTGAAGCCTATCCAATTGCGTTCATTTAAAAAGAAAGATGCTCAATATGTGTTTGAGTGAAAAACGTATAGGTCAGATGAGTACTCAACATTCCCGAATCAGAGGTTTTTGTGTAAACAACTTGCGGAAGTAGAACATATATATATATTTATTTATTAAGGTTTAACGACACTTGAACAGCCAAGGTCATATCGTGTCGGTAACAGTTTTACGGGTGGAGGAAGCCGGAGTACCCGGAGAGAACCACCGAGCAACGACGATCAGCTGCCAGTTCCCCAACATCGTAACTCCGCACTGCAGCACAGACAGGGATAGATTGTTTGAAGATATGCGCACCATCGACGTGCAGCACGCCTTAGTTCCCCCATGTGGACAATTGGGGTTAAGTGCCTTGACCAAGGACACAGCGCGGGAGTCCGAATCGATCGCTCAGATGGTCACCCATCCAAGGATTAATTGGGCTCAACGTTGCTTTAACTCCGGTGATTTGATGAGAACCGGTTACCGCAATGCCACCGGCCCCATCAACAGATATATCCGTTGCTAATCGAGTGGGAGAACGTGTGTGAACACCCCCAACTCAATAGTTTTGATAGTCAGTGCAGTTTCGTGTGAGTGACAATCTTAGGTATAATTGCGCTTTTGCTGTTAATCATCTTCTTGTTTGTATAGATTCAACTTTTAACACGCTGAATATCTTTCATCAAATCTAGTCATGGTTGCTATGAAGCAGCCATGATTAGATTTGATGGACAATCTATCCATATTTAACTCAAGAAATCATTAGTAAAAAAGTCTTTTGAATTTGCATGTTGGTATTTCGTTTATTGTGCCCAAATTATATTTATTTCAGTAGATATATCTTATATTGGGCAGGAATATTCGCCAACAGTATGCAAGAAGGTAATACTTGGACTTGTGTCAAACACACACAGTCGGTCTTACAAATGGAGTCCGTCGCGCCCGAGTTTTGGTGTTGTAAGCCCAGCATGAGCCGTGACACATTCAAAAGTTTGGGTTATATTGTGTCGGACAGTTTCATGGGTGGAGGAAGCCTGTATACGTGCAGAGAACCTCTGGGCAAGGGTGAGTAACTTTCGGACTCTTTCATTCGCCATCCAGGCACAAGCACAGTTAGCATCGGTCGAAGGTAAGCGTCTACAGTCTACCTGTTTTACACGGTATGGTTGCTTACAACCAATTCTAACCAAGTTTTCTGTTAGATAAACATGTCATTCAGTCGTTACCAGCGTGGCCTAAACATTGCATAACAGAATAATGCCCTACATCGCATTTGCGACTAACACTTGCATGCGTGTCTGTAAAATAGGGTTGCGTTTATTAAAATCGTATACTGCTCACGACGTTTGCCATTGTATGTGTTCCTAGTCAAAGGTCGCATGTCTGAACAAATATGACTAGAAACAAGTGCTTTGATTTCCGGACACACTGTTACTTATAGGCACAAGTGTAGTTACTAGAGTTGCTCGTAAACTCCCTTGCCATAGAGTTATGACGTCACTCCTTTTTTAAAAAGCAGTGATATATTTCGAAGAGTTGGTAAGAGCATATGTTGTATTCAACAAATATCACCCCAAGTTCTGCAACACCTGGGTGATGAAAAATATATTTCGAGATCAAAGGCAATGAATTGGGATTGTGTCAGACCTGACATAAACAAAAACCTAGGAACACATTTCAGTGATATGTATTAACCCTTTACCCAACGTAACGGCCAAAACCGGCCAGCGCTACTCTCAAAAATGGCCAATTAATTTTCAAAATATTTTCATTTTGATGAAAAAATTTAGTTATTCAAGAATTTTTTTTGCAAGTGTCGTCTGCTTTTCATGTTAGGTAAAGGGTTAAAGTATCTGAACCCATTCACTCACTCTTCTGAACTTCCTCGCCTGGTGATATTAAACAACGTTTGACAAATAAAATAAAACCAAAAAGTACGATAAAAATCACGCCTTCCGTATAACGATAGCAAGATTTTGTTGACTCGAAGAAAGAAAGTATTGAAAAGAATGAGAAAAATGTCAAATTAAGTTAATTTAATGGAGACTTGATAGTGAGTATTTCTTGCTGATTGTGCATTTTCTGTTTGTCGAAGATAACAACTCTTTGACAAGTCGTTTACACCATATCAACTCGTTTTATTGAAGTGATTTTCCTACATGAGAATTTCTCTGAAACTGACGATCCAGGTCTCTGTAAAGCAGGTTAATGAAAAGTATCGATTTATGTTAACAGTTTGGATTTCTATTGGAGAATTTCTCTGAATCGTGTGTCAGTCTCTCTCCCATGAATGAAGTTTTAGTTCGTTTTCGACGTTTTGGTTTTCTGTACTTTTTCCTAAAATAAAGGCCGGAGTATGACAGGTGGTATCACCAATACCTTGAGCACCAGAAGCTTTCTTGATATTTGAGAATCTATAAATGTCGGAAGTTTTAGACTGCGATCTGTACTGAAATTAGTTTAATCATTTACTTATTTCCAAGTTGCATTATTTAAGGAATAGTGGATGGCTTGGAGTTGACTACGCCCATATAGTGCCCAGTGAGGTGGTGTAGTTCCCGCCGCGAAGCGGTTGGAACTACACCACCTCACTGGGAACTATATGGGCGTAGTCAACGACAAGACATGCACTAATCCTTATATTATATCGAAATCCCATCAAGAAAAACATCTGTCCGATTTGTTAATCTATTACCAAGGTAGCAGCCCTACCAACCAGCGTTATATAGAAAAAAAATACCATGTAGTTTTTCAAAAACATTTTCTTCTTCCAAAACACGGCTAACTTGGATTATTGATATGAGCAGAAGACAGATTTTGAATCGGTCGGCAAGGGTAAACAAAACATTTCCCCCAAACGGAACTGTGTATTCTAGAATCGCGCAACTCGCGAATGAAAACTAAAATTTTCGAAATTTGACAACGCAGTTTGATAATTTCCACACATTTGTCACACATATACATTACCAAATGGGTCAGCACGGGATACAAACTCCGAAGATTCAGTTGAATTCCATTATTTATTCGTTTACTGCCCAAAACATACAAATTAAATAGCGAAATAATATGAGTAGCGAAACAAACGATTTTTCATATCCGGACGCGTTCTCATGAACGTTGGACCCAGGTATGGATCATTCTCTTCGAAACGAGATATGGATCATCTTCTCAAGGAATAAAATGAACGCCTCGAAAAATGTGACTTCAACAATGGAAAAGCGATACATTTTTCCACAAAGATTTCTTTCCGGGTCGTTTTGTGGATGTTGTGCCTCTGTGAATCGATTTTTAAATTTAGACTGATCAGTTTTATTCGCCCAGTATGAAAAGAAAACTGATATAGTAGTGTGCTAAAAATAGAAAACGTGTAGTGCCTGGTCAGTTCTGTGGATGCAAACTACACGAAATAGGGTATCATCTTTGAGCCAATCAGAATGCAAGGAAGTCACGTGAGATATAATATAGTACAATAGAACATAGAATACATATTTGTGGATTCAACAGAAAGCTAAAAGCTTATGTTAAGCTGTTTCCACACTATTAACTTAGCAAGCGTGACGGCAATATACAGTCCACTTGGTACCAAAAAACCCCACACAAACAGAATTAAAGGTGATCAAAAAGGAAGAAAATAAAGATTGGTATGAATGAAGTACGAGTAACAGGGAGAGAGATATATTGCTATAGAAAGAGAACAAAATATAGCAGTTGGGATGGGGAGTAAAGGAGAAAGAGAAACTGGAGAGAGAGAGAGACAGAGAGAGAGAGAGAGAGAGAGAGAGAGATTGCAAACGCGAAACAAACAGAAAAAGAAGCATCAGAACTTTGTTACTTCATTGAGTAATTCTCTTCAGAATAAATATATTCGTTTGTTTGATTTGGACTGCTCACACCTAGTATCCACGCCGACCTGTCTAGGATTTGAGGCCTGAAAGTGGTAGAGTATTGTGTGCCATGCAGAATTCCTGACTTCGTTTGAAAAGCACTACCTTCAGAATGATTGGACAATTTTAAATATATTTCTGTTAGAGAAGTCATCATAAAACTCCGATCCATACAGGAGGATATTAATGCTGTCTATGAAGTACGCTATGGATCAGTCCTTATTATGTTATACATTGAACATTCTAACAAGGAATGGTCTGTAGTTTCACGCTCTCCATACACACATAAAGGCGAAATAACCACGTTGTTCATTTTGAGGTGATCGTTCAGATTACTGGAATGAAGCCGGAGTCTACAATGAAAGATTTGAGCTTTTCGGGATTTAGATTTTTTATAAAAGTTGGGAGGACGCCGATTATTTCGACTGAGATATCTTTTGAAGTTCATAATTGAGTGATTTTCCCTTATCGTTTGTGGAATATCATTCCAGAGTTTTAATGTCGCTGGAAAAATGCCATTTTCTGGAATGTCATACGACAAAAGGGCACTCGAATATTTTGATTAGATCGAAGACTATATGATTGCACTTCTGAAATGAACGAGGGAATACGGCTGGAAATAAATTGTGGAATTAAGTTATGGTACGTTTTAAAGAACTGGACTAGTATATGTTTTTTTACGGCGGCGTAGTAGCGACATGTGATGTTTAGTTACTAAATTGAATATTCAATTTACTAAATTGAATATTCAATTACTAAATTGAATATTCAATTTACTAAATTGAAAAAAACAGTCTTGTAATAAATTGAATAAACAGTCTCGTAATAAATTGAAAACACAGTCTTGTAATAAATTTAGTAAATTGAAAAAACAGTGTTGTAATAAATTGAAAAAACAGTCTTGTAATAAATTGAATAAACAGTCTTGTAATAAATTGAATATTCGATTTGCTAAATTGTATATACAATTTAGTAAATTGAATAAACAGTCTTGTAATAAATTGAATAAACAGTCTCGTAATAAATTAAAAAAACAGTCTTGTAATAAATTGAATATTCAATTTACTAAATTGAAAAAACAGTCTTGTAATAAATTGAATAAACAGTCTCATAATAAATTGAATAAACAGTCTTGTAATAAATTGAATATTCAATTTAATAAATTGAATATTCAATTTAGTAAATTGAATATTCAATTTACTAAATTGAAAAAAACAGTCTTGTAATAAATTGAATAAACAGTCTCGTAATAAATTGAATAAACAGTCTTGTAATAAACTGAATATTCAATTTAGTAAATTGAATATACAATTTAGTAAATTGAATATTCAATTTAGTAACTAAACATCACATGTCGCTTCTACGCCGCCGTAGTTTTCTACCCGAGATTCCAGTTTTTTCAAACTCGTTTCAATATACAAGGATGCTTTGCTGGCACTTTTTGTTGCACCAGTAACAATTCTAGCAGCAGAAATTTGTATTTGCTCAAGTGTACTGAAATTGGTTCGCAGCTGGTGAAATCGGATCAGTCGAAGAAATTAAATCCTGGTATTCAGCGGCTTTGGAAAGTTCTTTTACGGTGATTGACATAGAAGCTCCACCACTTCCCAAATTGTTATTCAAAGAGGTTACTTGTTACTCTCAGGATTCGCTCGTCCGCTGGGGCAGGAGTGCTTCCGTCGATCTGTCTAATGACCTCTCATTGGAACGAGGTATGGTTTGAAAGAAAAATAAATATTTGTTTGATTTTTCGGAAAAATAATGTTTTTTCTTAAAATTGTTCAGCAATTTTCAATAAATATTTGTTTTGCTTGTTTGGAAAAATAATGTTGTCTGCTACTTCTATTATTTTAAGGGTTACGAAATCCTGTAAATGAGAAATTTAAAAATAAAACCGAATCCAATAACCAAATGTCCTTGAAACTCAACTTCAAAATGTCAAAATTGGTCAACAGTGTTCATAGAAAATCAGTCACTGTCACTATCAATGACACGAATGCGCTTGAAGCACTTAGTACTGCAGACGACCTTGGGTTCGTGAAAGTTCTTGTGATTCTGAGAAGCCTGAATATATCCCATTGGAAGTATTGCTGCTAAACACGGACTTCGCCAAGTTTCCAGAATTCTCGTAGACATTAACACAGTGTTGGTTGTTTCTTTGTGCATTACCCGACAGATTATCCGAAATTTTGCGACTTTGGTCAGGATTAATATTTCTGTAATTAAGAAGGCTGTTTACATTTGTGTGTCCTGATACTTGTATTATTTCATGGCCAGGCCCACCATCATCATTAATGCATTGACCCAGATGTTTCCTCAAACTGTAGGCTGTTATCCTTTTGTCTGTTTGTAACCCAACATCACTGAACATGTTTTTCATTATTTCATAGATATAATTGGGTCCAAAGTGGACTTTTTGTACCACGATTTCCCCGATTTCAGCCAACCATTGTGGTTGATGACTGAGAAAAATGGGCAGTCAGGCTATTGCATTTCGGCAGGTCTTACTTCTGCCTGCTGTAAACGTTTCAAAACGAGCAGCAGGCTCTTTTGTCTTATCTTCTGTGGAATATACTCTTGGTCACTTTACTGACATCCCGGGGATTTTCACCAGTCCGGGTTTTTGTTTGTCGCTCTTGAGTTTAGATGACATATTTCCTGCCCTCCTCATCTTCTTTGACTTGGACATCACCCCATCTCAGCGAATAGATTCCAGTGCCAGTCCCGAAATGGAGAGTACGCATCAAGCACCGAATTTAACAAGGATTTGGGGTTATATGGTCTGAGCACTTTTGCGGAAAACAGTTTAGCAATGTCACTTTGAGACAGTGGATCAGCTGCATGTGGCTTGTTTCCTTTCCCCATTTCTTTCAGCTGGTTTTGCTTTTTTGTTATAGTCTCTCGGCATTGGGAAAATCTGTGATCGGTGATTATTGATGCCTGATAATTCTATTCTTACTTCTGAAGTGCCGATCAAATGATGATAAGTGGGCTCTAAGTGTTGTAGGCTCAAATTCACTAGCATCCTTTTTTGAACCGACAGCAGGAAACCAGCAATCAAATTGGAGAGTTCAATTGGTGGAATGTTCTCAACAACTCGCATTTCACTCATTTCTGCAATATACATTTTCAGTAACTTCAGGTCATATTAAGTCTTCCTTTTAGTGTTTGTATTTTGTTGCTGCTGGTTGAAATTATCAACATCGTCCCCTGACAAGTTCACAAGTCTCAGATTGTTCATTCTGCTCCTCATCAGTTGAAAAATTGTGGAAATAGCAGGGTTAAGTCCGTCAATTTGATCAAAGAAAAAGCCCCGGTCTGACTCAGTTGCGCTCCCAGTCCCGTTTCCAATACTCGCAAAATCCCATCACCGGCACAATAAATTTCGGAGGAACACACATTCGGCTCATCGAAATCATCAAAGAATAATATTTCCAAAGAAATTTGTTTATCTAATTGGAAATCTCCCCACAGATTATCTCGGTCAGGTGTACTCGGACGGTTTTCCATGTTTTAATTTTTTTACGCAAAATGCTAACAACGCAGACGAACTGATTTGACGACATAACTCTACACTTTTGGCGATTTTTTTTTAAATAGTCCGGCCTTCGTCGCACACTGATACGCGGAAGTGATTTGATAGATACTCGGAACAGGTCGCGCCCTTCGATCTCATTCAAATGGCG
This sequence comes from Pictodentalium vernedei, assembly GCA_031216915.1. Lineage (NCBI taxonomy): Eukaryota > Metazoa > Mollusca > Scaphopoda > Dentaliida > Dentaliidae > Pictodentalium > Pictodentalium vernedei. The sequence goes on from CM062297.1 coordinate 56,641,101, forward strand.
AGTTTAATGCATCAGTTCGAGATGAATACGTGTTGAATTATTGCTGGAAATGATCGGTATTCACTCAAAAACACTAGATTTACTTTTTATTATACGTTTTTAGAACAAATTATAAATAAACATTACAAGTTCACGAAGCACTGTTATATTTGTAAAAACAACAAACATCTGGCTAATACATGCCCAAATACAGGACCATGTAAATATTGCAAACAGAAAAGACATTGGATTAATGAATGTAAATTGAAAAACAATTATCTTATCAACCAATGTGGGGACAGGGCTGGGTCCAAAGTACTCTGTACTCGTACTCAAAGTACTCGAGTATTTTATGAGTACTTTAGGAATACTTCGTAAATATTTGAATTTTTTTCAGAATTATGCCATGTTCCACCAGCTATGTATATCTGTATCAGTTCAACAGACGTGGTTCCCATAGTTCCTTCGTTGACACAGAACAGCATTGTTTATCAATATAATAGTTCAATGAACTGTGAGCTCTTAATCTCAAGTCCTGTTCTGATTTATCCTGGTTAGTACTGATTAGTAAACTTAGTGTACAATGGCCAGTATTATAAAGTTAATTCTGGTCAGTCAACAATGTATAGACCAACAATCTGGTTTATAACTTGTATGTGATGAACCTGCTTACTACTTAGGTTTATAAACAGTGTTTGTAGATGCCAAGTAAGACGTAGTGAGATTGTTTTTATTAACCCACGAGAGCCTACATCTCTGAGAAACGTGAGTGTGACAGCGACAGCTAGCCCAACTGATGGTGTGACGTACACCAATAAAGTAAAACCCAAAACGCCCCAAAGGTGATCAATAAACCAGTAAGACACAGAGCCATCCGCAACCTAACCCTGGTGTCGTAATCACAATCGTTCATCCCAAAACGGAAAAGTATACAATTGATAAAGCCCTATCAGGATGCTCGTGGGAGTGATTAATTTCCAAAGCCAAGGGTAGCCATACTTGGAAGCTTAAAGTAAATGCCCTAACAGAGCAACAAGATTAATTCTTATAAGCAAAAGGGTAATTATCAACGACAAAAAATACGAAACCGAGGAATATCGCGTTCTTCCGCAACCCGTTCAGTGTCACAAGTGTCAGAAATTTGGGCACGTGAAACACAAATGTAACGGGGAGAAAGGTTGTATGAAATGCGGCGACAAACACATCACGAAGGCATGCGGTGCCACAACTTGTAAATACCTTAATTGCGGAGGTCAACACCCCAGCAACTATCGGGGGTGTAGCCATTTCAAAAAAGTTAAAACAAACATCTAGCTTGAAGTTCTAAATATAAGCAATGTCGAGAACTCTTTCTCCCCTTATTCCAAGTGTATCCTAATGACTGGCTGTATTTTCAGCATAATGAAGAAACACATGGACACCGGTCTTTCGTACGCATGCAAAGAGATCAGTAAAACAGTCTCTAAGTTATATAAAACTCAAATATCTCACACACTATTAGAAGCGACCGTCAACAAAATATAATTAGGTAACAATAATACAAATAGTAAATAAACTTAGTACAGCTATTCCTAAACCATTCATGGATATACTGAAAATAGCCCAGTGGAACGCTCGAAGTGTTAATCTGAAAAACTTGCGAATGTCACATTATTTAAAAAAAACGGGCATAATTGGAATTAGCGAAACATGGTTAGAACCAAACAAAAAATTCTCGTTAAGTGGGTTGATATTAGTAGAACAAATCGCCCCGCCAAAAAGGGTGGCGGCGTCGCTTTGCTAGTAAGGTAGGAAATTAAATACAAAACAATAGTATGCGGCCACCTCAATGCCAATGTGATTACGGCTGAAATTGAACTTGACCACAAACACGTGGCTGTCATTTCATATTATAACAAGCTGCAAACAACAGTAGACAGTGAAGTATTTGAATTTTTTACCAACAAATACAAGCACTGCATATTCTTAGGTGATTTGAATTCCAATCACCAGGCATTCGGTTGTCACAAGACTGGCACCAATGGTGACGCCCGCTTCAACATCATTGACGAATTCGACCAATTCGTGATGAACAACGATCAAGATGTAACATACGTAAGCAACAACCCACGCCATCAATCAAAAATTCTAGTCTTGATTATCACCAGTAAATCACTAACCAGCCAAATGCAAGACATATTTGTAGGTGACGATGATCAAGGCAGTGACAACCTGCCAGTTGAAGCCACTTTGAAATATAATACTGGTCTCACAAGGTGTCCTCCCATGAACAGGAGGAACACATCAAACATTATCTGGAACCTCTTCAGAAACATTATCAAAGTAGAAATAAATGCAAATGACCCCTTAAATGCCCATGATCTAGAAAAAGCATGCAGCCACCTTAATGAGCTTATCAACAGTACACTTGATGAAATCTGTCCCAAGCAAACAGTAAAGCCGAGGACAAACCGAATAACTCAAACAACACTTCAAATAATTGAACAAAAATATAAGCTTTCCGAGCTTAAAAATCAGAGAATAATCAAAACTTATAACTGCGTATAATCGTCTACACGGAGAAGTAAAAAAGGACATTGCTAACGACAATCGCGTGATATGAGAAAAGGCAGTAGAAAAACTAAATGAGCTGAGAGAACCTACGAACTTCTGGGATACATTCAAAACTCTTACTGGCCAAAAGAGCAAAAGTGCCAATTATAATGCGGTGAAGACTAGCGGTGGAACTGTGGCCCTAGACGACAATAGTAGTATGTCTCGTATGTTTCACACCCTAGTCTTGATCCTCATTAATTTTATTATTTAATATTCTGTAGTTAGGGGGGGGGGGGCATTTGAAGAAATTGCTAAATATAGACCCTAACAATTAGTTAGGGGGTCAGTTAAAGATGTTACTAAAAATAGAGCGTAGGAATTTATAAAATATAGTTCCAAGTAGAAGCAGAGGATTCTGGGTAAATTTGTCCTATAGCACTACGTGATACTCTTATTGGGGGAAAAAAACGTCATGGGATCCAAAAAAGGGATTCTGGGAAAATCCGAACATTACTCTACTTTAATCGAACACACCCCTTGTACCCCCTCGGTACTATAGCACTACGCGATAAGCCGATAAAATGGAAAATCCGTATCAAATAAAGTCAATTTCGGTGATTTGGGGTGGGTTTTGGTGATTTGGAGGGATAGTCGGGTTGTTTGTGGTAATTAGATTTACTCTTCTGCAAAGGAACATACCCTCCGAACATGCCCTGTCCCATTGCAGAAAAATTGGGTAACATAGCAACCACGTGCTACCATAGAAACCAAGATGGCGGCCTCCAGTATACAAAATGGACGACGGAAACACGTATCACCCTAACAACACGCGCTGCGCATGCGCACTCACACCACGTATCAATATGGCGATGACGTCACCAGATGGCCCCTCACGCGGGTTACCATGACAACACAACATGGCGCCACTGGGTCACGTGACATGACGTCACTTCCGGGGTCCCCTACCGGGGTCTCCCAAACTAGGGGTGAAACTTACGAGACATACTTTTGACAATGCAAAAGCCAGAGCTTCTGCTGATCCTCTAAAGAAAGCTCATCTTCTACAAGAAGGAAACAGATTTGACAACTACTTCAAGATAAAAGAAAATAAATTTGTCCAAGATAACAACTCAATGTTCAATGAACCGAACTTTGACCAAAGGCATGAAGATGAGGACGACCATGAAGTAGTAATCGAACCATTAAGCGTAGAAGAGGCCATGGGAATAATCAGAAAATGCATTCATCTTCGTCCCCAGGAGAAGACGAAGTCTCTTACAACATACTGAAATAGTGTTCCAATATCTTCTACAGAAGACTTACTAAACCCCTAAACTGCTGTCTCTCCTGTTGGTACTTTCCGAAATGCTGGAAAGTGGCCTCAGGAGTCATGATACCTAAACCCGACAAAGAACTTACGAACCCTTCTAACGACCGCCCAATTTGTTTGCTTAACTGTGTTGGAAAACTATTTGAGCGGATTTTCACCATGAGACTCCGCAGCTATCTCGAATCAGTCAACTTTTTCAAAAAATTGCAAAGAGCGTATAGGAGTAGAAAAGAGGGAATCGAACACGTATATAGACTGGTCGATTATATGAAAACATCGTTTAGTCAAAACGAAATCGGAAGAGCGCTTTTCTTGGATGGAGAACAAGCGTTCGATTTGGTATGGCACAATGGCATGATATATAAACTAGCAAAAATGAGATTACCCACTAAAATTCTGTGGATCATATCATCATTTCTAACTGACCAAAAAGTCGAAGAGAGAGTTAACCGCGGGGTGTCAGAGGAAGTAATACCCGAGGCGGGCACACCAAAGGGATCGGTCCTAAGCCCGCTTCTTTTCATAATATATGTGAATGACATAGAAAAAGTAGGGAAAAACTGTGTTGAACTATCGCAGTTCTCAGACGATAAAGGCATGTGGACGGCTAGTAAGGCCCGAAGCATAATTAAAAGTCGTCTGCAGGATACCATTCGCGACCTTGAGAGCTGGTGTGCACAATGGCGCATCAAGCTCAAGGCCGCCAAAACTCAAAAAGTTACGTTCTTTAAGAAGCAAAGAAAATAAAAACAGTCTCTAGTATTGATCTTCAGTACTAGGATCACAAATTAGAAGCAAACAACAAGGCAAATTGTTTTTAGTATTTATACTCGATAGCAACCTCAGCTTATACAGTCAAGTAAACTCTATTATGGTTAAAGCTACTAAACGTATAAATCTTCTAAAGATGATCAGAAGTAAAAACTGGGGAGCAAACAAATATGTCGTTATGTGGTAAATTGGGCAGATAATATAGCAGTGATCCATTAAAGAAACAGCAAAATTGCATTGAGATTATAGAATTACTAATGTTTAGGAATCTAATATGACACGTCTAGTCGATACGAAGTAACTTTAATGAATGACAAAAATAGAGTTAATCTCAAACAGGAGCATCTCACGAGAGATAATAAAACCACACGAAGTGTTTACCTCGAGAAAAACCCACCTCTAGCAGCCGTTCTCACTACACTCCTCCCTTTTTGTAAAACAAAACTATAATTTCCTTTTTTCTTAAACTATAAAGTTTTGTGTTCAAATTTCCTTGAGAGATGAGTGTAAATATGCTCCACTTAGTGGGCTGGTTTATTTCAGACTTATCAATAGTAAAACGTTAAAACATAATTTCTCTTGTCCGATAATGAAAATTAATTTAAGTCTCACTAGCAAATTCAGAGGAATAGTGTTTAGACTATCACACTGGGCGATGAACGTAAGATGTAACCTTCTGATACCCGTCACTAAAGTTTACACAGGTGTGCACATAACCAGATAGTGGCTGCTTCAACTAACGGCACGTGAAGGCCGAAAGCGGAAACACAGTGCACTCAGCTGTTGGGAATAACATGTATGTACATACAACGTAAGTTTATATTTCTGTTTATGAAAATAAATATGATAAGAAAGTGACGCGTTACAGGAGGTCGTAAAATTAGGAATGCCAAGTTTTAAAGAAAGAGGTGCGTGGGTGCAATGTGTTAAAAGAAAGAAGGGGTTAAATCTAAGTGCCATTGTGATTGAACTCATGACAACGCAACAGTTTCGTAGTGCTCGTACAAGCACAATGATCTCAAATGTACAGTGTAAAGCATGCATTTCTTTTTCATTCTCTTTCCGTGAGCATACACACAATTGGCGTGCTTCAAGAAAGCAACATCAACTTTCCGAACATAGCTTGTTTTCTGACTATTGTTATCAGAACACAAGGTGAAATCTTTTGACACAGGTTCAGACTTTGGAATTATAAAACTGTCATTAATTTGCCTGAAATCGTCGTCAACAAGACGAAATGCCATTGCCGATTTGAGTTTTAACAGATTGTTTTTCAATGTCGGTAACATTTATTCTGCAAATTCACCGACAATGGGTGTTTCGGTGTGGAACAAGTATTGTGTCAGCTAAAACCGACTACAAAGTTGTTTGTTCACATAAATTGAGACATGCATTGCCACCCCATCTGCAGAATTAGTACAGCAACTTGCAGGTTGTTAAATGTCTGAACCCACCACATATTGAGCTATCAAATAACTTCTTGAAGGAATCCAAAGTTGTCATCTTTAAACATTAAACCACAACTGGGGTCAGTGCCAATACCATCACTACAAGTCATGTAGGTAAGTGTGCTCTGCATATTAGGAACCCACAGACCGCTGTCCTTCAATTCGGTGTGTCTGTTTTCTACAAACATTGAATTGTCCTGGCAAGAGACGTCTCTGAAATGCCCGCTCATCTGGCTTCGAGGAGAAATAGAATATACATTTTGAGGCGTACTGGGCTGAATCTGTTGATCTGGAGACGGAAACACACTCGCTGACGACATATCTTGAGTAATGGTCTCAAAGTTGCGCACATGATTTGTGTTACGATGGATCTGCGTTGTGTACAATGAGGCAAATCCGTAGTTGATCAAACCAGTCAACAAACAATAGACATTCACAACACTGCGCTCGAACAGGTTGTATTTGTTCCTATGGAAACGATTTGTGTCAAGTATTATTTCCCTTTAGGCTCTATATCTCATCCTTCTCTCTCCTTCTCTTTTTCTCCCCTCTCTCCCGTTTCATCTTTCATTTCTCTCGTCTATAGGCGGTGGTTTAAACAAAAAAAATTACAGTGTACAGTTAAAACTAGAAGTCCAGTCACGAACTGTGCGCTTATATAGGCTTAATTGCGTGTAGGAATTGCGCGCAATTGCCATATCGAATAGCATTCAAAACACGGCAGGTTCTCCTAGTAACTCATAGCAAACACAGGCAATGTTTCTGCCAATGGACCTCCGGGTTACCCGGAGGACCATTGGCTGAAACATTGCTTGTGCACAGTCCATATGTACAGAATTTGATAGCCTTACTATGGTCATAACGCGTAGATTAACGCGCATATCGACGTGCTATTTGTGCGCATTTCATGACAGGACTTCTAGTTTTAACTGTATATCCGAATCTGTCAAGTAGTGAAGAACGCTGTTTATCCAGGGAGACGGCAAAAAATTAGCTCTTAGCTTCCTGAAGAATCGTGTCTATATATCCGTTGTTTCCTTTCATTTATCTTGATAATAATACACACTTTATTAGGTGCTATAATGTGCAATCATATTGGTTTTGTGTTTGAAACTGCATTGTAGTACAGTTAAAACTAGAAGTCCTGTTACGAACTGAGCGCTTTTGCCATATCGAATGGCATCCAAAAGCAGGACAGGTTCTCCTGGTTACTCAGAGCAAACACAGGCAATGTTTCTGCCAATAGACCACCGGGTTACCCGGAGGTTCATTGGCTGAAACATTGATTGTGTACAGGCCATGTGTACAGAATTTCATAGCAGTGCTAGGCATATGGGTATTGTGGGTAGGGGTAATGCCTAGTAGTTTAGAACGGTAGTATAGTATGGGCGGTATATACCCTTATATGCCTCCTGTTAGTGCTTGGCACTATTAACCAACCGATTGCTTTGTTTTATTATATGGCTGATATATGTAGTACGTTATGGTAGGTCTAGTGATATTGTGGGGGTGGGGGTAATGTTTGGTAGTTTAGAACGGTAGTATAGCATAAGTTGTACATACCCATGTAGGTCTCTTGTTGGCCCTTGGTACTACTGATCCACCGGGTGCTTCATATTATCAAGTGGTATTTGAGGATACCTATGACATGGTATTGTATTATTTGAGGATACCTATCGAGGATATTTTCTGGAGAATCCCTTTTTTGTCGTATGAGGGCCATGAGGGCCATGAGAAAGCCCTCAGTGAGGCCTCATTTACTATCCATCATGCCCTCAAAATAAATGAGGCCATGAGGGCCATTAGAAAAGCCCTCAATGTGGGCTTTTCGCATAGCCCTCTTAGCCTCATCTCGGTATTTAACAACCATATCCCCAGGCACCCCAATTTCGGCTCCCCTTTTTGGAAAACATATGGCCTTCGGCACCCCTTTTGTGTCGTATGAGGCCATGAGGGCTATGTAAAAGCCCTCAATGAGGCCTCATTTACTATCCCTCATAGCTTTATGTTCTTTTGAGGGCATGAGGGCCATGAGAAAATCCCTCAGTGAGGTATAATTTACTATCTCTCTTAGCCTCATCTCTGCATTTAACAGCCTTGAAAATTAGTGCAAGGACATTTCGTTTCATACAAAAAACTTCCCCAAGGTATAACCGAGGTAATACGCACCACTTCTGGCGTTTCATACGGCATAATTTTAAGCCTCAAACTATTCAATCTTTACATTAATGATTTATTAAATATTCCATACCATAATCTTTGTGCACGATATGGGGATTGTTTATACAAGCCGATGATTCAACAATTATCTCATCCAGCGCAAACAGACGCTAGGATGCGCTCAGCCTGAAGAGACAATACCGTTAATAAATCTAAGGCCATGACATTTAATAAATCTGATGATAAGCTTTTGAATAAAAACTTTGTAAATGAAGTAAAATAATACCACTATCTGAACAAGTAAACGTCGCAAGACGTTTTTCGCGCTGAGGAAAGAACTGTGCTTTACGGAAATTAATGCCCGAACTAATATGAAGCTACTTAATGGCTAGGCCACACCGATACTTACGTATGCTGGGAGCTCGGTGGCTCTTTGGCGCGGTGGCTGGAGCATTCAACTTCAACCCAAAAGGTCCTGACTAGCGGTAACTGCGTTTTGTGTTTAAGCAGAGCACTTCATCAGGATTGCCAATTCGCTCATTCGTAGGTGTTGGTGTAACATTACAAGCTTCATAGACAAAATATTCCGTTAAGCGTTTGTTTACCATCCACGGGCTGCAAAACGTCACAATTTGATAAAAAGCGCTGTTTTCAGGCAACAACATCATCCATTGGGTGTGTCACAGATAAACATTGACTCTTTTATCGAACCCAGAATGTATGGGGGGTAATGTTATATTAGTAGTAAGAGTATTCAAGAAACCAAGCCTTAACCCTTTACCCAACGCAAACGATATCAAAATTTATTATTTAAATCAATTTTTCAATTTTTTCCAAAAATGTCAACAAAACCATATCATGTGACTCCTCGTTGGAACGAGCTCGACGAGCTCGTTCCAACGAGGGGTCACATGATATAGTTTTGTTAAAATTGTTTGAAAAATAATATTTTTTCAACTGCTGAATTTGTATATTTCGTGGGCGGATGCGGTGATTCGTTGGGTAAAGGGTTAACCCTGTTTTGAGATTAAAGGAGACAGCGAATAAGAATTTAAAAATCACATTATTTGTGAATTTCTTCAAGTGGTTCTTACATATTTTAAGGAACCCACAGACTCTTGTAAAGAATTATTGTGGCAAGCGTTCACTACCCCTCCCCCCACAAACTGCCAGGCATCAACTTTTTTTTATTAAGGAGATAGTGACAAAAGGGATGTACAGTATGTATAATCGTCACAAGATCCAGTCTGCAGTACGGCCACCGTGAACTACTCACTTTCCACGCCCCACGGATGGGCAATATTTCCACGGACGCAGTAATATTACATTTCAAACACTAATTATAGAAAATAATCATCAACAATTTAACTAATGAAGCGACGGGTAAGTTTTTATGCTTATGGTTTTTATTACGCGGACATCACTGCCCACGCGAGGATTACGACCAATCCTCGGCGACTGAACTGTATTGCAGACCATTGGGGAAGGTGATAGAAATGGAGAATTATGTATTTATTTAATGGTGTATTTATTGTGTTTAAGGTCACATATTTCTGAACAATGGCTAATCATGACCACGACAGTTTTACGGGTGGAGGAAGCCGGGGTGGGGTTAGATAATATAATTATTGTTAATAATGAGAAATAATAAAGAGCGTAATAGCTTGACTGGACTGGTTATGTGAAATAATTCATTCAAGGCGAGGGACTATATTGTAAGTATCGTCTTTCTCGCCCACTCGTCTTTGCACAACGTCTCTCACCTCTCGTGAATTATATCACGTAACCAGTCCAGTCAAAAGATTACTATCTATGAAATTTTGCGTTTGTCAACAGCGTTCTGGAATATAAGGCTCATAAATCAAACAGGTGGGGTTGTTTACATAAAGGGATTTAACATTTGTATTGGTATTTGATTATTGTATCAACGTGTTCTCCTAAAGCACCAGGATGTAGTCAAGTTTCAATGTTCAGTTTATGGTCGAATGTAAAGAAATTTAATGGAACACTGTCCTTTAAATACTGTTTCAACATACAATGTTCAAACACATGGTTTTTAGGTTTACGGTGGGATACACCAGGAAATATGATGTTGGTGGTTAATATAGGCAAAGAAGGATAATCTGGTTGAAATATTCTTGCGGATATCCAACAACATATTCTGACTTGTGCTGTATATTTATTATATTCAAGGTTAGTTTGAGTACAGGAGAAATTATATTAGGGGATGACAAAGCCAAATAAGGATAAACTGGTTGAATTATCATTGCGGTTATCCTACAACATATTTCTCCCTGTGCGTATATTTGTATTTACGCTCACTTTGTGTCATGGGGTTTGTATGTTGGGGGCTGGTATAGTTAAGGAAAGACAGGAAGGGTAGGAATTTGCTTTGCGGTGTCTTTCAGCATATTTCGACTTGTACTGTTTGTACATAGCTTCCATTTGACGAACATCTCTTGGAGACCCCGCAAATTTTGTCATCGTCCCAAGATCCAGTGACATCAGGTTGGGTTGGGGGCCCGCGTTAGCGACCAAGCTGAGACGTCGTTACAATGGTGATACGTGGTTGATGTGCGAACGTGGTGTGTGTTGTTATGGAGATGCGTTTTTTCCGTGATCCAATTTATACTGGTTTCAAAAGTAGCAAGTGGTTACAGAGAAATTGACAGTCAAACAATTGCACAAAGTTGTCTTTTGAGTATATGTTCTATTTCATGCCCACGTGACGGCAAGGTGACACTGTGCACTAAGACGAACTGCACACCCGTCAGATCTATCCATTTACGTCAATGTAATATTCTAACTTTGTTATGCAATGTTGCTCTACATGTAGGTTATGTATGTTGATGGTGTATCAGAGAAGGATTTCTTGCGGAATTTTATTTGTTTTGTTACATCAATTGGGTGAAAAGGAAAACATTTGATGAATAAATAACTTAATTTTTAAAGTTTAATATTCGTCAAGAAATAGCATAACAATAGAGCGTTAATGTGTTCTAATATTTTTCACGGAAAAAGGTGACCATTTATTCCCAATCTGATCGTTACCACTCTATAAATGTTGGGCAAGTTCTGTGAAGAATTGTTTAACCCTTTACCTAACATGAAAAGCAGACGACACTTGCAAAAAAAATTCTTGAATAACTAAATTTTTTCATTTTTTGTCTCAAAAACATAGGTTATGACCCCTCGTTGGAACGAGCTCGACGAGCTCGTTCCAACGAGGGGTCATAACCTATGTTTTTGAGACAAAAAATGAAAATATTTTGAAAATTAATTGGCGATTTGCAAAAATAGTAAATGTCATTGATTATTACTAACGAACATAATTATATTGTGTGTGTTTGAAGTAAGATTGATCTAAAGATTTCACTTGGTGACTAGATATTCCTCATCAACAGATTGTAGATTATCGTCTGAGTCACCCTCATCGTCAGTGGGCCCGAACAGAGGAAATTCGGCCCCCAGGGTCAATTCTGTGACGGGACCCCTTTCGAAAGTGTCGATATACTGATGCAGATGCCTATGCATCTGTCGTGATAGCCGAAGGCAAGAACGATGATACAATTTCTAGGCCGTCAAAATGACTTTTTTAGCAGCAGGTTCCAAATTTGCAAGTTCATCATTGGATAGCCAGTGACCTAGACTTGTAGCTTTTGACAGCACAATTCTTGAAGTGATGACTTCATTACGTCAAGTTGGTTTAAAAGGTTTTCACTTTAAGAATCATGCAGTCCAATATTACAACCGTTGATCAACTGCGGAGCTCCATTTGCGATACAGTCCCGTTCTAACATGAAAAGCAGACGACACTTGCAAAAAAAAATTCTTGAATAACTAATTTTTTTCATTTTTTGTCTCACGAACATAGGTTATGACCACACATTGGAACGAGCTCGACGAGCTCGTTCCAATGAGGGGTCCTAACCTATGTTTTTGAGACAAAAAATGAAAAAATAATGAAAATTAATTGGCGATTTTTAAGAATAGCGCTGGCCTGTTTTGGCCGTTACGTTGGGTAAAGGGTTAACATAAGATCTACGCAACTTTTGAACTCGTGATTCTGAGTTGAAATACATTAATAGTAAGACCACTAGTTCTATTGATAAGATAACAATGGTACTGACTTTGAAAAGGCACTCAGCAGAAAATTGGCTTCGTTCGAAGCATAAGATATTCGGACCGCACGTATAGGGATGAAGAGAATGTGAAGGATATTAAGGGGATATTTCGGAGAAATTATTCAAATTTCGACCCCAAATATCGCATTTTCCGTGAATATCTGCTTTAAGCACAGAGCAAAGAAAATGAATGGAATTATCATTGATTCATTGTATCTTCGATGGTCAATATCGATGTATAGGTCAACAGTTGGTCATAATAATAACACTTTGGTCGGCCGCTGGTCATAAAAAAACCCATTATAACCAAATAAACCAAATGAACGTCAATCGCGCCGAATTGGACAGTCAGGTAACTACAACCACATATAATAAATAATTATGTATACAATGCACATTCAGTCATCAAAGTGCTAGGTTTAGGGCGGGTCCACCGGGGCCGCCCCCCCCCTACATTTAGGGGCCCCACAGCAGGGACCCAAAATATATTACCACCAATGTTTAATGGTTGTTGCGGTACAAGTTGCTTTTTATATATCGTCAGCAATGCTTTCTTCAGACTGTGGTTACCGAAAGTGCTATGTACTGGTTAATTATGGAGGGGAACATTTCCAATACCTCTCCGGACGTCCAAATACTGCTCATAATTTACTTGTCGCTTATGGTGTCAAACCCTACGGATGAGAGATCGTCTTCTAAACTGAAGCCGATAAAGAATCCCTTTCGTTCAGTAATAGGTCAACCGAGACTCGTCAATCTCAGTATTCTTGCCATGGAGCCCGATGTGCCCAAAACAATTGATATTGGGCTCCATGCTAACCTTTTGGACCCCAGCAGTCTTTTTTCCGCTTTTGGAGTCCGATTGTTTTGATCATGTTGCATGTGGATTTTTGTTTGTCAGTGACTATTCAAGGAGTAATGGTTATGGGTTTTGCTGACTGATTGGTAGATTGGTTCTCATTCTGCTTGTACACAATCTTTTTTCGTGTCTCAACTCGTTTTTGGGGAGGTATAGTTACTCAAAAGCTAGAAAATAAGCAGTCTGTCATTTGCAGAATGAGGTCCCCAGGGGGTGAATTTGCTGATACTATCCCACAAGCTATCCCACACGGTGAGCCAATTTATCCTCTGGGTACCTCTTTCTGTTTAGATGTGAGACCTTGCTTCAGATTGAGGCTCACAGAGGGTAAATGTAGTGACGCTACCCTGCTGTGCAGGGTAGCGTCAACAAATTCACCCTCTGGGGACCTCATTTTGCAGATGACAGTCTGTAGTGGTTACGCATCACATAAGCACGGCTCATAGCTATGCATCCCAAAAAACAAGCCTCTGCACAATAAAAGATTAGTTACAATCACCATATGCACATAACACATATTTATCAACTGGTACTGTTATTAACCCTTTGAACCCCTGCAGCCCCTTTTTACGGCCAGGAACATGATACGTCATAACGTCATTATATAGAATGGCTGTTCAGTAAATATTGTGGGGTAGACCAATCAATATTTTCAACGTGCAGCCCGAGGCTGATTGATCTACCCCAAAGGATAAATATGGACTCTTCTAATTGCTGCCATTGAACTGACATGGAAGATACCACTAGAGTTCAAAGGGTTAACGGTTCTCTAACGACAAAGCTAGGAAGACACAGTCATGTGTCTGAAGAGATTTCTTATGATTTTTTGATAATAATTGTGAAAGTGATACTTCTAAAAAGGAAATTGTTCTAGCATAAATTTTCTACAAAAGTTACTAAATATAGGACCATTTTGCATCTATGCAGCCTTAATTATACAAAAAACCCCCATCCACTAGGCTTCACTTCAAGGACACATTTCAGAAGCATTCGCAATGTGAAAGAGCCCGCACCGACAATATTCTCTCCCAAGCTAAATCCGGCCCTGAGTCATCAGCCTTTTGGAGATTCGTGGAGTGGTTTCATTAAAATGGATCACTCCATCAATGAAATAATTCAAACAAACTGCCCGGGCCCCACCCTCTCTCCGACTCTGATCGCCAATTTCTACAGAGAACAACATATGCTCTTTGCTTAACGAATCGGGTCCAACTGGCCACATAATATAAACATGGAGGAATTGAATGAAAATAAATTCTAATTTTCCTTTATTCTTTTGGCGCAACAGGCGACTAAAGTCGACAGACGGAAGACCGCGGTAAGGTACTGCAGTTTAACCCTTTACCCAACGCAGACGATATAAAAATTTATTATTTTAAATATCATTTTTTCAAATTTTTCAGAAAAATTAAACAAAACCATATCATGTGACCGCTCGACGAGCTCGTTCCAACGAGAGGTCACATGATATGGTTTTGTTGAAATTTTTTGAAAAATAATATTTTTTCAACTGCTGAAGTTGCATATTACGCGGGGTGGGGGGATGCGACCGATTCGTTGGGTAAAGGGTTGAACAAACATACGTATTCCTATGTTTCTTACACCATTTATGTCCTATCCATGAACAACGATATCGGCCCTTGAAAGTATAAATGTGCTATTTAAATATATACAGGAAATCATTTGAAAAACTGTCAAGGAGATCATTAGAATATCTTTTAAAATAATAACGCTTTAGTCTAACAACCTATACTTTTTGTAAAATTCCTGATGAATATTAGGCGCTAAGAATTCTGTTTCTCGGATTATTCCGTGCCAAAAGAGTTAAACAAAAACAAATCATTTGGTTCCTATTTGCTTTGATGATTACTCCTATTCTTAATGTTTGGAATTTAATTGTTGCGTCCGTGGAAATATTGCCCACCCGTGGAAAGTGTCCACAGGGCCGCACTGCATGGCTGCTGGCGTGTCAGCAATGTTTACCCGTAGAGTCAATGAGGTCACGAATATATACATATGTTCCAACAAGACTAAAATCCTAGTCCTCTGATTGGAGAGCTCGCTTAGAATATTCTATGTTTACGGCTCAAGTGGAAAATGTTACCGTCTGACGTCACAACGCGAAATATTTGAAATAACGTTGCCCGTTTCGTAACAGCTTTAACTATGGAATGACTAGAAAGCCGCTTCATTTTTCTGGATGTTTCACGTGTATAGCAGACGATGTTCCGGATGAATTGTTGTTCAAATTACAAACCGATTTACGATTTGAACTAAGATGGAATGAGTTTATCTGTTTATTGATTATTTATCCAGTGTCGTCGTGGACACACGAGAGGTTTATTTAATAAACCTATGATCGTCAAAAGTTGCCTTGAACGAGGTTTAGTAAATAAGCCTGTCGTGTTTCACAACGTAGGGTTTGGGCCATGGGTAGTGTCTATTGGAACATATACGTTATTGTGATGAATTGACGGTAACATGGTCTGAGGTTTGCGGCTCGGGGCGTATGTTCAACTTCGACGCTTCGTGTCTCGTTTGAACATGAGCTCCGAGACGCAAACCTCAGACCATGTTACCGTCAATTCATCACAATAACTTATAATATATATGTTCAATTCCAGCAATATATATATTATATTTCAATGCATTGAAATTACATTTCAATGCATTGGGCTTATAAATGTAATTCTATATATATACCCATTACAGATAGTGCTATGTTGTACCCAAGGGACGGCATATAAAATATATTCGGGTTTCAGTTTCATAGGCGTTCTAGCTCAACTCCGTAATTATCGAGGGGTAGTCTATCCTCACACTGAAGATTGAAATACATCAAAGTGCCTTTAAAGCAATATTATCGTGAATGGTTCATCAAGCAACCACACCACTCATCCTAAAACCCACGATAAAGGAATAGGCATGTTTACGAAGTCTCTGTTTAACTTTGTCTGCTTTCAGTGTATCTAACTAACGAGCTGAGTGGCTTCAAACTGTTGACCGTGACAATCCGGCTTATTACCAGGCTTGAAAATCTTTTTTACAAAGCATATTTTTTTGTAAAATCTAAAATAAATTTACATACACATTTATGGGTGTTTGAATAATAGAGATAAGCGTTTTTGTAAAAAAAAAAAAAATTCGACTTGGACAATAACATTTGAAACAAATTGGGGAGAAATACAAAGAGACATTTTTAACTGGAGAAACAGAATTTACAGCGACCAGTAAATTCGGGTACCTGTGAAAATGGTGAAAGCATCAAAATTAAATTAAAAAGAAAGTGAATTTATGGAGACTTATTTTTGGGTGTAAAATATCCTTAAAGAATGTGGAAATAGGTTTTCGTAAACATCGTTCAAAGATGTCCTTTCATACAGGATTCAGATCAAATTTTTCAAGAAACTAGAAATAAATTTTGTACATAGCATTCAATGTGTTCTATAAAGGAATCAGAAATGTAAATGTTTAACTCTAACCACGTTTTTGAGTGAAGAGAAACATGTATGAACTTCAGAAATGCATTGGGCTTATAAATGTAATTTCAAGCAATTCTGTAAACTGCACTTGAGCCTTGGTTGACCCCAGTGACCTGGACCCAAATTATTATTCCATAGTGTTTTGACTCATTTTGTGTTTGTCCCAGGTACCTAGGTCATACCATGCTTGATGTATGAGTGTCACCCGCTTTCAAACCTTTTGGGCCCGTCCATATTTTTAGTATTAAAAACATGAATGAACTTCAAGAATACATTAGGGGGCATAAAATTTGAATTCCAGCAATTCTTAAAAATAGACTCAATGACATCTTGTTGACCACGGTGACCTTAATCCAAATTTTAAACCTTCCTTAAGTTTCAACTCATTTGGTGTTTGTCCCATGCCATACGTCATGCCATGCTTGAGACATAAGCATGAGCCACTGTCACAATATTTGGCCACACCTATTTTTGAGTGTAAAAATATATGTTTGGACTTCATCAATGCATTGTGCGGTGATAAATTGTGAATTCCGGGAATTCTGAAAAATGCACTCAATAACCCCTGGATGACCTCGGTGAGCTTAACCCATATTTAGAACCTTAATTGAGTTTTGACTTGTTGTTGGCCCAAGTTCAATAGGTTATACATTGCTTAAGCTATGAATATAACCCACTTTCAAAATTCGTGACCTCAGCCATTTTTTAGAATAAATTACATGAATGAATTTCCCGAATTCCAGAATTAGGGGGTGTCATAAAATGTGACTTTCTTAAATTATGAAAAATGCATTCAATGACCCCTGGGTGACCTCAGTGACCTTGATACATATTTTGGACCTCTACTGAGTTGTGACTAATATGGTCCCGGGTCCGTAGTTCCTACCGTGCTTGAGCTATGAGCATAACCCACTTTCGAAAGTTTTGACCCTGTTCTCTATTTTAGTGTAAAAATACATATATTGACTTCGGGAATGGATTATTGAGTCATCAAATGCAATTTCCAGCAATTCTTAAAATGCACTCAATGACCCTTGGATGACATCAGTGACCTTGGCCCATATTGCGAACCTCCATTGAGTTTCGACTTTTATGGTGCTTGTCCAAGGCACATACGTCATACCAAGCTTGAGATTGAGATATGAGCATGACCCTCTTTCAAACCTTTCGGCCCCACCCACGTTTTGAGTATAAAAATACTTGTGTGAACTTCAGCAATGCATTAGGGGTTTGTCTCGGGTCGATAGGCTATACCACGATTGAGATATGAGTGTGATTCACTTTCAAAATGTTTGGCCCTTCCCACTTTTTAGTGTAAAAATACATGTTTTGACTTTGGGAATACACTAGGGGGTCATATAATGCGATTTCCAGTAATTCTAAAAATGCACTCAATAGCCTTTCGGTGACATCAGTGACCTTGACCCATATTATGAACCTTCATGAAGTTTCGACTCATTTGGTGTCTGCCCCAGGTACATCAACGTCATACCATGCTTGCGATATGAGTGAGAACCACTTTCAAAAGGTTTGGTTCCAGCCACTTTTTCTTAGATAAAATCTGAGAAAGCATAAGAGGTCATAAAATGCGATTTCAAGCAATTCTAAAAAAATGCACTCAGTGAACCATTGTGACCTTGACCCATATTTTTAACCTACATTTGGTGTCGGTCCCAGGTCCATAGGTCATACCATGCTTGAAATATGAGCGTGACCAACTTACAAACTTTTTGACCCAGTCAACGTTTTTAGTTCAAAAATACTTGTATTCACTTGGGAAATGCATAAAGTGGTCATAATATGCGATTCCAGCAATTCTAAAAAGGCACACAATGACCCCTTGGTATCCTCAGAGACTTTGACCCATATCTTCAGCCTCTACTGTTTCAACTCATTTGGTGGTTTTTTCCAGGTACATACGTCATACTATGCTTGAGATATGAGCGTGGTCCACATTCACAAATTTTCGCCTTGCCCACGTTTTAGTGGAAAAGTACATGCATTGACTTTGGAGTGCATTAGGTGGCCATAAAATGCGAATTCCAGCAATTCTAAAACAATGCACTCAAAAACTCTTGGGTGACATTGATGACCTTGACCCATATTTTGAACCTCCAGTTTCGGCTCAGTTGGTGTTTTTCCCGGGTACATATACGTTATACCATGCTTGAGATATGAGTGTGGCCCACTTTTATAATTTTAGGCCCACCCACTTTGTGTGAGTGTAAAAATACATGTATTGACTTGAGAATTCATTAGGGGGTCATAAAATATGATTTCCACCAATTCTAAAAAATGTACACAGAGGACCCTGGGTGATCTCAGTGACCATGACCCATATTTATGAGCCTCCATTAAGTTTCGATTCATTTGGTGTTGGTTCCAGGTCCATATGTCATACCACCCATGAGATATGAGCGTGTCCTATTTTGAAAATACCCCAGGACACCCAAGCGCCCCAAGAACCGGAAAACACATAGGTAGCTGAGGGCTAGTGACTGTTTATAAGTATCCAACAAAACAACGACATAGGCAAATTCGTATTCGAGTTATCCTGCAGTAGTCTGTGTGGTTAAAACAGACTAACAATAGTATGTGTGTTTCAAACCCACCCCACCCCTTGGGTGTTTACCAAGACAACAACTCCATCTACTTTTTGTAATTATACTGTTTTCATTTGTTTCCCCGGATAAAACGCCGGGCGTGAAATATCCAGACCATCTCGACCATCATGATAGCCAGCAAATTGTTATTTTTTTATTGGCATCAATCGAGCAGTAAACAAAGGTACAATACATTGTATACGATTACAATAATGCTTAGATTGTATTCATTACAAAGTATATACAGAAAAATTGTTGTTGGTATCTTTTCATTCAAACATTTTGCGGAAGAAGCTCCTTTTTTCTAATTGTCTCAGCTTTGCCGATTGGATACAGATACGATATTATACTTTGTAGACAACGTGGAAGAGTGGGGGTATTTTTCTTCCGACTATAGGAATAAATGTATTATTTGTAAAGGAGACGACATATATTCTAGTAGCTTTGGAGAGGGTCCGGAGACACTGAACGAAACAATATTTCATTTTTGTTTTTATCTGCATGAAGTTTCAAAATATGGATTAAGATTATTTGTTTCCACCAATCGCATTAAACAATTTTTTTGAGAAGGAACACTCATAAATATGTAAAATGGTTTCTTTGGTATTTCCACAGAAGGAACACAGTTCTGTCACTGTCAAACTGCGTTTAACCCTGTAAACACTGGTGGTGTCTTCCACGTCAGTTAAATGGAAGCAGTTGGAAGAGTCTGTATTTATTATCTGGGGTTGGACCAATTAATATTTTCATATATTGGTTGGTTTACCCCACATTTTAAACTAGCAGCTATCCCATTTAACCCTTTACCCAACGTAACGGCCAAAACCGGCCAGCGCGATTCTCAAAAATCGCCAATGAATTTTTATTATTTTTTAATTTTTTGTCTCAAAAACATAGGTTATGACCCCTCCTTGGAACGAGCTCGTCGAGCTCGTTCCAACGAGGGGTCATAACCTATGTTTTTGAGACAAAAAATGAAAAAAATTAGTTATTCAAGAATTTTTTTTGCAAGTGTCGTCTGCTTTTCATGTTAGGTAAAGGGTTAATGAAAGTATGGCATATCATGTTATTGGACCGTAAAGCGGTCCCTCGTGTTCAAAAGGTTAAGGAGTTTAGAGTTAGTAAATAAGATTTTGAAATTGATCTTCAATAGAAAAGATTGTAAATATGTTTCGTCTGTGGTCGTGAATGTTTCGCTTGTCAAAAAGTTGCCAATCGTTTTCGCCGATATTTTCATATAATATGCTGTGCCACTTTTGTTGGGTGTGCTGAGGTTGAAAAGTTTGTAAGAAATATCGGATAGAATTGACGGTTTCCTTTAATACAGGATATAATGTCATGGATCAAGAGTTCCATTATATGCTCATGTTTTTTGGTGATGGATATTATATTTTTCACAACTTTGGTATAGCATTCACCACACCACGATAGGTGGTGAGCTGTGTATCAAAGTCATATTTCCCTTTAACTTCTTGAAAACTTATAATACATCCCGTGTCACAAGTTATGTTGTTTACACAAAATGTGCCCTTTGTGCACCAGCGTCTATAAAAGAAAGGTTTGATTTTTTTAAATGTTTGATGTAAAATAGGGGCTGATCTCGGCTGGGATCGTGAGCTCTACTTCTTTTAGAAGTGCTCACCCTGAAAGTACGTTCCTTCAGAAAGGATCCATATGTTTTGACACTTATAGTAAACCTTCTTTAGTCGAAAGTCACACGTTTGTACCCACAAACGTTTTCAAAATTGTTGATAACTAGTGTTTTCCACTAGGCCATTGTTTCGAGGTTAATACCGTTTCAACCCATACCATTTTAGAGAGTGACACAATGTTTATTTTTTGTGTAAGTGACTTTCAGTCCACCATTTTCGAATGCGTTAACTAAAATATCACGCCAGCTTTTGTTTTTTTTTATCCGACCAGAGAAAATTAAAGAGTATAGCTTGAATTTCGTCTAAAATCCGATCTGTCGTATCTGAAAGAACAGTGAGAGAGTGGATTAGAATAGAAATGGCCACTGTTTTGATTACGGAAGCTTTGCCGACTAATGTTCAATTCCTTAGAGACCAATCGTTTAAAAGTGTATGCACTTTATTAACCCTTTACCCAACGTAACGGCAAAAAACGGCCAGCGATATTCTCAAAAATCGCCAATTAATTGCCATTATGTTTTTTAATTTTTTGTCTAAAAAACATAGGTTATGACCCCTCGTTCCAACGAGGGGTTATAACCTATGTTCTTGAGACAAAAAATCAAACAAAATAGTTATTCAAGAATTCTTTTTGCAAGTGTCGTCTGCTTTTCATGCTAGGTAAAGGGTTAATTGTGTCAGAAAAGTTTGCTCTGACATAGTTATCGCTGTTTAATTGACATTTTATACCAAAGATGGTGAAAGTTCCTTTGTGTTTCCACTTTACAGGTTTGTCGACTTTCCATTCAAGCCCACAGCCACGCTGAGATCCTATCCAAACGATCTGGATTTTATCAAAATTAACACTTTATCCAGATTTTGCAGCGAAGCTGTCCAGTGAATTTAGGGCCACGTTTAGAGATTCCTCGTCATCCTCCAAAAATAAAGTACTGGCATCTACGTATTAGTTAATGATGTATTCGGGGTCGTTGATTTTCATTCCATTTATCTTGGAGTCAAGCTTTAGCGAAGCATTAAATATTTCCGCGTGTAATATAAATAGGTCCCCTTGACGTACCCTCAACTGAATATTAAAATATTCTCAACAGTGTCCATTATTTATTATGCAAATGAAAACATCTCTCTAGAACATGCTGAACCACTGGTTATGGATTCACCAAAATAAAAAAAAAACCTTACTACTTTTCTAAGGAACTACCATTAAAGTAAATCGAATGCTTTAACGAAATCGATTAGGACCAACATTCCAGGAACATTCATAGGTTCTGTTTTTTGTCGATTGCGTCTGTGATAAAACGCGTTGATGCCCCTATAAATCTTCCTTTCATGAATCCCAACTGACTTTCGGATATTAGTTGGGGGAGGACATTTTTAATTTATTTGCAATAGCGAATGAGCCTGTTGTTTGGTCCACATTAAGAAGGGAGGTTGTCGCCAATTTTAATATATTATTTTCATTTTCCTTCTTTGGGTATACTTGTAATAACCTCTGCCCCTTGGTGATAGACAATTTTTTAACATTAAAACCGAAATTCAAAGAATTCACGATATACTTACCCTGATTATCCTAGAAGTATTTACAAAATTCAACTGTAAAACCGTCTGAACTGGAGGATTAATTGCTGCCCACTTTCTTCAGAGCTATGTAAAATTCGCTCAATGTTATCTTTCCATCAAGTAATAATTTATCTTCTGCGTCGAGCTAACTAATGTATGAGTTTTGGGGGTCGAGAAACAGATTTTCTATTTGTTCAATTTTGCGATTTGCATTAAGTTTTGTCTTGTACAATGAACTGTAATATGTACGGTGCAAAGTGAGTTTTGCGGGAATTTCCGTGTATCACTCCTTGTTAACTTTGGTATTATTTTTTCTGTGTACTGGCACTTTTCTAAATTGCAAAATATTTTGTAGGTTTCTTGCCTTCAACTTTCCAGCAGTCCATTGACTATCGGATTATCATGCCTTGTACTTTTTTTTATTTCTTACGTTCTAAAGTTCAATAGTTGAACAATCAAACAATGTCCTCTATTGTTTCTTCATTACCAATTTCAAGGTTTTCTGTAAGGAGTTTTAATTGTTTTTTTCAACAGAAGATTCAATACACGTTTCTTGAAGGACAAATAAGAAATTGTTTACCTGTAGTAACTAGCTTTAGTGTTTCCCGGAATAACTGATCGTTTATGGTGAATGTACAGGATGAATTATTATTATTATTATTATTATTATTATTATTATTATTATTATTATTATTATTATTATTATTTAATGAATATTTAAAACAGAGTCCATAGTAGTGTTCTATACTATTTATGTATTTTTGGGTTGCTTAATAAAATGTTAAAACATTTCCAGATACCACGTCAGTAGGTAAAAAATGCTGATTCAGTATCACTTGTACACGATTTTGTGTACATGATGTACACCTTTATAGGATTCAGTGTTAAACTCGTGTACAAGTGCACAAAATGTCGTTTTTTATGGTGATACAGAATCGGCAATTGGTTTTCAGATCGCACTTTTAACGTTCAAATACCCGTTGGCGAACGCGTACATCGTACACGTCGCTCAAGAGTGAAAAAATGTATGAAATTTTAAGAAAATATAATTAAAAATTTGTTTTCTACGTTCCTATTGTGGATTAGACCATCGATCTATCGTTGGTGAACGCGAGCAAAAAACGTTTTGCCGATTCTGTATCAGCATCAAAAAAGTGGTTTGCCGATTCTGTATCACCTTAGTAGGTATACGTTCACCAACGGGTATTTGAGCGGTTAAAGTGCGATCCGATTGGGGAAATCCATTTGCCGATTCTAGATCAGAAAATCGACCTCTGTACGGTACATGGAAAAAAGGTGATACCGAATCGGCAAAACCACTGCCACGTTTCCCGATCGTATTTGGGACGGTATAGGGTGCGATTTGATCGGTGAAAAAACGATTTGTCGATTCATCTCTTGAGTTTTGTGAATAAAAGGTTTTCGTTCAAAAGAGTTGATTATAAAATTGAATCTGTAAAAATAGACATTCATGTTTTGTTTCAGTGTGAATGAAAGGAAATCGTTCAACGGATGACAGATGAATTTTAAGGGGTAAAGCTGACACTCATGTTTTTGTTTTGGTGTGAATGAAGGTTTTCATTCAAACGAATCGACTATAAATTGAATCTGTAAAAAATAGACATTTATGTTTTGTTTTGGCATGAATGAAGGTTTTTCCGTTTACATTGAAAAAAAATTGAGTTAATAAAAATAGGAATTTTGTGAAATAAATTTTAATAAAACACTTTGTAGAATTTGTTTCATTCAAATAAAAAATAGTTCGTAGAATTGTTTCATTCAAATAAATTCTATTATAAAACTTTTTTCACTTGAGTGAATTTTAATAGGTAAACTGACATTCGTGTTTATTCTGGTGTGAATGAAGGTTTTTCGTTTAATGGATCGTTTTAATAATAGATAATAAAAGCGCATTTTCCACTTAATTAGGTTTAAGTGGTAAATAATTTTTAATATATTCGTGATAATGTTTGGAGACATGAAATGGATGTAATTATTCTCAAATGCATTAAATCAGAAACTGGCTTATTATACACTAAAACTTTCAAACTTTTTTCAAAAGTTCTCCAGTTCGTCACTGAGTGAATAATTTGAGATATGAATGAATCCTTTTAACGGATGTAATTATTCTCAAACGCGTTAAATCAGAAAACGGTTTCTTATGCACTAAAACTTTCAAACTTTTCAAAAGTTCTCCAGTTCGTCATTGAGTGAATAATCTGTGATGCGATTTTAATGCGTTCAGAGGCAAAACGCATTTATAGAGGTTTATCATGTAAAATGTTTTTCCTCAACTGGTTTTTAGTTATTATATTAAAGACAGAAGATTTTTATTTACTTAAAACATAAAAATAATTATACATTTAATTTCGAAAATAATAAATAACTCACATTAGTATACTCAAAGGAAATATTAATAATTTAAAAACGAAAAAAATGTTTTTACAGATGGATGCTAAACGCCGAGATCAACTTTTAAATGAATATGAACGTGCTAAGAAGAGCATTCAGTCGGCTGACAGAAGCAGACGTCTTGGAGAGATGGAACTCAAACGCGAGGCCACAAAAATATTTAAACCTGTGACGGAGGTTCAAGAGCGAAGCAAGAAGGAGATAGTTGAAGAATTGAGAGCCATAAAAGAGAGTTCTTTGAGAATGGGTTCGTTGCCGGTAGTTTTACAAAACAGTTTTCCTTTCAATCTACACCGGATTACGTTCTCATGAGAATCGAAACCGATTTGAGCGAGAGCGATGATACAGCTTCGACTATCACCACTAATAGCGTCGCGTCGTCTGAGGATGGTGGTAAGAGAGATCTGTTGTATGGAATTTCTAAGGATTCAGACGGTAGAACTTTTGTGGGCGACACAGAAGTGGAAATGGATGATGAAGATTTAATTGTCGGTTCGAATAAGTATAAAATAACTGATGGACTGCGCAAATTGCTCCTTTTCGACAAGCCTGGAGATTACACGGAACAGGATTTTGACAATTATGGCGACATTCTGGTTCAGACCCACGCCATGAAGAGAAATAACGATGCCAGAGAGACGAGACCCAAAGCCAACAGAGGTTACAAGTGGACGAAAGTGGTCAAACCCATATGGGATATGAATAAGAAGTTCGTCGAATCGGTGACTGGTAAAGGGGTGAAAACCACTTTTCTTCCGTGCGATTCTGACGCTCTGTCTCAGACATTGAGTTTGTTGATGGCAAGTAGACGTGCTGGTAACACAGGGTTAGATAATGAAATAGTTACTATATCTGACGAATTGTTAAGACAGAAGGTTTTGAATAAAAACCATTATAAAAGGCTGATGAACGAATTGAAGGATTGATGTATATAATAAGTAGAGAGAAACAAACAAACAAAATATATAAAATAAAAATAGTAAATTTTACACTAGAATAATAAAAAGTATTTAAACAACAAACGATTTACCAGTGAAAACAAAATATATATTATAAAATAAAAATATGTTGGTGATAAAGAATAGGGGATACGTTAGAACGTACGCTCAAGGCGGTTCTGGCATCATCGATTTCTATAATGCGAGCGTTCACGAGTGATGCAGGCAGAAAACTCGCATCGACTGCGTTTGAGGTTGGTAAGAAGACGGCTTTGGATGCTGGTAAGAAAGCCGCTTCCAAAGCCAGTGGTAGGATAGCTTCTGTGGCTGGCAAGAGGGCAGCTGATGCGTTGATTGACAAGTTGATCAGTCCACCGGCGAAGCGAGCTTCGTTAGAGCGAAAACGAAAAGTTGGAAAGATTTTAAGGATGCTGTGGTACCTATACAAGATTTAGCCAAAATGACGAGTGGATCTGGATTGAAGAGAATGACAGTGTAATATAAATAAATAATAATATTAAAAACTGAGTTTGAAAAAACATAAAAAATTGTGTTTGAAAAAAGCAAAACTAACAAACAGAAAAAATAAACAAAGATGAACTTTAAAGATATTTCTTGGAACGACGCCACGACTAAGAAGTCGAATAATGAGTTCTTTCCCAAAAACATAAGAGGCTTGATAGTGGGAAAATCGAATTGTGGAAAGACCAATCTGTTGACGAATCTGTTGTCCCGACCTGACTGGTTGGATTACGACAGATTGTTTGTGTTTGGCAAGAGCTTGTTTCAACCCGAATACAGATTGCTTCGAGAATGCATGTATCGTAGATTGCCTAAGGACGTCATAGCCAGAATCTTTGACAGTAGGGAGGAATTCGACAAAAGAGAAGCTTCTCTTTCAACCATTTTGGATGGTGTGGCGATGGAATTGATGAAGAGAAATGCATCTTCGAACGTCGAGTGTCGATTTTATGAGAACGCTAGCGACGTTCCGGATCCTAGAGAATTGAAATCGGAAGATAAGAATCTCATGATTTTTGACGATCTGCTTTTGGAGAGACAGAATCGATGTGAATCGAATTACGTTAGGGGTCGTCACAGCAACGTGGACTGTTTCTACCTGTCGCAGAATTATTTTCGATTGCCCAGACAGACGATAAGGGGGAAATCTAAATTTCTATGTCTCTTTTGCCAAGATCTCAAGAATCTCAATCACATCTACAGAGATCACATCGCAAACGACATGAGCGCGGCGGAATTCAGGAGATTCTGTAAAAGGGTTTGGGATGGAGGACTTTACAATTTCGTCGTGATCGATTTGACTAGCGAATTTAATCGCAGAAAATATCGGTGCGGATTTGACAAGTTTTATGTTTCTGATGCTAGAGCGTGAAAATAAAAAAAAATTAGAAAATAATAAATCTTCGAATATTCAGTTTTGAAAAAATAAAAATAAAATTAAATATAATGTTCGAACAAGGAGAATTGTTAGATCGAATAGCCGAGAATACAGCTGCAAAACAATCCATTCAAATCATGGTGAGTGGCGATTCGACTCGATTCGTGACGAAATTCGAACCTTCCATCGAATTGAATAGAGAGAAAAGATATGAGATGGCGTTGGTGAATCTGGAGACTTATTATTCCTTTCCCAACGTCACCGAAAAGAATAACTCATTTAAGTATTCCGACGGAGTGGATTGGTTGGAGATTCGAATTACCAAAGGAAGTTACGACATAGACGATTTGAACAATTACATTCAAACGCGAATGAAGACGGATGGAAAGGGAAGCAACAAGATCAGACTCACTCCCAATCCTAATACCTTACAGACGATGTTGGATTTGGAAGATAATTTTCGAGTGGATTTCAATACGGGCGATTCTATAGGCAAAATGCTGGGATTTGATCGAAAGATGTATCGAGGCCACACGGCATCTGAAAATACGGTTGACATTCTCGCAGTCAATAGCATTCTGGTGAATGTGGATGTGATTGCTGGAAGCTACGTGAATGGTAGCGCTCAACCGACGATCTATTCCTTCTTTCCAAACATGTCGCCGGGTTATAAGATCGTGGAACGACCTCGAAATTTAGTTTATCTACCAGTGATTTTAGACACATTGTATAGTCTCAAAACCACGTTGACGGATCAAAATGGTGAACTGTTAGATCTTCACGGAGAGAGGGTGACGATACGATTTCACATAAGAGAAATATAAAAGCAAAAAAAAACTGTGTATATATAAATAACAAATAAAATAAATGCAATATTAATTTACAAAAATTATTTAATATATATAATTATCATTAAAACAAAAAAACAATTGAAGAAAATATATTTAAAAAAAAATAATTATGACACAATACGTGGTTAAAAACGTGAACATATCTGCAGGACAGAGGAAGAAACTTAAGAGAGCGTTAACAACTCGAGGCGAGGCGGTGAGATTCAAATTCACTCACGAAGATCTGACGAGTGGTGGTCAGGATTCGATCGCCTGGACCAGAAGTCAAATCGAAAGGTTGGAAAAAGCAATTCGTGATGGAAGAGGGTTGATGGTGAGATTGAGTTCCGCTCAATTGAGATACAATTTGGGAATAAAAGGTGGTTTCCTACCGCTATTGGCAGGAATCGCTGCAAAAGCATTACCCTTTGCTGCAAAAGCATTACCCTTTCTCGGAAAGACTCTCGGCATAGGAGCTCTCTCGGGACTCACGAGTTCGGCAGTTGAGAAATTAATGGGTGGCAGCAGACTGTTTTTGAAGAAGGGAGGAGCCGTGTGTCGCATCCACGTAGACGACAGCGGTAAAGGATTGTATCTAGAACCCGTTAGAGGTGACAACTCTTTGAGTGGAAACAGTCTCTATCTAAAGAGTGGTCGGAACATTGAGCGACTCAGCAAGGGTTTGTTGTTTGGTGAGAATTCACCATTTAAGAATATACCGATTTTGAGTATGTTATTATAATGTAAACATTATATAATTATATAAAATATAAATCATAGAAAGTATAAAATAATATATAAAATGGATAAAAAGGTGGAAAAACAATTAGACAATAATGATGAATATCGCGAGATAGAGTGCGAAAACGATGTGGAAAAACGATTAGATGCTAATGATGGATATCTTAGGAAAGAACTGATTAAAGAGTTAAATAAAGACTTGGATAGATGATTGAAATTTAAAAGAATGAGACGTTTTCTACCATCACCACTACCTTTTGAAGAGAATGGTAATGATGCAAGTGTTACCGAGAGATGCACAACATTCGTTCATAATTATGATTCAGATAAACAAATGTGTTCTTATAAAAAAAACGTAACATATCACAAAAAAAAGAAAAGAAGAATCGACGCTGAAATTTAAGAAAAAAGGAAATGTTATTATAATATATGGGCGATAGTGAAGAAGGAAAACAAAAACAAAAAAAAAACAAAAAAAAAAGTAATGAGATATAGAGATGATCAACCTCTCTGGATCTCATTACTTTTTTTTTCCTTCTTCTTTGCTAAAAATCAATCTCTCAATTGTTTATATTTCCAAGTCCATTATTAGCATGTTGACACTCGTGTATTCTCCTTTTTCGAAAATGTGTTGAATGTTTATCTTTACTTTTTTAAGTTTTTTTACATCGATGAATGCACTCTCACCACCCGATTTGTCCACGAGTTCGAGTGAGATGTTTTGATATATGTAACTTCCATAGGACAACAACAAATCGTCCTTGTCGAATTCTCTATCTTTGGCGATGCCGATTTTCTGTAGATCGCTTTGGTAGTCATAAAACAAATCGAGCATGTCTTCGTCCAATTTCAAAGGCATGTTATATTTGTTGTATTTGCGCTCTAAGCCCTTCGTCTCGACCTCGTTCAATTTGATGGAATCGTGTCGTTGTAATCTATAGATTTTAAAACCGAATGTCTTACATATTTCGACTCATTTCAATTTTAATTTGCATCTTTTAAGTGTTGTTGTCATGATCGATTATTTGTTTTTTTGTTTTATGAGTTCTTACAAATAATATATATTTTAAATTTTATATTTAAATAATAATTTATTAAAAAAGTTTTTTTTTTTTTACTTTTTATATATATATAAAAAAAGTTATTTTAATTTTAATTTTCTTTAATGTGAAAATTTTTTTTTTGTAAAAGTGTTTTTCTCTTTATATAAATAAAAGTTTAAATTTAAGATCGATTATTAGGTTTTTGTTTTATGAATTCTTGCAAATAATATATATTTTAAATTTTGTATTTAAATAATAATTTATTAAAAAAGTTTTTTTTTTTTTACTCTTTATATATATATAAAAAAAAGTTTTTTTAATTTTAATTTTCTTTAATGTAATTTTTTTTTTTTGTAAAAGGGTTTTTCTGTTTATATGAATAAAAGTTTAAATTTAACGTCCTTTTTCTTGTATTAATTCAGTTTTTTCACGTTAAGGAACATAAAAAAAATTGATTAATTTCATCAAAAAAATTTTTTTTTTTTTTGAAGGAATTAAAACATATATATAAACAATTTTAAAACTTTTAACAAATTATTTTTAAATACAAAATTCGAAAACAAAAAAAATATTCTTACAAATGGAGCAAACAAATGAAAAAATGGAAAATTTAAATAAGAAAACCGTCCCTCAATTAAAATTTGTAAACTATTAAAAATTCCACATTTCAGAAATCATAGAACTAAATCAAAAAAAATTGAAGTCATACAGGAATATTGTTTGCGAAACGATGGAAAGGCAAACAAAATGTCGATAGCAACGATGTCAAAAAATGCATCAGTTGTGAAAAATGAGAAGAAGAAAAAGATAGTAAAAGGAATCCAAATGCCGACAGTGAAAAAAAACCAAAACGTTTTGATTGTGAAAAATAAGAAGACGACTAAACGAAAAGCCATTGAAGAACTTCAAGTTTCAAAAGAAAAGAAAAAAAAACTAAAACAAAAACGAGTGATGTACATCAGATTCTAGACAAACGAGATATATTGAGCGAAATTCGACAAGCAATCAACGAAGGGAAAGGAGAAGAATATGTAGCATGACTCATCACAGAACTATTCCAATCGAATCCTTTAGAACGGGAGAGTGCAATCAAAGACATTTTTAAAACTTTCGATGTGGTTCCTTGTTCAAAAAAATTGATCTGAAATTGTTCATGGAACGGGTGAAGAAAAAAGTATTGGATTTGTTTCGTGAACACATGAATGTGGGACTAAAAATTAAGATGATACTCCATTGTGTGATGAATAAAATCGACGTGAATTCTGGCGAGAGCATGGTGACAAATACATTTTTCAGATTCAACATCGAACCCATATTTCAAGGTTCAGATTTATTGGACATTTTCGAAAAGATGAAAGACAAGATGTTGACGTCTCTCGTGAATTATCAATGTGGAGGTAGTAATTGGATGTTCGATGAGGTGTTGAAACTCGAAATTCATATAACTGAAAACGATTTGTTGAAAGGGTCTTCCAACGTGGAATTACCGTATTTCTTAGCTAAAAAACACTCCATGATCAACGTGAGAAATAAAGATGATCAGTGTTTTAAATGGGCAGTCACCTGCACTTTATACCCTGTCAAAATGAACTCCGATAGAGTTTCTCGTTACGAGGAGACTTCTAAAAATCTTGATTGGACTGGAGTGACTTTTCCAACGCATTTAAAACACATCGAACATTTCGAGGCTCAAAATCCCACCATAGCGGTGAACGACTTGGGATACGACGATGAAAAATGAATGATCTATCCTCTCAGAGAGACTTCGTATCTTGAAAGAGAAAAGACAATTATTTTATTATTGATTTCGAATGGTGACAATTGTCATTATTGTTGGGTTAAACATCCGAGTCGATTAATGTCAAGACAAAATAATGAACATGAACGTAAGATATGATTATGTTGCAACTGCATGAACATGTTTCACAGCAAAAAATCGTTAGCGAAACATCAGGAATATTGCAATGAAAATCAAGGTGTCGCCATTGAAATGCCCAAACCCAACACCATCGTGAAGTTTGAAAATCGCAATAGAAGGTTTAAAGTACCATTCGTCGTGTACGCCGATTTCGAATGTTTCACCATGAAAATGAGTTCCTGCCAACCTAACGCTCTTCAAATTTACGTCGAAAAATATCAAAAACACATACCTTCAGGCTATCGCATTTACGTGAAATGCGCTTTTGACTCGCAACACGACATGGGTCCCTTCTTCTATACGAAACAGTGCGAAGACGACGACGTGGCTCAAAGATTTGTGGAAGAGTTAGAATCGAAAATTCAAATGTTATACGATAAATTCAAAACTCTGGCGAAAATGATCATCATGTGAGAGCAGCAGAATGAAAATAACAGAGCCACCGAATGTCACATATGCAGACAATCGTTCGATGAGAATTCGGAGGAAAATAAGAAGGTCAGAGACCACGATCATTACACGGGTCTGTATCGTGGTCCGGCTCACAGCAAGTGTAATTTAAAATATCGAGATGCCATTTTCTATCCAATGATATTTCACAATCTCTCGGGTTACGACAGTCATCTGTTCGTGAAAAATCTCGGCACCTCCCACGAAGAATTAAATTGCATCATGAACAGCGAAGAGAGATACATTTCCTTCACGAAATGGAAGCTCATGGAGAAGAAAAGAGTAATCAACGGAGAGACGTTGAAAGAAAAAACGAAATTCATTCATAGAAGCATATGTTTCATCGACAGTTTTAAATTCATGTCGACCGCTCTGGAAAATTTAGTCGATAACATGAGCAAGGATCAATTTAAAATCATGAGCGAACATTTTGGAGAACGAGTAGACGTTATGTTGAGGAAAGGAGTCTATCCTTACGATTACATGAACAATCTAAAGAGATTCGCCAACACCGCACTGCCTTCGAAAGAAGATTTTTATTCGAAATTATACGAATCCAACATTTCCAAAGAGAATTACGAACACGCTAAAAACGTGTGGAAATCATTTGATATGAAAACCATGAGAGTTTATCACGATCTCTATCTAACTGATGTTCTGCTCTTGGCAGACGTATTCGAAAATTTTCGACACGTTTGTTGTCGAAATTACGATCTGGATTCCGCTTGGCATTTCACCGCACCTGGTCTAGGGTGGGATGCTCATGTTCAAAAAAGCTACGAGAGGTGGCATCTTAATGATCTCTCACAGATATTCTGAAGCTAACAATCCCTACATGAAAGAAGGTTTCGATTCGAAATGGTTGAATAAATACATACAGTATTGGGATGCTAATAATTTGTATGGTTGGGCTATGAGTCATCCTTTACCGATTGGAAATTTCGAATGGGTAACGGAACAGGAAGAGATGCAAGAATGGAGAGACTATCCTTGCATTTTAGAAGTCGATTTGAACTATCCGGAACAATTACACGATCTACACAACGATTATCCGCTGGCTCCTGAATGAATGGAACCGAATGAAGGAGACGAGGAAAAACTCATTCCCAATTTATTTAACAAACATAACTACGTCGTCTACAGTGAGAATTTGAAACAATACGTAGATTACGGGATGAAATTAGTCAACATACATCGCATCATTCGATTCAACAAAGAGCCTTGGATGAAAAAAATACATCAATCTCAACACGAATCTCAGAATTCGAGCCAAGAACGATTTTGAAAAAGATTTATTCAAACTCATGAACAACTGTGTGTACGGTAAATCGATGGAAAACACCAGGAAGAGAACCGACGTTCGACTCGTCACATCTGAGAAAAAAGCTAAAAAATTAGTGGTGAAACCCAATTACAAACACCGAACCATATTTGACGAAAATCTAGTGGCCGTTCACATGCAAAAGACGCACCTGAAGTTTGACAAACCGTATTATCTCGGACCGATCATCTTAGATATCAGCAAGCGATTGATGTACAAGTTTCACTACGATTACGTCAACCGAAAATTTGGTGATAAAGCCAAACTACTGTTTATGAGATAGAGACGAAAGATTTCTACCAAGATATATCTCCGGACTTGGCAGCATGGTTCGACACGAGCAATTATCCCATCGATCACCCGTCGAACATTCAATCGAACGACAACAAGAAGGTGTTAGGTAAATTTAAGGACGAGAGCGGTGGTAAACAAATCGTCGAATTCGTGGGCTTGAGACCTAAACTGCATGCTTATCGTCTAGAAGATGAAGAGATCAAGAAGTGCAAAGGGGTTAAAGCGTGCGTGGTGAAGAAAAACATCTCTTTCCAAGAGTATAAAGATTGTCTGTTAGGAAGTGGTCCAGTGTATAGGACTATGAAATCGATTCGAAGTGAAAATCACGACTTGTATACCAAAATAGTCAACAAGATTTCGCTGATGGCTGATGATGATAAGAGATTCGTGTTAGACAATAAAATAAGCACTTTAGCACTCGGACATTGGACTTTGGATCGAATTTTAGACGATAGGATTTCAGATATGATTGTGGATGATAAGATTCCAGATATGATTAAGAATGATAGGATTCCAGAAAATCAAGAGGAATTAAATGGATTCAAGATTATGGAAGTCAAGGAATTAGATGGATTCAAGATTATGGAAGTCGATAGAGTTAGTTTAAAAAGAAAAAGAGAGAAAAAAAAAAAAAAAAATAACGTCATTTTAGTGAATTATAATAAAATAAATAAATAAAAAAAAAAATATACACATTTATGAATAAGAAAATAGAGATATCCGTAAAAGGTGTCGTCTTACCTAACGAACCCCTATCCAACATTGATCTGTTGAATGCGGTGAAGGATTTGAAAATCAAAGATTTTTTAGGCGTGTTTTCCAGAGATGCCTTACTGAAGAGAAGACCCCGACAATCGGAATGCGGAATTTTAAATCTATACGATTTATCGGGTGAAGGCACTCACTGGGTGGCGTGGTTCAAGAATGGGAAGAAGAAGAATTATTGTTTCGACAGCTACAGAATCTCGCCGCCGAAAGAAATAAAGAACTATTTCAACAAATCGATGGTTCATTACAACATGGAACAAGTGCAATCACCAGATCAAGTGTTTTGCGGTCACCTGTGTCTTTACATTCTCAAGAGATGGTCTGAAGGAGATCGGTTTCAAGACATTCTCAATGATTTACATTAGAGAGAGATTTTTTTTTATAGTATATAAAGGTAAAAAAAATTATTAAAAAAATTTTAATCGAATAAAAAACGAAAAAATAAAAATAAGTGAAATAATTCATTTTTAATAAACGGCGTTTGAAATATATTTTTCAAACAAAAATCTCAAAACAACATGCCAGTCGATAAATTTGGTAGAAGTGACGGCGAAAAAGTCAACCTAAAAAAGAAGAGGAAGACGTTCGAAGTCGGTGATGGTTACGACGTTGCCAACTTGGCCGAACGTTACATTTGGAGATACGAACCTCGAGAGGAACCTTGAACATGAACGATAAGAAGCTCTACAATCTTCCCGAGCTGATAGATCTTGCAGATGCTGCGACTAAAAAATACGTCGACAGGGGGAACGCGGATTTCGAACGAATCATGCTAGATAATTACGTGGATAAAGCCATGACCGACGATCTCGATCTGAAATCTAAACGTTTGGTGAACGTCGCAAATCCCATAGATCCCACTGATGCCGCGACCAAGAAATACGCTGACGACTCTCACGCGAGATTCAGCGAACACATGAGAAATAGATACGTTCAGAAAAAGATGCACTCGGAATTGAATGCTAATTCTAACAAGATAACGAATGTGGCCACTCCCACGAATCCCAAGGACGTGGCGACCAAACACTACGTAGATCTGGAACAGAGAAAGTCTGACAAACGAGAAATGAAATCGGATCTGAATGCGGGATTCAACAAGATATTGAATCTGTCGAAGGTCGACGACACAGATGCGAACTCAACCGTAGTCAACAAGGGCTACGTAGATTCTGCCATGATACGATCACAAGAATACGTAGAATCACAAGTGGACGATCTCTACCTCAACAAACAATCTGGCAGAACCATGGAGGGTGGTATCGACATGAATGGTGAGAATTTATTCAGACTCAATCACGATCCCGAATTCGATTCCAGCGCAGTCAGCAGGAAGTATGTAGATGACAACTCGGTCTGGAGAAAGGGTGACATCATGGAAGGTAAACTTGACATGGGTGGACACGCGCTCACAAATCTACCGGATCCCGTAAACATGATGGACGCCTGCACCCTGATTTCGGTGGTGGAGAAAGTCAAATATGCTAGACAATTGATCACCGTGTGGGCCGAGGAGAGCGGCACCTTAGATGAGGGAAAAGCTGAGTGGTCTTTCGGAAATGGAGGTAGTGGATTGCAACATGGTCAGGTGGGATATCCCATGCCGTTGGGAGGTAAAATCATTCGAATGAGTCTGGCTTCCTCGGATTTGAATAACAGAGCGGGCGTCAATCTCATGGTGAATGGAGTAGAGAGCGATAAGAGATACAGCGTTGAAAAGACTGAGAATCAACACGCATATGTTAGCACGTTCGGCACACCTCTCAAAGTGAATGCCGGAGACAGGATTAATTTCGTTACGAAAACCAATAATCCCGAAGCCGCCACTTCCGTGGTGAGTCTACTGATCGAACTAGATACTTTGAACAAACAGTGAACGCGTGGAAATAATTAATTAAAAAAAAATAATGTGTGATTATTAAAAACAAAAAAAAAGTAATGAGATTTAGAAAGATGTTCAGTCTCTCTAGATCTCATTACTTTTATTTATTTCTTTGTTTGTTTTTTTTGTTTTTAATAATTACTCATTACTTTTCTTTTTTATTTTTTTTATTTTTTTTTCACACCCGTCTCTCATCGAATGTTCGACATCTTATTTCCATCCGATTCGAATTGTAATTCTCTATCCGACAGGACCAGGGCGAAAGCTTCGGTTTTTCTCGGCACGTTCCTATCGAATTGCATCTTGATCTGAATATCTAAGACGCTACTCTTGAGTCGTTCACTCTGTTTACTGACGTCGAATACAAACATTGGATACATCGACTTGTATTCGCCGGGAGATATATTAGGGTTGCTCATCAATTCGTCTAGACCGTGATACTTCTTTCTGAAATCAGTGGCATCGCCGTACAGTCTGCAGAAATCATTCTTGTCGAACGACGCGTTGTAATCGATTGCTGGATATCTCGTGGCGTTCAGAAACACTTGCATGTTTCTCAAATTGCAGTGATCGAACTGTGATGCATTCTTTTCCTGAGACCCTTCCTTATCAGTCTGAAATGCAACCACGATGAAACGCGGTCTCTCAGAAGCGGATTTCACTTTCAATCTCCAATCGAAGTGATTCGTGGAGAGTGGAAAGCTAGCCGTGTCGCACTGTCTCATTCTAAATCCCACAGGTAATTTACTCTTGGATTCTATGATCTTGTAGAGACGCGCTTTTTCCACAATCGAAGGCTCCACGTGCGGAACGAACCACGATATCTTGCGTAGAGTTAACTTACCCGCATCGGTCGCAGGGAGTCTCACTATTGCGTCGTCGTTTCCTTTTCGAATCAACGTCAGATTGTGTTTGAATCCGTACATGATCTTGTTGTAATCGTCCGCGAATCCGAAGATGTGTTTCAAAGGTATCCTGAACGAAAACGTTCCTTTAGGTCTGGATGTCTTGACGACGTAGTCGAATATCGCGGCGGAGCCGGCGTTAGCAGGGCTGACGGTGTCTTTCCCCCACAACTGATTAAGTCCTCTGGATTTCGAAAAATCATCCGGATACGTCAAGAGTCCGAACATCGTGGTGGCCTGACCGGGATGAAACACTGATTCTATCTCTTGTCCTGATAGCATGTATTTTATATTACTGAATAGATGCATGATGCCATTATTGGCTAGAGTAACCGTGTCGTCGTCGGCGTAGTCGCTCCCATCTTCCTTGGTGAGACGTCCCTGCACCACTATGTAACTCTCGCTAGGATGGACGAATAGATCTTGAGTTTCGATGTTGATTCTTATCTCTCCCGCCTTGTTCAAACTCGTTCCGGTTACCGGTTCGTATTCGTGAACCTCATATTCTTGAATACTTTCATCTTTCTCTATGCTTTGTGCTATATCTAATATATTTGCCATTTTTAAAGGGTTTTTGTTTTTTTGTTTATTAATTAGCTTGCTTTTTTTATCTAAAAATGGTTTTAATTATTTTTTATTTATTATTTTTCTCTCCTATATATATGTGTGTAAACAAGAAAATGTTAAAGAGAGTAAATAAAAGAAATTTGTTTTCTTTATCAAAACTTTGTCTTCTGTAATTGTTGTTCGTAAAACTTTCCGATGATCTCTTCTCCATCCAAAGCTTCGATTTCGTAAGTCACCGGATCGGGGTGAAATATTTTGATTATCACGAAGATTTCCGAAGTCCATCGAGGAGTATAACCCTTTTCGAAGTGCTTCTTATAAGCATAGATTCTC
The DNA here is from genome assembly GCA_031216915.1 of Pictodentalium vernedei. Lineage (NCBI taxonomy): Eukaryota > Metazoa > Mollusca > Scaphopoda > Dentaliida > Dentaliidae > Pictodentalium > Pictodentalium vernedei. Next base: position 56,679,399 of record CM062297.1, read on the forward strand.
ACTCGATCACCGACCGCAAATTTCGGCGTTCTAGACTTCTTCCTAATCTTAGATCTCTCAGGATATAGATTCGCGTAGACCCGTTTTTCATTTCGAGGATCGCTAGCTTCCACGGGAGTCATCTTGATCGATCCGTGTCGCGTGTTGTTGTAATCTTTAACCAGACCGTTCAGAGCGTATATGTATTTTTTGGTCGAATTCGCCGTGAAGTATTTATGCATCTTTTCCTTCATCGTTTGATTCCAACGATTCACCACGCTGGCTTGCTCTTCGTTTTCGATCGAGTAGAGGTCGACCAATCAATGAACGTGCTTGTTGTAGAATTCCTTTCCCTTATCCACCCACAATTTATCTGGTTTTCGAGCACACGAGTCGAACGCGCTCTTCAGATCCTCGGCGACGCAAGGCCCCGATTTATTCTTCAAAGCTCTGATCCAACCGTATTTGGAAAACACGTCGATGACCGTCAATAGATATTTGACACCCTCGTTCCACCTCGACAACCATCTCATGTCGACCAAGTCGGCAGACCAAATATCATCTAAACCCTTCACGAACACCCTTCTCTTTCGAAATTTACGCACGATGGGTTTGTGTAACTCCTCGGCCAATTCGCTCGTCAATAATCGTTTCTTCTTCTTTTCAGATGCGCATTTTTTTGGAACGCCCCATCCGAATCGACGTTTCGCACCGATCAAATTGCCAACCAGCGAACGTTCTATCTTCTCTCTCCTGGTCGGATTCGATATACCTCTCAATTTCGCCAACATGTTTTTATCGCAGACATCGTTGCGAGTCTTGGTGTCGGGATGTCCGGCGTAGCATAGATCGTGATCATACGCGGCCGCGTCCACCCTATTCACAGGTTTGCTCCAAGATTTAGGAGTCAGATCGGCGTTGAGTCTCTTGTTCAATTTCGTTCCAGGTCCCGTGAAACTGTGACCAGGCAAATGCATTTCGAAAGGTAGATTATTGATCATTTCATTCACGATGCCTTCACGTTCTTTTTTTTGACGAATTGAGTCTTGATAGAACCACACACGTCGCAAATTCCGCGAAGCATCTGTCTGTTGTTTTTAGTTCGTACTTCTTGAGAATTACTCGTCTCGGTAACTCTCTTACACTTTACGCAATACATTTTTGAGAGTTATTTAAATTAATTTCGTTTTTATTTTATATATAAATTTAATATTTCTTTTTTAAAAATTCTGTTCTTATTATATATATTTTTTTTCAATCGCTGCTCTTGAGTTCTATCATCTTACTGAATTCCTCCCTGGCCTCTTTCCTCCCCTTTTCCACGAGAGAATCCTTCATCTCTTCCTTGATAATCTGACGAGTCTTGATTCTCACAGCTTCTTTCATGGCATCATATTTCGTTTTCTCACCCAATATCATGAAGTATTCTCTGTCCGATATCCTACCGTCTTTCATCGCCATCGAGATCATTTCGGATATCGTGTCGATCTTGGAGGCGGCCAAGACACGAATCTTGTCGTGTTTCCTCGCCTTCAGATATAATTTCCTACTCAAAAAGTTTCCGAGCATGCTAAACAATCCAGCGACGAGAGCTACTCCTTCTACGGTTAACACGATCGGAATACCGACCACAGTCGACAACAATCCGATGCGTGTAAACCCATGGAAATCGTGATGAGTGTCGTGTCAATCGCGTTGATGAATTTCACGAAACGCGAATACTTCTTCTTGAGAGAATGACGAGAATCTCTCTCTTGAGTTAGATACGTTTGGATTCTACTGATTTGATCGATGCGGATTCTACTGCTTGGATCGATGTGATACCTCTCTCCTCTTTCTTTTTTTTCTAGCGACGGTGCCTTCGGCAAAACGCCGTTCGGTTTCTCGTCCGCATCGTCATCTAACGTCGGATACAATTTATTTCTAGTTCTCATTTTTGTGTTTTTTTTCTTTCTAATATTAGATAAAAAAATTTATGTGTGTATTTATTTTTGTTTTTTATTCTCCCTTATTTATATCAACGAGAAAACTTAGACGTATGCTTCATTGAACAATAATTTCATGATGCATCTCTTGTCTTCTAAAGTCAGACTTCTACGCGCCAATTTCAGTTCTTCCGAAACAGTGGGCTTGTCTCAATCCTTACAGAAGAGTAATCTCTTCCAAAACGTGATCACTTCGTCGATTTGAACGCGTTCGAACGCCGGTTCGAAATACTTGACGACCATATCTTCCCTTTCCATCGTCAGACACGAATGATCCTCATGATCGAAGTCTAGGTGATCCCGACATCCGACGCATGGTTCTAACAAGAGGCGACCTAGTTGTTCGTTCACGCAGAATGCGTAGGCTCTCATCAGCATTTTTAAAAGAAACCTTGCTATAATAGTCTGGGAAGCGTCCAAGATTTATGTATTTTGTATTATCTATTCGATTTGATATTTATTTTTTTAAATAACTATTTATTTTTTCTCTCCTATATATATCAATCACTTTTTTATTTCCTCTCCTCAAAACGGATTCTATCACGATTTCGTCTCACAAAACTCAAGAGATGAATCGACAAATCGTTTTTTCACCGATCAAATCGCACTCTATACGTTCCCAAACACGATCGGGAAACGTGGCAGTGGTTTTGCCGATTCGGTATCACCTTTTTTCCATGTACCGTACAGAGGTCGATTTTCTGATCTAGAATCGGCAAATGGATTTCCCCGATCGGATCGCACTTTAACCGCTCAAATACCCGTTGGTGAACGTATACCTACTTATACCTACTTAGGTGATACAGAATCGGCAAACCACTTTTTTGATGCTGATACAGAATCGGCACAACATTTTGCTCGCGTTCACCAACGATAGATCGATGGTCTAATCCGCGATGGGAACGTAGAGAACAAATTTTTACTTATATTTTCTTAAAATTTCATACATTTTTTCACTCTTGAGCGACGTGTACAATGTACGCGTTCGCCAACGGGTATTTGAACATTAAAAGTGCGATCTGAGAGTCTAAAAACCAATTGCCGATTCTGTATCACCATAAAAAAACGACATTTTGTGCACTTGTACACGATTTTAACACTGAATCCTATAGAGGTGTACATTCATGTACGTGTACATGTACAAAATCGTGTACAAGTGATACTGAATCGGCATTTTTTACCTACTCACGTCCCCTACTCTGTTTTATACATTTAGGGATCAGATGGAAAAAAAAGTTGTTAAGATTTTTTTTTTTTATATTTGGATCTTTCCTTGTGTATCTTTTCTTATCTGTATTTTCAAGCGCCATGCGTCGTTTATAGTTTAGTGTATCTGGAGTTTGCTCTAATGCGACATTCCAATAGCCACCAATCAACATAGTTGTGTTACCCCCACCGTTTCAATAATGTTAATTATAGATTGCCATAAAACTTGTATCATCGTTATCTGGGTCAAATACCGCCACGATAGAAAACCGTTGCGTTTGGATCAAGACATCTGGTACGGCGAAGTTTCCACCTACATCTATTATTTTATCTTTAATTTCATAAGGGCAGCTGTTTTTGAACAGAATATCAGTGCCCCTTCTGTTACTTGTATGTGAGAAGAAGACTCCCTAAAGTCCAACCCATGTTTCCAAATGTTTGCCTCCTCTTTAGAAGAGTGTGTCCCGATCAGGAATGTAATATCATATGCGTTTTTACGCTTTGAGAAGATGTCTCTCCACTTATTCTGGTCTGAGGATAGCCCGCGACAGTCCCCAAACTTCCGAACGTGATACTATCCATGGTGAGCTTTTTGTGATAGCCTATCGTAACCAATCAGTAGAGAAAGTTGTGATATATGAGATTCACAATTTGAGTTGTGTTGTGTAAAAGGGTATGCCAATTTAAAAGAAATATTTAGAAAACAAAGCAATAACAAAGGGACATGGTTAACAAACACGTCTCTCATGAACCTTTATGGTTGGGAGGAAAGATGAACACCAAGGGAATCGGAACTTCTTGCGGATTAGGAACCCTGCGTGTAATGAGACCGGACTTGGTGTGTGTTAGAGAGAGAAACATAGAGAGAGCGAGAGAGAGAGAGAGAGAGAGAGAGAGAGAGAGAGAGAGAGAGAGAGAGAGAGAGAGAGGCAGGCAGGCAGGCAGGCAGGCAGGCAGGCAGGCAGGCAGGTAGGCAGGCAGGCAGGCAGGCAGGCAGACAGGCAGGCAGACAGACAGACAGACAGACAGACAGGCAGAGGCTGCCGCATTTATCCGCTATCCATGGTGAATTGTTTTCCTGATAGTCTATCGTAACCACTCGACAGAGTAAGTTGCGATAGATGAGATTAACAATTTGAATTGTTGTATTGTGTTAAAGGGTATGCCAATTTTTAAAAAGAAATGTTTAGTAATACTAAACAGAGCAATAACAAAAGGAACACGGTTTACAAACACGTCCTATAAACCTGTAAGGTTGCGACGGACATACAGACAGACAAATATTTAACCCTTTACCCTACGTAACGGCAAAAACCGGCCAGCGCAATTCTCAAAAATTGTCAATTATTTTTCATTATTTTTTCATTTTTTGTCTCAAAAACAAAGGATATGCTCGAGCTTGTTCCCACGAGGCGTCATAACCTATGTTTTTGAGACAAAAAATGAAATAATTAGTTATTCAAGACTTTTTTGAACATGTGTCGTCTGCTTTTCATGTTAGCTAAAGGGTTAAGCCCCTTTACCTATGCCTGTTTCTTATTACATGCTATCACATATGTGCGTCAACAATGCAAACAAAAAAAAAATAAATAAATAATAATAACAGGAAATAAAAATAAAATGATTTGTCGATTGGATAGTATAACAGTATGAACCTACAGACATATGAGAAGGAAACGAGAGCATTTGTTAGGGAGAGAAATGAGTATGATTGGGTGGGATCGACAGATAGACGTCTGTAGATAGATAGACAGAGAGAGAGAGAGAGAGAGAGAGAGAGAGAGAGAGAGAGAGAGAGAGAGAGAGGGGAAGAGAGAGGTGGAGAGAGAGCGACGGTGAGACAGATGGAGAGTGAAAGAGATGGAGAGAGAGAGGAGTCTGGTCCTTGCGGATGCAGCAGGTGTTATGTTTTCTGCAGGTGGTGTTGTTAATAGATAAGCATTGCTGTGTGTCTGTGTGGTCTTCTTGAGCTTTTCGTGTTCATGTCTGAGTTTGACTATGCACCGTATCTGATCCAGCATGTACTATAAACGGCCGTCGTCCCTGTCCTTCTCTCCCACGGACTCATCGGTGATCACCTCCTGTTCGGAGTTCTGGTAGAGGGCAGCTAAATGAAGTAACAGCAGGAGGGGTGGACGGCGCAGTGTCCGACACAACATTCTCCTCTTCCGGCGAAGAGTGTGATGGACTGGGAATCGGACTGTCCCCCGACGAACCGGCGTCCTCTGGACCCTCCACCTGATTGTGCGAGTGTGGGCGGGGTGTCGAGCTGGACGTGGAACGATCAGGGGTGTCAGATGTTGCGCTTTCAAGTACCTTACCTCCCTCTCTTCCTTTACCCTATTTTTCTTTTCCACGAACTCGGTCACTCAGCGGACATCACGTCTGGCGGAAGGTCCCTTCTTTCTTTTGCTATTCGTTTTATGTGGGTCCTATGTACGGTTTCAGTGGTTAGGTAAATTGTCATCCACTGGCAAGTCCGGGACACAAGGAGGGTGACCAGTGTGAGAGGAAATCCCCCCGCCCCCCCACACACACGAATGTGCCCCACGCCTCAAAGAGCGGGAGGTCCAGTGTTCTATCAAAATCCAGTACTAGGTGCATTTTGCCCTTCCCCACTGGGATAGCCCAAGTGATAGCTTGGGCATCCTTCAACCATAGCACTGTCTTCTAGATCTCAAACGGGAATTCCATGTGATCGGTGTTGTCACCTCGGAGTTCAAAATGAGAATGTAAACATATAGATTATTAGATGGATACATGCACATACCAATTGTTTACATTTTACTTCACGGTACTGCATGCAGCACTGACGTCATATTCAGCCTATAACAGCTTTTAAGGTTAGCAGTTGTAAATAAATAAATAAATAAATAAATGAATAAATAAATAAATAAATAAATAAATAAATAACATTTTACTTCACGGTACTGCATGCAGCGCTGACGTCATATTCATAACAGCTTTTAAGGTTAGCAGTTGTGCAGAAATAAATAAATAAATAAATAAATAAATAAATAAATAAATAAATAAATAAATAAATAAATAAATAAATAACATTTTACTTCACGGTACTGCATGCAGCGCTGACGTCATATTCAGCCTATAACAGCTTTTGAGGTAAGCAGCTGTGCAGAAATAAATAAATAAATAAATAAATAAATAAATAAATAAATAAATAAATAAATAAATAAATAAATAAATAACAGCTCTTAATCTATTGTGCACATTGTTTAGAGGGTACAATACAGTGTTTTCGTGCAAACAACCTTTAATGGAGGATAACAGTTTTCTGCTTTATGCAATTGGTGGAAAGTGAACTGTACTTGTAAGTGTGAATAAAATTTTAACGTGCATGTTTTGAAAAAAATATAAAAATATTGGCGATAGCTGCCTTCTGGAAAATGTGAGAGAACATTAAAATTGGGTGGGGGCAAGTAAAAGTAGGTCTATTTTATTGAGTGAGAAACTAGACAGGAGTCCAGGAAGCACTAATTTTGAAGGCAAAAATCACATGGCGACCTATACCTTTTTGGTATATTGTTTTCATGGGGTGATAAACTTAGTGGATATAGGGTTGTTTTTCCGAAAATGTGGAGAGAGAGAGAGAGGAAACGGTTTGTACTGTTGCCAATATAAAAAAGCACTGTATTGTAACCTAAAGCAATTTTTCACAATATTTGCATGGAATACTAAAATACCTAACAATGCCTGATTGTGAACTCCCCCAAACAACACACTTGCAAACATGGAGACATTTCGGCACCGCATGTTCTTAAAATTGAAGGGAAGGAGTGATCTAAGTCTGGGGCAAGATGGGAGGGGCTATATATTGTGGAGGGGTCCTAAGACCTCATCTGGCTATGGATATATGCAGGTCCATTGACCAGATGGAAGTGTCCGCAGGGAGAAGGTGCACCAAATGTCATATTTGGTGCATCATCGGTTGATAAAACAGGAATTACCACAATATGCGGGTGCTGGGGGATGGAGTGCAGTCAAAGCCTGTATTAACCCTCAGCATTTTGTTTTCGAAACTCATGAGCATGATCAGGAGAGGATTCACTGCTTTATGCAAGGTAGGTGCACCGGATTGCACATACCACCATGTATAATGCACAGATATCTTCCTCAGCTAATGAGAAATTTTATTTTCGAACTTTAACCCTTTTACTTTTTGATTCTTCACTGTAAGCATGGTCCTTAATTTTGGGGTTTAAACGAGGTGGCAAAATCATGTCATTTTTATATTTTAGCTTTACTTGACATTTGTCATAAAGTCCATACAATTTTGATCTCTTTTTAATTCGAGCCCTTCGAGGTTTTTTTTCTTTACGACCGAAGTAACTTTTCCTTGCTTTGGAGCTGTTTTAAACCTCTGCCAACTTTACTGTTTGAAGAGACTGGACATCCCAGCAGATTACATACATTTTGGATAAAGTTACCTACCCCTGGATTGATTGAGTGACACACAGAATGTGCTCTGCCAAATACATTTCTTGAAAAAGTTACATTTTTTTGGAAGTGATGTTTTTAGTGCCCTGTTAATGCTTCGACTCTTTGTATGTTCAAACTGAACGTTGTTTTTTCCACCATTGCGGGATCTAGCTTACAGTTTACATAAGTCCTTAGTATTTCGGCTGTTCCTTTTATTTTTTTTAATGAAAAATCTTTGCCAAGAAAAGAGATTTATTAATCCAGTTTTTCTTTTTTCCACCAGTGCAGGCAAATGAATGCCCTTTACAGAGAGAATGATTGTCTTGGTAACATTTTACTATCGCATCTACTGTGTAGGATATTTTGTTTTTTATTGTTGGAATGTCACATGTGTACATGTCTGTTGCCTTCAACATTTCAGTTTGGCACCTTTCAGCTTAATCTAATGCTAGATTATTTTTTTTTATAGCAGCCGTACGGCCTTGAATAAGCTTTGGTAATTCAGTATGATTTTTAAAGACTTTCTGTGAATACGAGAAACATGAGCAGTATCTAGTAGATGAATGGGACGGGTTTGAGTCACATCTTCATCAAATAAATCCTGCGCAGCGAAAAATACAGCACTATCAGGATCAGTAGTTATATGTTCCACCTCTATATCACTTTCATCCTTTAGCTGTGAAAGGGCTTCATTTGCCCATGTTCTCTCATCGACAATGTTTTTTTTTAAATGGTATGTTTGCAAAGCATTTTATCAGAATAACATTTATGACCCGACTTTAGATGCTTGCCCTTACTACACAATTTATTGGGTATTACCAAACCAACAATGTCATGGTTAGGAGTTACATTTTCAGCAACAGGGTATATAACCTGTGTTTCCGGTTGAAAGGATGTTTTTCCAGCCCCGGAGTAAAAACTATTGTTATACAAGCCATCACTTTGTAAATTTAGAACATTAGGGTTTTTGCGGCCTGTTGATTTTTGTTCTTCAATAAGTTTTGAGCGGCACATTTTCATATCAATTTTATTAATGTCTACAATTTTTGACAGAACTTTATTTGAAGTGTTTTGTATACCCGAAGTTAATGGTGCTGTCATATTAGCACTCAGGCAGATTTTTGTAATGATGCTGCTGCGATTGGCGATTTACTAAGACCAACAGCTAAGCCAGTGTTTTGTTTTTCTGAGGGTGGTCCCCTCTTACCAGTTTTTACCTCACCATATAGATTAAATACTTTGAATTATAGTTACACTTTGTATAAATCATTTTTCTCTGCACCCGAGACCTCTGATTTGTTCGGCAGACATGTCCCAATGCAGGAAACCACGAGAGTTGGGAGCAAACATCCTATGTTCTTCAAATGCAGTGTTCCACGTAATTGAGTTCCTCTCAATATGTACTAGTCTGTTTGACTGTGCTTCCCTCTTCAATACAGCACTTACTCTCTCTCCAAGTTAATTTGGCCCCCTGGAATGCAGAGAATTCAACACTAAGTCAGACTGAATGGTTTGAAGATAAATTTCATTCTTCATTTTGCCGAGAAATATTCCTCCCTTTTCGCCCACATGCCACCTATTAAAATTAAAAATATTCGATAAAATAAGCTGTTAAATCTTACTGGAATGAGCCTCTAGGCTCACTCAAGTAATATCCAACAGCCTATTTTTTTGTTTGGTCCTTCAAAGAAAACTGATTGGGGTTCTGGAAATTTAATTGGAGATTGAACAAGTATGGTAAATGGTTTCAAGTGAGTGAGAAGAAATTGCACCTCTATGGAATGTAATAGCTTGCATCTGATGAATTTTCAGTGCGGTTTCTTCCTTGAAAAACTACTGACCTTCCCCATCCCTTTTATTCAGTGCCCTCACTCCCACACTTAACCTCGGGTAATTGTTGCAAATAGCCAGAAGTTCTGATATGTTAAGCTAATTTACCGGCATTTATTTCCATTTACAGAAACAGTTTTGGTGGGATCATACAACTAAGGTTTCGATCTGGTCTGAATTGGTGAACGGGAAGTTGCTGGTGTCTGATTGTTTGGTGCATCCAAGGAGACTCTAACTGACTGTCCTTGATCGTAACTTTTTACGTATTCCCTCTTAATATTCAGACGCGGTGGTTGTTTGGCTGAGGTAAAGACAAATTTATGCCCCTTCTCTAATTTCTCCATTGGAGAACAGATGGTAGAAAGAATTTTTGTCAACAGTCTACACTGCAAAAAATAAAGGTTCTCTTTAGAACCAAAATCATGTCCCTGAGATGGAACCAGTTCTGTTTAAACAGTATTTATTTCAAATCAAATAAATTTACCAAGATTAGCATTCAATTTTAACAGAATATTACATGAACTGAAGTAGATTCAGCAGTAAACTTGGAGCTTATTCAACGCAGTCGCCAAACATTTTGAAACAAAGGAGATATGAACAGTTGGCATATCGAACCAGTTTTGGTTCTGAAGAGAACCAAAACTGGTTCGTTATGCCAACTGTTCATATCTCCTTTGCTTAATAATGATTTGAGACAACCTCGTATAAGCTCTAAACTTACGGCTGAAACCCTCTCAATTTATGTTTAATTCTGTTAATATTTAAAGTTAATCTTTATAAATCTATTTGATTTGAAATAAATACTGTTTAAACAAAACTGGTTCCATCTCAGGGACAAGATTAGAACCAGTTTTGGTTCTAAAGAGAACCTATATTTTTTGCAGTGTACATTACAGTATCTGGCCACTTAATGTGTTGCTTTCTGTATTCACAGAGAGAAATTTTTGAGATTTTTTGGTATTTCTACATTTAACAGCTTTATTCAAACATTGTAGTGCTTGCACCAGCTACATTGCTTTCTTGGTAGAAGTAGGTGATTTGGTAATATGTGAAGACCAGTCAAAGAAGTGAAGAAATAAGAGTCCTTTTCTCCAGCTATTATTTCTGCTTGACAAAGACAGGTCAATAAATGTTAAATTAATCATCATTGGGAGGGTTCATAGTTCCTCCACAGATGATTACATAAGTTCAGGTTGAGATACTGTAATTTGTATGCAAATGGTGGCACTGTATCAATGTTGGGTCTTTTTCTTGACCATTTTTATGTTTTAAGGGGACGTCCAACCTAACTTTGGTCAAATTGCATGTAAGTTTCTTTCCAGTCTAAAAAAGTCCCAAAATGAATAGCCCCAATAAATTATATACCAAAATGCTTGGAATGAAACATAGAACATGTGGAAACTGAAATTTGCCATGGAACTGCTGCCATGTGTAAATAGCACTACCTGAAAGTCTGCTGTGGCATAAGTAAGAGAACAAACTTTTTACAATGAAATACCTCAAAATAAAATAACAGCTGTATTCTATAAACATTGAAGTACATACTCGAAGAAATCTTTTCCTAATTCTTGAAAGTAATAAAGATTGAGACCAAATGTTATAAGTGGAGTGCTCACTGATTGAAGGCAGACATTTTCTTTTGTTTATGTTTTGATTTGGGGAGTTCATCAAAGGTCAACTTGAAGAAGTCCAGCAGAAGAAGTATGGAAGGACAAAAGAGTGTCTCCCAATATAAAGATGTATGTGTTACTGTGGTGGTTTGGAAAGAAACTATGATATTCTCCTATGTAGAATGCACTGCAAAGTCATACATTGTAGTTGAATAAATATATTTACGAACCCCTTGCACTGTAACCCCTTTTATCCCATGCATCGATTTGATAGTGATTAAATTGTTAAATTTGTCTGGTTTATCAATAAGTATAATAGCTTTGTTTACTCTTGGACACCAATACACTCATGATATCTGTTGGAGAAGAAATAAGGGTAACTGTAACCTGTCACTGCAATAAACCATCTAATGTACTTAAAAGTACATTGTTATTCAAAACACATCAAATCAACCTTACATAACCATTATTGCATGTACTTTCCCCAAGGAGGCTTATTGGCATATTGTGATCAGAAGGGCACATCCAGAGGGTCTCACATATTTTTTTCAAGAACGCAGTACACAAAGCAATCCCCAAAATGTGACAAGTGAGCTCCATTTGACACAAAAAAATTCCCGGGGGGGGGGGGGGGGAGGGGGGCTCTCTTCCTTGTATGACGCTACCTCCGGCACTCAAGGCATATGCCTTTTTTCTCAAAGTTTAACTCTTTTTTTCTTTTTGAAGATCCTGGCCACACATGTTCCAAACACTATAAGACAGGTAGCCCTCCAAATAAGTGGACCTGCAAAAATCATGTTACATTGCAAAACATTCTTTTTAGACTTTTTAGTTCTGGACCTTTCATGCTTCTTACTTCCTACTATAACACTTAATTTATCGATTAATGGGTGAATAGAAAAGTCCTGCCATAATCAACATTTTGAGTCCATAAGCCTTCAAAACAGCTCCGATAAAAGTGTCAAACATCAGATTGGTGGCTTTATACAGAATATTCATTAGGTTGTTGCTTGATAAGTAATAGGAACAAAATCTTCACCAGAAAATTCTGTAGCAATACAATTGAGGGTATTAGCAGGCACTTTGCAACAAATTGTAACAAATCAACTAGTTATAAACAAAATTTTCTAACTCAAAAGAGTGAAAAAGTACCACAACTCTGAAAAAATGTTGGAAGAAACACATGCTACAGCAACTACACAGGCATTGTTTCCCCATGATGCTCGATCACAACACCAAATATCCTTCAAATTGGAGTAGCAATGGTTGAGATACAGGGGAGAATGTTGGTACATGTGACTAATGATGAATGGGTAAGACTAAGAGGACAGGGGTCACCACTGCACGGCCCTAGATGTACCTTTGATTTTACAACTTCCAGGTCTGGGCATAATAATCGCAACACACCCACCTTATCAGTTCATAATTTCAGTAAAATAAAAGAAATTAATAATTTTAATTAATTAATAGATGATGGAAAATATTTGGCTTCCTTCGCCTTCTCGTACTATTCAATTACCACAAACAATATCAGTTTGATGCCGACAAACGAAACTGAACGCATATGGTCTGGTTAAAAAGTAACTGGGCGTGAATAATGAAGAAATTGCGAATATTTCGTGTATTTCATTTGTTTAAAAGCCAATTGCAGCTAATATTAACCGTGCATTCGACAATTCGTTTCGGTTTTGACCACACGGCCACGCTGACACTCAGTGACAGCGGTTATGTTTATTGTGATATGCAAATTGGGGGATGGTTTCCGGTGAAGGAGATTTGTCACATTTGTCAGTGTAAAACGATGACAAAAGACACTGATCGATGCTTGTGTTAGTAGGGTTGGTTGCAAGAAAAAACTGAATTCTCAGCATCGTCCAAGCGCACCTTATTTAAAAGCGCGAATGCATCATTTTCAACCAATCTTCAATCGGTCCTTTGCAGACATCAAAGACAGCCCGTCGAAAATCCATGGTAACTGTGAAGTAAATAACTTCACAACATCGGGGAAATCAACACGCTCAATATAGTTCCAGGTCACTTGGAATATACTTCGTGAAAAAGTGATTTCTGTAGCATTCTGCTTACTTTATTATGAATATTGCCTTATTTTATGTGTATCGCCTCGATTTTATACACTCGGTTATTTTTTTTACAAGTGGTTCATGTTGTCTTTCCAGTGCGCAATAATTCAGATTTTTTGTCAACAAAAATGTTCAGACGGCTGTAAACACGAGAGGGAATTTCGAACCATATTTTGCAGTTATGACATTAACAGCTCAAGTATTTGCTGTCACCTGTTTGCAAATCCGCTCATACATTGTCTCGAACAAATAAAGGGCGTGATCACGTCCTTGCATTCTTACGATTGCCCAAATTGAGTATTTCTGCAAGAACCACATCGTAATCACATGACCGGAATAAACATCATTGAAACATGGCCACATCCGGAACATACAAAATTTGTGTTGGTGTTATTACATTCAAACATCAAAACCCACCAGAGTGTGTGTCAAAAAAATGCTTTCTCCGAGGCTATAGTATGTTATCATTATATTGAGGACAAGGCTTTCGAATTACCGATTATTTTGTGGTTTTACCGGTTCGTTACTTATGCCATTGGCAAATTAATCTTCTTCAAAATCATAAAATTCATTTTTTTTCCTGAAAAAAATTATATGTACCTTTTCTAAGCACTTTACTCATTATTTTGATATATAATTTGCCTTTCCTTGCTTCTCTTATCTGTTTCTGAGGCATTGGGAAAAATGTCAAAAAATTGACCAAAGTTAGGTTGGACGACCCCTTAAGAGTGTGTGTGTGTGGGGGGGGGGGGGGGGATTCCCCCACCCCTAATGGCATTCTTGTTGCAACAGTTAACAGGTTGATACACCTAACTTTGCAAACAATGAATTTGTTTGAACTTCGGATGAAAAATACTCCATAAATATAACAAACAGGCAGTTTTTTACAGAGGAAATCCTCAATTTAAGCCAAAAATACAGGTGTTTTGGACAGGATTAACATGATTGCCACAGATTATACTTTGGAGTTATTCAATATTTAAAGCACCTTGTCATCATGATATTTAGAGATGTAAGTACAGAACTCGAATTGTTTTATTACAGTTTATTTGACAACAATTTTCTGAGAAGGGAATGCCATCAATAAAATCAGAAGAGGACCTTTTAATCTCAATCTGTTTTGGAAACAGGGGTGGAGTGAATTTAGGGTGGATATCTCAAACCACATACAATGAGATACAAGATAAATTATTTAATTTAATAAAATAATATAGTATCTTTTATTTGACATCATAAAAACAAACATTTTCAGCAAAAGTGGACAAACTTTAGGTTACAATACAGTGTTTTCAGGCAAACAGCGCCTCTAGTGGTTTGCACCCAACCTTTAATGGAGGATAACAGTTTTCAGCTTTATGTAATTGGTGGAAAGTGAACTGAGCTTGTTAATGTGAATACAATTTTAATGTGCATGTTTTGAAAAAGTTATAAAATATTGATGATAACTGTCTTCTGGAAAGTGTGAGAGAACATTAAAATTGGGTGGGGGCAAGTAAAAGTAGGACTATTTTATTGAGTGCGAAACTGGTCAAGAATCTAGGAAGCACTAATTTTGAAGGCAAAAATCACATGGCGACCTGTACTTTTTTGGTATATTTATTTCATGAGGTGATAAACTTAGTGGATATTGGGCTGTTTTTTCCGAAAATGTGCTTGATGAGGTGGAGAGAGAGAAGAAGGTTTGTGCTGTCGCCAATGTAAAATGTATTTATTTATTTATTTATTTATTTGGGTTTAACTACACACTAACAGCTAAGGTCATATCGTGTCGGTGACAGTGGAGGAAGCCGGAGTGCCCGGAGAGAATCACCGAGCAGCGACGAGCAGCTGCCAGCTCCCCAACATCGTAACTCCGCACTACAGCACAGGCAGACATGCGCACCATCGACGTGCAGTACGTCTTAGTACACGGCTTCATCGTGCCCCCATGTGGACAATCGGGGTGAAGTGCTTTGCCCAAGGACACAACGCGGGAGTCTGAATCGATCGCTCAGACGGTTACCCATCCGAGGACTATCCGCGCTCGACGTTGCTTAACTTCGGTGATCTGTCGAGAATCGGTCACCGCAACGCACCTCGCCTCCACGCAATGTAAAAAACAAAACAAAACGAAAACACTGTATTGTTACCTAGACTCTTGTGTTGTGTTACTGACAACTTTTTGTTCATTTGACTCCCATATCCGCAGCTGCTCGGCGGTTGGATGTCATGTGTGCAACACACAATTTATGGGCTTTGATGTTCGTCGTGTATTCTGTTTTATGACATGTCAACATGAAGTGTTCTATAAACACCGCGGAAAAGAGGCGCTCAAACCTGAACTGCATGATGTTTGGCGATTCCGGATTTTAAATAATGGTTATCAATTGATCGTGGGCTACGGTGACACTGTGTACTTAGACGTACTGCACGTCGATGGTGCACTTGTCTTCAAGCAATGCTAACCCTGCTTGTGTGGAGTTAGTACACTATGGAGTCTGGCAGTTGCTCGTCGTTGCTCGGTGATTGTCATCGGGTACTCCGGCTTCCTCCACCCATAAAGCTCTCCAACACGAGGTGACCCTGGTTTTCAAAGGTGTCGTTAACTCCTAATAAATAAAAGAATTATTAACCCTTTTATACTTTGTACGTGTTATTACGCACGGAATCAAACAGCGCGTTGATACTTTATGGTCATTTGTTTTGTTATTATTTTTCGATTTTTTTAAAGTTTTAACATCAAAGTCCTGTTTTCTCCCGAATACTGCTCAATGATAACCGTTGAGCCAAATTTTATCGCAACTTAAAATACTAATATAATCCTGCTGTCAAGACTTTTTTAACTGGCTGAGTGCTAGAAACCCTATCAGGGCTTTCAAAAATGAGGATACCAGAGCAAAGGTCAACATTCTCCTTACTTATATTTCATGTTCAGTCAAACACAAATAATATTTTGTTTAGATAAATTTGTTTTAAGACAAATCATTGGAGAGTGCCTGTGGGCACTCTCCAATAATTTGGAATAAAACATGTTTTGAATAACAAACTCAGACCACTAAACACTAATGTGAAAAATATTTTGTTATTGGTACTTTCCGACGTTTGACGTCGCATTTTGAAAAAAAAACATTGAAGAAACTGAATTCCCAGTGACGTTTGAACGTCAGGATAATTAAAGTCTCAAAGGGTTAATTGATGCATAAGCAAGGGAATTAATGGCACGTACATCCGTATGAAACTAGGATGGGTAGAATTCATTTTGTTGTATATAATAAAGAAGAAAATACAAATCGTTCAAATTGATGTCGACAATTTAATAGAAATAATTTTAAATCTTCCTTGGTAGCGAAAACGTGTACTGTAAAGAATTGGATAGAAATAATTTATTTTTAAAATAATCAAGAATTTATTATGAATCTATTTTGTCTTACAGAGTTTGATACTATAAGATGAACAGTTTGTTAGTGAACTGCCAGGGTATATCATCTCTGACTTATCTCGTCGTGAAAATTGACTTTTGATAAAGTTATCTGCCTTAAAATTATTAGACCGGTGAAGAAGGTCCAATTAAGAAGCAAATAATTGTTGAGACTACACCTGTGTCATCAGCAGAAAATAAAACGCAGCTTCCGTCTGTAACTTCTTTCTATTTCGCGAAAACAACAAACAACTCTCTGTTATGATTAACAGTTATAAGATCATTTGTTTCAACAGAATTGGGAGATAACCTTATTATTCTTAATTAGGTCAAGACCCGTGGCCCCTCGACTGGATGAGTGCAACTCGACTCGTCCGGTCGAGGTGTCACGAACTGCATATTGCCATGAACTATGCAACAGAGGAAATATCTGAAGGAGAGGTTGCATCGTTTCTTGAGTTAAGTAGAATTTAAGTAGAATTTAAGTGAGTTGAATGTGTCTTAAATAAGAGAGAGAAAAAGGCATAAGAAAAAATCTAATGGTTGTGTCATCTTCTCCGCGGAAGGTTAATGTTGGTAATGATCTGTTTATCCATATTTGACTGAATATATACGTATGTGACCTTCTACAACATGTATGTGATAAACGGAGATTGAAATAAAGAATTTCATTAAAAGTTTTAAAAGGAAACTTGGCTTTATATGGCAATCTAATTACAACCAGATAAGTACATGTAATTGTCCACTCTGTTTGTTTTGCGAATGTGTTTTACAGTAATTTGCAACAAATACCTCATCTCGCCTCCTAGACTATTATATTAATTAACGCTGCTGTATGTTACGATGCGCACACTGTTGACATAATTAACCTAAAAATGTTACAGAACATCAAAATGTAGTGAAAGCGCCGTTTTCTAACTTTTAAATGAGTTTAAACAGCGAATAATAGTCGAACGTTCAAACGAATTGGGGGAAAATGTAAAACAACAGCTTCTGTATTTTTAACCCCCTGCACACTGATGTCAAAATATCTCAATTTCAGGCACAAACAAATTCCCATAATGCAACTAGAAATTTAACCAATTCAATCTCGTTTGACAGAGCTCATTGAGCTCTGTAAAACGAGATTGAATTTGTTAAATTTCTAGATGCATTATGGGAAAAACAGCTTCCTGAAATGTTGGTATTTTGACATCAGAGTGAAGAGGGTTAAAGAAGTTTACAGGAAAATGCTTGAAGTTTGTTAAATGATGCACACATCGATGATACAATTTTGCCATCATTTCGAAATTTCGATTTCTACATGAAATTCCAATTCCTAAAGTGTTGAGTTTACTGACAAATTTAGAAAATTAAAGGGAACTAACTTCCCCCAAAACTTTTCTAATGACGCAAATTGTCAGCCATGTTAATTAATTCTATATTGGGCGGAAGTAAAGGATTTAACCCTTTACCCAATGTAACAGCCAAAATCGCCAAGCGAAATTTACAAAAAATGCCATTCAAATTTCATTATTTTTTTTCATTTTCTGCGTCAAAAACATAGCTTATGATGTATTTGATGCGAAAAAAAATAGTTATTCAATCATTTTGCTTGCAAGTGTCGTCCGCTTTCATGTTAGGAAAGGAGTTAACTGACACAGCATGTACTGAAGTAAGTCACGAAAAAGTGGTGTCGAACAGATCTCCCCAAACTACTTTTTATATACTGAACTAGTAACCGGAATGGACAACTAGAGAAACAAAAATTACTGCGACCAGCAAATTCAAGCCTTTGTGAAAATGGTTATAGCATCGTGACTGAATTATATAGAAAGAGAACTTATGTAAACTTATTTTCGGGAATAAAATATCTTTAAATATATCACAAAAGAGTTTCGTAAACAGCGTTT
This sequence comes from Pictodentalium vernedei, assembly GCA_031216915.1. Classification (NCBI taxonomy): domain Eukaryota; kingdom Metazoa; phylum Mollusca; class Scaphopoda; order Dentaliida; family Dentaliidae; genus Pictodentalium; species Pictodentalium vernedei. The sequence continues at coordinate 56,697,816 of CM062297.1, forward strand.
AAAGATTTTCACATAGGATTCAGATAACATTCTACAAGAAACAGGAAGTAACTTATATGCACGATATTCAACGTGTCCTGTAATCAGCAATGGATATTTTGTACTCACTACCCACTTTTTAGAGAAGAAATACACGTATGAACTGCAGAAATCAGTTCTGAAAACTACACTTAATGAGACCTGTGTGAACCTACTGAACTGGATCTAAATTATTACATCCACGGTATTTCGACTCATTTGGTATTGGACGTAGATCCATATGTCATATCATTCTTGAGATATGAGTGTGAGCAACTTTCAAGATTTTTGCTTTAGTCTCCGCCCAATATTTTGAGAATAAAAAACCTGTATGAACTTCGGTATTGATTTGGGTGGAGGGAGGGGGGGGGGGGCATAAGATGTGATTTCCAGGATTTTGAAAAGTGCGCTCAATGACCCGTGGGTGACCTCAAAGAGCTTGACCCAAATTGTAAACCCCAATTTAGTGTCGGACAAAGGTCCAAACATCGTACCATGCAGAGGATATGAGCTTGACCTACTTTCCTTATTTTTGACACAATATTTTTGATGATGAAAATACATGTATGAGCTTCAGCACTGCACTAATCGGTCATGCATTGCGATTTCCAGCAATTCTGAAAAATCCTCATAATGACCCTTGTGTGACGTTAGTGACCTTGATCCAAATTTGGAACCTCCTTTGAGTGTAAAATCATTTGGTGTTGTCCAAAATCGAAAGGTCATGCCATGCCTGAGACATGAGCATGACCTGCTTTCAATTTGTTTGGCCCCCGTCCACTTTTTAGTATACAAATACATGATTGAACTTCAGCAATGCATTAATGTCATAAATGTGATGTTCAGCAATTTGGAAAATTGCACGCAATGGCTCCTGGTTGGTCTCTGTGAATTTGCCCATAGTTTGAACCTCTATTGAGTTTCGACTTATTTGGAGTTGGTCACAGGTCCATGGATTATACCATACTTGAGATACGAGTGTTATCCAACTTTCAACATTTTTAGCCATGTCCCCCTTTTGTGTATAAAAATACGTGTATTGACTTCCATAATATATTAGAGGGTCATAAATAGAGGATATGGAATGAGTTTTTTTCTCATATAATATTTATGAAACGAGTCCAAGAATTGTCCGTTTTGGCGAGCCTCTGGCGAGCCCGAACGGAAAATTCGGACGAGTTTCATAAATATTATATGAGAAAAACACTCATTTCATAATATATTTATTATATGACACACAAACGCACAAATTAGCCACTTTACATGACTTTTTAACCCATCACCTAACTTGAGTTGCAGACGGCACTTGGAAAAAACATCCTCGTATAACTAAAAATTTTCATTTTTTGCTTCCAAAACATAGGTTATGACCCCTCATTGGAACGAGCTACATAGGACAGATAACGTAAATTCTCCCTACTGAAATTGTGCAAATGTCACGCAGTACTATTTCGTTTAGCCAATCAAATTGTCCAGTTTTGAAATTGACCAATGAAAGCTCCCAACTCTAATTATGCAAATTATGAAAATGTGGCCCAGTTTTATTTTGTTCAGCCAATCAAATTGTCTAGTTTTGAAAATGACCAATGAAATTGGCGGAAGGCTTTATTTATCACTGATTAATATGAAAACAAAGTATCAAATTTTTAAAGTGAACACAACGGACGAGTCATTTGTTAAAATGCGATTTCACGCAAATCGAAAAATTGTAGTTAAGGGCCTATATAAGTTATGAAATTTTGTTTATTTTGAAAATTCTCACCTTTAATATTCCTTCAATTCAAATTAAATATACACAAAATGTACATCAAAATGAAGGTTGGGATGTATAGGACACGAAACACATGTGTAGTCAACTCATAAAGACGACTGTAGGCACCACTGGTTCCTGGAAGTCTGCTGCCGTGTTCGCACCAGAACTGATAATTTAATAATATTTCACGAAAACAACTTGTGGCCAAATATGCTTTACATATCCAAGAACAAAGCTTCGGGATCAAAATTCTTCAAAACACGGCGACAGAGCTCCATTGGGGAAAACTCCAAAGCCTTTGATTTTGTTTACGTATGAGTATACTTTAGATTTCCGGTCGACGTCATCGGACGGAAAAAGCATGTAAAAACAACGCCGTCTAAAATCAAATAATGAAAAAGATCGCCTTCATACAGTATACTGTTATTAGATAGAGACTGCAAACTTGCATATTCAATGCAAGGTATCGTGATACCTGTTGAAATTTCTTTGAATTACGATTTTGTTTTTCGATGGAAATTCGTGGTATCGAGTGATTTGCGCATGGAAACCAGTGTTTTGTTATTGAATATCTGAAGCACATTCGACCACGAGATGTTCTTGAGAAATATTATTTTATTATCAGTTGTGGTGCGAATACGTAGCAGACTTCCAGGAACCAGTGGTGCCTGGTGTCAACTCTATGAGTTGATTACATATGTGTTTCGTGTTCTGTACATCCCAATCTTCGTTTTGATGTATAATTTGTGTATATTTAATCTGCATTTAAGGAATATGAGAGGTGAGAATTTCAAAATAAACAAAATTCCATTACTTATATAGCCCCTTAACCCATATTGTGAACCTTCGTTGACTTTCGACTCATTTGGTGTTGGTCGCTGGTCGATTCTACATACCATGCTTGGAATATGAGCGTCTCTTACTTTTAAAATATTTGGCCCCACTCAGTTTTTTGAGTGTCGAAAAACATGTATTAACTTCCAGAATGTATTAGGGGATCATAAAATTTGATTTCCAGCAAATCGGAAAAATGCACTCAATGGCCCCTTGGTGACCTCAGCGATTTTGACCCATATTTTGAACCTGCATTGAGCTTCGACTCATCTGGTGTTTGTCCCATTTCCATATCATGCTTGGGATATAAACATACCCCACTTTCAAAATTTGTGGCCAGGCCCACGTTGTGAGTGGAAAAAAGCATGTATAAACTTTGGGAATGCATTAGGGGTTAGAAAAATGTGATTTCAAGCAATTCTGAAAAATGCGCTCAGTGACCCCCTATTGACCTGAGTGACCCATATTTTGAACCTCTATTGAATATTGACTCATTTGATGTTGGTACCAGAACCATAGGTAATACAGAGTCTGAGACATGGGGGTGACCTAGTTCCAAAACACCCTCATTTGCAAAAACAAATTGCAGAATGGAATATTTTTTTATTTTTGCAAAATGAGATTTGTTTGTATCTTGCTAATTTTGCAAACGACAACGCGAACCCTATTTATTACACACCTTACATTTCAATTGATGGAGACAATGCTTAACTTGGACAAGGAAGAGTGGTGGGGTGCTTCACGGGAAATTATATCATACACGGAAGAAAATTTAGCAATTTATGCTAACGATCCTTACGTCTTGTATGACCAGAAATAGGGGATTTATATCGAAACCAATTGGCAGGTTACGCAGTACAGAATGGTGGCAACCCGTAGGAAAGGGCGTTGCGATCCTCCTCCGTCATTGTTTTTAAAGTCTAAAAGAGGTTTATGTCTATATAAATATCAACAACCATCGCGCGATCTCGCCGAAGCGAGATCGCACGTTAGTTATTACTATTTATAATGGCATAATTCTTTTATGATGGATACAGCAAGCCATTCTATGCATCCGTAAGTAGTGTACCTCGCACGTTCCGCGCTGTAACAGACCTGAGCCCCGCCCCTCTCGATTTACACCGCAACTAGAGCCTGGTGTGGTTGTAATCGAAGCCAGCGCCTCCAACAGTCCTCCACAGAGAAATGCCCGTGCACCACCCCCGATCAAAACAACAAGAGGGTTAAGAAGCGGGTTCTCATTCCTAGCAGGGTTTCCAACAACTAAATAACAAGAGAATAGATGATATAATATTTAATCAATTATAAAAAAAAATCATTTTCATCTCTTTCCAGCACATTAGTCTCCTCCTTACTCAAGTGGGGTGATCTTGCATCATTAACAATTATTTAAATTGGCCAACGGGCCATTCAAGAAAATTTCTTTACCAACAACCTGAAGGAGGGTTACCAAAACGAGCAGGGCTTGTTTACCTGTGTAAACAAGCACTGCTCCACATTATACGATACCTTCTGCCCAATACCAGTCGCGAACGCTCAACTAATGCGCGAAATAATAAATAGGTTACTACCCTTACCCTATCCCAGTCGGGAGGAGGGAAGCTACAAATAATTTCGGTTCTACGCACGCAAATGAGTTCCGCTACCAAAACTCCGCGCCCAAATCCTGTTCGAAATTACGTACTCAATGGAGTACCACTACCAAATACCACGATTATCGCGACACGATCAATAACTATTTTATCCAGTGCAGACCTCTACGCAGGTGAGCTCGCCTACATAAATCGGATCCCAAACCTAACCATGTTCAAGCTGAAACGCTTATAAAAGTTAACAACTCCTCCTGTAGTTCACGGGTGGGGAGGGGCAAATGTCTCCCCCTACCTTCAACTAATGTGTGTCCCCACTAAAGTAATCCGTGCATAATGTACTAAATACTACCCAGGGCTATGACATGGTCTCTACTAATTTTACTGTGATGTTGTCAATGATTGACGACCTAATGGAGGGGGGGGGGGACAGTATCTCGGCCAGTCAAAACTAGGGTAGGTTCGGACTACTCTGCCCTCGGCCCATCCGGTTGAGTCTACTACTGGCGGGGAAGTGTGCGTCCCCTCTAAGAAAAAATCTCAATCTGGTCGCACAATTCTCAAGCACAGAATATTAAAAAGGCAAGAAAAATATAGTGAATTCGCCTACAGACTCACCGGATTCACCGAGAGAGGAAATTCCATAATCCTTCCCAAATCTGACTAGCAAGCTACATTGAAAAATAATTATTTTCCAAATAAATATCACTAAATGATTACCTTCAGTAATCCCAAGTCTAATAATACAGAAACGATATTTATACATGAAGGCGCAATCAAGCGATACATTCTTCACAAAATTATCGCTATGAAAAAGGAAATTCGTGCAGCTAGTGATGTTTGAATTACCTGTGTGACAGTATCAGAAAATGGGTTTGGTGTTTTATATAATAGTAGGTGAACTGGGTTTTATTTTATCTAGGTTTAAAATATTTTATTAACTCCAGCCACAGTTGATAAAATGTACACTTAGTTATTTTTTTACTAACTATTTTGTATTTATTAATATTTGTCTAAGTGGCATTGGTATTCAGAAGGTTAATATTTCCTTCTAGAGTGTGTCATATTGTAAATTTCAGTGGCTCTCCTGTTACAACACTCAGGAGAGTCACGAAGTGAGTAGTTCTCAAAATCTAGAACTCTAATTGGTTAATGTAGTTCTGCAGTGTTCAGTTTGATTTTTTCTTTTCACAGTCTGTTGTGTTTAAAGTTGTATTTCTGTGGCTGTGTTTCAAATATTTATTAACTTTAAACGTTTTCTGTGGCATTTCTGATTTTCTATGGAAATTCATGGAAAGGCATAGTTTTTCATAGGAGTGGTTTTCTGTGTTAACAGGTACTTATATCGTTTATATTAAATATTCTTTTGAATGGCCTGGCAGCCTGGATAAGGTATCATGGTTGATACTTTGTCCCGACTGCCATGGCCACAGACTAGTTCCAGTTTTGGAAACATGCCGATTTAGCCTGTATACTTGTTTAATTTAACTAATTTAATTTATACTGTTAAGCAAAAGCAATATTCTAAATTTATTTATTACCTTGGCTGTTTAAGTGACATTAAACCGCAATTTATTTGTCATTGATCAGTAAAAGTATTTGTATTGGTAACTTTAATAAATGGTAAATTTCATATCATGTAGGCAATTAAGTACTGGTGTTTCTGTCATCGTTTTGATTCTTTTCAGTTGACTGTTCACGATGGATGGGTGATCTGCTGTCGTCGGCTTTGGCTAACCGCAGCCGATTCCCCAACACCGTGAATAGGCTACTGCTTAATTTTGGCCCTGGTATCCTTCATTTGTTCCTAATCACTCCTATGATTTTCTTTATTATGTAGGTTTCAAGAAGTAGCCCAAGTTTAGTTGTGCCACAGCATAGTTGGTTTTTCATGAACCCGTCACACTGAGGGTAGGCATTATTTTTATGTACATACGTATAGCTGTTTTTATTGTAAATTAGGTGGAGTGTTTTAATATATAACTCATAATATATATTTATGTAATTTGTGATGCTTTTCTGCTAAATTGCTTGGAAAGTGCTTTAGTACTAGTCTAATCTTGTAGACTCGTTTGTGGTAATTAGACTTGGGAGCCTGTGTGTGACATGCAAGTCTATGGTTATTTACAACATAAGATTGAACGATTGGCCATGCTTCAGTTCTTTCTTGTGTTATTACTTTGTAGCTTTCGATAGGCTCAAAGTGAAGTTAAGCCTTTGTATAACAGGCTTTACTCCTATACATTCTACCCCTTTATTGTTTTATAGTATGTTATTTGCATGCTGTATAGTTTATATTAGCACGTCTGTCTTGCTAAAGTGCTTGCTCAGTGATAATTTGAGCACTCAGCCCTACAGGGCTGAGGGATTAAATTATCTCTGTTTGGTTTATGTGCTTGTGGGGGTGGTCCACCATATCCATGTTATGTTCTAGGGTTAAATAACATATCAGTTTTACTTTAATTCTTACATTTTCATGAGGGTATGTAATGTAAATTTATTTAATTGGAGTATCATAAATGTGTAATATTTATGCATGGTATAATTTACTATTTTTAGAGATTTTGCGGCATACTGGTATACCATTTTCCGGGTTGCGTACATTATTGGTATGAGTTATTGATAAGTAGTTGCGCTGTCTATTTACTGGATGGTTTGGCTATATTCATTCGATATTGTCACACACTGCTGTGTCCCAGCAGAGTGAGCTCTTGATGCTTGTTCTGCTGAGTTATATCAGTGGGTGATACCTTTATTAGGTTAGGGTTTTCCTCATCTATCGGTTGTTACACCTGACTGTAGGGAGCCTTTTGAGCTATTTTCATTTAGGTGTGCCAACTGGTGGTTGTCAGGAAAATAGTATTGTTTTACTGTTAGCACTCTATTACTGTGTGATGTTCATCTTCATCCAGCACTTTGTATAATTATTATCGTGTAGTATGCTTGTTATTTAGTTTGGTTTATTTGATTAATATTTGCAGGGTTCTTTACCAAAAATTGTTAACTGTGGTTAACTGGCAGTGTACATAATAGATGTTGTTTGTTTCTGTGAAAGAATAAAGAACCCACGTAAAACTTCATCCGCCTTAGAGTTATTTGTCTTCATTTTAAGTGCGGTTACACCTGTTTCCAAGTGTTATCATTTAACTCATCCACGGCCACTACTATCGGTCCCAAACTACTGAACCATGCCGAGACTTATTTACCGACCCTACCACGGCTTGATCGTTTCAGTGCCTTATCAGGGTGATCGCACGGTTGATATCATGTGACATCATAGTCACGCGACCAAAGGGTGTCTCGTTTGGTTGTCATGGTAGCCGTCGGGAGCGCCCATGTTGTAACGTTATTGCCATAGAAATACGTGGTGTTAGTGCGCATGCGCGGCACATGTTGATACGATGATACATGTTTGTGTCGTCCATTTTCTTTTCTGGAGGCCGCCTTCTTGGTTTCTATTGTAGACCGTGGTTGCTATGGACCTGAAAGGCATATAATAGAAAAAAGAAAATTGTTCAGAGGGTATGTCCGAATGAACAGGAGTAAATCTAATTACCACAAATAACCCGACCATCCCCCAAATCGGTAAAATCCACACAAAAACCACCGACAAGGGCGTGGCGAATCCCTATTTTGGTCTCATAACAGGAATGGCTTATAAACGCAACCAAACATGGCGACAAAGGGTCACGTGACTATGACGTCACATTACATCAGCCACGAGAGAACCCTAATAAGGCACGATGGGCGAACATTACTACTTATATGGACGAAGTACTCAACATTTCAGTTGAGATACTTCCGATAGATTGTCAAGTCTTTTTGGTAAAACATGCGAGATTCGAACTTTAATAATATGTTGTCGTATTACTTTGTCCTAACCTATAGTTCGTTCGCGTTTCTTACAATTGACACAACCACACGCACCGTTAACGGTCTTTCGTGGGGTATTTCCACGCCTTGCCTTGACTGTATGCATTTTTTTCAGATGGACAGATGAAAACGGTTCATTTATCAATAAATTTATACGGCACCAGGCCATCCTGAATTTTTTAAGAACGCCATAGCATATTAAGTGTAACTTCTTTCTAAGAAGACAAAGTTACAATGTTTTTTAAAATATTCAAATGGCATTTTAGAAAAAGCAATAAAAAAATAATCGCAAAAATAATTACCGCCATTGTATAAATTTAAGTGATTACTTTTGATAAGTTATGATCACAAATACCATGAATCTTGATTAAACACGATTACTTGGCAAATTGCAATCGATTACATGTTATTACGTTTACTGTAGCCCTGACCACCACTGAAATCCCCAAACTGTGACGGTTAACACTATCGTTTCCACGTCACGTGATCTAAACTTCTCTCACGTTAAACAATTCCACTAAACCGTAGCAACAGAGGAATATAAAATGTGGCGATACATGGCAGAGGCATCGCGAATATAACCGATTGCAGTTGAAGGGGATGGGGTGGGGGGGGGGGGGGGCGTAAACATATGATTTGATTAAAAAATATCCTATCTTCACCAAGGCATGCGTGGAAGCCTTCGTAGAACAGATAACTTGATGTCGTAGTTGGAATATTAGTCAGTCACCATTATAATTTAAAAAAAAAAAATACATATGTAGTGATCGTTACGTGACTTCTTATTTAAATAACACGTACTGTACTCCAAACTGATCATGCTAGACCCCCCCCCCCCTCCTCCAGCAACCCGAAGCGAGTTCTGCAGACCTTCAGATTGTATGACAGTGTGACCAGGGGAGGGGGTCGTCGTATTGAATGCTACGGGATCAAAGAATGTCCAAATGATATAGGACACGTAGGGGAGCTCGGTGGTTCAGTAGGTAGAGGTGCAGGATGCAAGCCGAGATGTCCTCGGTTCGAATACCACCTGCGGCAAACATGTTGTATCCTTGGGCGAGACACTTCATCTTCATTGCCCGCATGGGGGCACGGTGGCATTGTGTACTAAGGCGTACTGCACGTCGATGGTGGACTTGTCTTCAAACAATGATAACCCTGCTTGTGTGGAGTTAGTATGTTGGGGAGCTGACAGTTGCTCGCCATTGCTCGGGGGTTCTCTCCGTGTACTCCGGCTTCCTCCACCCGTAAAACTTTCATGGTCATGATTAGCCGTTGTGCATAAATATGTGACCTTAAACACCAATAAATCAATAAATGAATATATAAGACGCATATAACATTTATCAACATCCAACAATCATCTCCCAAGAATAGCAATAACATGTAAGATGTTAAATCGAGGCTACGAGAGCCGTATAACGTATTCAGTAACTTGTGCTTCTGAAGTTGGTTTTGAACATTTGAGATATCATTAATATTCATAATATTTTACAAAGGATTTCATTCTACCATACAATTTTACCAATAGTGCAAATTAGCGAAGAATATTAATAGTGGTAAACAAGAAAATTGATTTACTAATGCCAGATTAAACATGCTGATGCAAGTCTTAGCTGTGTGAACTGAGTTAAACTTTCAATAGATAATTAGCAGTCCACTGTGGTGTGGGTCACATAGGCGGCCTGAAGCCCAAATAAAACAATGGTTCATTATTGAGCATCGGGATGCTCGAGCCTCGCAGTGTAAACCTTCGATTGAAAGCCAACAAATTATACCACACATTTAAAACATAAATATTTGAATACATTCAATAACAGTATCACTGGGGGTGACCGGTGCTTACAGAATCAGTTCGTTTCTTACTTCCGTTCGGATTCGTTCGCGTTCCCTCTGATTTTAACAAGAAGATGCGTGTTTATGGACAACAAATGAAAAAAATATGTAACCCTTCCTTGGTGAAAATCATTCCAAGACGGTAGAAGTTTATAGAATTTAATCCAGAATGCAACGAATCAGTCGGATGATACCGATCTACAAAACATTTCCATAATTCTGCAAATATGGATCGTCTTTGAACAGAACATACAGCAGTGCATTCAACGTCTTACATTATTAAATTCAGACATGTATTTGTGAGCAAAATCAAATGTAAACAAAATCTACGGAAACCTGCGTTCTGTCACCAGTTATCTCACGACCGTTCCCCAAAATCAACTATTGCAAAACGGAACTTGGCGGGAAACCAGTGCAGAGGGAGTTGTTCGCAATGTAAGTGCAGTGAAATTGTGAGCGGTGTTCACCCATTCATTCTATTACAAGCATACCAATAATTAACCATGTATCTGCAGACTGAGGAAATATCTGAAACTAATTTATTATTATTATTATTATTATTATTATTATTATTATTATTATTATTATTATTTAAATAAAATGGCATCAGGTGTATGCTTATACACAATGTTACATCATCCCCTTCTTGCAGAGAAATGACTCCAGTCATTTAAAAAAATTATATTTACAACAAAAATAAAAACCGTATTCTTTAATGATGCAATTTGGCCAAAGAAACAATCTGTTCAAGGATATTCTTTGGACAAAATATCACAGTTCAGTATATCATCACAGGTATTTCAATCAGTATCTACAAAACCTAAAATTATTAAATTAATTCATTAGTTCACTGCATCTTCACAAGTATTTTGATCTTCTAAATCTACAATAAATTAAACTAATCTGACAGTTTAGTCAATTTTCTTATATGTATAATGAACTTGAATTGCAAAATGTATAATTTCGCATAAGAAATTATACTGTTACAAAACATGCAGTTTGAAACCAGAATAATGATTATATCACCATCTTTTGTAATCTAGTTTCTTTTTTTTATGCGACATACTAGTATATATATAAATTATATATATACAAATCTGTACCTGTTTTATTTTATTTTTTTTCAAGTTTCTTTTTATTTGTGTTTGGAAAAAAATAATCAGACATAAACTATTTCATCTGTTTCCACCGAGGTAATGTGTTGGTGAATCCAATCACCATACCTATCTGGAGGCTTTACTAGATGCTTAGGTCTAGATGGTGGCTCCACATTAACCTCACAACTGATGTTTATCCTGATATCAGGAGCTAAAGCAGCAGTCTGGGGGAAATGACTATCTGTGAGAATGCTTGACTTTGCACTATTTGTATTTTGGCTTTTGTTGGTTTCAACTCCAGTTCTAATGGTATCCTGAGCAGCATTCTGTAATCTAGGTTGTGATCTGGGTGTCTGATGAGAAGTACTGGATGGAATTCCCCTCCTATGTTGTGGTATGATATGATCATCAGACTGGTCATCCTCGGTATCACTAGCACTAGATGTACATGTGTCACTCTCAAATTGTTTTCCTCTGGTCTGGATTTGTGATGGATTCTTATCAAACTTTGAAGTTGGGGTGATTGTCATGTCTGGTGGGATTGCATTGAATGGCAGATGCATATTTTTGTGAAGTGTGCGCACACCTCCATTTTGTGATGGTGGACGAACTTAACACAGGAATGTCACTATTTGGAATCTGAGCGACCAAATAGGGTTCCTGCTCCAATTTGTCAGCAAGCTTCTGTTTTTCTCTCAACCCAACATTTCTTACCAATACTCTGTCTCCCACTACCAGTTTATTCTCTGTTGCCAATCTATCATATCTTTCTTTGTTTCTTTCTGTATTTTTACTTACTTCACTGGCTGCTGCTCGATAAGCATACTGTAATTTCGTCTTTAGCTTATTTACATAAGTCGTGTGGTCCTGTGCAGGATAATTTCCCTGGTTAATGCCTAGAAAAGCACCCACAGACAACCTCGGATAACACCCAAACATTAAAAAATGAGGTGAATAATCTGTGGTGTCATTTCTAGTTGCGTTGTAAGCCTGTACTAAAGGAGCAACAAAATCTTTCCAGTTTGCTTTCTTATCTTCTTCATGTGTGCCCATCATATTGAGTAATGTTCTATTAGAATGCTCAACTGAACCATTTTCTATGGGATGGTTAGGAGTTGTCCTTGATCTCTTTATATGTGCAAGCTTACAAAGTTCTTTGATGAGTCTGCTTTTAAAATTCCTGCCTTGATCACTATGGATCTTCTCTGGGAAGCTTAGTAGATGATGACATTCTCATACGAAGCCTTGGCAGTTGTTCTAGCCATTTGGTTTTGACAAGGGATGGCTTGGGCATATCTCGTAAGTGGTCAGTAATCATCAATATATGTTCAAATCCACCCTTTGATTTTTCCAGTGACAAAAAATATATGCACACCATTTCCATTGGTCTGGTGGTTAGGATTGGTACAAGTCCTGCAGATGGCTTAACAGTTTTTGTTTTCGTCAAATACATTGACCACAGTTATCCATTCAGAAACAGATATGGACATACTAGGCCAACATAATCTTTGTTGAGCCAACCACAGTGTCTTCTCTTTCCCTTGATGGCGAACATCATCATGGACTTCTTCAAGAGCTCTGCTCGGAATGAGGCAGAAATAATCAGCTGCTGAATATCTGGCCATCAAGTTCTGTCACCCTATACAACACATCACCATCCAGAATCAGTCTTTTCCATTCTCTTAAAAATTTCTGAACTTCAGCTGATTCATCTCTAATGTTCACTTCTTTAGGGTTATGGAGTGTCTTCTTAAGATTGATAATCCTAGCTAATATTGTATCTTCCCTCTGTTTCTTGGCCCAGCCAATTTGCTCCCATGTTACCTCCTCCCCATGAGCCAGGTGAGGGGAAGTACCAGTGGAGACACTACCTACTAGCAGTCTTGTTGACAAGGCGGCTAGATAGATAGCTTTGATTTCTTCACTGAAAATCTGTGGCTTCCACAAAAGCCCATCAGCATCCGCATTCAATTTTCCAGATGTGTAAGTGAGTGTAAAATTATAATTTGCTAAAGCTGCAATCCATCGATGACAAGTTGCATCCAACTTAGCTGTTGTCAAAACATAAGTTAGCAGGTTATTGTCTGTTAAAACGTCAAATGAATTTCCATAAAGGTAGTCATGGAATTTATCTGTGACTGACCACTTTAGGGCTAAAAATTCCAACTTCTGAGTAGGATATTTTTTTCTCACCAGGTTGCAGACCTTGACTTGCATATGCAATCACTCTATCCACACCACCCTGTTCCTGATAGAGAACTGCTGCTAACCCAACTCCACTGGAGTCAGTGTGCAGCTCAAATGGCACATTATAATCTGCATAGACAAGAACAGAGGGCTGGGTGAGATTCTGTTTAATAGTGTCAAAGGCTCTTTGTTGTGATTCTTCCCACCTACACTCCACTTTCGTCTCATTTTTCTTGCTTCTATGGTCCTTTCTGTTACTTCCATGACCTTCAAGTAACTTATTGAGTGGGTGAACAATCTGTGCATAGTTCTTCATGAATCGTCTATAATACCCAGTAAATTCAAGAAAATGCTGAAGTTCTTTGATGCTTGTCGGCTCTGGCCATTGAATCGAAGCAGCTGTTTTCTCTGGGTTTGTAGATATACCTTCAACAGAGACCACATGGCCTAAATAGGTAACTGATGTCTTGCAAAGCTCACATTTTGATGGCTTGAGCTTTAGATTATGATCTAATAGTCTTTTGAATACAGCATTCAGTCTCCTGATATGTTCATCAAAGGTACTGGAAAGAATAAGGATGTCATCAATGCAAATTAGACATTCTCTGAGGTGCATGTCAACTATGCATTTTTCCATAAGTGCTGGAAAGTTCCAGGTGCATTGGTTAAATCAAACCCCATTCTGTTGCATTCATAAAATCTTAACTTACCAACAGAAAACGCTGTTTTCGGTTTGTCTGCCTCTTCTACTTCCACTTGCCAATAACCTGATCACACGTCCAGTTTGGAGTAATATGTTGATCCATTAAGTGGGTTAATTGTGTCATCAAGTCTTGGCAACATGTAGGCATCTTTCTTGGTTTTGGAATTAAGCACCCGATAGTCCAAGCAAAATAGCAGTGACCCATCTTTTTTTTCGGACCAACACCACATTTGATGAATAAGGGCTATTTGACTCTCTTATAGCATCAATGTCTAACATTTCTTTAACATGTTGTCTCACTTCCTCATAGAGGCTGGGTGGTATTCATCTGTAGGGAAGTTTAAATGGTCTCTCATCTAAAAGCACAATCTTGTGTTTAACTATGGCTGTGTTTCCAATATCTAATGGCCCTGTCGAAAAAGCATTTTTCCATTTCTATAAAACAGCCTGAAGTGTTTTTTATTGTTCTGGTGTCAAATGTGAAGAATCAATTTGTACACCAAGTTTCTCTGGTGGCAAGAATGTTGAATGTGCAGGTTCATTCATACCTGCAAATGCATTCCCCAGCATTGCTACCTCATTAACCTGACAAAGTATTGTCTGAGGTTTGATGGTTATGGGTTTGGCTGATGTATTACAAATGTGAACAGGCAATTTATAATAATTTCCAGACAACATAGTGAGCTCATAATTTGTATTTTCAGTAACAACCTGTTTAACACTTGCCTGTATATTTATGGTAATACCATGGATTGTTGCACTCTCAAATGGAGCGACAACAATTTGTCTTTTATTAGTTGACGTCACCATGTGTGTATGTCCATTCAGACTCTCGATGGCCATTTCCCATTCCAGGGGGAAATTCGATGTGGCTCCAGATAAGTTTTTACTTTCTCTGATAACATTTGTTCCTATACGTACTGGGCAAGTCCGATTAAAATTTGTATCAGGAACATCCAAAATTGGCATGTATATACTGTCTGTCAAAAATGAAAGTTCAACTGAGCATTCAACATACTCCAGATAATCAAGCTGTGATCCATCGGCAACACATGCATTCAAACCTAAGTCAACAAGTGAGTGTAGAACTGGTTTAGGCTGCAAGGATTCATAAAAGTGCTTTGATACAGATGTTATCATAGAGTCTGTGTCTATAAGAGCTTTAGTATGTACACCATGGAAATTGATATCACTTTCATTGCATGTACCTACCAATCAAGTAACTTTTGGCCTTAGTGTTTAGCACTCTCTATGTGGTCATCCGCAGAGGCGATTACTCTTTTGGCTTTGAGTAATTACCCCTTCCATAGCTTCTTCCATGACCTTTTCCTTTTCCTCTCCTTGTGTATTGACCAAAGTATCCTGTCTTTGGGAAAATCCTCTATCCATTTTTCCACTGGAATTTGTCGATTCATTCCAGAATACTCTTCCTCTACCCCTTTGGTCGGTGTTTGAGTCAGCTGGATGTTGTTGACAATGAAAATTCAAAGTGTCCAATTTCTCCATAATGTTATTGAATTTCTCTTCCAATTTACTGTCCAATTTCTTCTCTAATGATTCCATCGCATATGCTTATACACAATGGGTTACAAATATGGCGAGTTCTTAACCAGAGAAGAATACTATTAGTTATCCTTGTGTTTGCCAAGGTTTATGGGAATTTACACTGGTTTGGAACTCATAGGCGAAACCGAAGGGTGTATGAGATCCCAAGCCCGTGTAACTTCCCATACACCCTGGAAAAGATAATGGATTTATTTCCAAGAATTTTGGTGTACTTAATACTTTAACCTACACTGAGGGCAAACACTGATAGAAAATTTGTACTTTGCAAGTTTCTTAAAAAAAACCTAGACAAATATGGATGTCATTGGAACTGGTTGAATGAGCCAGTTCCAATGGCATCCATATCTGTAATATTTTATTGCACTTAAATATTAAATTTTCTGTATTTTTATTTTTGTTCTAACATAACCGAGCAGAAGGTATGAATTAATAATTAAAAATGGGTACTTTTTAGCCATATAGCTTGCTCTTGTACATTCTTGTTTTTACACCGTGGTTAAACACGGTGTAAAAAAGCCACTGTGGATTGCAAGTTACACCATACCTCTCAGCCAATCAAAATGCAGTATTTTGTTTCATTTGTGTGAAACTTGGCACTGATCAGTCCAGTTCTCGAAGCTTTTCTGTAAAACCCGATTTCCGGACAAGATTGTTGTACAAAAAACGTATCAGAGAAACACGTTTACTAATGAAATCGTTAGTTCTATAATTCATAAGTTCAGCATAAGTTAAATAGTAATATTATCTTTCGTAGTTTTGAAGCCAGTGAGGAACTTTTGAGACATGTCATGGCGCTGAATCTTTCCATCAATGGCGCAGATTCGTAGGCAGATAGATCTGATGGGATCAGATTCGTTTCAAAGCAAATTACCAAGACTTCTCAGAAGAGTTCTCACAAAATGATCAGTATCACATGTAACTCAGTTCGGTCGAGAACAAGAAATAATTCTTCTTGACAATACTGTGTCTATAGAAGTATTATAAATATATAATTTTGACCAGTTCATGAAGTATATCAGTTCGAGTCATCGGTATACGTGTTGGGTTTTATACAAGTATATTCAAGTATATTCTATCACATCTTATCATATTAAATATACATATTATATAGACACCCATATCACTTCCTGTGCTAAGAACTTTAGGTGTTTCGCAGACAAGGAATTACCCATTCAGTGCGAACACACACAATGAAGTGTTTCGAATAAGCATACAACGTTTTCTTATTCCACCATGTTATGGCTCTGACACCCCCTTCAACAAACTGTAAATTATAGGTGTTATAAGAAATGAGTGGCAGATCCATTGTGTTCATTCAGTGGCGGCGCCATAGGAGAGACCGCCCCTCCCTTTTCCCTCGCCCCACTCCCCCAAAAAATCAAACTTCAAATTGCTATCTGACCGTGATTTTCGTAGAAGCATTCAAAAATAATGATGTGAGCTCAATTTTAGACACAATCTGGGGGCCTTTGAAGACCACGCCACGTTTTGTAGAAACGCTCAGACATTGATCCCGGGGCATCCATATATGAAATGTTTTCAGTGGAGAGATCCTCCCCCCCCCCCCCACTAACGGGAGGTGCACACCTTCCATACCACCCTAGCTTCGGCCAGCGACCTTCGGGAGTTCCCTTCGGCAATGGTCGCTGTGTGTTGGGTCAGGAACTTTCATAGTAATTTTGACACAGCGGACCTGTGTGGACTCATATGGGATTAAAATAAGAATTAAATCTCGCTTTTTTGGCCTTCTAAATGTAGTTTTTGGACAACTGCAAACAAAAAATGATCCCCGATGTGGTTCATTCTTGTTTACATGGATAAAAAGAAGCTCCATTTAAAAGTCTAAAAAGCGACATTGTATACTTATAATCCAAATCGAAATATAGCCCCTTTATGGTATAGGTGGCGTGGGTTGGTGTGATTATATATATAACACATTTTCAAAAGATGCAGGTAATATGAATGCAAGACCACATATGTTCACTATTTTCCCATCCGTCGGCACTCTAATATGCGGTCTGCCCTTTTCACTAAAATCGACATGTGTATACCTGGGCACTAGATATGACGCGCTAGATATGACGCAGAATAAAAGTAATCGATGTGTGTAACTAACTAGCTTTCTATGACGGGCCCCTTTAAACACCTGGGCTTAGATTTAAAGGGCGGATTGACAGAGGAAGCTCAGATTGGCCTAAACTACAAGAAGTTGAGCAAAACAATATTAATAAAGGCTACGCAAAGCGTGGGCTACTATCCTGACCCGTAGGCATGTTCGATAGCACAAGGTATTGTGGGACAGAAAACTTTCGAAGTCGAAAGAGTAAAAAAGTGACATAACTCTGGGAAATATTATTGGACGGAACCCGTTCCTTGTGCATGTGCGTTCCCCCATGTGGGTCATAACAAAGGATATCCAAATCCTATCGATGGCTTTGAAATTACAATCCATATTGTTTTGTACGGACAGACAAATGGACGGTGAGACATATGAACAGATGGACGGATGTCTTCACTTTATACCCCCAAACACACCTTTGGAGGTTGGGGCATAAAAATGAGCATAATTATCCAGATACGGTACGTGGAGGGTGGATTGACGCTAAATTGCGGTGGGTTAGATTTCATGCAATGGACCACCGGGTGCAACCCGATGCTCTATGAGATGACATTTTGTTGGTAGTTCTTGAATTTTGATGCAAATTTATAGAACTTTTACGAGTGTAAAATCGACATCACCACGATTTAGGACAATCTACCCCCATGTAGTGTACTGCAGTGTACTGTTGACATTTATCACCAGCAAGTGTAAATCGGTATCAACACAGCTCTTTCATATATCATGCATTAAGTCCTTACATGGTAGATATTCCAGCCGGGGCAGTATTTCTCTTGCCACTGCAATATATATAATTTGGGCATATTTAATTAAATTTTCTCCTTGTAAATTTAATGGATTTTTTCACCAATGATTTCTTGAGTTAAATTTATATGAATGTTTCCTAAAATCTTGCAATTTTCCCAATATCTGTATTGTTTCGCGTAACATAGAATACGCAAAGCAATCGATGTATATAAGTGACGAAAATTGTCAGTCATGTATGGTGTTAGTTAATTCTACAATGGGCGAGAGTGAAGGATCTAATCCTTTACCCAAAACCGTACAGAGCTATTCACAAAATGCCATTCAGTTATCTTTATTTTTCCATTTTTTGCCTCTAAAAGATAGATTATGACACCTTATTGTAAAGAGCTCATTGAGCTCGTTCCATGAACTGTGATTTAGACGCAAAAAATGAAAAAAATAGTTATTCAATAATTTTGCATGCAAATGCTGTCTGCTTTTCATGCTAAGTAAAGGGTTAACTGACACTGTATGTACTGTATTAGGTCACGAACAAACAAACGAATCGAACTTCCCAAACTACTTTTTCTATACTGAACCAGCAACCGAATGGATAAATAGAGAAAAATAATTTACTGTGACCAGTACATTCAGGACTCTGTGAATATGGTGAAAGTATCAGAACAAGATTTTACAGAAAGATGAATTATGGAGACTTATTTTCGGGAATAAATATTTTTAAAGAAATCCGAAAAACATTTTCTTAAACAGCGTTTAAAAATTTTCACACAGGAGTCAGGTAACATTTTTCAAGAGACCGGTAATAACTAATGTGCACGGCATTAAACGTGTTCTATAAAGGAATCAGCAATGGGTCTTAGTGACTCACTGTCCACTTTTTTAGAGAAGAAATACATAACAGATCGAGAGAGAAATGCGGGAGCAGAGGCTCGAACCGTCGACCTCTAGCACACAGAGCGACATATTTACCACGAGACCAAGAGATCGGGACCAACATTCATAACTCGACCGCTACAGTACTCCCACGTTCTTTTGAGATTCACACACGGTAAACATCACCCCAGTTTCCACTTCAGCGCGGTCGATACATCCATTATACTCCACCACAGCGTCCACAATGTCATCAAATATTGAGGGCTGGTCACGGTACCAATTTAACAGATCGAGAGAGAAGTTCGGGAGCCGAGCTCGAACCGTCCACCCCTAGCACATAAAACTAAGGGATCCGGACAAACCAGACCGATTGGTAAATGACCCTTATACATCGATCTCTACACATGTATGCACTTGAGAAATCAACGGAGGTATAAAATTAAATTTCAAACAATTCGGAAAACTGCTCTTAATGAGACCTGTGTGAACCTACTGAACTGGACCCAAAGTATTAACTTTTACAGTATTTCGCCTCATTTGGTGTTGCTACTAGGTGTATATGTCAAACAATGCTTGAGATGTGAGCAACTTGCACAATTTTTTCCCCACCACACAATTTTTTTAGAATAAAAATACATGTATGAACTTCGACAATGATTTAGGGAGGGGAGCATAAAATGTGATTTCCAGCAATTCTGAAAAGTGCACTCAATGATCCCTGGGTGAACTCGGTGAGTTTGACCCAAATTTTGAACCAACTTATAGAAATATATCACAGTCTTTGTAAGGCAGTTGACCAAAATCTCATAACATGCGGTGTCTTCTGTGATATTACTAAAGCGTTTAATAGAGTGTGGCATGACGGAATCCTGCTCAAACTAAAACAATACGGAGTTTCGGGCCCCTTGTTGTCTTGGTTTCGCAGTTATCTCAGCGATCGAAAGCAGCGAATCCAAGTAAATGGTAGCTACTCAGAATATATAGACGTCAAGTATGGCGTGCCTTCAAGGCTCAGTCCTAGGCCCTTTCCTATTTTTAGTGTATATAAATGACACAGTTGACACGATTGAGTCAGTAGACAGGCTCTTTGCAGACGACACGTGTCTCACAATCAGCCAGGAAAGAATTTGTGTACTAGAGACCAAAATTAACCTTGATATATTAAGATTAACTGCATGGGCCGATAAATGGCTAGTAAACTTCAATGCTCAAAAAACAAATACAATTTTGTTTACACTTAAAAAAGACTTATCCTCTCCGGATCTACATTTTGCAGGCGAACCCCTATCATTAATCACATCCCACAGACATCTTGGTTTAAACATCCAATCAAATCTGTCATGGGACAGCCATTTTGAACAACTTTGTAAAAGAGCTACCTCCAGAGTTTCGCAGTTGCGTAAACTAAAATTTGTGTTTGGTTGCAAAACATTGGAGAAAATCTACTTTTCATATATACGCCCAATACTCGAATACACGAGTCCTGTAAAGTGCGGAGCTGCACAAATTTATTGAAACAGTTAGATGACATTCATTACGACGCTGCTCGAATAATACAGGACTAACTAGATCTATCACATACGATCGTCTGCTATTAGAGCTTGGAAGGCAGAAGCTAGAAGAAAGAAGACACATCCATAAAATGTGTACTTTTTACAAAATAGTTAATAAGATGTCCCCAGATTTTCTTGTTGACCTATTGCCTCCTAGGTTCGAGAACGTAACTCTGTATAAATTGCGATATTCATCCGACTTTGTACAATATAAGTCAAGAACCGAATTGTTTAAACGGTCAATTTTACCAATAGCAACAAGAATATTACCGTCAATCACCGCTTTCAAAAGAATGATACCTAAAAATATTGTCAAACCGCCTCCATATTTCAATAAAGGCAAACGAAAACTGAATATTTTACATTGCATAATTAGGTGTGGATGTTATTTCTATGGATACCCTTCGATTTTGTAGCATGGAGTTGCCAAATGAGCCTAATACATGCCTATTCAAGTATGTACAAAAATATATCAACGCATCTAAAAGGTTTGAGTGACAGTAGGCAGTAGTGTCTTGACTTGATTTGTGTGTTTTTGTGCCGGTGAAGATGCTGATGCCGATGCTGGTGGTACCGCATGGACATAACAGACAACACCTTTTCTCTTCTTTTTTATTTTTTTGTTCTGACTCTTTTTCTCTTTGTTTTCCTTTTCTTGTATTCAATTCCATAACTTGTTTTTCTATTACTGTTAAAACTGAATTTCACAGTTGCTGTCATGTAATTAATATGTTTTGTTGAACCATATGTTTAAGGTGAGGAGTGTTACTAAGTGGCAAGCACTTGTTCTCCAATCCTTTTTGTACTTTTTTTCGACAAATAAAATATATTTAAACTAAATTTTGAACCTCCATTGAGTTGAAACTCATTTAGTGTTGGACGAAGATCCATACATCGCACCATACATGGAATATGACCGTGATCTACTTTGACATTTTTTGGCCAAACTGACTTTGCTAGTGTAGAATTACATGTACGAACTTCCAAAATGCATTAGGTGATCATAAAATTTGATTTCCAGCAAATAGGAAACATCTCAAGCATGGCATGACCTATGAACTTGGGACCAAAACCACATGAGTTGATACTCAAAGGAGGGTTATAATTTGTGTGAAGGTCACTAATGTCACAAAGAGGTCACTGAGTGCATTTTGTTAAGTATTGCTGGAAATCGCACTTCATACATGTATTTTCACACTCAGAAAAGGCGGGGCCAAAAATAATGAAAGTGGGTCATGCTCATATCCTATTCATGGCCCACTTTCATTATTTTTAGCTTTATTTTTTAAGATCATCAATGAGATCACCGCGATAAGGCAGGAAACTTGCTAACTATATTATTTACATTGAGTTGAGATACTTCCGAAAGATTGTCCAGTCTGCTGGTAAAACATGCGACATTCGTATAGTAATAATGTTATGATGCATTACTTTGTCCTAACCTGTAGTTCTTTCTTACGACTGGCGTAACCCACACGTAACCTAAACACCCGTGCGTGGGTTATTTCCTGGCCTGTCCTTGACTGTATGCATTTTTTGCAACAGGAAGCGGCTAAAATCATCAGATATGGACAAATAAAAGTGGTTTATTATACCGCCGCGACGAGTTGTTGGGGGGGGGGGGCATACTGGAATCGTCTTATCTGTATGTCCGTCACTCCTTCCGTCGACACAATATGGTCCGAAGATTTTCTCAGACGTTCATGGACCAATCTGATCAAAACTTGGTATGCATGTCCAACACCATAGGAACCTATGAACCTGCTATTATAGTTCCAGTCGGATTACTTTTGCCAGGATATGCCCATTTAGACATGCAACAATAGACCCGCAGTTTTGTCAGACTTTAAAACTATTGCTGAGAATGTGTTTTTTAAATCACTCGAACACAGATTCGACAAAATCTCTGTCGTCAAGTATTCCTCATCCACCATCTGTGCAAATTATTTCTCAGATGTTTATGTGTCGATTCCTTTGAAACTTGGTATGGATGTCACTACTATGAAAACGTGTGCACCTGTGATTATGGTTTTGATTAGACTTATTTGCTAGAGCTGTTCCCCTTTTCTTCTGAGAATAATTATGGCGGCAGGGGCGGCTCGGGGGTATGGACAGGCCCATTATGGACAGTCACACCTCTCATTTATCAATAAAATCATGCCATCCTGACTTGTGTAAAAATTAAGAGCAACTCCTTTCTCAGAAGACAAAGTTACAGATTTTTTTTAAAATATTCAATTGGCATTTCAGAAAAAGTTAACAAAAACAAACAAAAAATAATCGCAAATTACAAAAAGCACAAATCTTGATTAAATACGATTAATTCGCAAATTGTAATCGGTTACAGATTATCACTATTTCTGTAGCCATGACCATAACTGAAATCCCCAAACTGTGATGGTTAACTCTATCATTTTCGCGCCAAATGATTAAAACTTCTCCCAGGTTGAACAATTCGAATAAATCGCAGCAATAGAGTGATATAAAAGTTGGCGATACATGACAAGAGTCTCGCAAATACAATCGATGGCAGTTGAAGGTGATGTGGAGAGGGAGGGGGGGGGGGGGTGGGTATGATTTGTCTCCATTGCGATGACTCGGTTGCCGACTAATAAAATATCCTAACTGCATCAAGGCATACGTTCGCAGAAGCCCTCGTAGAACCAAATGACGTAGTTAGAATATTAGTCAGTCGACATTACAATTCAAAAAAAAATTAAAGTTTATTTTTGGATATATAAAATACATATGTACTGATCGTTACGTGACTTCTTATTTAAATAATACGTACCGAACTCTAAACTAGGGCTGTCACGATTATTGAATTTAGGAATCGATTAATCGTCGCAAATAATCGACCATAATCGCTTAATCGTACTTAGATGACCCCCTCCCTCTCTTTGAAGACGTTACAAATGAAATTCAAGTCAGTTGACCTACCCCAAGTAAACAAAGCAGACGATCCTCTTTTAGGTGCACCCAAAGCTTTGATGTTCTGAACTTTTGAACCGACAGTGTAATAATCAAGACCGGTCGTCAGTTGCGAACTTCGCAAGTTCGCAACTGACGACCGGTCTAGATTATTACACTGACGGTTCAAAAGTTCAGAACATCAAAGCTTTGAATATATCAAAAAGACAAATGCTTCTAACGGCTTCTTGAGGTTTCATGTCGACGTTCTTAATATTTTACCTTTGGATACAATATTTTTTTCCTCAAATTATTTTTATTAAAATTAACTGAAACGGGGTAAAATTTACCGATTCTTCGACAACGAAAAATACTAATCGATTTCGGCATGATCGATCGACAATCGATTAATCGATTAATCGTGACAGCCTTACACAAAACTGGTCATGCTAGACCACCCCCCCCCCTTCCCAGCAGCCAGAAGCGGGTTCTACCGATCTTCCGTTTCTATGAGAGGCTGCGTATGTGCCTCAAGTCAAAGTATCAAATCTAGTCTGGAACAAAATTATGTGGTTACTACTCTACATGTACAGTCGCCGTGGACTGGTCGTATTCCACGCAGGGGGGCAGTAATGTCCGCGCATGCGTTTACCCTTTAATAAAACTCCTAGTCAGGGAAATGCCCATTAATGAAAAACCAGGTTGAACCCGGTGCTTCATTATTTAAATTTTTGATATATATTCCTATAATTGGTGCTAGGAATTTAATATTATTACGTCCGTGAAAATATTTCCCACCCTTGGAAAGTGCCCAGTCCACGGCGGCTTACTAAAAGCAAGAGCGATTCGATAATCTAATAAGCCTCCAAAAATTATTAAGGTGTGGCCACAAACCCTAAACCCCCTTAGCGACGTCCCTTCAAACCTGCAATTTGTTAAATCAACCGCCACAACAAACTGGGGATGTTTGCCAAATAGTGGGAATAGGTGACAGGATGGCCACCATCGGCATATTTCGACCAACGCTCGCAAGCAACTGTATTTAAGTAAAGGGAACTGGTGAATTGGAAAATTGTGGAAAAAATAATAGCCACCACTGAAATGATGCGATATACTTTATCCATGCAAAAAGTTTCGTCCCAACCGTTAAGGAGACATGAATTGTCGGAGGAAAATGTACGTATATATTTGACGCAACATCCGAGATACAGTTAAAACTAGAAGTCCTGTCATTAAATGCGCACAAAAAGCACGTCGACCTGCGCGCTAATCTACGCGTTATGACCACAGTAAGGCTATCAAATTCTGTGCATATGGCCTGTGCACAAGCTATGTTCCAGCCAGTGGACTTCCGTGTAACCCGGAGGTCCATTGGCAGAAACATTGCCTGTGTTTGCTATGAGTAACCAGGAGAACCTGCCGTGCTTTGGATGCCATTCGATATGGCAATTGCGCGCAATTCCCACGCGCAATTAAGCCCAGATAAGCGCACAGTTCGTGACAGGACTTCTAGTTTTAACTGTAAACTAGTATGAACGTACGAAAGGAAGAATCTTATTATACTTAGGGTATTCTGCATAAGTTTGCAGGTGTATAGATTTAAGTTCAAATGGGGCATTTTTCTTTATTTTTCAGATGAAATCAAGCACGTGTTTTCCACTCAGAGTAATTTCCTTCCGCCGAATAGTCTTCATGTTGATGGTAACATCTATCTTGATATTGGGTATGATATATTTTCATTTCAAGCTGGATACAGGATTCCGAACTTTAGCTGACCTTCCACACAACGAGCGTAACTTGAGAAATGATGATGAGACACCGATACCAAACATTGTGCATTATGTTCTTGATTACAGACTCCATGTATTTTCTTTCCAATTTTATCTAAGTGTTATGGGTGTCATGAATTTTGTGCAACCGAAAAAAATAATTTTCCATTGCGTAGCCCGACCCTACAAGACAATATGGTGGGCAGCAACAATGCGATATGTAGGTCCTAGGTTAGAGGTCAGACTTATACAAAATGAAGAATTGGTTGATTTCTCTACCCTTAATTTTAAAACGAACGTTGAGCGTGATCATTTCGTAATAAGGGTGTTATTAGAAGAAGGTGGAATTATAATGGACCCGGACACGGTTGCTGTCAAATCCCTTGATGTACTGCGCAAACATCATATAGTTCTCAAAGGAGTACACCGAATTAAAACTAGCAAGGATATTTTTATGGCTGCTCCCAACGCAACATTGCTGAGAATGTGGTCTTTGAACCACTCAAACATAGATTCGACAACATCTCTGTCATCAGGTATTCATCATCCACCATCTGTCCAAATTATTCCATTAAACAGTTCTTTTATAAATATTCAAAACAGATCAATACCACCATCTATGTCTGCCTCCTGGAATAACATCTACCTAATTCAAACTAACCCGTGGCTATCAGAACTGGGCAAAAATCTGATGTTAGATAGTCCTGCGCGTGAATTAGTGGAATTAATATTATATAATACAGTTACAAACAATAGCCGTATTCCAAGTAAGTATCATTATATTTGGAATGCATCAGAAACACGTGATCTGAGTTTTATTGAATACCAAAGTGTAAAAAGCTTGTTTTTCAATGTTGCGCCGGAAAACATATTTCTACATGCCAATATAGAACCATCGGGAAAAAGATGGAACGATGTTATTTCTATTAAAGAAGTTGTGTTTATTCTTCACAACCAAAATGATATGAACAATATTACAGATTTGAAATATCACATTGTAAAAGAAAGTGGCGGCATTCTTCTTCAGTTTGGCGTTATGTTTATAAACTCATGTGATCCACTTCGTGGTACGCACATTGTACAGTCCGTAAATAAGGGTTTGTCTACAGACAGTGTAATGATGGTGCCACCAAAAGAGCTAAAACTTGACCAGTTGCTGATGACTCAAAACGCGTCTCATTCAATGATCAAAGAAAGTTTTAAACATATTGTATTAGAAGATGAGTGCATTCTAACCTTTCGAACTCTGGAAGACGCAAGTAGAGCAGTTGTTTGTGAAAACTGGAATAGAAGCATATGGGTCAAGATCGATGATGTTAACAATAT
Organism: Pictodentalium vernedei; assembly: GCA_031216915.1. Classification (NCBI taxonomy): domain Eukaryota; kingdom Metazoa; phylum Mollusca; class Scaphopoda; order Dentaliida; family Dentaliidae; genus Pictodentalium; species Pictodentalium vernedei. The sequence goes on from CM062297.1 coordinate 56,724,569, forward strand.
TCTAACAGATGAAACAGTTGTCATGTCAATGGACAGCAGCGTTGGTGAAATTTTACGTTACGTCTTATATGGTGTTTCACATGTCATCAAACAATCATCGTTTAAAGTTCCCAACTTAGTTCATTATGTTTGGCTTGGTAAGACCAGACCATTAGGATTTATGAACTTCCTCAGTATATTTAGTGCTCATTCAGTTCAAAAACCTGATAAAATATATTTTCATTATGAAACGCTTCCAACAGGTGCATGGTGGGAGAAGATACAAGAAATAGTTCCAAATATAACGTTACTAAAGACTAAATCTAATTCTACACTCGGTGGTGAAACGGTCAAGTGGGTTGAACATCAAACAGATTATGTTCGAATACGTACACTACAGAAATATGGCGGTATATATGTGGACACGGACGTGCTTTTTATTAATTCTTTAAATCCACTAAGAGTGTACGACTACGTTCAGGCTATAGAGAACCCCGGAGCCCTTGGAAGCAGTTTTATTCTCTCCAAACCAAACTACAATTTCTTGAAATTATGGGAAAAAGGCTACACAACCAATTATAAGAATACTGAATGGGCTTTCAATGCAATAGTTTACCCTTATTATCTGTTGGTGAGAGACAAAGGTCCCGTTTGGTTAGCGCCAACGAGAAAAGTGTTCGTTCCTATATGGTCGAATCTCGGTGATCTTTATGATAGTAACAGACGGTTTTACTGGAAAGATAATTATATTATACACCTATGGGCTAAAATGGGCCTACCGAAGGATATACCTCACGAGAAGGCAATATACTCACCAAGATATTACAACACCACGTTTGGTGAGATGTCTAGGAGACTTTATGAAGAGTACAAACTAGATTAGGTAACTGCTCACAACAATATTGAATGAGGATGACCTCGTTGAAGGCCATGCTCGAGGGGGTGTTTCGAATTATTACCTCCCTTGTTCATGGTTGAATGTTGTTATTCGGGGAAGAAAGAAGGGTCTAGGGAAGATTTTCTTTATTTAGATAGAGACACACAAACACTTCTGAATATTGATTTGAGCCACCCCCCCCCCCCCCACCCCCCTTCGTTACGGAAACACCACCTTCACGTTTGATTATTCAGCAGCCGCCATTCAACGAATCTTTCAAAATCGATCTTGAAAAGTAAATTCCATTAAATTTCACCACAATAAACTTGGATTATTAAGATGAAAGAAATAAATGGTTTCGGTGAGGTTACAGTCAATAGAAAATTTGAGTCGGACGAACTGGACTTTTTTATTTTAATATTCTAATTTATCGTTTCCAGTCTATAGTTTACTCTGAGATCAGGAGCTTTAAAATCAACCCAAGTGAGCGGGGAGGGTTGAGTGAATATGAACCCAATTGGGTTAAAAAATGGGATAAAAATGGCCAGGATATACACAGAACGACACGCGCGTGTAAACGGGTTAATCGATATGGCACATGTGAAACATCGATTAACCCATTTCCAAGCACGTGTCATTCTTTGTTTATTACACACCTTAATGTCTAAAGAAACAATTATAAGAAGGACTCTCAGTCATTCATTTGACGTATCAATAAGTTATTTCGCAATCGGTTCAGTTTCGGTGACCAATCGTCTGCTAACGTTTACTAACACGTGCGTGATTTTGGGGGAATTCCCGTGGACAGAATTATAAATAGGCCAAACACGTGATGTACGTATGTTTGTATCATCGTTGTACAATGCATATTTGTTTTTATTATGCAGCAAATAATGACTGGTTTAACCCTTTACCCAACGAATCGGCCGCATCCGCCCGCGTAATATGCAAATTCAGCAGTTGAAAAAATAGTATTTTTCCAAAAAAATTCAACAAAACCATATCATGTGACTCCTCGTTGGAACGAGCTCGACGAGCTCGTTCCAACGAGGGGTCACATGACATGGTTTTGTTGAAATTTTTTTGAAAAAAATTAAAAACTGATATTTAAAATAATAAATTTTGATAACGTTTGCGTTGGGTAAAGGGTAAAACTCTTCCTTCTAAACTTCAGAACTAATTCTATACACAAGATGTTTTCATTCAGTTTATTGTCTTTGTGATAGCTTAGTAGAACACCATATCCTATCCTCGCATCTGAGATTGTGTCGATGTCCCAAGTTATAATAAGATGTTCGCAGTTGTATCCACCCCACGAAGTCGACCATGGTTAGGCCCCATGGGAGAAAGATTTGATCATGATTCGAACCCATAGGAGGAAATTCCGATGTTTGCAGACTTTGTCAGAAGTTTTGTCACATCATCTGGCAAACTGTTTATTGCCTGTAATTTTAATTTTGATGTCGACGATACAAAAAAACATCGCTGTTTTGAAATTCGTCTATCTCTTGAGCTGCATGAATTTATCCCAACACGTTGTAAATGCTACCTACAAAGATGGGCATACAGTTAAAACTAGAACTCCTGTCATGAAATGCGCACAAATAACACGTCGATCTGCGCGTTAATCTACATGTCATGGCCATATTAAGGCTATCAAATTCTGTACATACGGCCTGTGCACAAGCACTGTTTCAGCCGATGGACCTTCGGGTAACCCGGACGTCCATTGGCAGAAACATTGCCTGTGTTTGCTATGCGAAACCAGGAGAACCTGCCGTGATTTGGATGCCATTCGATATGGCAATTGCGCGCAATTGCTACGCGCAATTAAGCCTAGATAGGCACACAGTTCGTGGCAGGATTTCTAGTTTTAACTGTATGCTCGACCTTGTAATCACCCACTCTGGTGAAGCGCGTATGATCCAGAGCACTGGGATCACAGATATTGCTGCCCATTCATTCAACAGATATGTTTAAAGTCTCCTACCGTAAATTTCGTGATACGGACATTGCCAACTTTGCCACCTCTCTTAACTTCTCATCTGCACTGACGTCACACAATAGTGAGTCTGTCAATGATGACTTTCATCTGGCCCCCTCTGAGCTAATTGACAAGCACGCTCCATAACGGCACAAGTCGATTGTTATCCGCCCCAACGACAGAAGAAATGAGAGCCTCCAAAAGTTTGAAGCGGAAACTGGAAAAGCAATAGCGACAGACTAGACTGTGCGTCCACGGAGAAATGTTTCTCAACCAGCATAACTACGCTAATAACTAAATAACTTCTGCAAGGAGTAATTTTATCATTGGTTCCGTTTGTGACAAACGATACGATCGACAGGTATTGTCTACAGTCCTAGACATGTTCTTACATCGCAAAAAACTTTCTGCTCTCCTCGACCACTCTTCACCTGTTGATCATTCTAACACCCTTTTAGCTTGCTTTGCCGATAAGATTGAAACCACCAGAAAAACATTCATTGCCGAACTAAACATGAATAACCTTGATTTAGACTCATCTGTTCATAGTCAGTCAGTCCGTTACTTTGTTTAGATTCAAGTTTGTCGATGCTCTGGAGATAATGCTTATCATTAAACTAGTGACATCGAAGCACGTATTAATGCTTTAACATTTGATTTAGGTTGATTCATGTAGAAATAATTTAACCTGATTTTCTCCACGAACTTGGTTGGGGTGACCTCCCCCCCCCCCCCCCCCCCCCCCCCCCACTCCACACACTAAAAAACACTCAAAGTGCAATGCTTTAAGTACTTAGACATTACAATCGTCAGACATCTGAAACTTGAATGGATGGCACTTCCCATGTGTCTAGCATTGGTGGTTCTTCCAGAATCGTCCATAATTTGATTTGCGCTTGGTGGGTATATAATTAAAAGGACACAACGCAGATGACGCGGATCAGGCTCGAGAGTAACGGCCAAAATAGGCCAGCACTATTCTCAAAAATCGCCAATTAATGTTCATTATTTTTTCATTTGTTATCTCAAAAACATAGGTTAAGATCTCTAGTCGAAAAAAATCCACCCTCCACAAGTATAAACAAAGTAGAATGCTTAAACGTAGGCTACATACAGTACGTGGAGAGTAGATTGTAATTAAATCACCCGCGGAGTGGAGTTATCGCCCAAGCTATAACTTTCAAATTTTGTATATATCGACAAAAAAACACAAGCAATGTTTCAGCCAATGGACCTCCGGGTTTAACCCGGAGGTCCATTGGCTGGAACTTTGCTGGTACTGGTGATGCTTTGCAACAAATTTGCAGTTATTGCTCGGGTGGAATCTCCACTCTGTGGGTGATTTAGTGATAATACACTCTTCACGTACTGTACATATCGCCAATTGGGGAGAGGGATATTCACGCAGGCACCTCATCTAAAATAATCGAGGGTGGATGTATCATAAATATGGTTTAAAAAGTACATCTATGTTTGGAACTGGTAAAATACAACATGAATAGTGATAACACTGAATGCGGTAAATCTCAGTTAACCCTTTACGTAACATGAAAAGAAGACGACACTTGCAAACAAAATTCTTGAATAACTAATTTTGTTTCATTTTTTGTCTCACAAACATAGGTTATGACCCCTCATTGAAAAAAGTAGTTAATCAAGAATTGTTTTTGCAAGTGTCGTCTGCTTTTCCTGTTATGTAAATGGTTAAAAGATAAAAAAAAACAAAAACGATTATCTGTTTCGTGGATTTGAACTAAGCAGCTCATAGAAATATATATTTCTGTCATTCACTCAGGAGATAATTGGAAGTGATTACTTGGTAAGTTTCATATCGGCCGAGATATCTGCCCGTGGTAATTTCCCGAAGTTACCGCGGGCTGATATCTGGTATCGAAGGCTGATACACCCGGCGACGCAAATTTAACCAAATAATAACCTCTTATTTATTATATCACGCTTCGCTTGGGTAAATTATCTGTACACAAAGTTTCCAACATAATTCATAATTCAACTTTTATTTTCGAATCTCTCAGACAAACTCCAAAACGAGAGCGCGATGACTCATTCGCAGACTGTTTGACTTCTATGCTAGAGTTCGTTCCCCGTTCCCGACGACCCGCGTTGTGTCCTTGGGCAAGGCACTTTATCCTGGCTGCCTACATGGGGGCACGATGACGCCGTGTACTAAGGCGTACTGCACGTCGATGGTGCACATGCCTTCAACCGCTGTAACCCTGCTTGAGCGCAGCTTGAACATAGAATGTGGAGGAGCTGACAGTTACTCGTCGATGTTCGGTGGTTCTCTCCGGGTACTCCGGCTTCCTCCACCCGTAAAAACTGTCCCGGTCACGATTAGCCAATGTGCATAAGTATGTCGTCCCCCGAGTGCCAATGTGTTCTATGTGCCTGCTGGCACATATAACACATTGGAACTCAGGGGACGATGTGACCAAAAACACCAATAAATAAACTAGAGAATTGTAATTTGTTGGACAAATTACGGACTTTCCCAACTTTTAATGTGAAAAGGTGCGCTGTATTGTACACGAAACTATCAGTCATATTGATTGTCTTTACACCTGATTTTTGGCAGTGGCTCATGTTAACCCCTCCTTTGTCTCGAACAGATTTTCTGTTCGGTCCAAGTAGCAAAAGTACATGCCTAAGCTGGACAGATATTGTCTGTACTTAACAACGCTAGTTGGAATGTGAGATACAACTTTTCTATTTTGTACACAAAATGATCACAGAAAATAGCAAACTCACTTGAAATCGAACTTTGTTGGACGTACTATTCAACAAGCATCCATAGCAGATACTCGATTAAGCCCTACTTCAAAACTAACAGAAGTAAAATTGTTTAATTCTGGACAAACTCTGGTTCTGAGAGTTTATGGACTACCAGGCGCCACTGGCTTCTAACACCAACTGTATTTAGCTCAGCTAGATTAACATTCTGCAAAACAATCAACAACACCTGGGGTCACTTCAGGGTCATTATAGCAGTCCATCATTTGGAACATCCCCTACACTCTGATATTTCTTCAAAATAATAACATCCAGGTATCAACCTCTAGGTATCATGACAATTCATACTCTTCAAAAAGTATTCTGCACCTGTACCCTTTCTTTTTTCATTTTGTAACCATCGACTTTACCTTCATCTTGGCCGAACTCTAACATTCCTACAACCAACGAAACTCGCTAACTCAGTCACCAGAAACCCCATTTGTTTTATTTCATCACAGAAATGTATCCCTTTGTCTTCAGTCTTAACTTGTTTGTCATATAGTTTACAGTTTCACCCCACCATCTTCCGACACCCCCACCATCAAGACTACACCCCAAAATAGAGACTCATAAAGTACCAGTTTTTTTTCTATTTCATTCTCCCTAACCTCTCTTTCTCTTTCTGCAGGTGTCCAGAGGACTTCGTATCGCAGCTCCACGGTCGGAGATGAACTTTGCATTGGGTATCTTAGCCACCTACTTTGCAGAACAGGAGAACGAGGAGGGCTAGCCATTCCCGCACTCTATATTCTTCCAGTCTCCTCATTTAGGGTTTAGACCTTTCTTACAGTCCCCCATCCAGGACTGACTTCACCACCATACGTGTAGGTATGCAGGCTTTCTTTCAGACCTCACAAAGGGCTGATTTCACCACAATTCGTGTAGGTATGCATCAGGGAATGTTGAGGTGCTTAGTTACGTTATGTCTATCAATACGCCATGTCATTCCTGGATCCGTACTTTCCAGTAAACTCAAGATACACAGACCCTAGTAGTATGTCATGTACTCGGTCATCCCATATCGGCCGGACCCGGAAGTGGCGTCAGGTCACGTGACTCAGTGGCGCCATGTTGTGTTGTAACCGTAACTCGCGTGAGCGGCCACGTTGTGACGTCATCTCCATAATTATACATGGTGTTAGTGCGCATGTGCAGCGCTTGTTGTTGGGGTGATACGTATTTTTGTCGTCCACTTTGTATGCTGGAGGCCGCCATCTTGGTTCCTATGATAGCACGTTGTTGCTATGTGACCTAAAACCGTCTTATATGATAGGGGTTTGTTCGAAAGGTATGTTCCTTTGTACAAGAGTAATTTCCCGATTCGTAGAATTATCCAAATAAACCCGACAATCCATCCAACATCACCAAAATCCACTTTATTTAGGACGGATTTCCCCGGAATATTTTGTAGTAGAGCAGCACGTAGTGTTATATTACAGAGGGGGGGGGGGGGGGGGGGTGGGGGGCCTATCGGATAAGTTCGATTGAACTAGAATAGTTTTTCTTGTTAGGATTCGCCCAGAATCCATATTTACTTCGTGGATACCACAAACAGCCCCATAATTGTTTACTTGGCTCTGATTTCCCAGTAAATTCCGTTTCTACCTATGTTTCTTCAAGCTCTGTAATGACTTCTTTGTTCTATTTATTCTGACTTCCCTAAACATGTTTATGCACACATTACATGTAGCACAAAAGCACATGCTGGATGCGCCAATATGTGCTTTTGAGAAAAGGCACAATGTGGCACATGCTGAATGTGGCGATATGTGCTCATGTGAAAAAGGCACAATGTGACACATTATGCAATAGCACATAGGCACATTCGGCCAAATAGGAATTCTCTAACCGGAGACGTATCCTAAAAAGGGATTCGTAAAAAGGGATTCCAAAAAAGGGATTCCATAAGTGGGATTCTGTCTCACCTCGAGTGACTCGCACGTACTGCTCGAACGACTCGAATCCCTTCGAGCAAATGTGCTTTAGAGCAATTGCTCGTTCGAGTGACTCGCACATACGACTCTTAAACTCATTTCAGGAAAAAGGGGTGCCGAAGACCAGGCATTTCCAAAAAGGGATTCCAAAAAGGGATTCCAAAAAAGAGATTCCATAAGTGAGATTCCGTCTAACCTCGAGTGACTCGCACATACTGTTCGAACGACTCGAATCCCATCGAGCAAATGTGCTTTAGATTAATTGCTCGATCGAGTGACTCGCACATACGACTCTTAGACTCATTTCAGGACAAAGAGGTGCCGAAGACCAGGCGTTTTCCAAAATGGATTCCAAAAGGGATTCCATAAGTTGGATTCCATAAGTAGGATTCCAATCTCCTATACAGATAGTCTTACCAACGGCTTCCATCTTATCTCCAAAGCTCCAAACCAATTACTTGTCTGTGGTCTCTCTGTTTTAGCATCTGCTTCTACAGTCTTGTGCCACTGCGGCCTTGTGTCAGTACCATCGGCTATACTATCATCCATTAATATTGACTTGTAACACTACCTCCTAACTATATCTTCGCTTAGGTCTTCAAACTGTTCAATCAGATTGCTTCGTTTCCCCTGTATAGATATAGATAGGCTACATAGAGATTCCGTAAATGGAATGCTTATCCGACTCCATCAAATGTGGACATTTTAATGACCCTTTTAGTATCAGCTTCATGGGTCCACTTTTTCCCTAATAGGTCTTGCATATTCACCTCCTGAGACCTGTGTATATTTTGAAGCATGCACACTATGTGTATGTGATCCGGCTGCCATAAAATAAACCCTGCATATTCATCTGCTCAAATCTGAAAATACTGCAGCGTACACTCTTCGTGTATGTGAACCAGCTGCCATAAGATAAGCATGCGCCAGTGCGGGAATTATGGAACAGTTTTTGACTGAATGCTTGGAGATTAGGGAGAGTGGGGGAGAAACACGCCGGCGGAGCACTGGTTAAAGTAGGCCTCCTCATTAGAGGACCATGACAAATCAGCGGAAGGCTGAAGATTTATTATTATATTCACCTGCTGAATCCTGTATATATATTGTTACATACACGCTACGTTTAGATAGTACTATACTTTAAGTGGCGAAAGCACCTGTTGGGTTAAGCCCCAGAATATAACTTACAAGAGCGGATGTGTCCATTAAGCAACTCAGCATACAGCAAAGCAAAGTGTTTGAAATTAATTCTTTCGAAAATGACAGAAAAGTGCAACCAAAGTTGACTAATTTGGGTATTTTTAAACAAGACTCTTATTCTCGTCCTCATTCTGCTTGAGGGTTAAATCTGAGGTTAAAAAGTAAATAGTAACTTTCTTCTACAATCATTGTTTCATCTATCCATACCAAAATAATTGTTACAGCAGCCTTGCAATTAAACAAATTTGTCCATGAAGTTAGTCAATTTTGAAATTCATATCAGTTTTGGCCAATAGGGAGGCTTAATTTTTAAATATTTGTGTGGTGATTTTGGTCTATCATATTATGATCTAAATGTGTGGACATCAATCACAGATTAACTGTCTGATAGGAGACATTGAGGAATCTTGAATCTTGGTATTTGAATGAACATGTACATGTTGAGGGTGTACTCCAATTCAAGGCCTGGCAACTGGGTGAGGGTTAAAACTTTGAATAAAACATATAACAGCAAAACTGTTCTTGGATAAATGCCCTATCTTCTCGTGGGAACGGTTTTGAGAAAATATGGCTCCAATGCTGAAAAATCGCATGTAAAATTTGGCGAAAATAACAATTATTCTGACAGTGCCATTATAGGAAGTCTCAAATCTCCCAAGGGTTAAACTTTTAATAATAACATATAAAACAAAATTTGTCATACTTTGACTGAGGCATACAGCCATAGAAAACATTCAGCGCTCAATCAATTAGAAATGGAGTACATTGTCACTTAAACTTACCAAATTCTGAAAAATGGTAGTTTTTTTGATGATACCTGCTTTTATGCAACCAGAATGGGCATACGGTTAAACTTTACAAACAAAGTTACAACAGATAATATGCTCGGTAGTCAATTGTGAATACAGACATACAAAGTGTTTTATTTTAAGTCATTCCAAAATGATAGAAAAAAAGCAACCAAAGTTGTTTAATTTTAGCATTTTCAAATGGTACTCTTATTGTCACCCTCATTGTGCTTGAGGGTTATATCTAAGATTAAAAAATAAGCATTAACTTTCTTCTGAAATCATTGTTGCATCTATTCATACTAACAAAATTGTCACAACAACCTTGCAATTGGAGAAATATGACCTGGAAGTTGGTCAATTTTGAAGACAGAAATTCTATACTAGGTTTTATGCAGCCAAAACAGATATTTGAGATAAAGCAGGACATCAAAACATTTAACACAAAATTTGCTTTTCAATAATTACTGAATATTTTCATGGAAAGCAAAACGAGCCATATCCGTTTTGCTTTGGAAAAAATACTACAGATGAATCATGGGCATACGGGCTATGGTGTATGTGAGAACTGTGCCCCCCCCCCCCCCCACGGCCCCACCCCACCCCTGAGTCGGCAATTCAGTTGCCAGAAATGACCAAATCAAGCAGGCATGGAGACTAATTTTCTTACAACAATGGTATGGTTAATGTCAGGCAGGCAGGCAGGCAGGCAGGCAGGCAGGCCTTATAACAACTCTACCCACTGTATTCTTTCACACTGGCATGCGCCCTTAAAGTTGGTCAGTTGTGTTGAAAAAATGCTATTTTCATGTCATTTTTAGCCAATAGGGGTTAAATTTGAAATATTTGTATGGTGATTTTAGTGTATCATATTATGCTCTAAATGTTTCACGAATAAGACGATACCTCACTTTCCAGAGATCTGCCATCAATCACAGCTTGAGTTTCTGATAAGAGACAAGGAGGAATCTTGAATCTTGGTATTGGAATTAACATGTACAATTTGAGGGTACTCAAATTCAATCAAGGCCCGACAACTCGGTGAGGGTTAAAACTTTGAATAAAACATATAACAGCAAAATTGTTCTAGGAATAATGTCCTATCTTCTCATGGGAAATGTTTTGAGAAGATATGGCTTCCGTACTGATAAATCGCACGTAAAAGTTGACAAAAGTAACAATTATTCCAACGGTACCCTTATAGGAAGTCTCAAATCTGCCAAGGGTTAAACTTTTAATAATAACATATAAAACAAAAGTTGTCATACCTGGACTGCTGCATGCAGCCATAGTAAGCATTCAACGCTCAATCAATTAGAAATGGAGTACATTGTCCTTTGAAATTACCACATTTTGAAAAAATGGGACTTGTTTTGGACGGGACCTACTTTTATGCAACCAGAATGGGCATAGGGTTCAACTTTACAACCAAACTTATAACAACAAATATGCTCGGTAGTCAAATGTGAATACGGACATGCAATGTGTTTGAAATTAATCCTTTCCAAAATGATATAACCAAAGTTGGCTAATTTTGGCATGTTCAAACGGTACACTTATTCGCGCCCTCGTTGTGCTAAGGGTTAAATCTGAGATTAAAGCGTAAACAACAGCTTTCTTCCGCAATCATTGTTGCATCTATCCATATCATAACAATTGTTCCAACAACCTTGAAATTAGAGACATTTGCCCTTGAAGTTGGTCAATTTTTGAAGAAAAAACTATATTCATGTCATTTTTGGCAAATGCGGGTTAATTTGGAAATATTTTTGTGGTGATTTTGTTGTATCATCTTATGCTCTAAATTTGTGGGAAATTTGAGCTAAATAACTGTAAACAATTTTACGATCTTTGAAAAATGGTGAAAGTTTGACGGTTTTGGCAGAATATTTTGAAAACAAACGTTTTTACAGACATGCCGATACCTCATTTCACTAGATTTTATGGCATTACATAAGTATGCCAAATTTGGTTAAAATTGTACATTGTTGTTGAGCAGTGCACCAGACAAAATTGACGGAGGAAAAAAAAATTAAAAAAAAGAAAAAAAAAATGCAGAGAAGAAAAATTTTGAAAAACAAGAATAACAAGAGTCTTTCCCAAACTGGGTTTAGGACAGCCTAAAAATAAAAACAAAAAAACAATAGAATAGAGAAGAAAAATTTTGAAAAAGAAGAATAACAAGAGTCTTTCCTAAACTGGGTTTAGGAAAGACTAATAAATAATAAATCAATAACTTCCAAGTCAAAACTCGATCAAAGTCACTCACGATACTCGTTAGCTTTTTGCAACAAAAATATAAAAAGTCAATTAGCATATTTGGGGAAACAACTCTATTTCCACTCTCGCCAACAGCAGTGTTTCAATATAAATAACATCTCGTTATAGAAAGGAAAAAAAATAATAAAAAAAATCTAATGTTTAGATTCATTTTAAAAAACCCAACTGGTCTGTGATAATGGAAAGTACGCAAAACATAGGCCACACTTGAGAAATAATGGTCACATCTAAATGCATGTAATATACACCTAACCATATGCAATAATGTTCACTATAATTTTCAAGCAGAGACCTGAAACTCTCCAATTCTCACGCAACATGATAAGAAGGAATAACCTGAAGGCAAAATGAACATTAATCAACACTATATCAATTTAAGACCTCCTATATTCAGACTTGGTATAAGTAAATAGATGCTCAAAAAATAATGACCCAGTGATAACATCTACATGAGACTGCATGAGATGGTAATTTCTGGTAAAATTAATTAAAACGCATAGCTGTCTACCCACATACCTTTTCCAGTAACTAACTTTAAGCAGAAGTTGAAATGCTGTTGCTGGACCCATCAAACGACAATTTACTGGATAAAAGAAAGATCATTTTTAAACCAACATCTTTACTCGATCACATGTTCAAACATGAACTATCAAATGAAAAATATTTCCACACATGTATCACTGCGGTCATTCCGGAATAAATGACAATAGAGGTAGGAGGTAAGCAACTACCAACCACAACTCTACTGGAAAGGATATGTCTCCAAATGAAACTAAAATTGTGCAACATTTTTATATTTAAGAACAAATTATCCTGCAATATACGACAAACGAACACTACGTCGGAAGGATTGCCACCTATGCGACAACATGTCACATCAAAGCTTTGTTAATATGAACTGTGAAGATTCAATTTGGGGTTGATAACGAGATTGAATATTATTTCGAGCTTTATAGTCTAACTTTGAGATGGGAACCCAAATTGCATTATGAGCTGGTTCACCTCTAACATGAACAAAATACTCTAGCCCATTAACATTCTGTCTACGAGCAAGAAGCCTTCTGATTTTGTGGATTTTGTGGAAATCGTGTGCGTCCGAGCTAAAAGTCAGATTTGAAACGCCAGATAAATTATACAATTAGGACCACGAAAGCGCACAGGTTTGCGTCTTGAACGCAGCGGGCGAGAAACAACGTTGGTGGAAGTTTGGCCACTCTAGTGCTTATCAACCTCATATTTATGTAGAACTGGTGTATTGGAGAGTGACACACAATCTGAATAAATGAAAAGTTTAAGCGCGCCGAAAGCCCACAGGGACGATGTGGGGTTTGAAGTCCTTTATCACTTTATTTGCTTATGAATCGACAACAGACGGAAGCGAGGGCCAATGATCTTATTTGATTTGTGTGTGCGCACTGGTACAGTTAAAACTAGAAGCCCTGCCACCAACTGTGCGCTTATCTAGGCTTAATTGCGCGTAGGAATTGCGCGCAATTGCCATGTCGAATGGCATCCAAAGCACGGCAGGTTCTCCTGGTTACTCATAGCAAACACAGGCAATGTTTCTGCCAATGGGCCCCAGGGTTACCCGGTGGTCCATTGGCTGAAACATTGCTTGTGCACAGGCCATATGTACAGAATTTGATAGCCTTACTGTGGTCATAACGCGTAGATTAACGCGCAGATCGACGTACTATTTATGTGCATTTCATGACAGGACTTCTAGTTTTAACTGTAGTAGAGTACTAGGATCAGACCCCCGAGAATTATTAAATTATAGTTATTAAATTCATTAATCTAAAAACTTATAAGACGATGTTGTCTCATTCTCGTAATTCGTATGATTTTGTCCACCAGGTGAATTCATGCTTTTTCAGTCAACAGATTGTCAATACACATAGATTGGTGCCCCCTTCTGGTGCCAATAGCGATCAAAATATACGTTGATCCGTTTTACACACAAGGCGGTTGTGCGAGGATTAAATCTGATATGTTTCGTCTCCACCTGTATTCTACTCCTTTGATTGGATTTCGCCCGTCAAACATCAGCTGATGTCTACGTCGCGTGCCGTTATGTTCTCGTCTGACGTCATCAGTTTGGAATGTGTGCAAGAGGCTCGCAAAGGAGACTGGGCGTATTGAATGCGCGAAAATATCTGTCGTTTTTAATTTTGATTATCGGCATTGTTTTATTTATGTTGTGTTCCCTTTTAAAGGAAATCTTCGAATAATTAAAGTTAGTGAATAAAACTATTGAAGTTTCATCCCTTCATTTTTAGAATGGTAGATTTATGTTGTTTTGAAACGGCGGCTAAATTAAAATTGGCGATGTCATTAATATTTTGAGGGTCAAGGTTGATTACATCGATGTAAACAAAAGAATCGTCTGCGCAAAAATAATTGCAAAAATGAAGCGGTTTGCAGATCATTCGATTGATGAAATTATTGCAAAAAGAAAAAGAATTAATACCATCAAGTACAAACAAAGCTAACAATGTAGCCGCCAAGGCATTGCGTGATTATCTTGTAGAAAAAAAGACTGGATTCTAACTTTGAGGATTTTGACACGGTGAAATTGAATGAAATTTTACAACATTTTTACATGGATGTGCGTTCAAAGAAAGGTGAACTGTACAAAAGTGCAACTTTTATCAACCTCAGACATTCTTTAAATAGACATTTAAAATCACCACCATACTTGAAAAAATTTGACATCATTCTTAGCCCGGAATTCTCTGATGCTGATGAATGTTTTAAAACAGCACTTGGTGAGATTAAGCAGAGTGGTAAAGGAGACATAAAACATTTTGAACAAATTAGTGATTTTGACATGTCCAAAATTTATAGTAGTTTGTATCTTTCCCCATCAACACCCTGTGGTTTTTTCAATCGCGTACAAATGAACGTTTGTTTGTATTTCTGTAGGAGGGCTAATGAAAACATGGAAAAAATGACAAAAGAAACATTTGAAATAAAAAAGTACCAAGATGGACGCAAGTATGTTGTAAAAAAAATGGACGAACAAACAAAAAATCACAGAGGTATGGATCATGAGAGCTTCTCAGGTCATATGCCAGGTGACAAAGTTGACAATGAATTCTGCCCTGTAAGGTGTTTTGAAATTTACCTGAGGAAGCTGAACCCTTCATGTGATAGACTTTGGCAATATCCTAAAGATAGTTTCAGTGGTTATGCTTATGATAATGAGGTGTGGTATCAGAACAAACCGGTCGGTAGAGATTCTCTAGCAAAGTTCATGCCTCAGTTGAGTGAAAGAATCCAACTTTCTAAACGTTATACTAATCACAGTATCAGGGTTACAGGTGCGACAACTTTGAACCGTTTGAACTTTAGTGCCTCGCAGATCATGGCTGTAACTGGTCACAAGTCGGTCTCGTCCCTTTCTGTTTACCAGCGAGTGTCAGATGTAGAGAAAATGGCAATGGGAGATGCTATTGGAGGTTCACTGTGTCAGTCTGTCGTGCCACATCAAAGTTCAACATTTCAAACCGGGACATTTCAAGCAAACGCTGCGACCCCCACGGTCTCGTATGTACAGCCTAGAAATGTAGAACATTTAACATCCTCTATATCTTCCATTCAGTCAACGGAAACCTTTGATGGTGTTTTAGTAGACGACTTGTTTTCCGATTTCACACTAGAATCGTCTTCAAGTTCAACATCAACAAAAACAACAAATAACTTCCAGCAGTTGAAAAAATCCCTCCTTCAACAATTGCACATTCAACGGAGACGTACACTTCCATTTCCATCAACATTAGTAGACATAACTATTGATATTTAAGTCGTTCTTGTGTGTTGACAACATTTTAACAATTTGAGTTTTAAACCTGTGTTGAACTGTTCCCGAAAACTTCAAGCACTTTGACAGGAATCGCAAGCCCTGCAGCCAAATCAGCTGATGTACCGCTACATGACATTTTGACATCAGAACCTTCGGGGTACACGACGGGTTTACGTTTCCATTCATTAAATTATTTGCTTATGAAATATGCGTTAAATTATTTACTCAGTTAGTTGCATGGGGCTGTCGGTGGAACATATTCGTTATTCTGGTTGATTAACGTGGACATAGCCTGACGTTCACGGCTCGGAATGTATGTTCAACCTCGCCGCTAACGCGGCTCGGTTGAACATAAATTCTTAGCCGTGAACGTCAGGCTATGTCCACGTCAATCAACCAGAATAACTTATAATGACGATAGTACTACATTTCACTATATTTGTTGAACAGCAAAATAACCTTCTGAGAATTCCCCTTGACATTGGTATTCTTTTTCGATTACCAGACTTCACAAAGCCTTTTTACGTCAAAAATTAGGGATCTGCGAATCACACATTTCTTTTCGAATCGAATCTCGAATCGAATCGTGTCTCTGATATCGACATCGAATCGAATCCCGAATCGAATCTTAAAAGACAAGTTATTTCGTATTGCACCAAACGGAAGTTACGGAACACTGTGATGACCCTTACGCGACGGAGTGAACACCTTAAACACCAATAACTAAATATTCTCTGTAGCACCGTCGCTGAAACAGCTAGGCCTATTATTCACGTTCTAAAGAACGTGAATAATAACAAGTTAAGCTTTCAAAAACCAAGACTATGGATAATGTTCTGGGCCAAATTCACACCTTACCTAACAATTAAACATTGTCAGTTACTCAAATAAATAGGAATTGAGCCTACATGAATGAATTTTCTAATGACACTTTTATCCTATTTTTGTTGGAAATGTAACAAATTGAAGTTAGTACGAGAGATTCGAAAAAATCGAATCCTGAGTCTGATTCGGGATCGATCTCGAAGCATACGTATGGTATCGATATCGAATCGAATCTCGAATATTCACAGAACCCTATCACAAATATAGTTCGGCTGCAAGCAAATTATTTTTTCGTAAATATACAGTTGCGAGGACTACAACGTAAGTTGATTTGAATATATTTTTGTTTTCAAAATATAATTTTTCAGCTTTATGTTTTGCTCATCGACAACAACCAAATAATAGTAGCTCGAATCGGTGGCGTATTAATCCCTTGTTGAAACTTGAATAACTTTCTACAGTCTCCGAATTCAACAGTACTACTAAGGGCTGTATCTCGCAATTACCACATTGTCAGTTGAATACTGTCCTATGAGTGTATCGTGTGTTATTTATTACTTTCCAAAGTGTGATTTACTGGGATTTCCGGGTTTGATTATAAACGATAACTTCACAAGTGAATTATGCAATCAACAATTGGGTCATGTATCCGCGAGCGCAAACGAAGACGTTTTGCGGTGGGTGTAATGGGACTTCATTTTTTTGTTTTGTTTTTTTTAACCCCTTACCTAACATGAAAAACAGACGACCCTTGCAAAAAAAATTCTTGAATAACTATTATTTTCATTTTTGTCTAAAAAAACATAGGTTATGACCCGCATTTGGAAATCAAATCTTTCCCAACTTGGCCCAAGAATCACGTGATCAAAACAAGCATTTCATCCCAACACAATCTATATTTGATGGTCGTTCATTTTCCTCTGAGAGTTTTCAACACGTCGGCGATGAAATGATGAATATGCTATCTCCAAGTATGAAATATGGAGTCTTTTATTTACAACTCAGACATTAGATCTATCGATCTATTCCTTGTTATTCTTGTCGCCTACTTATGCGCCTGACAAGTTCTTTGTTATAAAAAGCAAAACAATAAAAAATTGTTTTGAAAAGTTGGATACATTCAGGTTTTGTGAACTTTTGTCATTATTTTGGCATATAATATGTCACTATTCATCGCTTTAATTCGTATTAGGGCATTGTTCAAATTTTCCAAAAAAAAATGTCCAAAATTATGTAAAACGACCCCTTAAGAACATATTTTTTATTAACATGGATAATGAAGCAGTGGACACAGTGAACAGGTTCAACTTCACAGCTCATGAGTCGTCTGACCCTTTGCTGGGATTACCAAATGATGGGAAATAACAACTGACCCATTCAAAAGATCGGTTTTTCTCATCCCCATCCTAGCGCCCTCACTGATGCCCTACACCATCGTATTGCTTTTTCCCCCGACAGTTATTTTCAAATTCTTGTGCTTTTTGCCCTACTTGCAATTTCATATTGTCTTGGGTTTTAGGGGTTGACAGTTAGACATTATTGTATTGGCAATGTCATCCGGTACAGTACACTTATTTCTGTATTCTGTCAAAATTTGTGTTATGAATTGATGTTATATATATTTTGGGTAAAGGCCAATAATAGAGGACCGCGCGTTTTTTAAGAAGATAAAACATTTTTTACAACTCTTTTGGAGTTTCTTATCATTCTAAGACATGTTTTACACAAAATTAGCCCAAAACGCCGATACCTACTGACAAATATCATCACTTTTAACCCTTTTTATACTCCGTTAACTTTATTCTCCAAACAATTTCAACAACAAAACCTGCAGTAAACAGGTACGCGATTCTTTTTTGTTTTCCGCTATCGTGTATACTCCATTTGATCGGAGTATACGAGGGTGTAATTACAATGGGAGAACGAATTAGGGTCAGTTTGGGATGGATACGGGTTATCTAACCCGTACCCATCCTAAACTGAGCCTAGTACGCAAAGAAGGCAATGATTAGAATACGGCGACCAATGCATTAGGGTCAGTTTAGGATGGGTACGGGTTAGCTAACCCGTACCCATCCTAAACTGATCCTAGGATACAAAAAAGGTAATGATTGCTCCCCTGTGACGTCACAACGAAACATCCATAGCTCCATTTCAGAACGCAATCAGAAATTCATTTTGTTTCAAAAACCCGTCACAGAGAAAAGGGTTAAAAGTGATGATTTTTTTGTGAGTGGGTATCGGTGTTTTGGGCTAATTTTGTGTAGAACATGTCTTAGAATGATAAGAAACTCAAAAAAGTTGTGAAATATGTTTTATTTTCTTAAAAAACGCGCGGTCCTCTATTCTTGGCCTTTACCATATTTTGTATATTGTGAATAAACAATCTATCAATCAACCAATCAACCTGGAACTGGATGCTGACTGGAAAACCCGTGTTTTTGAGACAAGCAAATAAAAAAAAATAATGAAAATTAATTGGCGATTTTTGTGAGTAGCGTTGGTCGGTTTTGACCTTTACGTTGGATAAAGGGTTAAATAACGAATTCTGCACACTAGTGGATCCAGTATATTTATACGGTTCCATTTTTCATTGTTTTCCAAGTCAATTGAATCTACCTGTGAATTCACTACTGCATGATCTGGGGCAATTATCACCCCAATACACACGCTCGCTCGCGCGCAATACAAACTGTAACTTCCTTTGTATATGTTGGGATGTAAGCTACTCCAAATACTGACCTTTTGGCAGCCAAATGAACGTTAATATTACATTTTGCAATTTTCAATTTTTTTTCCATTGTTTTCTTCCATAGCGCAGGGAAAATGCACACAAGGCCATGAAAAATAAAATTCTACTTTCATGGTGGAACAAACCTGTTTTATTTATTTATTTATTTATTTATTTATTTATTTATTTTTTTATTTATTTATTTATTTATTTATTGGGATTTAAAGACACTTTCAACAGATAGCTTCATCCCAACTTCAAAAATTATAACTGCAAATTTATTCAGTAGGCACATCACATCCGCACTCGGTGATGCAGACCGTTTTGGTATTTTAAACCTGTACTCATTCTAGTGGTTAGGATGGGGGGGAGGGGGGGGAGGGGGGGGGTGAGGTTAAATCACACAGAAAACAAAGTTAGTGGTAGCGTTTGTCTACTGTCATTGCTGCACGTATTCAAACGAAAATATTTGTCACATGATGCTCACGGTAATAGTCAATCGCATTTGGAATAGGGCTGTCACGATTAATCGATTGTCGATCGATCATGCCGAAATCGATTAGTATTTTTCGTTGTCGAAGAATCGGTAAATTTTACCCCGTTTCAAATAATTTTAATAATTAAAAATAATTTGAGGAAAAAACTATTGTTTCCAAAGGTAAAAGGTCAAGAAACGTCGACATTAAACCTCAAGAAGCCGTTAGAAGCATTTGTCTTTTTGATATATTCAAAGCTTTGATGTTCTGAACTTTTGAACCGCCAGTGTAATAATCAAGACCGCAAGTTCGCAACTGACGACCGGTCTTGATTATTACACTGACGGTTCAAAAGTTCAGAACATCAAAGCTTTGGGTGCACCTGAAAGAGGATCGTCTTCTTTGTTTACTCGAGGTAGGTCAGCTGACTTGAGTTTCATTTTTAACGTCTTCAAAGAGAGGGAGGGGGTCATCTAAGTACGATTAATCGATTATGGTCGATTATTTGCGACGATTAATTGATTCCTAAATTCAATAATCGTGACAGCCCTAATTTGGAAGGCAGTCAGTTTTTCCAAAAATCACTACATTCAGGTCGTTTGTGGCTGTGTTGGTTAACATTAAAATATTTGTGTGGTAGTTTTTAAGTATCTTATTTTGCTTTAAATTTATGGAACCTTTGAGTTGCCAGTCTCTTGTGGTAAAATGAGTACATAAAACAGCAAAACTCAGTGAAAATCAAAGTGCTTGTAATGCTACTAATTTTTGTGCAGCCAAAACAGATATTGGATAAAGCAGGACACCAAAACATATAATACAAACTTTGTTCCTCAATAATCACTGAATATAATCATGGAAAGCGAAACGAGCCATGTCTTTTCTCTTTTAGAAAAAAATAAGCATAGAAAACTGCAAAATTCAGTGAAAATCAAAGAAATAATGAGTCCTGAATGTAGCAAAATCAACGAAAATTAAAGTTTCTTCACGGTTCTGGAAAATGCTGTCAAACACTTGTCAGCAAAACGAGGTGAACACTAGCCAAGGAAGGCAGTTCTAGCTTGATGAGGTAGCAAAACCCCTACGTACAGGTAAAGTAGTTCTACTTTACTGGTATCTTGTGAACCGGTAAAAAAGGCTTGGGGATGTTAGTTATCCTTGTACTGTGGGCGGAAGTCTGCTCTCTCGTGCGCTCATGTGGATGTGTATGTTTATGCACGTCGGGCACCGCGCATGGGAGAGTGCAAGTGTGCATGACAGAAGTAGAACTGAAATAGATAGCCGGGACGTGCATGCCTCCTCTAATCAAGGCGAACCTTCAGTCTAATCTAACCTGGGCACCCTTATTATTACTTCTCTCCTTCTTTCATCTCGCCTTCATCTTTTTCTTCTCCCTTTCCCATTTCTTTTTACATTTATGTATCAAATTTATTTTCCTCACCTCTAGTTTAAACCTATGTTTATATTGGAACATTATATATGTACGCTTTACTCGCCATAAATATATTCACGTGTGTTTGATATGTTATATGGATACACCTTAACCCTTTACCTAACATGAAAAGCAGACGACACTTGCAAAAAATTTTTTTGAATAACTTATTTTTTTCATTTTTTGTCTCAAAAACATAGGTTATGACCCCTCATTGGAACGAGCTCGACGAGCTCGTTCCAATGAGGGGTCATAACCTATGTTTTTGAGACAAAAAATGAAAAAAATAATGAAAATTAATTGGCGATTTTTGAGAATAGCGCTGGCCGGTTTTGGCCGTTACGTTGGGTAAAGGGTTAAATAAGCTCTATGCTTGCTGCTGATTCCATTTTCTCTAGTTATATCATTGTTTTTTAATGTAGTTTCATCTTCATTAAATAATGTAATCATACAACTATGGAAATCAGATAATGTTTAAACTAAAACTTATCACAAACAATTTGTTTCCCTAAATTTATTTATTGATTGATTGATTGATTGATTGATTGATTGATTGATTTATTTATTTATTTATTTATTTATTTATTTATTTATTTATTTATTCGTGTTTTAAGGTCACACACCTATACACAATGGCTAATCGTGGCCGTGACAGTTTTACGGGTGGAGGAAGCCGGATTACCCGCAGAGAACCACCGAGCTCCACAACATTCTAACTCTGTTCAAGCTCCGCTCAAGCAGGATTACAGCGCTTGAAGTCATGTGCACCATCGGCGTGTATTACGCTTTAGTACAAGGCGCCATCGTGCCCCGTGTAGGCAACCGGGATAACGTGCCGACAGAACGCAGGTCGTCCCTGCCTGGGATCGAACTTGGGACCTCTAGCATGTAAGTCCAACAATCTACCACTGAGCCACCGCGCAACCTTTGTTTTCCTATGACACATAATACAGATATGCAGAGTAAAACAGACCATACGGTACACAAAAGTATGAAATTAATCGGAAAATGAATTTTGTCCGGCGGTACTCATATTTGTAAGGCCAAAACGGGTATTGGTTAAAGCGGTAAACCAAAACATACAACACAAAATTGGTTCTCCATTGATTTTTGAATGCAGTTATTTAAAGCACAATGAGCTCTTTTTTTTCTCTTTGTTTTGTTTTTGGACAAATGAGTACATAAATTTGCAAAATTCACTAAAAATCATTTTTTGGGACAGTACTATTCTTTAAGTGGCCAAAGCACATGTTAGGTTAAGCCCCAGAGCACAAATTACACAGCGGATTTATTCATAAACTATCTCTACATGTAGCAAAGCAAAGTGTTTGAAATATGCCCGTTCTAAAGTGATAGACAAAACAACCAATGTTGGCTACTTTTGGAATTTTCAACCGGTACTCTTATTCTCCCCATCATTGTGCTTGAGCGTTAAATTTGAGACAAAAAGTAAAAGGTAACTTTCTTCTGTAATCATTGTTGCATCAAAACCTACCCAAATAATTGTTACAACAACCTTGCAATTTGAGGAATTTGCCCTTGAAGTTTGTCATTTTTTAAGAAAACTGCTATATTCGTATCCTTTTTTTGTCAGCAGGGGTTAATTTTGAAATATTTGTGTTGTGATTTTAGTGTTTGATATTATGCTCTAAATGTTTGGAATTTTTGAGCTAAATACCTGTAAACAAGTTTAAGACTTTTGAAAAATGGTGAAATGTTGAAGGTTTAGGCAGAATAGTTTGAGCATAAGCTTTATCACGAATATGACGATACCCCATTTCACTATATTTGATGACATTACATAAGTAAGACAAATTTGCTCAAATTGTACGGCCTGTGTTTGGACTATGTTGAAATATAATGCAATTTTGATGGTTTTGTCAGAATATTCTGAAAATAACCTTTCCACAGATATGATGATACACCATTTCGCTAGATCTTAATACACTACATAAGTGTGGAAAATGTGGTTGAAATCGTACAACCTGTTTTGGGGTTGTGAAACTGACAAAATTGAGGGAGAAAAAAAAATAATGAAGAAAAATCTTTGAGAAAGGAGAATAACAAGGCAATCCTCATTTACTGCATTAACTTTGATTCTGTTGTATAATTTTCTTTAACTTTTGGGGGCGGGAGACGAACTTGCCTTTTTAAGTATACCGTCATTTCGTGAACAGCTAGTGCCATGTGGGGACTGGGGGTGGGGGGGGGTGTCAGCCAGTTTCCCCCGCCCCGAAATTAACACTCCGGGGATGAAAATCCTGACTGCAGGTGGAAAATTTTCCGCTGTTTGCAGCTCCCACTGGTAGCGGAGGCAAGCCTTGTGCGTATCGTCACCACACAATCTGTCTGAGTGCGACAGATAAATACATCGCTGTCATCACATGATTCAAAAGAGGCTGCTGTGAAAAGGCTATTTAAAACTATGTTCATGGGTGTCACACAATCGAATCATGTCATCACTGCATATTCCATTCACAACAAATAACACAGAATATCCAGACATGAGCTTATGACCTTCCCAAGTTGGTTCAGTTAGCAAATAAACACAATCTCCAATTATCAGTGCAAGGGCATTAGATTTCACATTGATTCGTTTAACCACGTTAGCTTTTGACTAGATAGCATGCTTCTTATTGTCTCTAAACACTGTTCATGATATTCAGGCTGTGCTCAAAATAACTTTTTTTCTTTGCGTAGCAAAATGTTACACATTTCCAAAAAATGAATAGCATTTTGTAAAAATTGCATAGCTATTTTTGTATACCAGAGTTATGTTATGCTGTTTTGTATTGAATTCTTCTAAGTAGACAGAATAGTTTCCATCCATTTCTGGGAATTTCCAAATGATCTGCAACACATGAAACATTTACTATGTTTTTTTTAACTGAACTGCCTTTAGATGTCGCATGGACTTGGATATTTTCAATTGGCGTCTTGGTTGTTTAACAGAATTCTCAAAATGGAAGTTGGAATTTTTAATTTGATAGGCTTGAAGTTATTTTTAATGGACATTTTATGCAAAATGTTGTAAAAACAGGAAGAATTTAAACCAATAGAATTCATCTTACATATGAAGTTGCTAATGATGCTTGATGGACAGTTCAATCTGAGTTATGCATGGAATATTCCACAATCAGAAGTAAAGCATCAGTGAACTAGTTTTCAAATTTGTTTGCAAATTTTCATTTACATTTTGCGATACAAGATAATCAACTGCAGCCTAATAGGCTGCAGTTGATTATCTTGTATCGCAAAATGCTATACATCATTGAACATTGTAAAGCTTTTTGCAAGTTTTGCATAGCAAAAAGCGACGCGACACTGCTTATTTTGAGCCCTGTATTCAGGTGACATTTTGAAGGGACGTCTGTAAAGTTAGTTCCAGGTAGTTGGTTGGAAAATGGAAATAAAGTTTGGTCGTGATCCAAAAATGATTTCAAATGGTGAACATTTTTAAATAGAGTTAACTGTATTGTTCATAGAGAAAGCAGCAGTTGGTAAAAATGTTTCCCAATTCCCTTTGTTAGAATCGGGGAGGGTTAAGAGTTCAGCTAATTTTCGATGTGTACGTTCACATAAACCTAAACAATGGTGTGTAAAACTGGGAGTGCACTGTTGAGAAATGTTAACAAACTTATTGTGTTTGATCACAAATTAAACAGTCACAAACACTGAGTAAACAGTTTATAAAAGCAGTGGGATATTGATATAGTGTCATGTGCGCGGATGTGGAAATAAAACTCCGA
The DNA here is from genome assembly GCA_031216915.1 of Pictodentalium vernedei. Lineage (NCBI taxonomy): Eukaryota > Metazoa > Mollusca > Scaphopoda > Dentaliida > Dentaliidae > Pictodentalium > Pictodentalium vernedei. The sequence goes on from CM062297.1 coordinate 56,749,416, forward strand.
AAGTACTAAACATATCAACCGCCGTGAAAACATATGCATTTCAATCACTTGAAAGTGGTAGATGTCCATAAAGATCTATTTGTCAAGCTTTAAATGGTGCACGTGGAGTCGGATGAGCAGTAATTGCTATTTTAGTGTGTGCTTTAGCCTCTTTACGTTTTGAAAAATATCACACGATTATGGCGTACGAACAGGTTCGAAAATAATTATTGAGGTACATACTATATTATTTGAGGTTCATCCTATATTATTTCAGGTTCATCCTATATTATTTGAGGTTCATCCTATATTATTTCAGGTTCATCCTATATTATTTCAGGTTCATCCTAAAATAATATTTATGACCCTCTCGTACGCGATCAATAATTTGTCCGACCCTGGATGGACTATAATTATTGTTTCATGTTGAACCAGGTTCGACATAAATATTTCAGGTTCATCCTATATTAATTTAGCATGAACCTAAAATAATTTGTCCGACCCTGGATCGACCATAATTGTTGTTTCATGTTGAACCAGGTTCGACATCAATATTTGAGGTTCATCCTATATTAATTGAGGATGAACCTGAAATAATTTGTCCGATCCTGGATGGACCATAATTATTGTTTCATGTTGAACCAGGTTCGACATAAATATTTGAGGTTCATCCAATATTAATTGAGGATGAACCTAAAATAATTTGTCCGAACCTGGATGGACCATAATTATTGTTTCATGTTGAACCAGGTTCGACATAAATATTTCAGGTTCATCCTATATTAATTTAGCATGAACCTAAAATAATTTGTCCGACCCTGGATCGACCATAATTATTGTTTCATGTTGAACCAGGTTCGACATCAATATTTGAGGTTCATCCTATATTAATTGAGGATGAACCTGAAATAATTTGTCCGATCCTGGATGGACCATAATTATTGTTTCAGGTTTAAAAAAGTGCAGGGGTGGGATTGGAGAGGGGCACCAAAAGCTATGACCAATTTGTTTTTTACTGATATAGGTCCTCAAAGGGGTCTACTAGTGGTGACCTCTACCTGAGGTCACTTTTTACCGGGAATATTATGGTGCGGTTAGGGCCGCAGGCCTGCCCAAGTTACTCTTTTGAAGTCAGGGCTGTGGTTTTATGAACTGTTTTTTCTTAGAAATTTACCGTACAGCATCGGGTAACCCTGCTAGTATTTGTTAAAACCTGTTTTGACTCATCATTTTCACACAGGTAACAATGTTGGGAAGCGGTTTAGTATAGCACGTGCTCGCCGAATTAGGAAGATCTACATTTCTAATAGTTTGTCAAGAACGCGCCCACTAACCAGTTGGAATTTCGAGGGCTCTAACCCCCCCAAAGACCGAAGTAAATCAATGGTACAGTTAAAACTAGAAGTCCTGTCATGAAATGCTCACAAATAGCACGTTGATCCGCACGTTAATCTACGCGTTATGACCATAGTAAGGGTATCAAATTCTGTATACATATGGCCTGAGCACAAGCAATGTTTCAGCCAATGGACCTCCGGGTAACCCGGAGGTCCATTGGCAGAAACATTGCCTGTGCTTGCTATGAGTAACCTGGAGAACCTGCCGTGTTTTGGATGCCATTCGATATGGTAATTTCGCGCAATTCCTACGCGCAATTAAGCCTAGATAAGCACACACTTCGTGACAGGACTTCTAGTTTCAACTATAGTTTGTATACCACTATGGCCACTCATTGGAGAATCATGGTAAGTTTGTGAAACAGTCTTCACAAGCAATTGTGGTATCACTACTTGATAATATTTAAGGGATTTAGTTCGTGGAAATTTAGAAACTCGAATATGAAACAATATTTCATCTGCTGTAGTCAAATCAGATGACTGCAACAAGCCCTTACGAGGAATTTTCTGACTGCCAGACAAAATACCTCTACTGGAATAATTGTAAATGTTCAGAAAATCAATATCTTGCTTTTGAAAATCACCAAGCAGGTCTTTACTGAAATCTAATTATCAAACTATTGGCATGTTTATCATTCAAGTTGTTACAATAGGCAAAGGATGGGGAAGATGCATGTTCAGTCTGTTCATTGGTTTCTGTAATTTCGGAATTGGTTTCACTTGAAGAAGTGACCATGTTATTTACAGATTCGTCAGAATGTATAACACTATACACTGTTAGTTATCCTTGTGTTTTCCAGAGTGCATGGGAATTTACACCGGTTTGGGAACTCATGCACCCTGAGGCAAAGCCGAAGGGTGTATGAGTTCCCAGACCGGTGTAAATTCCATTACACCCTGGAAAACACAAGGATAACGGATTTATTTCCAAGAATTTTGGTGTACTTAATACTTTAACCTAAATTGTGGGAAAAACTGACAGAAAATTTGTACTTTGCAAGTTTCTTAATAAAACCAGACAAATATGGATGTCATTGGAACTGGCTCACTGAGCCAGTCCCAATGACATCCATATCTGTAATATTTTATTACACATAAATATTAAAGTTCCTGAATTTTTATTTCCTTTCAAACATAACCGAACAGAAGGTATGAATTAATAATTAAAAATGGGTTCTTTTTAGCCATATGCTCTGCTATTGTGTAGTTTTGTTTTTACACCGTGGTTAACCACAGTGTAAAAAAGCTACTGTGGATTGCAAATTACACCGTACCTCTCAGCCAATCAAAATGCAGTATTTTATTGTATTTGGAAATAATAAATGTTTATCCACTGTCGAGTTACATATTTTGACATTAGTAGGGGGTTCGTTTTCTTCCTTATCACCCTCATGTCTTTTGTCGAGGGCAGGAACTGTGTCTTCGAAATTGTCTATTGCCGTCGACACAAGTGCAGATTGTCTATCAGACAAAACATCGGTTTCACTTGAATGTGAAACCTCATAATTAGAAGTCTCTCATGCCCACAAGCGCATTGTTCCTTTGTTTTTACAAATGTATGGGAAAGATGGGTCGAGTTCATCTGGCCTATAATATTGTTCATTATTGTCACTTGCGAAACCCATTTACAGCAAATATCAAAAGTAAACTGTTGTAAGATAGCCATCCATCGTTCATAAATAACACAATTTAACTGATTATTAAACCCCTTCATCATCTGTTCCCCCTGAAGGCACACCAGATGGACAAGGCTCAACATTCACTCTCCCTTAGAGGCCGATGGATGACTCCCAGCTTTCAAAAACTCATATTGGTGGATGTTTTCCATTTTGTATCCGTTATGGATGCTGTGCTAGGGCTGCTTCCAAACCAGCGACTGTTTGGGTTTCTTTTTCGTTTTTTTTAAAAATTTTCTACGTCTCAAAGTAAACGCAGAGCAGAATTCTTGTAATTATGCACAATTCCTAGTCACCTCCCAGTTCGAGGTTTTCGGGGATCTGAACCCACAATCCTACTGCCAGTGGGCACACTCAAACCAAAAACGATTATTGGCATTCGCCTCCAACCGTCGTGGATTCATAAGCAAAAAGGTTATTCGGGTCGCAAGGGACTCCAATCCCATATCGCCCCTGAGCGCCTTCAGCGCTCTGAAACTTTTTATTCATTCATTATCAAACAGAAGGCAGACAAGTTGGCCATGGTTCAGCATCCACTCTCCTTTTTTGTCTGACGGATAACTTCCAGCTCTACATATACTGGTCATTTTTTCTTTCGTTTTATAACCGTTATGGAAAGTATGCTTGGCTGCTCCCAAACCAGTGACTGTTTGACTTTCTTTTTATTCTTTCTAAACAACCATCAAACTGAGGTTTCAGTATTACCAAAACTACCTCCACGTTTCTAAGTAAGACACAGAGCAGAATTCTTGTAGTTATGACCAATTCCGAGTCACCTTCCAGTCGAGGTGTTCGGTGGTCTGACTCCAGTACTCTACTACCAGTGCGCACACTCAAATCTAATATGATTATTGGCCCCCGTTTAAGTCTGTCGTGGATTCCTAAGATTTTGCTCCACAGTTTTCCAGGCATTTCCAAAAATGACATGCCATACACTCTCTTCAAATGCAAATCTTCTCTAACTTAGTTTTCTAACCCACAACATGTATTACATGTAGAATATTCCAATAGTAATTTAGTGCACCAAATGTTCACCACGAGTGGCGAAGTGCTGTTAACCGCGATTAACACCACTTCACCACGAGTGGTGAACATTTGGTATTTTCGCCAGAAGATTGGGCTTGTTATATAATGTAGACATCAACATCAACTTCACAGAAACACACAGTTTTATAAAACACAATCTTTACAAAGCACAGAAAGAGATCCGAACACTTGAGATGAAAAAATGGTAATGGTTACCAGGGTAAACAAACTCTAGGGCCTTTTACAAACATGGACATTATACACACTGGACATAGTAACAGTAGCATAATACTGGCGTGATCACTTTTCTCTTTCACTTATGGAACATGGTGCTTATAAAATATAGTCCTGTAGGTAAGTTGGTAGTCTTTTAGAACGTGTTGAACGACGTGGTAAACTTTCAGAACTGTCATTCGTTACAGAAGAGTCTGAAGTAGTGGGACTAGTCTCACATTGTTGGGATTGGTTACATGTTTCCGATGCATCAGTCACAGCGGCGTAATCGAGTTCTTCAATACCTTGAGGTGGAGAGGAATTCAGGGGTTCATTAAGTTCTTGGGGAATGTTAGGTGGATGAGGTGGAGATATAATATCTTCTTCACTCTCATCTTCCATACAACTTTCTGACTGGGTTGATGGAACATTAACAAAATTACTGGGAACCTTATAGCACTCCGAGTTACGTACGCGGTAAGAAGACTTTCTGAGCTGAGATCCTGTAAACTTTCGGATGTTACACCAACCATCTTGAATTGCTACCACCAAGTAACGATCGCGAGCTCGAGATTTATTACGATCTGCATGTAAATAAACTAGGTCGCCAATTTCGAAAGGTAAAGACTGTAGAATTTTTCCTTTAGGGGCCTTTGTTACTGAACTGTGCTGATGATTAAGTTCGCGACGCTCATGTTGTTCTGCAATTATATCACGATCGGAGATAGAGATTGCCGCATTTGTGAACTGATCGCGTTGAGTCATCATTTCGCGTGAAGAGAGACCGCATGATCGAACACGCGAATTTAATTGAGCAATCGCCAAAGCCAGCTGTGTCTGAGAGATTGGCCCACCCGAAGGGATTATTTTACATAATTCTATTTCAAGCTCTTGGATTGCTTTTTCGCCAACCGGATTTTTGTTGATGTTTTTTGTGCGGCCTACCTCTACACAGATTCTGTTGCTACGTAAATGTTCGTCATCTACGAGACTTACAAATGCAGGTGCAGGATCAGTTCTCACAACAGCATGGGGACCGTCTAATGGTCGAAGGCCTATGCAGAGTTGGATGAGGGCATTTCGTAAGGTATCACTACGTTCGTTATCAACAAAACAAGCTGCAGTGAATGAAGTTACTGTTTCACGTAGAACTAAAATGAACTGACGGTCACGCCTCAGGACATCCGCTGCAAACGTACTTCCGACCCTCTCTGGGCAGTCGGTTGTGGACTGTTCAATAAGAGTGTGGGGTATCTTTTGAAGAGAGGCACAATGATAACACAACTTAGTAACAAGACTGATTGATCTGTCCATGTCGAGAGCAAAAAAGTAACGACGGAACACTGTTCGAAGCTGGGTATATGAGGGATGATCCAATTTCAGGTGAAGGGCAGTGAGTAAGCCTTCTAAAACTTGTCTGGGAACGACAATGCAGTCTCGAAGCGGGAGAAGTGGGTCGTTGCGTTTTACTACAACCAGACCATCATGTGAAACAGTCGCAACATTTAAGTAACGCTTCACGTCCTTAATGTTTGTTGCTTTTTTGGAGGGACGTGTTCCCTGGATAAGATGTGCGTGTGCTCTGCGTAGATCTGGGCATTCTGACTGGGTAGCTAACCATGCAGATCTGCTTGTAAAAGGTAACTTAGCAGCACCAGAAATAATGTCATGAATGGAAACTTGACGGACAACAGAATCTTCTAGGGTTGCAACAAACGAACAAATCTGACATTTGGGAACCTCACAAGGCAGAGCGTTACGACATGCAAAATCAGAAGGGATGTTTGCGGCACCCGAAAGATGTCGAAGAGAAACTTGAAATCTACTGATCGTGGATAGAAATGTAGAAACTCGCACGCTCGATGAAAACTCACCTCTGCAAAGTTTCTCAAATGCTTGGACACAAGGCTTGCTGTCAGTTAAAACACAAGCCTTGTGCTTCGACTGTATAATATAAGGGCTGAAGTGCTTTACCGCAGACGCAATGCATAATGCCTCAACTTCACACGGAATCCAATCTATTTGGCGTTTGCGTAACTTTGCGCTAAAAAACCCCGCAAGAAGTGGCTTGTCTCCTCGTGTGACATATAATGTTGCCCCAAGGCCTGGAGACTTAACAGCACCATCAGTCACAATCCATAATTGATCATTTGCACAAGGTAACGTGATGGTTTTGTTGGAGACTAATGACCTCTGTATCTCTGTAAAAGCTTTTTGAAGATGATCAGTCCATACAATATTATCCTGAGATTGTTTACCAGCAACAGCTGAATCAAGAGGATTCAGTAATGTGGCACAATTTGGTAAAACACGCGAGAGAACTTTGTATGCCCCTATAAATGAACGTAAACCACGGACTGTGTCGGGACGCGTGCAAGATGACAGAGTTGCAATTCGGTGTGGGCAAGCTTGTAAACTGCCTTGTGTCCAAATCCAACCTAATATGGTGGTAGACTTTGGGGCAATTTGGGTTTTTGCTGGTGAAAGTTTTAGACCGCACTTTTGTAAAATTTCAAGGACCCTTCTCCAATTGTTGAGAAGTTCTTCCGGAGTATCCCCACCGCAGTATAGGTCATCGGCCAGTTTAACTACTATGCCTTCCTGTATAAGATCCCCTAAAGTTCGACACATTAACTCCTCAAGAGCTGTTTCGGACCCCGGCATTCCCATCGCACAACGGGTGTATACAAATACGCCACGAAAGGGACTTGCTATTCCACAGTATTTCATAGAATCGCGAGCCAATGGGATTTGATAAAAGGCGCTAGTCAAATCGGAAGTTATTATGTATTTCCACTGTGCAATTTGTCTTAAAGTGGTGTCTACATCTGGTAAAAGTGAGGGCTGAGGTTTGCTGTAACGACCGACGTCAGCGAATGCCGTTACAAGTCTGAAGCCGCCTGATGGTTTTTTATGAGGAAAGATGGATTGAGGTACTCGGCTACAATTCCAACTTCTTCAGGACGTTTAAATACACCAGAAGACTCGAGCTCATCAATTTTAGCTTGAAGAACTTCTAGCTTGTCCCGTGAGTATTGTGGAACCCGCCCTTTTCTCTGGGGAGGAAGTGTAGGACCCATGTTGACCTTAGCTTCAAATGATCCACAAGCACCATTATACCCATTGTAGGTAGGGCTAAACACTTCGTCAAATTCTCTGAGCAAATCTTTAAACTGTTGATTGATGGATGCAGGGAGGAGATTGTCGGGATCTAGTTTGACTTTATTAGAATAAAGACTGGACGAGGAAGTATCAGTGGGAGCTAAAGCAGGTGTTTTAGCCTTTGAAATGACTTGTCTTGTGGACACATCGGCGTGGGACGAAGCAACGTCGAAAATAGGCAGAATCTGGCAAAAGTGTTCATTGCGTTTAAGAGCCTTTGGTTTGTCAGACAAGTTAACGATGCGAAGCTTTCCCCCGACGCTTGAAATAATGTCAGGAGGAGGCCATAAGTCATGCTCACTACTAGATTGCATCAGGGGGGAATCAACGCGGGGCTCAAGAGCAAAAAGACTATCTGATTCAATTTCATTAGGTAAGTCAATTTCAAGGAATTCACCTGACCAAATAGTTGTGTGAACAGAGGGGGCACGAAGTGTGTAAGCATGGGTGCGACGGACTACGTGCGGACCCTGGTCTCTCCTGGAAGAGCCATACTGATATGTGGTTCCGTCCTGAAGAATAATTTGCTGCTTTGCGGGTCGTATACTGATATCATTTAAGGTCATAAAAGGAACCCCTGCCAAAATATCCACGTCGATATCCGTAACGACAAGAGCTTCTAAATGAAACAGGTTATTGTCACGGGTCAAAAGTAACTTAGTTTCACCTACAACAGTTAATGGGGATTGTCCGTCAGCTTGCAATGCTACCTGAGAAGTCTTAACAATGTTGGCACCGATAAACTTGGCCACAGACTCGCGAATCATATTGGTTTCCGCGCCCGAGTCCAATGTAATCTTGACCACATGGTGTTGGTAGAAAACATTAAAATGAGGCGAATGTTCGACTTGAACACGACGCGTTGATGGTTGATCACTATGCTCGTAAGTGTCATCGAATTCAAGCTCATTCTCAGAGTCTCTATCGTCTGACGCTATCAGACGTGTCTTTGACATGAATTTTCTATCTTTTTCCGGAAGGAAAGGACATCGACTAAGATAATGATTGGAGTTAGAGCGTCCGGCCTGATCACATAACGGGCACAGCTTGGAAGGTTGAGGTCTATGTTTGGTTGAAAAATTTCGACCCTTTGCACTGAAAACTTGACGACCCCCCTCTGTCCCAGAAGCTAATGAAGCCGCTCGCAAAATGCGGGCGTCTTCTGATGAATGTAACTCTTCTAGTAGCGATTGCATGGCCTGTGAGATTTCGGGTTTTATAGAGGCAAGCGTACGCGAACGTAACTCAGTGCCATAACGCTGTTTAACCAGATGAGGAAGATCTTTATGTATGAGACGAAGCCATGTTAAAACAATCATATTTTCTAAGGACGGGGACAATTCTTCGTCATCAGAAGGGATCTCACCGTGGTGACTGATACGACCGTTAGATTGAAGTAAATTGTCTTCAACAAAGGCCATAAGTCTTTGGAATAAATCTTCAGGACGCTCGTCAAGTTCCAATTTTATGTCTGTGAAATCAATGAAGTGAGCTCCCGTTGAGTGAAATCCGTAATGCATTCGTATCATTTGCCAAATGTCAGACACTGAAGTAGAATTTTTCAGGATGGAATTTCGAGAACATGAGTTCCAGCTGGGTGACTTTTTGGTGCGCTGTACGCCTTCTCGCCTCAGGGACATGCTTACTGTCATCTTCAAAGCCACGTAGTGGACATGCTTTAGATTTTTTTTGCCAGTTTGTGCCCTCCACAAGAAACGGAGCAAAGTTTGTATCAAGTGACAGTATGTACTGTAGGTTTTGTCGCCAATTCTCAAATGAGTTCACGGACTCAGTTTTTGTCAAACTCCATTGTTTTGGAGCACGAGAGGTTGCCATTGCAAAGAAAGGGTTACAACGGGAGAAAAATCTGGTGTTGCACAATTTGAGGATTAAATTGTCTGTAAAGTGCAAGAAATTTGCATTTGATGTTGAAAATCACAACAATTTGAAGTCAACACAGCTTTTGAAGACTATTCCGTGAGTTCGTAAAATAACTGCTGCCACCACGCCAGAAGATTGGGCTTGTTATATAATGTAGACATCAACATCAACTTCACAGAAACACACATTTTTATAAAACACAATCTTTACAAAGCACAGAAAGAGATCCGAACACTTGAGATGAAAAAATGGTAATGGTTACCAGGGTAAACAAACTCTAGGGCCTTTTACAAACATGGACATTATACACACTGGACATAGTAACAGTAGCATAATACTGGCGTTTATTTATACCATGATGTCAGACTATTAAGAGTCGCTATTATTTTTTCTCGATTTTATTGAGCACCAGACGTACATACGAGCGAATCTGTTTTTGTTTACACGAGCATCGGTGGGCGCTACTTACGCTGTCAATTAATTTGCACTTCCATTTCACTCTTCGCGAGGCGACGTGCGATAAATTTAGACAAGTTTGCATGCAGGTCGACGTCACCAAATGTCAACGGGGGTGTAGCTCTACTGTAGGTGTACATTTGTACTATTGAAATCCCATTGCTGCCGTGTTCACCACGGTCGGTGTGTGATGCGAAAATTTATGTCATAGGCTTTTCATATATAGTACAATAGGTAATCATGGTATAAATTTCCCAAATCCACAAAAAACGCCCAGGAAAAACCATGTCTGACTAAGTAGAAATAAACAATCTGAATGCGGGTGAAATAATTTATTGTCAAAAGTAAGACTTGAACCTGCACAACTGCATAAAAAATTGCAGAAACCAGTCATTTTCTCCCACCCATCAACCTCAAAAGCAGAGTTTTCCCCACCACTCCACCTACCTACCCATGGAGCATAGCATCCCCTATTTCTAAAATTCCAAAAGAAATCGTAGGTTTCTATTTCATATTTTAGTTACATGTCTGGTATCAAACACGCGTAAAAATTACATTAAAAAAATAACACCAAGAGAACTCCCCTCCTCGATGCTCGGTTACTGGTTCCCTGATTCCATGAAACACAAATTAAACCTGAATCGATAAACATTGGAAAAAAGTTACAGAGCATTCATAAGCCCTGTTCAGCATTCATAAGCCCTGTTCTTGGATGCTCATACTCAGCTTGGTATAACTACACAATTCTTGAAGTGATAGTATCGAGTGCATATGTATATTCATAATAGTTTATTAACAGATTGAGCATCTCCGCGGGACACTCCCATTCCTTCTTTAAATGAGTGGCAGTTAGTATTCCAAAACGACGGGCAACTTATCTTGCTTATTCTCCCTCGGGTATCGGGGGTTCATGCTTTGCACAGTAGTCAAAACTTTGGTACACCTAGGCCTGACCCATTAATCCTGGACTCCTTGGCCAAGCCCGGCCCCAAAGTTCAGAGCCACGGGTTTACTACGCCGAGGCCCCACCCACTCCCCCCTCTACCCGGAACTGGTTTGAACCACGCAAAAATGGCAGCGAACAATACAAATATAGCGATGGACTTGCGACAAAAATGAAAAATAATTAAATATTGTAATGCATCGAGGTGCACAAACAATGCGTTCGACAGTTCGTGTCTGAGTTTTCAAAGGAATTTCGACAATTTCCGACAAAAGAATTTGAGAATTTGGCAGAAAGGTATAATGCAGTAGCCGCGGAATGGTCGTAATGGAGAGACGTCAACGCATGCGTTTACCAGGTGATAAAAATCATCATCACCAAAATTTAATTAATGAAGCACCGGGTTGTACCCGGTGCTTCATTAATTAAATTGTTGATGCTTAGTCCTTTAACTAGTACTTGGAATCTAATGTTAGTGCGTCCATAAAAGTTGAAAGATGAGGGAAACCCCACAGTCTATATTATTTTTGTTATTATTTTTATTCACTTTTTTCAATTAATTTAATTTATTTTTACTTTTTTTTTACTTCTTTATTTGTCACTCATATGTATTTTTTTTAATATCGATATATTCATTTAATTTCCTTTTTTATTTCTTTTTCTTTTTTTTATTTATTATAGATATATTAATTACTGATATATTTGGTAATGGTGGGGAGGGGGGCAGGGGGCATCCGGCGCGAATATTTCAATTGGGAGTTGCTGCCAAATAAAATTCAACCAGATTGTGTCCCAGTCGCGATCAAGTCAAATTTTCCTGTCTGCCACAGTACGGCCGGTCACTGGTCACTTTCCACGGGTGGACAATATTTCCACGGATGCAATAATATTAGATTCCAAGCACTAATTATAGGAATAATGACTGAACATTTAATGAAATTAACATTTTTCTGGTGATGATTCTTAATACTATTCTTAACCCTTTGAACGCCATAGGTAGTTTTTTTCCGGCCGTGTCACAAGCTACATCATAATGCCATTAAGGGGGATGACTGCAAGGTAAATGTGTGGTGTAGACCAATCAATATTTTCAACGTGCAGCCCTTAATTGATCTACCCCCAAATAATAAATATGGACTCTTCATATTGCTACAGTTAAAACTAGAAGTCCTGTGACGAACTGTGCGCTTATCTAGGCTTAATTGTGCGCAATTGCCATATCGAATGCCATCCAAGGCACGGCGGGTTCTCCTGGTTACTCATAGCAAACACAGGCAATGTTTCTGCCAATGGACCTCCGGGTTACCCGGAGGTCCATTGGCTGAAACATTGCTTGTGCGCAGGCCATATGTACAGAATTTGATAGCCTTACTATGGTCATAACGCGTAGTTTAATGCGCAGATCGACGTTCTATTTGTGCGCATTTCATGACCGGACTTCTAGTTTTAACCTCACCATGGAACTGACATGGAAGATACCATCAGGATTCAAAGGGTTAATATGGTAAATGCATGTGTGGACATCAATGTCCACGCGTGGATTACAACCAGTCCACGGAGACTATACTGCATTGTGATTGCAGTACTCTGACTGTGAATTTCAAAACGTAAATATGTGCTGTGTATTGTCTGTATAATTCTATGAATATAGTGTCTATGTTCTATGTAGAGTTCAACAAGGATAGATTAAGTTCTATGTGGTAATTCAACAAACCCGTCGGGGTATTGTGGCTCAGTGGTTAGGGCATTGGACTTCAAACCGAAAGGTTCTCGGTTCGATCATCGTCAGGGGTAACTCCGTTGTGTCACGGGTATCCAATACCATTTTCCGAAAATATCAGTTTCGATATCCCCTACTTTTTTGAATAGTATACATGTAAATCTAAAAACACATGACATACTACTAGCACTAAATTCTAGGTAAGTACTGGGAAATGCACGAAACGATGGTGACTGACCGGCGAAGGTACGGTACAGGTACATACCCTCACTGGGCAGGGGTCCAAAGGAGATAATGGGGAGGGGCAAAGGAGGTAAAGGTGCAATCATATTTAAAAAAAATTAAATTTTTTTTGATAACATAGTCAATCAAAACGTCTATCAACAAACATGGGCGGCATCCCCATCCCATCAAAAAAGACTCCCCCATTTGCGTCATACATCCCACCTTTATCCAAAACATCTCACAAAAACATGAAGGAACTGCCATTCTATCACAAACGTTTTGATAAAAGGACGATATTTACCCCAAACATGTATACTAAAAGCGTGAAAAGGCCTAGTCCCCTCCCCTTCCGTTTTACAAGTTTTGACTGTGCCTATGGAGAAAATCAGCGTATCAGCAGTTCTTCAGTACCCTCCTTCACCTGCAATGAAGATCCCCTCCCACAGAAAACGTTTATAGGTACAGACCGTATTACTTGATGAAGCATAAAGGAACCCCCAAAATATCACACGGGAAGGGGATACGCGAATCTGTATTATCAATCGAAAAAATGCGAGATAGGTGCTGACTTACGTTATTTGGAAATAAATACCCCCTCGAGCAATAATGTTTGATAAATGCAGTTTTATAGGAAACAAACAGAGATCCTGAGTTACAGCTGACGAGGGATGGGTAAGTTATTTAGGCTTAACACCTTGATTGAGTAAATCACACCTTCTCGCTGACAAAAAACTGAGCAAAACCCTGTACGTTTAATTATCGTAAACACAAAACATCGCAAGATGTAGTGATTAGTCCGGCTATATTTACTACAAAATTTGAGATCTGCCCAAGAACCTGCATTAAATATAGCAAAATTGAAACCCAGTTTACCATGATTTTGAGTCCCGCATTTCACTCAAGACTTGAAGTCCGACATTGCTTGGTGTAATGAAATAGCATATTTACTGCAGAAATTTTGTTAAATTTCACTATAATCGCGATTTTGGAGTCCCGACTTTCAGTAGTTTGTTGCTACCCCACCAAACATCCGACATATATTAGATTTATTCATGTTGAAGCAGCTGGTTTACAGTTTTTGATCTGTACTTTACAAACCTATCTGTGTAAATTTGTGCAGATGTTTGTTTTAATTTTGTGTGTCTGCGTTCAATTTGATAAAAGCCTGTATTTGATCCTTGATGAAATCGAGGGTAGGTTCTGGTATACATAAATTTTGGAGTCCCGATACCCGCATTTCACCCATGAGCATGACACTTCACTTGGTCTTGCGTCACCGCTGATAGATTTTATGACGCTCAGGTGACGGGTGTGCAGATTAGCATGTTAATTCAACTAGTGGGACTGATTGCTCCACTCAGACCCACTCTGTTCCCACTCTTTTCCCACTTTGAGGTAAAACTTATATCAAGGTATAGCACAAATCAAAATTATATGGGATTTCATACCTGAAATGCTTCAACTGAGCCCCGCCCCCCCATCCATATTGAAGTAAATGATGTTGACGGGGGGGGGGGGGGGGGGGGAGGGGGAGGGGCTCATATTTATCAAAAATAATATTCGTAACACATATATTGTCGGTTAATGGGCGCATTTGGTGAGGATTTTGTGAAATTGTCCGTTGATGGGGTTGTACACCCCAAGTCAAAATTATATGGAAAGCTTCAGTTCAACCCCGTCACAATACTGCCCGCATTTAGGTAGAAAGCTGTATCGAAGATACAGCGCGGGTTAATTTTATATTGTAATTCTCTCGGGCAAATTTTCAAGCACGTCCCTGTGTGTTGCTATCAGCAGCTATGACTACATTGTAAATACCTGGTCCAGGAAAAAATTATTTTGTACAAAACAACAGCAAAGCTCGAGACCTTCCCATGGAAATGCCAATATAAAACAAGTTAATACATGAGAACAACTTGTGTACCTGCTTCTTGTTGATAAAATACGACTTTTATTGGATCACATTTCAAAATATTATTAATGTGCCCGCTTTCTGTTAATAACATCCAACTTTTATTGGACTCTACAGAAGAAACAGTGGCCTGGGTTCGTTTTGAAATGTACGCTTGGATAATTGCCGAGTAGTCAAGAATTTGCATTCAGCAATTTACTAGGATTTCCGAAAGTGGACGAATGTGATAATTGCCGAGAAAGCACGGACTGATACACGGTAGTTTATGAGTCACCACCAATAACACAATGAAAAGATTTGAGATTTACTACATTTTGTAACAATCGATACTAACCAGAGAACAAAAGTAATCAAATTGATTACAATTGATTACTAATCAATAACCAATCGAAATGAAATCTCTGATAAAATGATAACTTTTTGGGGTCGATAAATTGCTAATTGATATGAAATCTGTGATCAAATGAACACTTTTTTGGTCAATAAATTACAAATTGATATGACATATGTGATTAAATGAACGCGTTTTTGGGAGTCAAGACTTCAAGGATATATCCTTGTTGGTCGAGACGACAGCGAGTCAGACTCTGCCGTTCTTTCTACTCGTTGGTGGGATTTTCGGCTTGTTGGCTGGTGTTTCGTGCGATCAATTGATATATTGAAAACTGTTCAGTGGGCAATTGAAAAGTGTCTATGGGCTACGTGATAGTGTAAACCGTCTCCCTGACTTTTATCCTGGCTTAAGACACATAAAGCTTCTTCATGCTTTAGCGCATTAACAGTCTTTTTATTTTGTTTATTCCTGGTTTTCTGTCCATCCTTTCTTTCTATTGTATTGCTGCCATGAATTCCATTGTGCTCTCTCAGTATTTTCCAGTTGCTGTCCTTAAAGGTGTTTCCACCACAGCTTTGCAAAGTTGCTGAGGATTGTATTTTGGGTGTTGTTTCCGCGAATAAAGTCCATGCGTTCTTTATTTCTGATCAGGCCCCATGAGATATTTGATCTTTAAGGATGCTTGCCAAAATACCCCAGCCCGTCGGTTGAAAATCTTTTGATCTTTTCTTTTTTGTAACAGATCATTTATCAGACCAGTCATATTTGATCCTGAAGTTGTGACGCCATTATACACAAGTTGGTCTTTCTCGTCGCAGGACAAATTGGGTACATTCCTTATTAGCTAGAACAACAAATGTGCTCTCCTCTTCATATATTCTGGTGCACTGGTCAGCCGGTCGATACCTGACTCTTTTTCCACTGAAAAAAGTTAGTCTTTACAGAGTGTGGTTTGGTGGTTTTATTGTGTAAGTTTTAATGAATGATTTGCTCATAGTGCATCACTTTCTCTTCAATACTCAATGTTGAAGATTTAATAATTGGCCACATGTCCTGGTCTATGGGTGGTGCAGCTGCTGAGTTTGGGGGTTTGTGTGCTTCCTGTAACTGCTCACTCCCCAATGGCTTGATACATTGAATTCCGCCTGGAGGTAGGACAAGCAAGTCATCTATTCATTTTTTCCCCCTGTGATTCCCCCAACACTTGTGGTTTTTCTGGTTCTACGTTATTTGCGAGCCGAACAGTATTGCCACTTGTGACTGCATTGGTCCAACTAAAGTCCGATTAAAGTAATCATTTGATCACAAAAATTGTTCATTTGATCACAAAAGTGATCACGTGACAAAACAGTTATCATCTGACCAAAAGTGGTCATTTAATCACAAAAACATATCACTTTTTGTGATCAAATGATTACTTTTGGTCAATTTTGAATACAAATCGATAAATAATCAGTGATTATTCGATAGGTAATCAGTTAACAGTTAATCAGTTTCACTCTCTCACTACAAACAAAATTCGGAAGACAAATCTGTTATAAGTTACACAGTGCATGTTTCAATATTTGTAACACATATGTTGTTCAATATGCAGACAATTTCTTTAACGACCATTACTCCAAACAAAATGTAAGCAACAGGCGGCCTATAAGGAGAGATATCGCAAATACACATGAATTTACAGCCAGATCTATCTTTAACCGACTCCCCTACCCCCCAGTGCAAATAAAATCGGACTTTAGTTGGAACAATGCATTCACAAGTGGCAATACTTTCTAGCTCGCAAATAAGATAGAACCAGTAAAACCGTGAGTGTTGGGGGAATCACTGGGGAAAAACTTGTAGATGAATCGCCCGCCCTACCTCCAAGCTGAATTCAATGCATTGAGCCATGAGGGGATGAACAGTTACAGTAAGTACACAAAGTCCCACAAGTCAATCAATTTCACCGATACTTAAATAGATTAAAACAAAGAGGGCAGTTGATCCATTGTTAAAAAATACAATAGATCCCCCAGTTATGCGCTCTGAAACTATCCATTGCTGCTTTATCGAGGCATGCTATATACATGTTTTGTAGGTAAATGGAAGGGATTTCTGACAAACTGCTGCGCCATTTTGTTTTTCAAGAAAACATGTTAGAACTTGCATTTCTAGAAGTTTTTATAAATGTTTGCTAATAAATTTAAATACTTCAAATTTCTTATAGCATATCCATTTCATAGATTCTTTAATGAAATTTATCGAAGACCAGCTTGCTAAGCTTTTAAATTGTTAAGTTATAAATATTTATGCATGTATCAGCATAAGTGTGATGGGCAGAGTGATGGGTTGGTGGGTATGATGTCATAGCAATTAATATTTTAGAATTATATGCTACATCATTCAACTGTTAGGGAAGATTTCGTCATCCAATTAAAATTTAATTATTAAATATAAAAAAAAATATTTTTTAAAAATATGATCACACCCTTACCTCCTTTGCCCCTCCCCATGACCCCATTTGACCCCCTTATGCGGTGAAGGTACGTACATGCACACTACCTCCACCAGTCAATAATTCTCATCATTTCGTGCATCTTCTACAACTTACATAGGAGATATTAAGTCTCACGTAGGGGATATTAAGTTCTACATAGGAAATAATAAGTCCAACGAAGAACAAAGGTCCTACAAAGTCCCAGTAAATGGATATTATGCCCTACGTAGGACATGTGAGATAGTACCCCCTACGTAATATTAGTTATCCTTGTGTTTTCCAGGGTGTATGGGAATTTACACCGATTTGGGAACTCATGCACCCTGAGGCGAAGAAGCGTGTATGAGTTCCCAAACTGGTGTAAATTCTCATACACCCTGGAAAACACAAGGATAACGGATTTATTTCCAAGAATTTTGGTGTACTTAATACTTTAACCTACAATGTGGGAAAAACTGACAGCAAAAATTTGGACTTTGCAAGTTTCTTAAATAAAACCCGACAAATATGGATGACATTGGAACTGGCTCAATGAGCCAGTTCCAATGACATCCATATTTGTAATATTTTATTGCACGTAAATAGTAAATTTCCGGTATTTTTATTTTTGTTCTAACATAACCGAACAAAAGGTATGAATTAATAATTAAAAATGGGTACTTTCTTAGCCATAGAGCTTGCTCTTGTATATTCTTGTTTTTACACCGTGGTTTAACACGGTGTAAAAAAAGCCACTGTGGACTGCAAGTTACACCGTACCTCTCAGCCAATCAAAATGCAGTATTTTGTTTCATTTGGAAATAATAGATATTATGTCCTATGCAAGAGATACTAAGTCTCTATTCTGTATGTTGGTCTAGTCATTTGAATGTTTGACTGTCTGACAGTCCACCCATCGATCTATCTGTTCAAAACCATGTCATGCAATTGTTGCTTGAATTTGACGGAACACTGTGCACATTAATCCTAAGATTGAGAGATATGCATGGAAAAACCAGATCACTGTACAACAATTTGTTCCGGAATTATGGTCTTGAAATTTAGTCTAAAAAAATATCTTCACAACTGTTTTTGCATTTCTCAATGGATTTTTAACAAAGATGATGGATTGAGGGGAAATGTGTACATGAAATAACCAGTTGTTTCCAGTGTTAACACGTTATACTTCGTCTTAAACTTTGCCATTGCATCTATCCCATAGCGCTTAATAGAATATGACAACCCTAATATACATTAATGCATAGAATAAATAGGTACTGGGGCCGGTAATTAGATTTAATCCACGAGCGGGATAAGGATTTCAACCACGAGGCTCTGAGGAGTAATCGAATTTAAACCACGAGCAGGATAAGAGTTTTTACTACGAGGCTCTGTTGAGTGGTTAAAAACACTTATTCTACGAGTTTTTTCAAATCTGATTACCTGCCCTAGTACATGTTTGTTTTATTTATACTATGTTCTTAATAATTAATTGACTATGTCACTTAAAATGAAAAAAAAAACGTTATTTTCGATTAGCATCTGCGCCGATGGGCAGTACTTCCGGCAACACGTGAATGCTTGATTGACAGCAAGACATTTCCCCAAAGTTGATTGAATTTACTTTGCTTTTTCAGTCAAATTATTATTAGCATTACTGAAATTTTATTTTATATATTTAATTGTAGGTATTTTAAACTTAATAAGTCATTGCAGGTAGTAGATAGTACGGCAAAACGCCGCATGTTTGAGTGAAACATCTCGAAGTGTGAATGTATCGACGTCGGCAAATTGGGTCCCATCAAAGATCAAGTTGGATGTATTTCCTACTTTTGGTGCAATTTTTTTAACCGCAGTAGAAGCTTTACACCACATGTGGGTTTGAAAGCTAAAATTTTACATACGGGCTTTTCACGGGTAGTAACATCCTGTAAATGAAGTAACCAGATCGCGGCCAGACAAGTTGTTTTCAGTTTTGACACTTTACTCTTCGTCTTAAACTTTACCGTCACATCTCCTGCCACAGTGCTTCACTCTTTGAGACTTTAATTATCCTGACGTTTAAACGTCACTGGGAATTCAGTTTCTTCAACGTTTTTCAAAATGCGACGTCAAACGTCGGAAAGTACAAATAACAAAGATATTTTTAACATTAGTGATTAACCGGTTGAGGGCTAGATTATTTTTGGTGGTCTGAATTTGTTATTCGAAACTTGTTTTATTACAAATTTATATAGACAAAATATTATTTGTGATTGACTGAATATGAAATATAAGCAAGGAAAGTGTTGGCTTTTGCTCTGGTATCCTCATTTTTTGAAAGCCCTGATATTAGCTTCTAGCACCCAACCAGTTAAGAAGTCTTGACAGCAGGATTATGTTAGTATTTTAAACTGCGATAACATTTGGCTCAACGGTTATCACTGAGCACTATTCGGGAGAAAATAGGAATTTGAGATTAAAACTTTAAAAAATTGAAAAATAATAAAACAAATGACGACAAAGCATCAACGTGCTGTTTGATTTCGTACGTAATAACACTTACAAAGGTAATTAAGGGTTAAATTAAACAAAAGATTTCTCACGTAATAATCCGTACAAAGTATCAAAGGGTTAATAGATTTTGACAAACCTAATATACATTAATAATATGAAAGGTAGATTGGTATTGGATAACATGTCTGTTCAAGAGTTAAGGCTCTTAACATGCATTATAATAAATGTTCTTCTCATTCCGTCACCTTTTATAGAAATGAGGATATAATATCTCTGTTTTATTACATGCCCGTTCTTTAAAATCCCCATCTACAGCAACACTAAACCATGCGGAAAATTAAAATCTGTTCCGCACACATGTGCGAAACGGAAAGCATTGACGGGCTATTTTTAAAGCGAAATTTCACTGAAATTGTCTACAAATTGTGCACCGCAATTACAATTTGAATCGCTAGTGATAGCTAAAAAAATCGTTCTCTGGGTTCCAGTGTGTTCAATGTGCCAGAAGGCACATCCAACACATTGTAACGCTGGGGACGCAATAGTAACACGGGTTCTCGCAAATTTGATTGGCGATAATATGTGTTCTTTGTGTTGATAGTTGTCAAATGAATTGCTGAGTGTCCTTCTAATAATTGTTTTTTTTATAGATAGACGTGAAGGCGTTTAAAAAGCACAGAACGACACATGTTTGTGAATGGGGTAATCAGTATAGTACTTGTCACATCACGGAAGGATAAAACTCGAGACCTGTGGCCTCTCGTTTTATCCTTCCGCACTGGCACTCATGCCGTATCGATTTACCCATTCACACGCGTGTGCCGTCCTGTATATGTATCTTTCTAACTATATTGAAATATTCGCTGGCTAATCTGGTTGTGTTTATTTATTGGTGCTTAAGGTCACATACTTATGCGCAATGGCTAATCGTGACTGTGACAGTTTACGGGTTGAGGAAGCCGGAGCACCCGGGGAGAACCACCGAGCATCGACGAACACCAGTCAGCTCCTCAACATTCTAACTCTGTTCAAGCAATGCTCAAGCAGGTTTACAGCGGTTGAAGACATGTGCACTATCGAATATGGTTGTATTACATTTTGTGATATGCTACATATATATCAGCATGTCAAAATAATGATACTCTAAATAGAGACGGCCTGGTTATTCCACATAAACTCTCTATGATACTACAAAAAAAAACTATTAAAGGACGCTCAAATGACCATCACTTAGAATCCCTGAATGTTACCATGTCTGCTTAATTACAGAGATCCCACGAAAACTATGTTTCCTCATGAATTTGCGAAATGCATAAGGTCACCAAGCCCAGAATATCTCTCAAGGACGCTGCTGGGCAGGTACAACCGCGTATTGTTTCTCTTTTAGCAAACAAAGATAATGGCATCAGTCATTCACACTGAGCGTCGGATATACGTCAATTGGACAACACGTGTGTTGCGCCTACGCACTAACACGGCACATCACAATATAGTAACAATGTAAAACATGCCATCTTACGCATGTTGATCTGGCAGACAACGTGATACCTATCATGAACTGTGGTGAAACATAACTCCTGAGGTCTGTTGCGGAAGTACCCAATATGACCACAACAACACATGATATTCTACCGATACTACAAAGTCCCACGTATGAGATACTAAGTTGCACATAAAGTATGACGGAACAAAATATTTCCCATAGGCGACCATATAACGTTTGGGCGGAAAAAAATACCATCGCATCACTTTAATTTGGCATTCAAATACCTTTGTCAAGTATAGCCCTTCAGACAAACAGGGGGTCATGAAACAAATAAGAGGGAAACTCTTACAGGAATGCAAGTACCGGTCACATGCACATATTTTCGGTGAATTCCCAAAAAAAACACACCAAACGTCCATTGTTTTTTTAGGTCCAAACAATCATCAAAGCACCCTCTTTATTTATCTGGAATATCCAACAATAATGCAAGTTGTCAAAGTTGTCAGTAGAATGTTTCAAACGTTTATTGAAACAATACATTTTCCTAAGGCTGCCTATTTTTAGAGATTGCAACATTTCAAGGCGGGTAACTCTAATTTAAATATTTAGTGCAGTGATACCATAAGAGATAACAAGTCTTACTTAGGGGATAGTATCTCCTATGTAGGGTATACAAAGCCCTATATATGAGATAATAAGTCATACGTAAGCGATAATAAGTCCTACGAAGGATATATTAAGTCCTTCGTAAGGGATACTAAGTCCTACGTAGGAGATAGGTGGGAGATACCATGTCCTACGTAGGATATAAGTCCTACGTTGGGGATACTAAATCATATTAGGAGATACTGAGTAAAAAACAATTCAGTCTGGCCCTACTTGGCTTTCAAAAAAATAAAAACTGAAGAAATTGACAATTCATGAAAACGCCCAAACTGTCATACTTTGCCGATGGTTACCGCGGCTACTGCCTGAAAATTGATTATAACGATCTAGATCATTTGAAGGTGCGTGCGTCCTCTTAACCCTTTACCCAACGTAACGTCCAAAACCGGCCAGCGCTATTAACGAAAATCGCCAATTAATTTTCATTATTTTTTCATTTTTTGTCTCAAAAACATAGGTTATGACCCCTCGTTGGAACGAGCTCGTTCAGCTCGTTCCAACGAGGGGTCATAACCTATGTTTTTGAGACAAAAAATGAAAAAAAATAGTCATTCAAGATTTTTGTTTGCAAGTGTCGTCTGCTTTTCATGTTAGGTAAAGGGTTAATCCCTTTACTACTTCACCAATAATTTGAATGGTTTACACAATTTGTTTAATAGTATATAATAGTTGATATCTTCAAAGCTTCAAGTCATATTAGGAACATTTGAACATAATTACAGGCGTTGTAGTTTTTATTTAAGAACCAAATATTAATATTTGCTCTTCACTCCAAGATAATATTGTTACATGAGTGGAATAAACTAACCCTAACGTTATTTTTGACAAGTTCCCTTTTTCATTGAACAAGAATGGGGTGTTCAACTAATTATGCAAATTTCTGTGTGTATCTGATTAACAAAACAACTACGCCGTCACAAATTTCCATTTTTCATCGATTTCAGCTGATTTCATTAAACCACCTACAAAACCCCGCCCCATCCCTACCCCACACCTTGTCAGTTAAAAGATCATAGCTATATCCCCGGCGATACCCCCAATACCCGTAGTTGTTTCCTGACAATTTCATCCGCAGTATTTGACAGAAAATTCCTGAACGCCCTAGAACATTCAAACATCGTCCGATTCTTGTCTCGGCGGCTGCCAGCAAAATTTTATTATAATGACCCGAAAAAGGGCATACCAAAACCGGAAGGTGCAAGCGCCCTCTTAATCACGTGGCTATTTCACTTATGATTAAAACATTTGAAGGGTGGGCAGTATTCCCACGGGCGCAATAATATTAGATTGCCAAGACTTATTTTAGGAACAATAATCAAAAATTTAATTAATGAAGCACCGGGTTCGACCCGGTGCTTCATTAATTAAAATTTTGCTAATGATCATTTTAATTACCTGGTAAACCTATGTGTGGACATAACTACACACGCGTGGATTATGACCAGTCCACGGCGATTGTACTATAGTATATTTTTAGAAAGAATAACACACATGGCAGGTCTCTGTGTGATATTTTCAAAGTAAAATAATCGAAAGCGACATGTTTCAACGAAGTAACCTGCCTGTTCAGGTAAGTAACTGTCAAACGCCCAATTATTTGTTTCTTTGTTTATTTTATTAGGGTTTAACAATGTTTGCATCAGCCAGTCACTTCTTGTCGCATAATTGTTACGGGTGTAAAAAGTCGGAACCCGCAGAGGGAACCGCCGAGCAGAGGCGAGCAGTTGTCGGACACCCAAACGTACTAGCAGTGGTTGAAGGCAGGTGTATCATCGATGTGCATGACGCTTTATTACACAGCGCAACTGTGCCCCACGTTGACAATTGAGATTAAGCATCTTGCCCAAGGGCACAACTCACTTACCGCTGGTCCGCTTCGAACCGCTGACCTTTCGATTTGAAATTCGTTGCTCTATCCACTGAGCCGCCGTGCTCCCTCTTCCGATTATTGATATTTGCTCTTCTATTTATAAATTTATTTATTGGTGTTTAAGGTCACATATTTCTGCACAATGGCTAATCATAACCACGACAGTTTTACGGATGGAGGAAGCCGGTGTTCCAGAAGAGAACCACCGAGCAACGGAGAGCAGCTGTCAGCTCCCCAACATTCTAACTCCAAACAAGCAGGGTTAGCATTGGTTGAAGACAAGCGCACCATCGACGTGCAGTACGCCTTAGCACACAACGCCACCGTGCTCCCGCGTGGGCAATGGGAGTGAAGTGTCATGCAATATTTGCTCTCTGTCAACAGAATATATAACAATAACATAATTTTTAAGGGCATTACGGTTCATTAGCGGCCCAATATAAATGATTAACAGCCCGAGGTCTTATAAGCGGCCCGAGATAAAGTGGAGGGCCACTAATAAGACAGAGAGCTATAAATCATTTCTGGTCGGCCACTACTAGAACCGTAATACCCACGAAATTCAAGTTATTACTATTATTACCACCAATACAATAGGAGGACATTCAAGTACTCTGAAAATAACTGGAAGTAAATAGATTAATCAAATTCGAGAATAACATTCAACATATAGTTGTCCATTAATGAAGAAACATACTAGCATTTTAATATGAATAGAAAATGAATAATTAAGTTAAGTTAAGTGTTCAGAAATAGCACGCGATTAATTGAGGATTCAGGGGACCAATCCCAGCCGCCGATAATACCCCAAAATTAGGAAAGAGATAAGCATTGGAGGTTACCAACAAGCAATACTGGTAATAACACAGAATGTATATAAGCAAAACGTACTCTCTATCTTTGATTCGTGTGCTGATCACAGCTGTCATTATATGTTTGACTTCTAATAAACATTTCAGATCTAAAATCACTCACTTGATTTTGCGTTGCGAGGATGTACTCGTTTCGGTTCGGATGAAAACAAACAAGGGTAAGGGCTGCACGATATTCAAAACACAATACCGGTATCGGTATTCAAAAAAATACCGTGGTATACCGGAATATCGAAAACCGTTCAGATATATGAACACAAGTACCACAGTTGAGGCATCACAGTCGGAACGAATTAGCATGCCTTGATGATGCGGTTCGAAAAACCTTTACCCAACGCAGACGATATCAAAATTCATTATTTTCAAAAATTAGTTTATCAGATTTTCCCCAAATATTTCAACAAACTATATCATGTGACCCCCTCATTAGAACGAGCTCAACGAGCTCGTTCCAATGAGAGGTCACATGATATAGTTTTGTTGAAACTTTTAAAAATTATTTTTTCAACTTCTGAATTTGTATATTACGAGGGCACAAGCAGACGATTCCTTGGATAAAGGGATAATATTATTCATTCGGGGCTACAGTTAACAAACTTAAGACATCTTGAAAACTAAATTGTGGGTAAATAATTAATGACGATAAATCGATATTTTTGTAATTATACCGGTATTCAATCGATATTGGTTTGAATACCGGTATATATCGGTTTATCGATATACCGTGCAGCCCTAGTGACAGTACGTCAATTGGAAATAAATCACTGCGAGATCACGTGACGTATCCGACTGCAGGCAGATAATGACAATCATTTTCATTATCCGTCCGCGGTCCTGATACGTCGCGTGGCACGCCGAACGTTATATAATTTGATCGCCTTTCTAAACAATGGATCTGAATCCACGACCCTTCTACCAGTGCGTACATTCAAACCAAATACGATTATTGACTCTCGCTTCTGGCACTCGTGGATTCATAAGCAAATGAGTTATTCGGGTCGCAAGGGATTTCAATCCCACATCATTCCTGTGTGTCTTTGGCGCGCGAAAACTTGTCATTCATTCATTTCATTCAACAATGTTAATGCACTTGATAATGCCCTTGTCAAGGGGTTATAATATAACAGTAACATGATTTTGGAGAGCATTGAGATTTATTAGGCACCCAACAGAAATGATTAACAGCTCGACAGCTTACAAGCGGTGTTTTTATGTGATAAAATACATATGTAAATTGTTTCTTAAAGTAACGGACTATAACGTAAATGAGATGAAAACACATGCAAATTTCTTCAACATCTGCTATCTACATTTCATACTAATTGGATATATTCTAATAAAATAACCTTGTTAAATTCAGAAACTTACAGACAACAACCATTTATCATAACCTCAGTACCCTTGGCCTACTGATTAAAGTTTGCTTATAGAGCTAACTCTTGAATAACAAATTTTATAATTTTTCGAAAAAAGTACTCTGACAAGCACTAAATGTCCCAAATTTGTAGGCGAATGAGGCGCCAGTACATCACACTAGACATACAATATATTACACTGTGTTAAAGAAAGTGCTCTACAACAAGATGTATAGAGGATATGGAATGAGTGTTTTTCTCATATAATATTTATGAAACGAGTCTAAGAATTTTCCGTTTTGGTGAGCCTCTTGCGAGGCCCAGCGGAAAATTCGGACGAGTTTCATAAATATTATATGAGAAAAACACTCATTTCATATTCTGTTTATCACATGACACACACACGCGCAAATTAGCCACTTAGTATGACTTTTTAACCCATCACCTAACTTGAGTTGCAGACGGCACTTGGAAAAAACATCCTCGTATAACTAAATTTTTTTTCACTTTTTGCTTCCAAAACATAGGTTATGACCCCTCATTGGAACGAGCTTGTTGAGCTCGTTCTAATGAGGGGGTCATAACCTAAGTTTTGGAAGCAAAAAGTGAAAATATAAAAAAAAATGAATGGCGTTTTTCTTGTAGGTAAAAGATTAATACAATATAACCCACCCGAAATAGGACAGATAATGTAAATTCTCCCTGCTGAAATTATGCAAATGTGACCCAGTAGTATTTTGTTTAGCCAATCAAATTGTCCAGTTTTGAAATTGACCAATGAAAGCTCCCAACTCTAATTATACCAATTATGAAAATGTGGCCCAGTTGTATTTTGTTCAGCAAATCAAATTGTCTAGTATTGAAATTGACAAATGAAATTGACGGAAGGCTTTATTTATCACTGATTAATATGAAATCATCAAAATATCAAATGTTTTAAAGTGAACAAAACGGACGAGTCATATAATAAAATAGAATACATTCTAAATTTATCAATAAAATACACAAGAATTACAAAATACCAGATAACCGAATACCCTTGTTAATTGAACTTTTTACTGGTTAAGTGTCTATTCAGATAGCAGGGTCTCACGGTACCTAACTTTTACTAACGCTGTTTTATTTTTATTCAGTCGAACAATTTAAATCAAATATGTGTTTCCCCCTTTACAATAAGTGTGTATTGGGACTGTAATTACCCGAATACTGTGTGCATCGGGGGTCACTGATACAAAATCTGTATATTGCAACTGCATAATACACCCGCGTGCTTGGTTACGATTTGTTTACATAACTATTTATAGATCATTACTAGCTTTCGAAACGCGTTTGCGAATATGTACCTTGTTCGTTAATATATACATAGAGAGAGAGGGAGAGAGAGAGAGAGAGAGAGAGAGAGAGAGAGGGGGGGGGGGAATCGAGAGAAAGATAGAACAAAGAGACAGAGAGAGAGAGAGAGAGTTGTTATTGCACACCTATGCATGTATTTTCATAAAATACACGTTTTGGCTCTAAAATCAGAAGCACACAATATTTTTTTTTTTGCTTTTTGCATTGTCTTTGGAGAATACGGATCACGTGCGCGGACTATTTAACACGTTGACTCTTTATCTGCCACAAACATGTATTTCTCTTTTTACGTTTTGGTTATTTTTGTCAATAATTTGCGTTTTTAACAATTTTAGTAAACTATAGGCGTGCAATAATTACAGAACAGCATACGTGTCCGAACTGTCATTTTGTACCGCACTCCATCGATTTTGGCGGAGGGATAATATTGATCTCGAAGTCTTCGGCTTCTCGTTCCATGTTATCCCTTTGCCGAAAAGGACCTGGTACGGTAAAAAATGACAGTTCGAACAGGAATGGTGTTATGTTTACGTCTGAAGAACTGAAAGCATTCAATATGAAACAACACGTAAACACGCAGTTATACTGTTAACTTTACCTAACATGAAAAGCAGACGACACTTGCAAAAAAAATTCTTGAATAACTAATTTTTTTCATTTTTTGTCTCAAAAACATAGGTTATGACCCCTCATTGGAACGAGCTCGACGTGCTCGTTCCAATGAGGGGTCATAACCTATGTTTTTGAGACAAAAAATGAAAAAAATATTGAAAATTAATTGGCGATTTTTGAGAATAGCGCTGGCCGGTTTTGGCCTTTACGTTGTGTAAAGGGTTAACTGCACAGTCATTTCTTAAGTTTGTCTGTGGATCAGAAACGATCAAGACAGCTGCAAAATTTATAACCGAAACGTTAAGTCTTTTTATGAGTGTGGAAATGATATCTGAAATTAAAATGCGAGCTAACCCTTTACTCAACGCACACGATATCACCGTGCAGTATTTTAATTATGTTTTTGTAAGCATGAGCTTGTTTAAAAGAAGGAGTCACGTGATATGTTTTTCTAAGTTTTTGGAAAAGAATATTTTTTTCCAACCGCTCAATTTGTAAATTACATAGGATGGTGAGGCCGATTCCTTACGTAAAGTGTTAATCAATCAGTTACAATTGAGAATTGTAAGATAAATCTATTATCGCCATTATGTTTATGTACAAAATGTTGTTTCATAGTCCTGTTTCTAAGACTATGTCTCGACTGGTTGAGATATGACCTTACATGTCATTTACAAGATCAGATTTATTTATTTATTTATCGGTATTATAATTTGCTCGGGTACTGTAATAGAGGGTGCTTTTAGTCAGGGGCTATTTTCTAAAACTAGTCTGCGTTTACGTTGGCATTCGCTGTCAGGGGGACTCTTTCCTTGAAAATTGGCATCACGTGTTATTTCGCTCACAGCAATGGACAGAGTTGGACATTATCGAAGACGAATGCTTCCATACATCCATACTATCGTTCGGAAATATTTATGGAAAAAGCACACTTCGATCAGTTTGGAAACTGGAGCGTTCACAATGCCGGTATGACGAGATAGTAAAACAAAAACATTCACATACAGTCAATGGGTAGAACATCTTCACATGAGCAAAACCTCTTTCGATAAATTTGTAACGAATTGGAGCCTTTTTAGATTAAACATATTTTTATTTGCCATTTGACAATGCAAATCAGGATTGGAGGACAAGTGCTTACCACTTAAAAGCCCCCCCCCCCCCTCCGTTCCTGTACAATGACTAACAATTTACAATTAAATTGAAATATGGCAGAACGTATTCCATAAAAAACAGAATCTAACAAAATCTAAATATTATAAACATTATAGAAAACACAAATTATGAGAGAGAGAGAGAGAGAGAGAGAGAAAGAAGAGAGATTTAAAAAATAAATAGAATAGAAAGAAAAAAGAAAACATGAAATACAACATTAGATCCAGTGATGACGCCCTCCACCCACCCTTTTGCATTCTATAGTATCTTGGTCCATAATGTGAGTCTAAATTAACATCATGGTTACTGCCACTAAGCATAGGTCTTCACTTCTGGGGATGTTCACACAATAGTTTCGAAATCCATTGCGTGGCCAAACCCTTGATAACCTAACTTTCGCAATGGTACACTATCCCAGTGGGACTTTCAGGTCCCTCCGCGATAGCATACCCATGGCGGAAGTCAGATTATTTCTATTATATCCTAGCAGGCACAGTTTCGTAGAGAACATACCTAATTTTGAGGATGTAGATCGAATCTGTGTGAGTCACGAATGGATTTTTAAACAGATAAAAAATAGATATATTACTACTTTCGGGTAATAACGGGCTTCCATATAATACTAAATCAGTTGAATTCCAGTTGGCTGTGACTTTTGACAAATCACTGAAGAGGGTATTGCGAATATCAAAATTCAAGGTTCACACGAAGAAATAGTGTTCTGCGTCCTCAACACCATCCTTACATGAACAAAATGGAGTATCGGATATGTAATTATTGAATTTGTTACAATTGAGGTCACTACAACCACTTCGTAGTTTTGCGTGAATGATGTTGTGTTTTCTTGTTCCGGTTGAGAAGTATAACGGGGGCTTATACAAAGGTTGTAAAATGGATTTCTTGAATTCCGCAAGCGACGTACTATTTTGTACCGTCTCCGGTAGGGTATTCCAAATTTGGACGCACGAAGGGAAAAATGAACGTTTGAACAGCTCTGTTCGACAGGAATAGGGAACAAAATTAAACAAATTTCGTAGATTATATTGGGATACATCAGAAACATGGAGAAAACTCGGAGCAGCGCCAGTGACAATTTTGTAAAAGTTGCACAGTTTCTGGACATAGCGCCTGCTTTCCAAGTTATTCCAAGCAACTTCCAACAGAAGCCGGTCTCGTGGAACAGATGATGTCAACCCGCTAACTATTCGGGCTGCGTCACAGTGAACATCTTTCAAACGTTTTAGTTGATACTGGGGATCACAACTCCACACCGAACTACCATATTCTAAAATTGGTAGTATGAATGCGTGATATATTTTATATCAAGAATTTTCCTATTAAAAATATACTTCAATTTTATTAACTGAGATAATCTCGAACATGCCTTTTTACGAATTTCATCAATGTGATCTCCCCAAGTCAAGTTTGATTGCAAGGTTAAACCCAATTGCTTATGAGAATTAGAAAAATCGATTATTTCACTATTAAACAGAATGTTTAACTGTGACATATTGTTGTTGAGTGTGAAAAGGACGGCTTTTGTCTTCTTAGCATTAAATGAGACCAGCCATGTGTTAGCCCATTCGTTTACCTTCTTGAGTTCCAAATTCATCTTCGCTTGGATATTGCTAGGATCGTCAGACGATTTAGTCAGAATTACGTATAAGCGTTGGTATTCCCGGATCTGAAGCAAAGTTTGTTTGAAACAAACTTAACAATATGCCAAAATTATCGCTGGCCGTTTTTTTCAAATATTGAGTCATCGATCTTTTCCAAGTACTGTGCCTTGGCGAATTTTTTCATATTGTTGACTTTGTTCTGGCTGTTTTATACTTCGTCCATGAGTTTGAGTTATTAGTTTTTATTGCTAATTTACGTAGTCGATTGCGAAGACGAATGGTACTTCTGATAGCGCTATCAAACCAAGGTTTATCAGACTTCCTGATTATAACTTTTGTGTGTGGAATACATTTTTCAGCAATTTCCAAGAGAGTGGGAACGAAATTTGACAAGGCATCATTGATGTCTGCCTAACTGCATATTAGTTTCTCCCATTCTGTTTCTTTAATGAGGGCATTCATTTTTATAAAATCAGCTTTTCTGTAATTACAGACCTCCCGAGTTATGGTAGACTAGTTAGGGTGGGCGCAGGTTATATTGGCGTATACTGCAAGGTGATCAGATAGACCAAGCTCTAGAATGGCCGAGTGAGCGACTGTAACTGTGTCGCTAATAATGACAGGGTTAAGCAGTGTTCGTGACGTGTTTCCCAATCGTGTGGGCTCAGTTATAACATTCTTCAAGTTGAACTGTGTTATAAGAGGCTGTAGAGTGATCCGTTCCACAAGCAGGTCGGAATTTATATCGCCAGTGATTACCACTGCTGGATTTATTTCCAAAACTATTTCAATTTTTTCCTGTTAGACCTATAATTGTCACGTGATTCTCTCTCGGATCTGTATGTGACGCAAAGGATGAATGCTTGTTTATTGCCTATTTCGAAACCACCATAGAATATCATCGACGAATGATAGATGTTCGATGTTTTTGTAAGTGGGGTGGTCAGCGAAATACACCGCTATACCCCCACCATACTGGCTACGGTTATGTGTAGGAATTAATATGTTACCAATATTGAAATCATTATCCAAATGGGTTTCCGTAAAGCAGATAATGTCAAAGTCATCGATATCATCTACTAGCTAAGACAGTTTGTGACGAATGCTACGAATATTATAATTCAAAATTAAGATTGTACTTAAGTTGGTATTATCTGTACCAGTATTATCAGGACCTGGGTTTGGATGGACATCACTACAAAGGATGATAATCCACATCATAGTAAGAATTACAGAGAGTGAGCAATAAAATATAAGTGGAAGGGATCTGAGGTGGATAGTGGCTAAACATTAAAGGGTATGGAGTCGTCTCCTTGAGTTAAGACTGTTATAGAAAATACCCACTGACTGTCGATACTGCATTTTATCATATGACTCGTCCGTTTTGTTCACTTTAAAACATTTGATATTTTGTTTTCATACTAATCAGTCATAAATAAAGCCTTCCGTCAATTTCATTGGTCAATTTCAAAACTAGACACTTTGATTGGCTGAACAAAATACAACTGGACCACATTTTCATAAGGTTCCGCTCCACAGTTTTCCAGGCATTTTCAAATATGACATGCCATACACTCTCTTCAGGTGCAAATATTCTGTAGCTTAGTTATCTAACTCATAACATGTATTACATTTCCCAAATCCACAAAAAAGATATAACACTATCTGGCTAAGTAGAAATAAACAATCTGAATGTGGGTGGAATAATTTATTGTCAAAGGCCAGACTTCAACCTGAAAAATTGCATGACAAAATGCCGAAACCAGTCATTTTCAGCCACCTAGCAGTCTCAAAAGCAGAATTTTCACACCAACCCCACCTAACACCCCTGGAACAGAGCATCCCCGTTTCTAAAATGCAAAAATGTTTTTATATGTTTCCGTCTCATTTTTTAGTTACCTGTCTGGTAACAAACCCGTGTAAAAATTACATTTTAAAAAATAGCCAATTTTCGAAGCCATTGTTTCCCATAATTCATCTGGTAATTTACCCCTATGTATCAGACTCCAACTTTGGGACCAAAACTTCAAATTCTGTTGTCCAACAAAAAGCCGAATGTAATCATATATCTGATACTAAAAATATATCTCTATTTTACATGGCCTTAGTTTCAACATATGCCCCATGTTAGAATTTCACCCCTGTGCAATAGTGCGAAACTGTAGAGCGGAACCTAATTTGCATAATTAGGGTTGGGAGGTTTCATCGGTCAATTTCAAAACTGGACAATTTGATTGGTTATACAAAATACAACTGGGTCACATTTGCATAATTTCGGTAGGGAAAATTTACGTTATCTGTCCTATTTAGGGTGGGTTATATTGTATTAATCTTTTACCAACAAGAAAAATGCCATTCATTTTTTTTTTATATTTTCACTTTTTGCTTCCAAAACATACGTTATGACCTCTCATTGGAACGAGCTCGTTCCAATGAGGGGTCATAACCTATGTTTTGGAAGCAAAAAATGAAAATTTTTAGTTATACGAGGATGTTTTTTCCAAGTGCCGTCTGCAACTCAAGTTATGTGATGGGTTAAAAAGTCATACTAAGTGGCTAATTTGTGCATGTGTGTGTCATATGATAAATATAATATGAAATGAGTGTTTTTCTCATATAATATTTATGAAACTCGCCCGAATTTCCCGTTTGGGCTCGCCCAAACGGAAAATTCTTAGACTCGTTTCATAAATATTATATGAGAAAAACACTCATTCCATATCCTATATATATTGCTATTTCGACAGCAGCGCACAGAGGGTCCATCGGACAACTGTTTCCTTCGTTATATGTGAACCATAGATATTATACAACCAACGTGACCAGGGGCGACTGAGAGCAATCCCGCGATCTCCCGTTATATGAATGTTGATTAATCTGACACCTTTTTACTGAGGTTGAACGGCTCTTTCTACAGCCAAGGTCATCTCTTATCGGGCAGTTGCACGGGTGGAGAAAGCCGGAGTACTCCGAGAGAACTACCGAGCAGCGGCGAGCAACTGTCAGACTCCCTAACGTGCTAACTCTCCACCAGCTGGGTTAGCACAGGTTGAACCCAAGTGTGCCATTGACGTGAAGTACACATTACATTACAGTGTCACTGTGCCCCCGCGCGGGCAGTCGAGATTAAGTGCCCCTTGCTCAAGGTGACAACGCAGTTATCTCTGGCGGGATCGAACCAAGTCCAATGATGTAACCACTGAGCCATCTCCCTCCAAAGCTGACAGCTGCCATCTGTATAACATCATCTGTTCCACGCCGCGCGACCTAAATATTCTTTTTTTTTATATAATTCGAATCTCTCTCTCAACTCGGGCAGTAACTCGTTATTTTGTGGTAAGATATAAGATTCACAAACAATGCTTCAGGCAACTGAGGGAGCTGAATTTTTTTGATTTTTCAAATTGTTCTTGCCCTTCCTGACGAGTGGTTTAAAAACGTGGCATCTCGCACTGGGTATTAACTCATTATTAATTCTCTCTAGTTTTTTAGGTCAGTGCGCAGTGTTGGCTCTTCAGACAGCCACCCCCTCCCCCCCCCCCCGTCCCCACACAAAAATGGCTGTGGCCGGGAACGAAAATATTGGATAGGATTTTAGCTGGATCAAGTGCGGGGCAATAAACTATTGTTTGGAGGCAAATGCTGAAAATAAATATAAACGGACCATTTTTGTCGATAACTTTGTCGGTATATCGCCGTTACACTTCGTAAGTGATATATATATCTTCAGCTGAAAAAAGTGAAGCTTTATTCTTTTGAAATAAATCACCTTCTAGAGACGAGCGACGAGCATTTGATACCACAGATCGAATCTATCCACCCTCCCCCCCCCCCCCCCCATCCCCAGTCGTTTCGAACAACAAAGCACGGCGGACAGTATAAATTAGCATCGCTGTTATTTTATTTTCCTAGCTACAATATTGAAAAGAAAAAAATCCATTCAATCGCCGAGGACATGATCTCCGATGTCCAATGTTACCATTTCCATGTAAGTAGTGTCGAACAGACTCTTTATTTGGGGAACTGTGAGGCAATAGGCGGGTATTGTTAAGTCACCGACTTCATAGACATCTTTGGCTTCACTAATACCCATACACACGAGACACCCACCAGGTTTTATCAATTTTGATATATTCCATAAAGCTTTCTTGCATTCTTCTTCGTTCCTGGTTGCTGTGCTGAGAACCCAGCAAATACTTACAGCATCAAACTGACTTGGGACAGGCTGTTTGTTACTGCTGAGGGGAGAATCTAGTAATATGTCGCAGTGCAGAATCTTCACAATTGTTTGGAGTAGTTCCCTTTCTTTGTCTTCAGCGGTTTGTCTGAAAAATGAATGAAACCTCACAAACATCACTGCAAGTAGAAGTCTCAAAGACCAACATATATATTGAAAATATTGAAAACACAATCGTCTGCTCATTAATTAACACGTCGAAGAATGGCACCCTGGGTGGTATCGTTTCATATACTGTATTAATTAGCCAGTCCATATTTAATTTTCAAGAATGGTCAGTAAACATTTGATCCTACAACTCTATAGAATCGTAGGGGTTAAATTGTTACATATCCTAATCGCCCATTTTGCCATAGGCTCGTCCACGCCAAATATTCTTTAGCTCCTTGCACTCTGGTAGGGTTTCAATTTTTTCGTCACTAACACCATATTGCCCATGTAGCATGAAAAATTTAACAAATTATATCTTGTTTGACAGACCTCAGTGAGCTCTGTCAAACAAGGTATAATTTTATAAATTCTCAGTTGCATTGTGGGAAAAATTCGCTGCTGAAAACTTTGGTATTTCGACATCAGAGAGTAGACGGTTAAGCAAGTATCCGTGCATACCGATCTGGAAAGGTTTAATACAAAACAAATTTGCATAGAAAAATTGAGGTCAAATTCACCTCAATTATCCCTACAACTCAAACATCATGATAGATTCTGACCTTACACTATAGAACCTTTAAAATGAAGAGTACGGCCGCCGGGGACAGGTCAATTTCCACGGATGAGCAATATTTTCACAGACACACTAATATTAGATTCCAAACACTAATTATAGGAATAATCATCAAAAAATGAATCAATGCAGCACGGTGTAAAATCACGGTGCTTCATTAATTAAAATTTTGCTGATGATGATTTTTGTTAGATGAAAGCGCATGCGTGGACATCACTGCCAACTCGTGGATTACGACCAATCCACGGCGACTCTACCGTTCATTTAAATCTTTGAGCGCAAAGGCCCTTTACCAGACCAAGGTCGTGAAACGACCTGAATTCACAAAGTAGATATTTGCTCATTGAATGTGTGTGGTAGACCAATCAATATTTTCAACGTGCAGCCTCGGCTGATTGGCCTTCCCCCAAGTAACGAATATTGGCTCTTATAATTGACGATACTGAACTGGTTTGGAAGATATCATTAGGATTCAAAGAGTTAACATGTAGGTTGAACAGCATTGGTGATAACTGAAGCTTTGGTACTTTACAATAATGGACGATCAAGTTCAACAACATAATTCAACTACTCTTCTTGCTTGGCCCCTGGTGCTGCTCTGCATGTTAACATTTGCAACGGTAGCTGTACAATTTCGCTCTTTTCGAGCACAGAATTAGGATTGTTGGTATGCACTGAAGGAAGCAGAGCCATCGTAAATGCACACCTTTTCACTGAGGTTCATAGGATGAGAAATACACCTAATATATGGAGAGAATCAATTAATAATATTATATTTGTGGCAGCAGTTTGACAATACTACCTGCTCTTTCCTTCAAATTCGCTTAGCTACAGTTCAGCTCTGCAGACACCAGAATAGGCTTACAGAGGTCCCGCGCAATATCATCGTGCTCGTTCCAAAGAGGGGGTTACATGATATGGTTTACTTGAAACTTTTCGAAAAAGTTTTAAAAGTAATAATTAAATTAATAAATGAATTAATAGTAATAAGACTGTGTTTCCGACCTTGTTCCGTCGACATTTGAAAACTTAAATTTGGAGCGGCTTTATATTTTACCATTTACACCATGTCCAGAGGCCTTGGGAGTCCAGTTAATGTCATAGATTGAAGAGCTAAAACATGTGTACAGTGCGTAGAGAGTGGATTGTAACTAAATCAGCCGCAGAGTGGAGTTATCACCCAAGCTATAACTTTCAAATTTTGTACATATGGACAAAAACACAAGCAATGTTTCAGCCAATGGACCTCCGGGTTTAACCCGGAGGTCCGTTGGCTGAAACTTTGCTGGCGCTGGTTATGCAATTATTCCTCGGGTGGAATCTCCACTCTACGGGTGATTTAGTGATAATACACTCTCCACGTACTGTATGTCTGGTTACATTTAACCATATTTTTGGTTTCCATACCAGAACAATCTGAAGAACCTGTTTTAGTTCCTAAAACTTTTAGCTAAAAAGAAATCTCTTCGAGTCTGAACCCTAACGGGAAAGCATGCCACTAGACTTGTGCATCCTTCAAGCAGACGTGACCCACCAGAAAAAAGGATATTAGCGGGTATAAAGGTTCTGTCGACGACAATAAATAATTAAACGGAAATTTGTGTTGAGTGTTCACGGGCGCCACGGCTCTGTCGACGACAATAAATGGTTCAATATATAATTTGTGTTGAGTGTTCACGGGCGTCACGGTACTACCGACTACAATAAATGGTTCAATATATAATTTGTGTTGAGTGTTCACGGGCGTCACGGTACTACCGACGGCAATAAATGGTTAAATATATAATTTGTGTTGAGTGTTCACGGGCGTCACGGTACTACAGACTACAATAAATGGTTAAATATATAATTTGTGTTGAGTGTTCACGGGCGTCACGATACTACCGACGGCAATAATTGGTTCAATATATAATTTGTGTTGAGTGTTCACAGGAGTCACGGTACTACCGACGGCAATAATTGGTTAAATATATAATTTGTGTTGAGTGTTCACGGGCGTCACGGCTCTGTCGACGACAATAAATGGTTCAATATATAATTTGTGTTGAGTGTTCACGGGCGTCACGGTACTACCGACGACAATAAATGATTCAATATATAATTTGTGTTGAGTGTTCACGGGCGTCACGGTAATACCGACTACAATAAATGGTTCAATATATAATTTGTGTTGAGTGTTCACGGGCGTCACGGTACTACCAACTACAATAAATGGTAAAATATATAATTTGTGTTGAGTGTTCACGGGCGTCACGGTACTACCGACGGCAATAAATGGTTAAATATATAATTTGTGTTGAGTGTTCACGGGCGTCACGGTACTACCGACTACAATAAATGGTTCAATATATAATTTGTGTTGAGTGTTCACGGGCGTCACGGTACTACCAACTACAATAAATGGTAAAATATATAATTTGTGTTGAGTGTTCACGGGCGTCACGGTACTACCGACGACAATAAATGGTTCAATATATAATTTGTGTTGAGTGTTCACGGGCGTCACGGTACTACAGACGGCAATAAATGGTTAAATATATAATTTGTGTTGAGTGTTCACGGGCGTCACGGTACTACCAACTACAATAAATGGTAAAATATATAATTTGTGTTGAGTGTTCACGGGCGTCACGGTACTACCGACGGCAATAAATGGTTAAATATATAATTTGTGTTGAGTGTTCACGGGCGTCACGGTACTACCAACTACAATAAATGGTAAAATATATAATTTGTGTTGAGTGTTCACGGGCGTCACGGTACTACCGACTACAATAAATGGTTCAATATATAATTTGTGTTGAGTGTTCACGGGCGTCACGGTACTACCGACGACAATAAATGGTTAAATATATAATTTGTGTTGAGTGTTCACGGGCGTCACGGTACTACCAACTACAATAAATGGTAAAATATATAATTTGTGTTGAGTGTTCACGGGCGTCACGGTACTACCGACGGCAATAAATGGTTCAATATATAATTTGTGTTGAGTGTTCACGGGCGTCACGGTACTACCAACTACAATAAATGGTAAAATATATAATTTGTGTTGAGTGTTCACGGGCGTCACGGTACTACCGACGACAATAAATGGTTCAATATATAATTTGTGTTGAGTGTTCACGGGCGTCACGGTACTACCGACTACAATAAATGGTTAAATATATAATTTGTGTTGAGTGTTCACGGGCGTCACGGTACTACCGACTACAATAAATGGTTAAATATATAATTTGTGTTGAGTGTTCACGGGCGTCACGGTACTACCGACGACAATAAATGGTTCAATATATAATTTGTGTTGAGTGTTCACGGGCGTCACGGTACTACCAACTACAATAAATGGTAAAATATATAATTTGTGTTGAGTGTTCACGGGCGTCACGGTACTACCGACGGCAATAAATGGTTAAATATATAATTTGTGTTGAGTGTTCACGGGCGTCACGGTACTACCGACTACAATAAATGGTTCAATATATAATTTGTGTTGAGTGTTCTCGGGCGTCACGGTACTACCGACTACAATAAATGGTTCAATATATAATCTGTGTTGAGTGTTCTCGGGCGTCACGGTACTACCGACGGCAATAAATGGTTAAATATATAATTTGTGTTGAGTGTTCTCGGGCGTCACGGTACTACCGACGGCAATAAATGGTTAAATATATAATTTGTGTTGAGTGTTCACGGGCGTCACGGTACTACCGACGGCAATAAATGGTTCAATATATAATTTGTGTTGAGTGTTCACGGGCGTCACGGCTCTGTCGACGACAATAAATGGTTCAATATATAATTTGTGTTGAGTGTTCTCGGGCGTCACGGTACTACCGACTACGATAAATGGTAAAATATATAATTTGTGTTGAGTGTTCACGGGCGTCACGGTACTACCGACGGCAATAAATGGTTAAATATATAATTTGTGTTGAGTGTTCACGGGCGTCACGGTACTACCGACGACAATAAATGGTTCAATATATAATTTGTGTTGAGTGTTCACGGGCGTCACGGTACTACCGACGACAATAAATGGTTCAATATATAATTTGTGTTGAGTGTTCACGGGCGTCACGGTACTACCGACTACAATAAATGGTTCAATATATAATTTGTGTTGAGTGTTCACGGGCGTCACGGTACTACCGACTACAATAAATGATTAAATATATAATTTGTGTTGAGTGTTCACGGGCGTCACGGTACTACCGACGGCAATAAATGGTTAAATATATAATTTGTGTTGTTTGTTTACGGGCGTCACGGTACTACCGACGGCAATAAATGGTTAAATATATAATTTGTGTTGAGTGTTCACGGGCGTCACGGTACTACCGACTACAATAAATGGTTCAATATATAATTTGTGTTGAGTGTTCACGGGCGTCACGGTACTACCGACTACAATAAATGGTTCAATATATAATTTGTGTTGAGTGTTCTCGGGCGTCACGGTACTACCGACTACAATAAAGGGTTTAATATATAATTTGTGTTAAGTGTTCTCGGGCGTCACGGTACTACCGACTACAATAAAGGGTTTAATATATAATTTGTGTTGAGTGTTCTCGGGCGTCACGGTACTACCGACGGCAATAAATGGTTAAATATATAATTTGTGTTGAGTGTTCTCGGGCGTCACGGTACTACCGATGACAATAAATGGTTAAATATATAATTTGTGTTGTTTGTTTACGGGCGTCACGGTACTACCGACGGCAATAAATGGTTAAATATATAATTTGTGTTGAGTGTTCACGGGCGTCACGGTACTACCGACTACAATAAATGGTTCAATATATAATTTGTGTTGAGTGTTCACGGGCGTCACGGTACTACCGACTACAATAAATGATTAAATATATAATTTGTGTTGAGTGTTCACGGGCGTCACGGTACTACCGACGGCAATAAATGGTTAAATATATAATTTGTGTTGTTTGTTTACGGGCGTCACGGTACTACCGACGGCAATAAATGGTTAAATATATAATTTGTGTTGAGTGTTCACGGGCGTCACGGTACTACCGACTACAATAAATGGTTCAATATATAATTTGTGTTGAGTGTTCACGGGCGTCACGGTACTACCGACTACAATAAATGGTTCAATATATAATTTGTGTTGAGTGTTCTCGGGCGTCACGGTACTACCGACTACAATAAAGGGTTTAATATATAATTTGTGTTAAGTGTTCTCGGGCGTCACGGTACTACCGACTACAATAAAGGGTTTAATATATAATTTGTGTTGAGTGTTCTCGGGCGTCACGGTACTACCGACGGCAATAAATGGTTAAATATATAATTTGTGTTGAGTGTTCTCGGGCGTCACGGTACTACCGATGACAATAAATGGTTAAATATATAATTTGTGTTGTTTGTTTACGGGCGTCACGGTACTACCGACGGCAATAAATGGTTAAATATATAATTTGTGTTGAGTGTTCACGGGCGTCACAGTACTACCGACTACAATAAATAGTTAAATATATAATTTGTGTTGTTTGTTCACTGGCGTCACGGTACTACCGACGGCAATAAATGGTTAAATATATAATTTGTGTTGAGTGTTCACGGGCGTCACGGTACTACCGACTACAATAAATGGTTAAATATATAAATTGTGTTGAGTGTTCACGGGCGTCACGGTACTACCGACGACAATAAATGGTGAAATATATAATTTGTGTTGTTTGTTCACGGGCGTCACGGTACTACCGACTACAATAAATGGTTAAATATATAATTTGTGTTGAGTGTTCACGGGCGTCACGGTACTACCGACGGCAATAAATGGTTAAATATTTAATTTGTGTTGAGTGTTCACGGGCGTCACGGTACTACCGACTACAATAAATGGTTTAATATATAATTTGTGTTGAGTGTTCACGGGCGTCACGGTACTACCTACTACAATAAATGGTTAAATATATAATTTGTGTTGAGTGTTCACGGGCGTCACGGTACTACCGACTACAATAAATGGTTAAATATATAATCTGTGTTGAGTGTTCACAGGCGTCACGGTACTACCGACGGCAATAAATGGTTAAATATATAATTTGTGTTGAGTGTTCACGGGCGTCACGGTACTACCGACTACAATAAATGATTAAATATATAATTTGTGTTGAGTGTTCACGGGCGTCACGGTACTACCGACGGCAATAAATGGTTAAATATATAATTTGTGTTGAGTGTTCACGGGCGTCACGGTACTACCGACTACAATAAATGGTTTAATATATAATTTGTGTTGAGTGTTCACGGGCGTCACGGTACTACCTACTACAATAAATGGTTAAGTATATAATTTGTGTTGAGTGTTCACGGGCGTCACGGTACTACCGACTACAATAAATGGTTAAATATATAATCTGTGTTGAGTGTTCACGGGCGTCACGGTACTACCGACGGCAATAAATGGTTAAATATATAATTTGTGTTGAGTGTTCACGGGAATCACGGTACTACCGACGACAATAAATAATTAAATTTATAATCTGTGTTGAGTGTTCGATGGAGTCATTAAAATCGTGATTCTTCAAGTCGTTGGGCATTGTATCCGATTGTGAATATGTGAAGCTGATGTGGCTGGGAGTTTCACATTTGATTAAATGAATCCAGTACTTTTAATCGTTTTATTTGTTGGGTAATTGACCAAAAACATTTGCGCTGTAAGATCAGGGAAGATCCCCATATTTAAGGGTAAACAACCTCCCGGTTCAGTTTTCTAAACAAACACGTAAAAATGTAACAGTAACCAGACGGCGAACACGATATTCTCCGTCTTGCGGTTCACAAACACTTTAGAATCTCATGTCGGGAAGTGCAATTTTCGATTGTTTTTCTTGTATCAGCCTGGTCTTTAAATATTTCATCACTTAATTCTCGATCCGCCTGCACAGCTGGTATTTGTACGCTCCACGACCTCTAATAATTCCACATTTGTCTGAACGTCACATCGCTTCAAAGCGTAATTGGTGTGGAGCAGGACAGCACAGTGACAATCGTCGGTGGAGTGACGTCATGTTTTCCGATGAATTGAGGTTCACTCTAGACTTCTACTGCAGGCGGAACAGGGTGTGGCGGCGGCGAAATGAACGATACCATGACGTAACTGCTAGGCAGCACGATCGTTTTGGTGGTTAAGGTGTGGGGAGGTATAACCATGGAATGCAGAACAACATTACATGTCATCCAAGGGCGCGTCGCAAGGCAGTACTACCCTGACAACGTGTCAGCAGCTCATGTGGTGCCATTTGCGCGACGTCACTGCCGTCGATTCATTTTCCAAGATGACAAGCCAAGAGCATACAGGGCCGGTGTCGCTACAGAGTTCCTCCGGGAGCAGAACATCACTACACTGCCTTGGCCAGCACTAAGTCCAAACCTTTCACTAATCAAGCACGTCTGGGATATGCCTGGCAGCCCCCTACCAATGTCCAGGAACTCGCTGCAGCACTGCAGGAAGAATGGAATAACACCAGTCAAGCTGATGTAGAACGTTTGGTGAGGAGTATGCCACGTCGAATCCGGGCTTGTCTCGCGAACCGAGGAGGATTAACAAGATATTGAGGTCATGGACTGAATGTGGTAAGTTCTCTGACTGACCGTCCATGTCTTCTACAGCTCAGTGCGTGGAATATGTGCTTGTCCTTTTTGATGAAAATATAAATATATTTCTTCATATATCTCACTTTTTATCAAATATCCCCTACTTTTTTGAATATTATATATTAGAACGATCTCGCTCATAATTCATCGCCCACGTTATGTTTGGCAAAAACTTTGATCAAGCTTGGCAACCTTAAACCTATATACTAGGTTACTTATGGGGCACTTTCTCACCATTTGAAGGGTTAAGCATTACGGGTGCCGTACTTTTTTGGACCCAACGTTTCTTGCCGTGATTCTCTCTTGGTCCGAGTCTGCGGGAACCTTCCAGTTCTTAAACATGTGTTAGGTGGAAATTAAACCTCTTTTGGGTAGAAAGTGTAGTGGGCCCATGGTTTTTACACACCATTCATCTTCATATTCATGTCCATTTCATATCATATTATATTTGGCTTCTTAAAAAACACGTATAAACTGGTCTTCCTAATTGCTTGTGTTTTCATCCAGACCATAACACATTACGTAATGTTTATTCTACCTCCAGAGTTGAGTTGTATTTTATCCATGTATCCATATTTGGAATGTTGACCCCGATCCTCACGAAACTGAAGACCAACGGGGAAATTCCAACCAAGGTTCTAGCCCCGGGGATTCGTTCACCCCACTCCTGTTGTACATCTAGCACAGATCTCTGTACAACTGGATTACTGGAACGCTCACTGGTAACAGACAGAAAGTAACTGAGCCGCCGCCATCTTACTTCTAAGGGGTGGGGTGGGGGGGGGGGGGGGTGCGTTACAATCAATAAAGATTGCGATCAACCTAAAAATGTTCTCAACAGGTTTTTAATTTCCCGACTCCTCCTCGGAATCACAGATCGTGCTTTAACCCTTTACCTAACAAAGTATTTTTTTAAAAATAAGTTAAATTTCACATTTTTCGAAAACAAATTTCAGAATTTTTTAATAAAATTATACAAATGCGGATATCATTAGAACCACTTCGACGAACTGGTTCTAATGATATCCATATTTGTACGGTTTTATTGAGAATCTTTCGATATATTTTAGGCTGTGGAAGGCTTATTCTAGTTAATTTTCTGGCCGTTTTTGGCTGCTGTGTCAGGTAAAGGATTAAAACATATATACTTTGGTGTCTGTGAAAAATGAATATGTCGATGATGGGAACATTTTTCGCTGCAATAAAAACTGAATATATATATTGAATGTTTGCAACATAATTTAATTACATGTATCATTAAAAAACAATCAAGTCCCGAGAATGGAAAATGTTCGTGTATTTGGTAAACACCATAGCGTTTGATGAAGTGAAAACGTCTTCGCTGTGACTATAGAGAAAGCTTAAAAGCTTCCACGCCATTAAACGTCATCAATTGGGAGGTGTTATCACGTTGATTGACTTGATACTATCTTGGGGAGGTTGGTGTCTTCCCACTAGACCAATTCTCCTAAGACCAACTACATAGTGTTTCTGATTAAGGGTTGATTAAGGATAA
This sequence comes from Pictodentalium vernedei, assembly GCA_031216915.1. Lineage (NCBI taxonomy): Eukaryota > Metazoa > Mollusca > Scaphopoda > Dentaliida > Dentaliidae > Pictodentalium > Pictodentalium vernedei. The sequence continues at coordinate 56,794,385 of CM062297.1, forward strand.
TTAGGAAAACAATTATTTATAAAAATCTGCCCAACATCTATAAAATATCGACAAGCCAGAAAATGAGCAGACTATCATCTGAAAAATGAGGTCCCCAGAGGGTAAATTTGGTGATGCTACCCTGCACAGCAGGGTAGCATCACTAAATTTACCCTCTGTGAACCTCAACCTGAATCAAGGTCTCAAACATAAACAGAAAAATGTACCCAGAAGTAGTATATAACATAACATGGGGTCACCAGGACAGAACCCCCTAGACCCTCGTATACCCCATAAACAGCTACCAGGACAGAACCCCCTAGACCCTCGTATACTCCATAAACAGTCACCAGGACAGAACCCCCTAGACCCTCGTATACCCCATAAACAGTTACCAGGACAGACCCCCATATTTAGCCTCTAAGGGCTATTAGGACAGATCCTCAAATTTCACCTCCAAGGGCTCTTAGGGCAGAACCCATGTTTCGCCTCATAGGGTCACCAGGACAGAATCCCTAGACCCTCGTATACCCCATAAACGGTCACCAGGACAAAATCCCCAAGGCCCCTCTCCGAGTGCGGCACTAGGACAGAATCCCCAAGGCCATAAGCTTATCCTCCATAAACAGCCTGTGTTGTTAATTTGGCCTCCAGTGAAGACCGTTGCTATGCTGATGTTTACCTTAGAAACGGCGTTCCTCTATGAACGCCTGCTCAACACTAAAGCATTATGTGAATGTTAGCTTCGTTGTTCCACCATCGATATGGGAGGAACAGCTACTAACGCGGGCTACGCCGGGAACGTCCTCACACATCAGCCCACATAGGGAGCTTGTATTCCAACAAGTGAAGTAAATGCTTGTGATTAGTGGTTAAGATAAGGTATATTTATTTAACAAATACACCAAATTCAAGGTGTCAACAGGTTGATTTTTTTTTTTTCATTCTTTGGGTTTGCTTTTGTTTTCATTTTCCTTTTTTTTTTTTTAGATCTCACATTCTTGATTAACTCTTTACATACTGAGGGGTTAATACAGTCCCCTTTGAGGCCTCAAATTGCTACAAGACAGCTCCTCATCAGTTCACACTGTGCTCCCGTGGGAACCCTGGGAAGTGGGATAGTGCTTGTTTACTGTGGTAAGAGTTTCTCTCTTCAAATCCTGTATAGTTTTGAGCTGGAATGAGCTCATTTATCGTTTTCACATGTATGGCGGCGGCTGGCAGCTATATTTTTTTGTAATTTTTACTGCGATTTTCCACTTTTTAACATATACTGGAGGGCATCCTGCACAATTTGGTTTTTTGTGCTCCTGTCAGCTTTGCGAGTACAGCCTTTTTCTGTATTGTTTTCTTCATTTCCTGATATTGCTTTTGTTCATTAGTGATGTTTCTAAATTCCTCGTCTGTTATGTGTCCATCATCGAATGCGTTAGCAACCTTCGCGGCTATTGTATTAAGTTTCGCTTGTGCCAAGACTCTAATTTCATCATGTTTTTTAATCTTGGCGTTAATCTTCCTCTCTGCCACCTTCCCAATCACAGCCAATACCCCTGTAGAAATACCTACAGCCTGCAACGGTAAAGCAAGAGGGGCTCCGACTCCAGTGGTTAGAAAAGCAAGACTTCCAACGGTAGCTCCAATGCCGAGACTGAGACATGCACCATCAACAGCCTGTAAAGTGTTCAAACCCCTTTTGTATTTCTTATACAATCCTATTCTAATATTTACCTCATTTTTCAACATCTGCTCAATCTCACTAACTCTCTGAAGCCTATAATCATCCCCACGAAGTGGGGCACTTGGGACTTCGGGATATAACCTTGGTTTTTCTTCCATACCAATCAATATATAACAATACAGACTAAACTATACATCTAGTTCTATAAAAGCAGACGCTATAGTGATTAGGCCAAATTCATTATCACTTCTGCTGAAGAAGTTTATTCTATCAATGGCTTTAAATGCTAAAGGAGGATGGAATTGTTTAATCGCTGCCATGTTACCCTCCTGGATCGTTGCGGTAAACCGAGGATCGATAATTGCAAAACCGTTAATCACGATACAAAAACCGAGACCCATGTGTTTTTTATGATAATTACCACTGGCGTCGGTTGAACATACTGTGAAATATTTAATTTTGCCAGATGTGGGCATTACCACTCCATTTTTACTATTGTCTGCTTTATTTGAAGATGCGTATCGATACGATTTAGCTCCAAAAGAAAAATTATATGTTTTAGCACTAATTTCTCCAACAGCTTCAGCTGTTATGCAAATCATTGGTTTTGGAAGAGACTGTTGGAGGTATTCCTTACTAATCACATCCTTGGGCTCCTCAGGCGCAGCAATATTAGTTATTTTATTGCTGCCCATGTCTATGGGGCCTGACATAGCACCATCCGACTTCAAAAGAACTTTAGCATCTACATAGCTTTTCGGCACCGCATCTCCATCCTGAGTAGGGTGTGGGAGATTCAGTAATTTGTTATGATTCATATTTATAACACCATTCATAACACTACCACCTTCCTTTGCTACTCTTTCTGTAAGCTTCCCGTCCACATATTTTCTATTTGTTGCATCTTCAGGATTGGCAGGCCCTGCCAATCCAGAGAGCCGCTTACCCCTCAGATCTACTGAACAATCAGCCTCCCTTTGCACATAGTTAAGCAGTTCTGATTTGCTAGCATATTCATCTGAACCAACCTTTTCATTAGTTTCCCACTCTTGCGGTATAAACACAATTACAGACATTATACATATACATTAATCCTGGCTAAATTTAGACAACTCCTCTTTGTAGAATGAACCCTGCACAATATCCCCATTAGCATCTACTATCCTATAAGTTGGTGGAGCTGTTGAAAGTACTTGTGCAATAGTAAAGACCTCATCTGTAAAATTTGCAGTAAACCCCCTCTTGAACTTGCCTCTCAGTTTGAAGATTCTTACTTGGTCCCCAACTTTCAGCAAACCTTGAGATATTGGAGGCATATCTCCGTATAAATTTTCCCAAACCGTACGCTCATTTTTCTTTTTACTGGCTTCTATAGGTGTCATCTTGATCGATCTGTGGTGGGAGGTGTTGTAGTTCTCAATAAGTTTGTGTAATACGCCAAGCCAGTGCTTAGTCTTATTAGCAGTGAAATACCTGAACATTCTGTCCTTTAATGTTCTATTAAACCTCTCAACAATCTGAGCTTTGGTTTCATTCTCTGTAGCAAACCAATGGATACCGACCTTTTTTAACAGCTCTTGGGTCTCTTTATTAATAAACTCTGTACCCTTGTCTGTCTGCAACTTTTTAGGCTTTCTTTGTTTAAATATTTTGTGGAATGCCTGTGATATCTCCTTTCCAGTCTTTCTTTTGATAGGGAGTGCCCATGCATATTTGCTAAATACGTCTATAACCGTCAGAATGTAGTTTGTGTTCTCATTAGCAGCTGAAAGACTTCTCATATCAACCAAGTCGGCCTGAAATTGTTCATCAACACCTCTCACTATCACTCTTCTAGTGGGGTGCTTGCCTTTATAAGGTTTGTGCTTGGTATAAGTCTGTTGTTCCTGCAACCAGTTAAGGACATCTCCAGATTTTATGCCAGTTCTTCGGGATAGTTCCGCTATTGAAGAAAATCCCTGCGCTGGATCATAATAAATCTTTTTCAGCTTAATTCTATCTGTTCTTTTTAAACCTTGACCCAATTGAATCCTCTTCTCAAAGAATTTATAAACAGCAGCTGCGAGTGTTCTCTGATAGCCATCCAAATTGGTGCCATTGGAAATTTTAATAGTCTCATCCATTAGTTTTTTATCAGCAATATGTCGGTTAGCTACATCTTTATATTCATTGTAAGCGGCATCATGGTAAAAGCAAGCTCTATCTAATTCATTCTTGAATATGCGGCTTGTGTCCCCTGTTTGTAAATACTTTTCAAGGCGAGCCTTATGCCTAGTGCCTGGGCCAGCCGCTGAATATGTTCCTACGATTGGGTCCCATAAGTGCATTTCGAATGGGAGATTATTGACAAACCTATTGATTATAGAATTATTCATCATATAGTATATTAAAACAGTGCGCCAAACACAGGAATATCACCTAAGATAGGTACTTTACCAATCCCCAACGCTTTTCCTAGCAGTCCTTGCCCTTCTTTGAGAGACACAAACTTGCTTTTTCTGCTACCACACACACCACAGATACCTTTTGCGAGATACTTTCCATTCTTAGTTTTAACAACTTGTACATTGACAGTGGGTGTGGGTCGCTTACACTTAACACAGTATGAGTTCATTTTTGATATATATATGCGCTGATTAATTTATCATTTCCCTTGTAATCGTTTGGGCTGAAGTCGGTCAGTATGTCAATAAACTGACTTTCGTTGAGCAACTCATCAATCACATACATACAGAAGAAGCCGCAATTGACTGAGTTTATATCTTGGATTCTATAGATGTTTTGAACCATTTGCTTTCTGGTCTGTCTCATCCTATTCAAAATCTCTTCTGGCGGGTGAACTCCGAAACTATCAAAATAAATACAACAGGAGCCTATGTTAAAGACGACTACCCAATGAGTGCCAGGTCCCTCCTGGTTATCTAAATTCACTATGTAAAACAATTCATCAAATTCTGGTAAGTTATCCCTTGCAAAAACACCTCCAAGGTAGTTATATCCTTCATAGTACTTCATGAAATCGAGGCTTGTAATAGGAGCTTTCATCTTTTTTTAAATTGTCCCACCCTTCTCAACCCCCTTCCACGTCCCGCTCTTCTTAAACCTTTGCCACCTAAAAGTGTAGGTAGTAAGCTGCCAGCGAGTGATGCTAACAGAGTGCCAATGAACCCGCCTTCTTGTTTTGAAATAGAAAGCATACAATTTTGGCAGGTGTCTGGGGGTAACACATCCCTTTCCTCCAGCGCTTTTACAACACCCAAGAGATCATTTGTGTCCTTTTTTGTAAAGTAGAGGGGTATTACACCTCCCCCAGCACTAGCTTTGTGTGTGGCACCAGAAATTGCCCCTGATGCTGCGCTAAGCCCAAGTGTGCCAAGCGTAGGCAAAAGTTTGGGAAGCAAAGTCTTAGCAACATTCAAAATAGCTCCAAGAAAACCTCCCTTCTGTGCCCTCATCTGTGTTTTGGAGAACCTTATTCTAACAGCTCCGGACGCTTTTTGAAGTTTATTAATTTGCCTCTCTGTCAAGTACAGCTGATGCTGACCACCAATTTGCTGTGGAGATAATTCCAAAGTGATGGCCTGCCCATTTCCTTTCCCCTTTCTAAGTTTGTCAATTTGACTTTCTGTTAAAGCAAATCCAACTGGGTTATACATGGTTATAATAATATTCAGATTAAATAGTCCTGGTTGCTGAGGGATTTGTAAAGTCAAATGTAGTCTGTTTTTCTCTCGCTATGAAGAACTGCAGTCTTGAGTTACCCGACAGTGTGCCTCTAAACCTGATTGATTGAGACTTCCTGGGATCACTTTCAAATACCTTCTGCCTTGTTAAGTAAAACACATAATATCTGTGAACTGCTAGCCAATTATTGTAGTCGAGGATTGCCCCCGTATTTTTGTCCTTTCCTCCCATGTTAAAATTTTCTGCAACTACTTCATACGCTTCAACATCATTTTGGATGTTCTGTGGAAAAAAGTCCTCACTATCTATAACAATGTTCAGAGCAGTAATTGATATGTCTGAAGTGCTCTCTATGTACTGCTGGCTATTCCATCTCGATGTTGGTATGGCTACACAATACAGTTTCCTAATTCCATCCAAAGAAGCCTCCAATTGTATATCTTGGTCACCATTCGCACCAACAACTTCTGCCGGATAAGCAAGACGATTCCATACAAGCGTTTTTGTCATAGATCCCTCTTCCATTCTCTTGAACAGTTTTTCCTCGTACTCTCTTGGCAACTCAACCCTTGGAAGATACAGAACAGCAGAGTTAATACTGTAATCGATAGCATCGACATCTTCTCTTAACAACGCATTCTTAGTGCGATACGCGATATTAAACTCAAACACTTGATTAATCAACGGAAAATCTAACGCTCTAAAGAAAGTCGATATGTAAGACAAAGGGATTTTCACACTGAATCGTATTTGATTGTTGTCAGGGTCTGGGATTTGCTGCTTTCTAATGGAATGTCCAGTATTATTTTCATGATTTTTTGAGGTGTCTTTGCTAAAACAATATTGTGCTGCCACTCTTGCATAATCGTTGGAGTATTCCAAGCTATTAAGAATTGGAGCACTGAGAAAGTTCAGCCTAGAATTATCTACCTCTGCTCCATTAATTCTTATTACAGCCTGATTGATAAAAGCGAACGAACCTTTAGGTGCTACTTTTTTTTATCAACAAGAGCAGTTCTGGAAGCCACAGCGGTGAGTAGGAGATATCCATTTCCATAATTCACCAGCTTGTCTGATACAGTCTTATAGTTATAGTTGATAGCATCCGTCAAGCCATTTCCATTATCGCTAATTGCATTCTGGGTGGGGTGTATTTTGATCCACCTTTTGTGTGAATATTTAGGTAAACTGATTTCTTTTTCAAACAAATTAGTAAGCTCCTGGTAGTCCATACTTGTTTATTTATATAGTTCTGACTAAACCAGTATTTTGATTCCCTTGCCTATCATCTTTTTTCTTCCAAACCCATATTGGTCAGGGGTTGGTGCATATTGATCAGAGTGTGGTGTTAACTTCAAATCTTTTAAGATCTCATTTCTGTCAGGCTGTTTTGAAGATTGTTTCTTTGGTGTAATTCTATTAGCTAACTGACTACCGATTCTGTCTCCAGCTGCTGTGATTCCCTGTGAGGCAATACTTGTGGCTGCTTTTTTGTGGCTGCTGTGAGGGATGGAGGCAACTGACTGATACCAGTTCTAAGAAGTCTAATGCCTTTGCCTGTCTGACTGACATACCCATAGTTACTATAGTACCTTGTGTACCGCATCTTTAGTCTATAACAATTCTCAAGATTAAATCCTTACAAGGTCTTTGTTAGCCACTTGTAAAACTACACCCCAGTTATCCTCCAGAGGTAGTAATTTGCCATTTTGATCAGTAAGCCATACCTCAAACTCATTCTCTGTTGCATTTCTCGTGTTTCTCCACTGAGGATATCTTGGTGTGATTGTTAGAAGAGAGCCAAATGAATTATTGGGTGAAAAACTATAGAGGAGAGATGAGTCGGTTTGATATTCATTATAAACCAAATTACAATGTACTTGAACACTGGTTACATTTTCAACCTGAGATATATAGGGAAAGTTTTCTGTTTGGTTGTAGAATATATTTGCATCGGCACCCAACACCTTTCTCAGCCCTTCGCCGAAACTTATTGTATACCCGGATCTAATTTTAAGAGTTATTCTGTTGTAGGCAGCATTTTCATAAAGATGAATCACATATCTCTCAGCTGATTGTTTGCTCTTTGTGGTATCAAAATGCCCATTGTTTTCCATTATGTGATGTAGGAAGTTGTTAATAGACTTTACCGTGTATGACCCATCAGGGAGACTGACTTGGTACATACCACCATCAGGCGTTTTATATGTTAAAGCATTATTGTTCATTTGTTGAGTAATATTCCGCCAATTATACCACAGATTTATATTGCTCAGTGCTATGTAGCTGTTAAGATTCATAGGGGTGTTGAGAACACACCTAAGTCTGCTGTTTGATTCAGTCTTGGCGTTGACTGTTGAGATTTGTAGAGTATTCATGTTTATATCTATATTCTAACTAAATACCAAGTTCCTTAAGCATTAACTTGTAATCGGCCTTCTTAATTTTTCTGTGCTTGAAGAGGTAGTGAAGCAAGTCAGCCAGTTCATTCTTCAGTTGGATTGATGTATTACCCGCTGCTAGTTCACCCAACAACACTTGAATCCTTTCTATTATCTCCTGCACTGAAGTAAAGACACCAGAACCTCTGATTGCTTCGGCCTGAGAAGAGGATAGCCTTTGCCCTGCATTCATAAAGATTTTGTCCAGAAATTCCTTCTCAACAGCTGATAGGTGTGGATGTTGCTTAGCATTTGGTTTTAGCAACACATTTTTTAGATTGTTGGTCACCCTCTTAACTCCAAAAGCAGGTACTATTTTATTAGGCTTATTGGCATATCTCATAGATAAAATATTATGTTTTTTTAATCTTCTTAGTGGGATAGTGTAATTTCCTATGGATAGGCCTTTCCCTGTTGTCTGTAGTCTCTTCAATATATCCCTGTATTTACCTACAGAGGTCAATTCTTGCTCAATACTGGCAAGTCTCTCTATGACTTGCTCTGCAGGGTGATGTCTTCGTTTGATTCCACTCTTCTGAGCACCTAAGGTCTTTGAAAGCCTAGAGAGTCGACGAAGGGATTCCTGAACACGGTTTTGGTCATTTTCTCTAGCTAAATCATTTAAATTCCTAAGGCTCTTCTCATCGTAATAGGCTTTATCACTCTCAGTTATATTGAAGCGCTCATAAAGGTCTATTCCTGGTTCTGGACCATCTATTGCCGGTGGGGCAGTTGGTGGAGTCAATAGTAATTTATGTTGATCTTCCAAAACTGTAGTTTGATTACTGATTTCATCTTTCAAAGCATTTATCTCGGCTATTACCGGAGCTAGGCTTTTCACAGTCTTTTGTTGACTGATCAGCTGATTAATTGGATGAACTTTTGGCAAAATTTTCTTACCCGTAACTAGCTCAACCGAGGCTATTTTATCATTGGGTTTTAATGTAGAGTCTATAGACTAATTACTCACTGCTATCCTTCTCTTTAGCGCTGTCTCCAGCTCTCTTGACTGGTTAAGCCTTTTGTAGTCAATATCTTTGAAAGGCATAATTATGCTATATTATATACTCAACTAAAATCCATGTGTATTTTTACCTACTGGATAGTTTTACACACGGTCTATCTTCATATACAGTTTTACCCAATGGGTAGTATCACACAGGAAACTGAGGTCTGTGTTGTATTTTAGCTTTCTGTATATTTTTGTGTATAATCTTACCCACTGGGTAGTGTCACACAGTAGACCAAACCTGGGTAAAATTTCTCCTAAACTTAGCATCCGGGTGGATGGGGTCAATTATTAGAACAGAATGATCAGCTGTGGCTTCTCGAAACATATCTTTATAGGTGTTAAAGTCCATTTCCTTCGCGAGATCTTGGTGAATCTGCTGCAAATCTTTTTCTGAGGTGTTCCTTGTGATTAAGAAGAGATTACAATTCCTTCTGATGGGTTTTGGGGTTTGGAAATAGTCCTGTCCAATGAAGACAAGAGAGCAATTTTTCTTTCTCATTTTACTAAAATAGGCAGAGATTTTCTTCAAGATTTTGGTATCTTCATCCAACATGTCATCAAATACCACCAAGTTTTGATAGTCACTGTCAATCTCAGTTGACGTCACCTCAGGGAGGTCATCCAAATCACAACTATATTCCATTAGAACGGGTATATTATGCCTTTCTTCAACAGCTCGTAGCTTAGGCACTAGCACCTCGTCATATAAAGGATCACAGCTCATCAACTTGACGAATAAGTAAAATCTTTCAAAGCAGTTTAGATTGTTAATTAGATTGAGTAAAGCAATGGTTTTACCGCCTCCCGATGCCCCACTGATGAGACACCGAAAGGGGTGTTTGATTAAATAGTTATCACTGTTTGGGTTATTATAAGGGATGCCACTCCCTTGGACTTGCTTGTAGAAATTAGTTAGTGCAGACATCCTTCAGCTTATTGTATACATTATTACTCAGTTTAAATGGGGTGTATATGAATGGCTTGATGTAGCTTAGAGCTTCGCAGCAATCAACCACGACTTTCAAAATAAGCAAGGCACAAGGTCTTTTCCTCTGTAGGTTGGAATATTCATTATAGCAAATGGTGAACATTCTCTTCATCATTTCTTTATGACAGATCTCAATGAATAGTTTCTTACCAGTCAGCTTAAAATATAGGTAGTTGAGATATTTTTGGTCTTTGTTAGGAAGGTGTTTGTGAATGTTGGGTGGCGTAAAATCACCATTCAAATTGGCTTTCAGCTTCTCCATATAGTCATCATCAAATCGTGAACATGCTTTGCTCTCCGAAGCTTGTAACCTTTTCAGAACAGCTTCAAAGTGTTCATATGGGTTGTATTTTGGTTTTATAGTGTAATTCTCGGTATATCCTTGGGCTACTTCTTGATAATAAGTGTCTATACACCCACAGCCCCTACATACCCTTTCATATTCATCGATAATCATCTCATCACCACATTCGTTACATGTATCATCTCTCGCCACTAAACAGGCTTCGACTTTCAAACTTCTCTCCCAATTCTTAATAAACTCTGAAAGGAGGACAGGGTCCATTGTATATATATATATATATATACATACATACACATATCTCTAAATGTGGATTATATACACGTATAATGTCCATAAGCCAGTGTGTTCACCCCATCGTCCAGTATGTATCGTTTGCCATCAAAGCAGCTCAGGCTGGTCTTGTTGGTTTCATATAATTGAAGCTGATGCTTTTGAGATCTAATAGATTTCATCTTGTGGTGTAGCTGAAGCTGTTGGAATAGCGTTTTCTTGTAGTCCTCGTGTGTGATATCTTTTTTGATAACACCTTTCTTTACACCCTTGGCCTTCTTTTCACCGCCTCCATCGACCGTGGTGGTGTAGCTATACATCTTAGACCTCAGTCCAACATGTTCAGTGATTGGCACGCCTATGGTCTCATCTTTCATCTTACCTATAACCTTCTTGTTGGTGGGGTCATAGAAAGGAGAAGATGGTGAGTATTCTGAATTGTCAAAGAGATGCTTATCCTTCCACAGGTCGGCATACACATTTTCTGTCTGTATCTCATATGTCAGATTATCAGTGTCTGTGAATATTAGATTGGCTTTGTGCTTCTTCTTGATATAGTTGTAATGGAAGTCATACATCAGTGTCTTGCTTAGGTCTAAGATGCTCATTCCAACATATGCTGGCTTATTCAGAAGGATGCACGGCTTGACCTTATGCACTACAACAAGATCCTCATTTATAATCTTTGAGGAGACAAAGGTCGGCTTGCTGGTCAGATTTCTCAACTTAACTTCATTTACAACAAGTTTCACATCAACCCTCTTCCTGAGATTCTCCATCGTCTTTCCGAACACGCTGTTGTTCATTAACTTGAAGAAGTCCTTTTCAAACGTATTTGTTGCAGCAGTTCTCTTTACAGTGTTGAAGTCAATATACTCCTTAAGCCAGGCAGACTGGTCAAACTCTATGATTCTATGGACTCTTGTGAGCTTAAGCCCTAAGGACAAATACAGTTGCAAATTCCTATAATGGAGCACATACCTTTTCTTAGTAGCCAGGGTTGGTATCAACTTGTGAACGCCACCTACTTTAATATTGAACTTCTTCTTGAGGGATTTACAGTAAGGTGACAGCATATCCTGCTTCGTCTCAATCTGCTCCGGTGCCAGTGGGTAGTCATTATGCAGATCATGAATCTCCTCTGGGTATTCGAGATCAACTTCAAGTATACAACCTCGCTCTGAATTTTGTGTGTAGTCTTCCAAGTTGAAGCTGGGCGGATCTACCCACATGAATTTGCCGGTGGGAAGAGGCTGGCTCATTGCCCATCCATACAGGTTATTTGCATCCAGATATATTATATATTTCGATGGTTGAGATGGGTCATAGTCTGATAGATACCTGTTGTTTGCTTTGGTATATCTTTTAGCAATATAGCTTACACCACCTCTCATGCCTTTCTCAATGAATTGATACATATCAACGTCACTCATCAAATCCAGTTCAGTGCCAGTCATCTTGAGTGCAGCATCCCAAGCAAGCCCGGGACTGGTGAAGTAGTGGGCTGGATCTAGCTTATAATATTGGAGGCAGGTTTTTTCTAAAATTTTTCAAACACTTCTGCAAGAAGGAGCACGTCGGCTGTGAGGTAGAGGTCGTGATACTGACCCATGTTTTCAAGGCCACACTTGCTCCAAACATTCTGTGCCCTGAGATGGTCTGCATCTGAAATATCTTCATCATTCAGCTGACTGTAGAAAGCTTCCTTAGGTGGTAGGCTGGTCATCTCAAATTTCTCCCAAATGTCCATGAAGTCATAAGGATAGACACCTTTCTTGGTAAGTAGCTCATAATGTTTTGGACACTCCATCCGGAGAATGGGGAAGTTGGTCAGATTGGCGGAAAGTCTGTCCAAGGATGAACTCATAAATTGGAAGCTGTCTAGGAACACTATATGCTGACCCATCATAAGTGCCATGTATTTTTCCATGTTGTTGGGAATGACATTTAGATTCATCTCTCTGCGGGTGATCTTCCCACCTTTACTTTCCACATATGGGTTCTCCTTTACAAACTTACCCATCTCCTGGAGTAATATATGGCTGTCATAGCCTCTCAAATTGTGGAACACCACTGGAATTTTATCAGTCAACCTGTAGTTTATATTGCATACATTGTGGGCGGCCCCTCTGAAATTGCCTGTAACATGGCAGTGGTCTCTTACAGGCTTCTCATCGTCTGAGGGACCTAATTTACCACAGCATATGTGGCAGTGTGTAGATGCTTGAAAGAGTTGCTCATCTTCAACTGACATTTTGAGAGGCTTATTGAAGTGATTGTTTTTAATTCGAGTGCAGTAACTGACTTCTTGAACCATTGCCTGGAGAAACTTGTATACAGCGTTCTTTCCTCTGTAGATTTGTGTCGGCTTACTGAAACTATCATCATAACAGCACACAACTTTGTAGCCATAGCTACATGGTATATGTTTCTGTAAAGCTTTAGTGTAGGACTTTTCCTCATTGGAATCATGACCATCAATCTTCACAGTGAGGGATTCGAAGTCTGCATAAATAACGAATGGCGCTTCCAACTGCTTACAGAAGTTAGAAAATTTTACTTTGGAGTTCTCTGGAGGCATCTTTACAGCCTGTCTTCCATTGATCTCTAGGCATAAGAATTTGTGGTTTTGAAGAACACCTTGTGATGAGAAGCACTGTAAGCAATATCTGCAGAAATGTTTTTTCTCCCTATGTTTAGTTTTGTTGAACATGAAACTGTTGAAGTCTTTGATCAAGCAATAGTGTTGAGTTTCGCCTTGGGTGATCAAAAGTAAATCCATGTAGTCATCAAATTGTTCATTGCTCACATAGATAGGATAGGTTTGCCCCTTTTCATAGCCAAAGACACTGATACAGATTTTGTTTTGCAGTTCAATATTTTTATAATCCTTTGTCTTTACTGGAAAACTAACTCCTCTATAGTCTAATGTTTGAATGAGTTTGGGGGTTTTATAGTGAGTGACTCGTTCAGCATGGTGGGGTGGTGGGTATTTGTGAGCTAAGTGACACCATCTGAAGCACTCATTATCATTTTCATTTTTAATGTTAATGATGCTCTTTTTAGGATTTCGTAGCTCTTGAGGTAGTTGAATATAAGAGGAACCAGCTAATGGTTGATAAATGTTAATATTTAACCAATGACCCCCTAATTCATTAATAGTCCATCCTGATCCCTCACCCACCCACCGATCACATTTTGCCTGAATTTCATTATTAACGGTTCGAAGAATTTTGGCTATTTCATGTTCATTTATAATGGAAACAGCTTTGCTGTTGAAATATGCAGACTTGTATGTAACTTCATCGGCCCCAGTTGGTTTGCTAAATAATATTTTAACGACGATCACAAATTTCAACCCAATCATTTGCTCCAGCTCACGAGAGAGGGTTTCATTTATGACTGTAGAAGTGTTGTTGAGCTGTTCAATCAAACTTTTAGGATTGATAATTGAGACACTGTATGACTTGGTGTACCCCTTCAGAGCATGTTTTGATAGAATGGAAGTAGGCCTCTGGGGAGGAAATGATTTATTCCTTCGTTGCTGGAGTTTCTCACCTCTCACATTGAGCCTGGTCCTTCTATTTTTAAGTTTTCTAGCTGCTGTCTGTCGGTGCTTAGCTCTCAATCTCAGCCTTTTTCTTTTTTCATTAAGCCCGCCAGCTTTTTGAACAGACTTGCATTTCATTGTGGTGATCTGGTGTTTAATCTCAGCCAGGAACAACCGGTGAGTTCTTTTTGCCTCAAGTTGCTCAGCCGTGGCTAGCCTTTCTATGGCAGCCTTGTATTTCTGTTCATCTCTTTCCAATCGCTGTTTCTTTTCACTTGCCGAAAGTCTCATTCTGATTCGAGCAGGTAGTGAGTCTATATAAATATACTAAGAAAATGTATTTCTCTAAATGGAAATTTCTAATCGCTGTTTTTCACTTGCCGAAAGACTTATTCTGATTCGAGCAGGTAGTGAGTCTATATAAATATACTAAGAAAATGTATTTCTCTAAATGGAAATTTCTAATCGCTGTTTTTCGCTTGCCGAAAGACTTATTCTGATTCGAGCAGGTAGTGAGTCTATATAAATATACTAAGAAAATGTATTTCTCTAAATGGAAATTAAGAGAACAGTAAACTAAGGGAGATAACTCCAAAACATACTGTCATAATTGAGTGTCACACACTCTAATCAATCAATCAATAACATCAGTCAAATATATTCAGCGAGGTGAGAAACATTTAACTATACAGCCTGAGCGTTCATAGAGGAACGCCGTTTCTAAGGTAAACATCAGCATAGCAACGGTCTTCACTGGAGGCCAAATTAACAACACAGGCTGTTTATGGAGGATAAGCTTATGGCCTTGGGGATTCTGTCCTAGTGCCGCACTCGGCGAGGGGCCTTGGGATTTTGTCCTGGTGACCGTTTATGGGGTATACGAGGGTCTAGGGGTTCTGTCCTGGTGACCCTATGAGGCGAAACATGGGTTCTGCCCCAAGAGCCCTTGGAGGTGAAATTTGAGGATCTGTCCTAATAGCCCTTAGAGCTCGTTCCAAAGAGGGATCACATAATATGGTTTTATTGATATGTTTTGAAAAATAGTATTTTTTCAGCTGCTGAATTTACATATTACGCGAGCGGATGTGGCAGATTCGTTGGGTAAAGTGTTAACCAAGTTTGTTTGTTTGTTTGTTGGAGGTTAACGGCACTTTCAATCGTCAGGTTCACATCGTGTCGGGAAGTATTACAGGTGGAGAAGCCGGGAGAAAACCACTCAACTGTCAGATTCACTAGCTCACTAACTCTACTCCAGCAGTATTAGCAGCAGCGGCAAGTGCAACTCGACGTGCAGTAGGCCTCAATACACAGCGCCCTCGCGCTCCCGCGGGGGAATTCGATATAAAGTGTCTTGCCCATGGATATACTACAGTTGCCATTCGTCAGAATCGAACCTCCGACCTTTAGATTTAAAGCCCAATGCTCTAATTACGGAGCCACAGCGCGTCCATGTGTCCTACACACGATTTGCAACCTACTCCCAAACACCGACTCCCTCGATCGATTGTGGAGGAATGTAAAACTGAACACTTCCACGTGTGAGGAGGGAATTGGATGAAACCGCCGACTACTGTGTGAAGAGACTACACTCCTTAACTGTTTGTGGTTGGTTTTGCTGCTAATTTGATAAATATAGGTACATAAATTATCTATTATGAACAGTAACATATCCTGACTTGTACGCGATGCTGAATTGTGATTACTGGATAGAAATGGCTAGAAAACTAAACGGAGTAGCTATCATTCATCCCGTTATAGGATTTGGGTTAAAATAAGCTCCATATATTTATTTATTTATTGATGTTTAAGGTCACATATTTCTTCACAATGCCTAACCATGACCACGACAGTTTTACGGGTGGAGGATGCCGGAGTAACCGGAGAGAACCACCGAGCAACGGCGATCAACTGTCAGCTCTCCAACATACTAACTCCACACAAACAGGGTTAGCACTGGTTGAAGACAGGTGCACCATCGACGTGCAGTACGCCAGCGTCACCGTGCCCCCACATGGGCAATAGGGGTGAAGTGTCTTGCCCAAGGACACAACGCGGTTGCCGCAGGTGGGATTCGAACCGAGGACCTCTCGGTTTGCAGCCTGCACCTCTACCTACTGAGCCACCGCGCCGCCAATATGCTCCATATATGCGTATTATGAGCTACGCTGACCATTCGGAGTTTCAGTTGAAAACCCAGCATATCAGATGTTACCTGATCCCTTCGCATCCACGTGCCATCACAGATGGCAAGACGGTTGCTTCAAGTAAACAGAATAGACAATAGCAACACGTGTCAGTCTATTAAAAACAACTAACAACAATGAACCATTAGCATTTTAAAAGATACGGCAATTTGCCAACTGGCAAATTGCCGCATCTTTGAAAACGTTAATGGTTCATGTCAACCCATTTAAAGTCATATCTAGAAAATACAATACGACAAAATACAATTGTAAAAGTTTTATTGTGTTGGCCCCAGTAGAAAACGGAGCTCTAATAAGCGTTTCATTCCGATATTGTCTGTTTCGTAGACACATGCAGATCGCGTTTCAGGACCTTTTTGAAATATAGTGTACCCAGATGTAATATTTCAATGATATGTAAAAGTGCACGCCTGTCATCTTACAAAAGGTCTCACAACTGCTTTTTGTGTAATGTCGATAGAGTCGCGATCATCCCCGACTTATCATGTAATAAAAATCGACTTTCGATAAAGTTATCTCCCCTGAAATATTGAATGGGCGAGGAAGGTCCAATATTTATTTATTTATTTATGTTTAAGGTCACATATTTATGCACAATGGCTAATCATGACCGTGACAGTTTGACAGGTGGAGGAAGCCGGAGTACCAGGAGAGAACCACCGAACAACGACGAGCAGCTGCCAGCTCCCGCTCCCCAACATCGTAACTCCGCACTGCAGCACAGGCAGGATTAGATTGGTTGAAGACATGCGTACCATCGACGTGCAGTACGCCTTAGTACACGGCTTCATCGTGCCCCCACGCGGGCAATGGAGATGAAGTGTCTTGCCCAAGGACACAACGTGGTTGCCGCAGGTGGGATTCGAACCGAGGACCTCTCGGCTTGCAACCTGCACCTCTACCTTCTCAGCCACCGCGCTCCCTGGAAGGTCCAATAACAAGCATTAATTGTTGAGAAAATGCATATGGCACCAGTAGAAAATAAAGCAAAGTTTCCTTTTGTTATTTTTAATAAACGAAAACCACAGACACCTCTCGGAGCTGTATGCTGTTTTTCTTTATAACAAGCTACAAAAAGGAAACTTTGCTTTTTTATGGCAAGCTAGTTAGAGGTATCCACGTAACTATCAACTAGGACTCTTTGTTTTCCGAATGTGTTTCTATAGTAATTTTCAAGTTGTTATTCTTCCCAGGAAAAGATTCATACATCCTAGGCTTTTATATTAGACTTTTATAGTGGTTTAGATTAGAGGAAGCGGAATAACGATATTTGTAATAATCATTAGAATACGCATCATCATCTGATGTTATATAGGTCTGTTTTAACCCTCTAAAACCCGATGGTATCTTTCATGCCAGCTTAAAGAAGAGTCCATATTGCTATCTGAGGGTAGAACTATTAATATTTTTAATTTACAGTCCTGAAAATATATTTTGGTCCACCATTCAAAATTACTAAGCAGTCTTTCACTTAGTGAATTCGGGTCGTGCACTGCAAAAAATATAGGTTCTCTTTAGAACCAAAACTGGTTCTAATCTTGTCCCGGACAAGGAACCAGTTCTGTTTAAACAGTATTTATTTCAAATCAAATAAATTTATAAACATTAACATTAAATATTAACAGAATTAAACATAAATTGAGGGGGTTTCAGCCGTAAGTTTAGAGCTAAAACGAGGTTGTCTCAAATCATTATTAAGCAAAGGAGATATGAACAGTTGGCATATCGAACCAGTTTTGATTCTATACAGAACCAAAACTGGTTCGATATGCCAACTGTTCATATCTTCTTTGTTTCAAAATGTTTGGCGACTGCGTTGAATAAGCCCCAAGTTTACTGCTGAATCTACTTCAGTTCATGTAATATTCTGTTAAAACTGAATGCTAATCTTGGTAAATTTATTTGATTTGAAATAAATACCCATCTCAGGGACAAGTTTAGAACCAGTTTTGGTTCTAAAGAGAACCTATATTTTTTGCAGTGTATCATGACAACGGACGGGAGACCTGGGCTTTCTACTTCAAAAGGGTTACAAACTGACACATTGGGTGCATTTTGCTTGTTTGTTTGTCAGTCACTGAATAAATATAACAGTTGGCTAGACTATTTTCATATCTCTTCCCTAGAAGTTTCAATTTTCTAAGGAAAATATATTATAGCGTAACTTTTCAGGTTTGAGGTGTTCGTTCAAGATACAAGCTATATGATTCAAGATACAAGATATATGATTCCCTATCAATACTTATTATAACTGAATGTGTAATGGTGTGTGTATTTAACAAAACAATGTATGCCTACTTCGCCAGGGTCGTATATTTATGATATTGTGAGTGTGATAGAAAACCTTATGTGATAACTCGTCTGCCAATATCCAGAAATTTTTATGTCTATCTGTTCGCTGGAGATAATATTGTGGATCAAAAGGAAAACTTTAGTTAACTTCAGTCCTTACCTAACACAACCAGCAAATGACGTGGGCAATACGTAAACATTTTCCATTTTTTTTATTCCAAAACATAACTTATAACTTATGACTCTTCATTGCAAAGAGCTCGTCCCATTGATACATCGTAAGCTTTTTTCTGCAAGCACCAAATGAAAAAAAGAAAATTTCGATGGCTATTTATTTGTGAACAGCGCTGACCGTACGTTCGTTACGTTCGATAAATTGCCAGTATGTTTGTAAACCCCCCGGAAAGTGATATGTTTGTTCTTTTTACAAGGTTTCTGTAGGTATGTGAAAAATACGGAAACACGAACAACTATAAACAAGGCATTATGTCATTGCATGGTATACTTGTGTTTCTTGGATTAAATTTGTTTCATGCTTTCGTCTGCAGAAAAGGGTACATGAGTGCTTTGTTCTCCAGTTGTATTTTCACAAAGTGTAGCATAATTATCTCCTTCTCCAATCTAGTGCATAGACTAGCCACCATGCAACTGGTAAAACGTTATGTGCAAAGGATCCAAAGGAAAAAGTTTGAGATTCATTTTTTGGTGATACGATGTCCATTTTTTAATGTAAATTAAAACTGAGACTTAATGAATCTAGATTTTTGATTGGGGTTTAACGAAACTTTCGCACGCCAGAGCCGCCTCATGTCGAACAGTTTTTAACCGGTAGAGGAAGTCGAAGAATCCGAACAGAACTACCAAGCAGTGGTGAGCAACTGTCACACTTCCCAACGTACCAACTACACAAAAGCAGCGTTAGCATTGGTTGAACGAATCTAAAAACAGTACGTGGAGAGTGGATTGTAACAAAGTCACCGGCGGAGTGGAGTTATCACCCAAAGTATTACTATCAAATTCTGTATGGACAAAGAACACAAGCGATGTTTCAGCCAATGGACCTCCGGGTTTAACCCGGAGGTTCATTGGCTGGAACCTTGCTTGTGCTTGTTACGCTTTGCAACAAATTTGAAATTATTGCTTGGGTGGAATCTCCACTTCGAGGGTGATTTAATGATAATACACTCTACACGTACTGTAAAAGTTGTAAACGTAAATGGATTGGCGTTCTATGGAAGGAAAGCATGTAGTAACGTCAGTTTTGTTCCACCTAATTCTGTATAGTACTTACAAGACCTTATACACTGCAAAAATATAGGTTCTCTTTAGAACCAAAACTGGTTCTAATCTTGTCCCTGAGATGGAACCAG
The DNA here is from genome assembly GCA_031216915.1 of Pictodentalium vernedei. Lineage (NCBI taxonomy): Eukaryota > Metazoa > Mollusca > Scaphopoda > Dentaliida > Dentaliidae > Pictodentalium > Pictodentalium vernedei. The sequence continues at coordinate 56,814,157 of CM062297.1, forward strand.
TTCTGTTTAAACAGTATTTATTTCAAATCAAATAAATTTATGAAGAAGCTTTGGTTCTAAAGAGAACCTATATTTTTTGCAGTGTACTATTCTGCACTTACCTGAATAAAAAAAAAACATATAATGGGAGAAAAGGGAAGTTAAATCAAACACTAATGGGTGGATATCAAATGATTTATCTCTGAAACTATGTAATACATTACATGGATTTCTCAAATGGACATCCTGATTTAAACCGCTACCCACCGCAGCTCTTAAAACCGGCCAGCACATTCAAATTTGTTTTCAGTTTTTGCCTAAAAATACCGCTTTTGACCACTTATTGGAACGACCTTGTTGATTTGTCATAAGCTTTGCTTTAGAGGCAAACAAAGTACATAGTTATTCCAGATATTGCTCATCACCTGCAATCTCCTACTCATGTTAGACAAAGGGTTAACCTTGTTGTGTTCCGTGATCTATCAGCTGGAACATCGCCCTCACTTGTAATTCTTATTTTCAGAATGGAAGTTATGTCCTGGAAAGAAACTACAACCTGCTAGTGATTGAGTTATAATCTTCTCACTTTTTACTCCTTGTCAACTGTACTTATACGCACATCTATAGATACTAGAAATCATCGCGAGAAAATAATGATCCTTTTCCTTTCACTGTATCAAGAATGTTACGAAACCACTTCCAAATATCAGTACTATAGCTGTTTTTCTATGTTGAAATTTGTTAACTGTTATTATTATAGTTATATGAAATATACTATAGGCTAAAATTTTATTTAAAATATATGTGAACTTTATTTTACCGCGGCGACCTATTAATGCGGAAAAAAGAGCAACTATCAAATGTAGGCTTTCGTGCTTCGATTTGAAGCCTAATCAAGGTGAATACCGCCCATTTACGAACATGGCTATCGTTACTTATTCCCAATTCATTATCGATATTCGTTATCAACCGATTTTATCGGTTGATAACGAATGTCGAATAAAGAACAGGGAATAAGTACCGTTTGTCGCGTCCCCATCGGTTTACTGCTGAAGTCTACCAGCGTCTTCCGAAACGCGTATATTAAAGAAAAAATCTAGTGTTTGAGTGGATAACGAAAATTATCTCCTTCGTGACCGCGACAAATGTTTATTCGTGGTAAGTCGATCGCAAAAAATAACCATTTGTCTCGACCACTCATGAGATAATTTTCGGTATCCACTCAAAAACATTACATATCCTCTATTTATTTCGTCATTTGACACATTAAAATATGTAATTAAAGTACAAAAGCTAAAACGAGGACTCCAATATGCGTTAACATAGTAGTGATGTGTCATACAGGATGGCAGAATAAACAACATTTATGTTTTATGCTGAAATTGAGTAATTCCGTAGAGAGTCTGTTTCCTAAAGTTCAACTTACCTATTTCCTTCCCGCTTTACGGCTTCCTCAAATATATTTCTCAGAAGTTCCCTGTGACGCCCCTCTCGCCACTCTTCTAAAAATGTTATGTTATTCATTGAAAAATCACTAAGGTATATTTGATCGAAATGTGGAGTCGCATGAAGGACAGAATGGACATTAGGTCCCATTCCAAGATCCAGTAAACGTTCGCCCTTTATGTTTCCTATCAAAAGAGTAAAACAAGTCACCTGTTAAAGTATTGTAGTCACTGCAATGAAATTACTCCATCCCTGACTTATCACGTCAAGACAAACGACTTTCGAAAACGTTATCACCTTTGAAATCATCAGACGCGCGAGGAAGGTACAATTAAGAAGTATGTAATTGTTCAGAAAACACAAATGACAACAGTAGAAAATAAACTGAACTTTCCTAGCGTTTCTTTTAATAAATGAAAACTAAATATGCTGTTTATTGTTTTTTGTTTATTAAAAGTTATAACAGCTTTTTTATGGCAAGCTAATTAGAAGTAACTTAGCGAATTTGCTTTTCAGTAAAAAATACCCGATCTCAATTCCTAGACTATTATATATATTACATGCCTGTTCTACGAAGTCCCCATCCGCAGCAACACCAAACCATTGGAAAATGAAAACCTTTTCCGCACACACGTGAGGAACGGAAATCGTTGACAGACTATTTTTATAAAGAAGCGAAATTTTACTTGAATTTTTTACAAATCGTGCACCTTAATTACAGTTTGAGTGGACATGTTTTCTGGTTGAGTGCCAGAAGCCACTCTCATGGCTCTATTGAATACAGACATGGTATCTGGTTGAGTGCCAGAAGCCACTCTCATGGCTCTATTGAATACAGACATGGTATCTGGTTGAGTGCCAGAAGCCACTCTCATGGCTCTATTGAATACAGACATGGTATCTGGTTGAGTGCCAGAAGCCACTCTCATGGCTCTATTGAATACAGACATGGTATCTGGTTGAGTGCCAGAAGCCACTCTCATGGCTCTATTGAATACAGACATGGTATCTGGTTGAGTGCCAGAAGCCACTCTCATGGCTCTATTGAATACAGACATGGTATCTGGTTGAGTGCCAGAAGCCACTCTCATGGCTCTATTGAATACAGACATGGTATCTGGTTGAGTGCCAGAAGCCACTCTCATGGCTCTATTGAATACAGACATGGTATCTGGTTGAGTGCTAGAAGCCACTCTCATGGCTCTATTGAATACAGACATGGTATCTGGTTGAGTGCTAGAAGCCACTCTCATGGCTCTATTGAATACAGACATGGTATCTGGTTGAGTGCTAGAAGCCACTATCATGGATCTATTGAAAAGTGCTGGAAGCCACTTTAGTGGCTTTATACTGTATGCATTAGCAGGGACCGATCAGGACTATTTAAAATACGCTCTAGCCTCGGAGCCTATTTTTTCAATTCATGCGCCAGATTTCAATTTACGGAGTCACACTGCTGTTTGTAACACACACTGCAAGAATTTATTAGCTCTCATCATTTTCATTTAGTACATTATAGCAAACATTAATCTTCACTGTGGTTTCTGATCAAGTCTTGGCTGCCTATTTAGGCAGCCAAGACTTGATCAGAAACCACAGTGAAGATTAATGCTTGGTAATTAAGACTTGAAGTATTAACTTAAGCACTCTGCAACAATGATAAATGATAATCATATAAAAAATACATGTAAGAGTGTCTCTCTCGATTATCCATCGAAAGAATATCAAAATATGATCTGAGAAGTTACGCGCCAACTGAGAAGCCTATTTCTGAGATTTAAGAGCCAGGTCCTGATGTTTCAGAACCAAATACGCACTGGCGCATGCCCAGGTCGGTCCCTGCATTAGCTTGATGTTTGCTCAAGTGGGTTACAGATTTACATGATTACAAAAATTATTATTTTACTGTTCGGACTATTTTTAAATAGAAGCAAAATTTCACTGAAACTTTCTATAAATCGTGCAACGCAATTAGAATTTGAACCTCTAGTGATGCCTAAAAATCGTCCCCTGAGTTCCATTGTGTTCTATGTGCCAGTAGGCACATAGAACACATTGAAGTTCAAAGGACGAAATAGTAACATGGCTTTCCATCGCAATGTGGATGGGGAAAAATGTGTTCTTTTTGTTGATAGTTGTCAAATGATTTGCTGAGTGTCCTTCTTATAATTGTTTTTATAGACCTGAAGGAATGTTGTAATAAACACAGAACGACACACGTGTGTGAATGAGTTATCGATATGGTACTTGTGCCATCTCGGAAGGATAAAACTCGAGGCATGCGGTCTCTGGCTCTATCCTTCCACACTGGTATTCGTGCCATATCCATTACCCCATTTACACGCGCGTGTCGTTCTGTGTATTTATGGAAAGGACATTGTCTGCATTGTATGTTACCGTTGATGTAATGAGCAGAAAAAAAAATGTTATAAACCATCAACACATAGTGAAAGCGTGGTTTTCTTATTTTTAAATAGGTTTAAACAGAGAATAATGGCCAAATGTTCAAACTGATAGGGAGGAAAATTCTGAAAAGCCAATTCCTGTATTTTTATACTACTCTGCGGGAAAAGTTCTTGTGTTTGTGAAATGATGCCCATATTGAGGACACAACCCAATTTAAACTGAAATATGGAGGAAAGGGCTTCATGTAAAGGGATTGTTAGATAAATGTATTATCACGATCATGGGCATTTCCTGTAATTTGCATCACATTGTCGGCCGCGTTTACAATCGGATCGCAACTCGACCTGACAGGCTCCTTGCAATGCGATTATAAACATGACCTCAAATCTGTATATTTATCGGATGTGCTATTGAAATATGTCCAGTTTTGTGTATTTTTGTATCTTTGATTTATTAGAATTGGTTTTCTTTCCCACCATTGCCGACAATCAAACTCGGCAGATATGACTTAACCTTCGGCTTATATGCCGCAGATCTCGGCCGATATGAACCAAGCCAGAGTTGTTCACCTTGATGTGTCGTCACTAGGCGCAACCAAATCGTTTGTCAACAACAGTCCTGTGAACTGGCTTTACCGGGCACAGTGGAGTGTTTTGAAGTGACCTTTTCGAATGACGACGAATTGGGCACGGCAATGAATGAGTATTGGGTGAAGGATGGACAGAAAGGAGAGACCTGTACCGAAAATTCAATACAAGCTGAAATTCCGAGTCGTAAGCAGACATTTGTCGAAGTTAGAGAAGGGATAGTTCGGCTATCCGAACGTCGCGGCTTCCCCACTGTGGAGGCCGAGACCTTCTGATAACTGAACTAGGAGAAGAGAAAACTTCTGACTTTGTGAAAGGAACGCGAAACAATAACATGGTCAGATATTTACAAAAGATTTAAAAACATTTTGGAATTATTTTGTTTTCTTTTAATAAATAAAGAGGTTATTACTGTCCGGCCGGAGTGGACTGGTCACTTTCCACGGGTGGGCAATATTTCCACGGACGCAATAATATTAGATTGCAAACACTTATTATAGGAATAATCATCAACAATTTAATTAATGAATCACTGGGTACAACCCGGTGCTTCATAAATTAAAATTTTGCTGATGCTTATTTTTATTACCTGGTAAACGCATGCGTGGACATCACAGCCCACACGTGGATTACGACCACTCCACGGCGACTGTACTGTACTTGGTTTGTTTCATATCGTGCGAGATATCAGCCCTCAGTAATGTTTCGTATCGTCCGAGATATCTGCTCTCTTTAACTTCACATCAGCCTTCTATCTTCTTCTCAGGCTGATATGAATTTACCTCGAGCTGATATCTCGGCCGATATGAAACTTACCAAGTAATGGCTTCTAAGTATCTTGTATGTTCCCTTCGTTTAAATGTATGTAATTTAAATACATGCAATTTTTGTTTTCTCATTTAGTACTGTTTGTCTGCAAATCGCAGTGTATTCATGTTTGTCCCAGTTATATACTGTAATTTTGTATACTGTTTGTACACTTCTTCAATGTAAATTTCGTATGTCCAGTTCGTTTAAATTTCCATTCAGTGAAGTGATATGGACTATAAATAATAATCTTTGATGAAGCCGCGAAGGAATTAACAGATCCTCGTCGCCCCACTCTATTTTCGGACTGGCATAAATAATTTGAACAGGGTTCATCTGGTGGTTTGTGCCATATTAGTTCAATGGCAGCAATTGGAAGAGTCCATATTTATTATTTGGGGGTAGACCAATTAATATTTTGAACGTGCATCCTTATGGCTGCACGTTGAAAATATTGATTGATTTGCCCCATTCATTTATTTAGCAGCCATCCATTTTAATGAAATTAAAACGTATCATGTTTCTGGGCCGGAAAACGGTCTCTCTTGTGCAAAGAGTTTAGAAAGTGGGGAGAACCGGGATGTCGCCGACGGGACGTATTATAAGTTATATCCACCAACATGTATGGTATATGGAGATTTAATACTTGGATGTCGGTTTTTAAACTCCGAGCCTCAGGAGAGGTGTTTAAATGAGACATCCAGGTATTAACTCTCCACATACCATACATGTTGGCGGAGGACACGTTTTTATTCCGTTTGAAACACAATGGAAACGTAGTGAAACAAATTTATGGACGTGTTTATCATGCTCCGCAATCAGTGGAACCAATTTCGTGAATAATTGTTCTGATTTTACAAACGCAGAAGAAAACAAATAGAGTTACATCCCTTGGGTCCCTATTGGAATCGCGTTAAGAGATCGTTGGCTATTTTCTTGACAGATTTGCTCTTATGTTATTTTTCGCAAGTTGTTTGATTTAATTATCCGAATATTTAATTTTTAACAGCAAACTATGATCGACTGTCAGAAATGTGATGGTATTTTTGACTGTTTTCAGGTTTTTGGTTCGATTTGTATATCGTGGCGAGCGAAAGCGAAACGCTTTCATTTAACCCATGTACCCCCGAGGTTTCGCGTGCCCTTATACCCTGGATGTTGCACGCTCTCTTATACCTTGGGTGTTGGGTGCGCCCTTTGCCATGGCTATTTGTCCTAGGCATTGTGACCAAGCAGAAGACTTTATCGGGATGTAGGAATAAGAAGTGTATTACGAAGGTTGTCTTAATTACTACTATATGCATTGTTTGGAGACAAACACAGTTTTGCTAAACAATATTAGAATTTTCAAGAATTTGCAACGAAATAAAAGCAATCTACTTTTATTTCGGAAACTATTTCGCGGACCAGTTTGAAGTATGGTACATGTCTGGCCCTGCAACGCTTCGAGATTCGATTTCAAGACAACAAGGTTTTAGTAAAAGAACAACATTTCAATCAGATCTACATATCTTACTATAAGACCTAAAAAGTTAAAAAGCTGTTTCTCAGACCCTCCTGCTTTGTCAATTTTCTGCCACATGCTCTCTTTTTTATAAGTACTGCAAACTTATAAAAATAAAAATTGAATTGTTTATGTCAGATATTTAATCCAAGTTAATAAAATTGAAAAATTGTCCTTTGAGTGCAACAAGGGGCCTAATTTGGATTAATCCGTTTGTTCTTTCTGTTTTGTCGTGATGTGCCCTATCTCCCCAGTCTCCACGGGCCCGAATGATTTCAAACTCAAGAGGTGTGTGCATTTCTATCCGATACAACTAAATCGTCATGTTTGGGCCCGGTAATGTAAATTTTCTGTTTCTCAGGCTATTGTTTTGTAAAATTGCATGTTGGTGAGCGAATTTTTTATTTTATGTTTCATTTCTGTAATTATTTCTTTGCCATCAAAAGTTCATGTTCTTGGTTTGTTTTACGTTTCATGCCGCATAATCTACAGAATAGCATGGGCGATTATGCATTTAATTGTTTATCTTTTTTAAGTTTGCATTGGTTATAAAAAGAGAGCAGGCGGCAGCGAAAAGGGCCACGTGGGTGGGCATGAGAAACAGACTATTATTTGTGGCAATATTTGGCGTTATTCCCTAAATATCTGCAATTGCGGGGGACATGCGTCGACATTGAAAATGTGTAGAGTTGTTTCCAATGGACCAATAAAGTGAGTGTAATACCTTGCTTTATTGCCAGCTGTCGAGTAATTTATCACAGTAAATAAAAGGTTTTGTGGCCCATTATTGATCTGGACAGTGCGCCATGGGGGTGGGGCTGTGAAAGCTTCCGACAGTCAATCATACAGTCCAATGAAACAAAATGGGTAGGGCGTGTGTGTCTTCCATTGGGTAAGTACAGGGTCTACTAGGGGAAGTTTTCAGACATCGATCAAAAATAGAACTATCTGGAAGCATCACTTGTCATAATGTTGACAAAATACTTATGAAATTTCTTGTATTGTCGAGGAACAGAACCATATAGAATAATTATAGGAATACCAACGTTTTTCTTTGTTGATAATTCCAAGCCGTGACACCTTTTTCCTTTCGGATAAAGCTTCCTCAAAAATTATGTCAATACTTGAAATTATTATTAGGGGAAAATAGGATTAAATCTGCCTGTGGAATTAAAAAAAAAACTATCTTCTGCCTGTGGAATTAAAAAAAAACTATCTCGCTTGTAATACATGCATGTACATTTTTATATGCGACACATTTTGTTCGATGACACAAGCTATTGTACAGAGGAAATGACTAAAAAAAATAAGTTTACCGGTCCAATGTACCGATACAACTTTAAAAATAAAGACCGAAAGACTGAACTTTCCCAGTTTACGCGTAAGAACATTACCGACACAACACCCTTCAATACCTGCGACTTTTTCGTAAGACAATAAGATTCATGAGAAAATTCAAGCAACCCCCCCCCCCCCCTGGACCTGCCCCACACCTCCCCATCTCGGTCGCTTTGTGTTTTTTCCAAGCGCATACTTAGTTTATCCCGTGAAACGTGAGGAGAGACCAAAGTGTGTGCAAAATGAAGTGATTTACGGTGGATTCGTTCCGGAACAATTGCAGTTTAGTTACTCCACTTCCAGTAGATTGAGGGTTATTTAAATGGGTAACGAAATTGGTATAGAAAAGCAGTTTGGCATAATTCTATCATAAGAGATTTGAACCACCCTGACATAATTGTAACCAGGGACGTCGGAAGCACGGGGGCAGAGGAGAAGCTGCCCTACATGCCTTAGGGCATTGGGGGCGAGAGGGGGCAGACAATGCCCTTTCCAGGTTCGTCATTCAATTTTTTTTCAATAATTTATTCTCGAAGTAAAGCTGAAATATACCCCAAATCCGTTCTGGGAGCTTTCAAAATTCACTGGGGGAGTTGGGAGAGTTCGGGAGGAGGTGCCTTCGGCCTTCGAGACATACATGGTTCTGCATGTCATGGCGGGCCTCCTAATGAGAGTAAACGCCTTTTTCCCGGGGGTTTACCCCCCTCCCGCCATGAAGTACTTCCGGCGCCCCTGTACAATACTAACACTATGGAAATTGAAGAAGAAAGCTTTCGCCTAATTTTCGGAAACTTCCAAATTAATTCGTTATGGAGAAACTCTGGTCTAAACTTGACACCAACGCTTGGTACATTTTAGTAATTAACTTGTAATTATGAATGAATATATTGTAATTACGAAATAATAATTTGTAATTACGAAATAGCTAACTTGTAATTACGAATCAATAAGTTGTAATTTCGAAATTATTTCGTAATTGCAAGTTATTAGGTCGTAATTACAAATTATTCCGTAATTACAAGTTAGCTATTTTTTTATTACAAGTTGTTTTTTTCGTAATTACAAATTATTAATTGATAATGGCAATTTATAATTGAAATCTACCTAGGGTTGGTGTTAAGTTCGGTTTACCCCCATTAGTCAGACACCCAATTGTCATACACCCCAGCTGTCAGAAAGTTAATTAGGGATTAGCTGAAGTTAAAATAGGTGATTACCTATTGTTATAAATGGAACAACCCAGATGTATACAATCCGAATAAAATTTAGTTTCAACATTTTGTTTGGTACATATATTGTGTAATAACACTGATAACTTGGATCTGAAATTTGAAAATAATTTTTATTTCCAAACATTTTGCTGTTGTTTTTTTCATTTTCTTGTAAAACTGATGTTTGACTATTTATTGATAACTAATCAAAATTAAAGAATCACACATAAGTTTTGTAAAAACAGAAATCTCTTTGAAATAATTTTCTTTTTCAAATGTTTTGCTGTTGTTTACATTGTAACAACGATGCTTGTCTAATGTCTATGTATAGTTGAATGCACCCAACAATAGGCATAACCATTCACTCATTCAACAATAGGCATCAAAATGGCAAGTTTACAGCGAGTGGAATACATTACTAACAATAATAATGCTGTACGGTAGACCTGTATCTACTGGAGATGTATATCAAAGAACTGTTTTGTACATTTTTTTGTCATCGTAATATTGTACCTTTGTTAATGATGTGTACCTCACATTTTTCATTTTGTTAATATTTGTTTCATTTTTTTTTTTATAAAACATGGTTTTCTATTTATTTACGTTAAAAATGAGTTATCATGAAATATGAATTTTTATTTATTTACTATAAAACAAGTCTAAATATTTTCTTTATTGTTCTTCAGATTTTTTTCATTTTATTGTTTTTTCTGCTTATTTAACAAAAAAAACTATTTGTATGATTATTCATGTCTAGAAATCTTTTCTTGTTGTATTTCATATTTTTCTTTTTATTGTGATTTATTTCCTATTTATTTTCTTTGTTTCATACAATATGATGTTCTGTTTAATTATCACAAAAAACTATTTATGTGTGCGATTATTCATGTCACATATTTCATAATTTTATTATCATTTATTTTCTATTTATTTTCTGTTTATTTCTAAAACACACTGGTGAAGAAATAAATCGCTAAAAGTTCATTAATTGTTTCTTTTCTGCCTGACTTATTGGAATATCCCACTTTATTCTGAAGGTTATAAGTAAGGGATTAACTGTTCAAACAACCCAATAATCTGTGATTATAAACTGTCTGACAACTGGGGTGTCTGACTAATGGGGGGATACCGTTAAGTTCAGACCAGAGTGTCTTCATAACGATTTACTTTAGAAGTTACCGAAAATTAGACACGCCTAAAAGTATTTGTCTTCAATTTTTTATTGTGTTGGAATCAAAATTACGTCAGAGTGGTAACAATAATAAAATATTATGGGGGATCCAAGGTCGAGATGCCGAAGGCATCTCCCGGACGCCGCAGACCTGAGCTAGAGGGGGGTAGGGGAGGAGATAGTTTAACGATCTGAACTTAGTGACTACCCCTTGTATGGGGGTAGTCACTACGTTCAGATCGCTCAACTAGGGAGGAGGTTGTCCCCCTCCTGTTTTGGGGGGGGGGGGGGGGGGCTTTTTTATAGTTGGACGCTCTGGGAGCGATACCTGGGCGTTTCTACAACACCTGACATGGTGTGTAGTCTTGTGTGTCGTTTGTGGGTGTGATATTGTGTGGGAAAACCACGGTCAGATTGTAATTTGAAGTTTGATTTATGGAGGGGAGGGGGAAGGGTGAGGCCCCGCTGTGACGCCGGCACTTCTGTCAAGTAATCAAATTTCAACTGAATTCACATTGTATTCATTTAAGGGGACATCCAAGAAAACCTTGGGGCATTTTTTGAAATTTTCACCCGTGCTCAAATACTGATAAGAGAATTAAACAAAGTCATATTACATAAAATAACACTAATAACACTCTGTACGGCCGTTTATTTGTCGTTGTTCTCACATGACAAGGTGTTGATTAACCCTGTGGGCCGTTTTGCCCCCAATTCACACGCCCCTTCTCACCCCCCAACAAACGGAAATTAACTGATTGGTGGCATCCCGTACCCCATTCCTCCCAGTCTCTCCGTTAAGCACACTAACCCTCTCATTTGTTCCACACAATACCAACACATCCTTCATTCTCCCATCTCAGTTCCCCATTATACTCCCAGTTATTCTTTTTTTCTGTAAAACTAGTATTTTGGACATTCCAATAGAAAGTGTTCTAGGCTCTCTGCTGCTCCTAAGGGCTGCGGCATTGCTCGATCCTGCCCCCCCCCCCACTATACGTGAAACATACGCGTCTCCCGGGTGAGACAGCAGGGTGGGATATTTCTATCCCACCCACCCCACGTGACATACTCATTTGCATATTTTATTAGGTCGCCGGAACTATTTCATCATCTGCACAATTGTAAATAAAAAAATGGCTTCACGATTGTGTTCGTTTATGACCTATTTATCTGTTCCTTGTTGATATAGACTCAATATTTAATTATTATTCAAATATTAAACTTGATTTGTTTCAACCCCATGTTTCTCTGCAGATTTAATAATATCACTACGCGAATTTATCGATCGATCAATAATCTCACAAGGCCCTTTACATTAGAGTTTGACACGCGCAAATTCATTAACCCCTTAATGGACAGTGTTACAAATCACTTTTTTGTATATACCTATGTTATATACCTAACTTTTGTACGATCTTTCGGATAAAATTGTTCCTTTTTCGAAAGGACTACGACTTGATAAATTGGGTATGTCAGCACGTGAGCGCCAATTATCTATAATGACGTAATCCTCGTGTGTGGGGAGAAAAATCAGCCTCGATGAGTTTGAAGGTGGGATGGGGGAATCTCACCCGAGCGGCAATCTTGCCCCCCGGGTGAGATTCCCCCATCCCACCTCCAGACTCATCGGGGATCATAATACTCCCTCGGTTTGCATTATTCTGCAGAGTTTCCAAGCTCTCCACTACCGCTTGGTGTTGAGGTATCACTTTCGTAAGATATGTTGTTCTAGGTACGCCCACTATTTTTCAAATGATTTGTCCCTTCCCCACAAAACCTTATTGAAGCTTTTTCTCCCCAAAAGTGTCATTCCATTAAAATTTACTCCCACTTCACAGTTATTTTATTCGTGTGGTTTCGGTAGATGCTTCTTCTCATGATGTTTGTATTAACTGCCAAATACTCGTAGGCGCCTGTGTCCCATACACTGAGACGTTTGGTGCTACCTTCCGAAATACAGAACTCCCCAATCTCAAACTTCCTTCGAGTAGATTCCATTTTACGACCCACGGGTATAACTTAGCTTATGTTTTCATTTAGTTTAAGTGTCCACTTGTTCCCACATCTTCCAGCAATTGCAAGCATTTTATCTAGACCCTCTTCACCTGTCTGACAATAGAACCATGTCATCTCTGAAAAATAGCTCGGGATCTTCTGATCCTCAAATTGATACCTTCTTTCTCCCCAACTACATGTGTAACATACGTGTGTCCCAGGTGAGATAGCAGGGAGAGACAGATGTATCCCACCCCACCCACGTGACGTTATACATTTATAACGTTATTATGACGTTATGCATATCGTACCAGTTTCTTGCTACCAACTAATTCATATTGACGTTATCGGAATGCAGGGTGATCAAAGTTTGATGCTCTAAAACTCTTCAATCCTCAAGCTGCCACCGTTCCTAATCGATTTCGTGGTATATACCTGTGGTATATACATAACTTGTGAATGCTCTTTCCGATGGTGTCATCAGTTTTTCAAAACAGCGAATACAAACTGAGTTGATTGAATCAGCACGTGACTCCCGATTACCTCTGGCTAACGTAATCGCTGCATGTTGGGGGGAGAAAAATAATCCATGATGGGTACGGGTGTGGGATGGGAAAATCTCAGCCTCAAGACAAGATATTTGGTCCAGATACTCGGCAAGCCTCGTGTCTGGCCCAAATATCTTGCCCTAGGGTGAAATTGTCCAATCCCACACTCATACCCATCATGGATTATAATAACCTATCCTTATCCCCCAAAACACCTACAATCAATTGTATACTATATATAGAATCAACCAGGAATATATATAGAATAAACTATAGTGTTTTAGAATAAACGTATAGTGTTTTTGAGTAAAAAGTTTATTCTACGAGTAGGATTAAGAATGAAACCGACGAGCCTCTGGCGAGTTGGTTTCTTTCTTAATTCTACGAGTAGAATAAATTTTTTACTTGAAAACACTATACGTTTATTTTGTTTATCCCATAAATCTTCTGCAGGGCAGTCGCAGCAAAATCGTGCTTTAATTCGCAACAAAACACAGCGAGAAGTGAGGAGCACATTCGTCCAATTCGATCGACCAGCAAAATTTGCAAAAACAAGCAAGGCGTAGTAATACATTTCTGTCTAAAAATAATTCCTCTACAAACATGAGCTAAGCTTGCAAAAATACTTTATTATATGAGCAGTGGGTTGTATTTTCTAATGGCATTGCGTAAAACTTTCAAAATAATTTAAAGAAACCAACAATCGAAATATTAATTATGCTAGACTAATGTGGTAGAAGGCAGAGGTCAACAAGTCCGTCGCTACTAGGGGAATAAATTCTTTCAGTGTTAAACATGTGGGGAAATTTATCACCTTACTAGGTGAATAAAGCACAAATTTATCCAAGGCCTTTATTGTTCAAATAAACGGCTATTTATGGGATAAAAAAATAATAACTAAATACACTTATAAACAAGTCTTCTCGGCTAATCTCGGATATTACCACGTTACAAGAACGTCTTCCTCTTGTAACAGAATGATGCCAAAACTACTTCTTCTATTGCACATGTCACGTTAATAAAGAATTACAAACAAACTGACGTGAGACAAGGTGTGTGTGTGGGGCGGGAGTGCAAAACGCATACCTTTTGAAAACACTTCAAACATCCAGTCCAGTAAAAAGGCCTTGTCTTTCTCATAATACTTACGGGTGTAAGTATTTGGGGTCAAAAAATGAATTGGATCAAACCTATTAAAAAATTCTTGTCGCATCGTCGTATCCATTGATTTCTGACAATCTGGAAAATAAAAATGTATTTTAAATAATCTACCCGACACAAACAATATCAAATAAATAAAAAGTTTTTCTCTTCGAAAAGAAATTCGTCATTTTTATGAAACCTCTTCAAACCTGATACTTCAAAACATGTTCACCCCAAATTCTATGGATGGACAAAAACAGAAGTTATCCATCACGTACATACCCATTTAAACTACTACATAATAGTCAGAAAATCCGATTACTATCAAAAGGTCCCAATTATCATTATCATTAGATGGTGTTTGTGGGGGCGCGGTGGCTCAGTAGGTAGAGGTGCAGGCTGCAAGCCGAGAGGTCCTCGGTTTGAATCCCACCTTCGGCAACCGCGTTATGTCCTTGGGCAAGACACTGCACCCCCATAGCCTACGTGGGGGCACGGTGACGTTGTGTATTAAGGCGTACTGCACGTCGATGGTGCACCTGTCTTCAACCACTGCTAACCCTGTTTGTGTGAAGTTCTCTCCCGGGTACTCCGGCTTCCTCCACCCGGAAAACTGTCGCGGTCATGATTAGCCATTGTGCAGAAATATGTGACCTTACCCACCAATAAATAAACTAGATGGTGTTGGTGTGACCAGGTTCGTACGAAGCTTCGCGAATCGATTCGAATTCGAATCGTTAACGGGATTCGATAGATTCGATAGAGAGTAATCGTTTGACTGGACTGGTTACGTGAAATAATTCATGAGAGGTGAGGTACGTTGTACAAACACGAGTGCGCGAATGCGCACGAGTGTTTTACAATATAGTCCTTCGCCTCGAATGAATTATTTCACATAACCAGCCCAGTCAAGCGATTACTCTGTTTATTACTTTTCATTATTAACGATAATTATATTATTCAACCCTTTACCTAACGTAACGGTCGAAACCGGCCAGCGCTATTCTCAAAAATCACCAATTAATTTTCATTATTTTTTTATTTTCTGTCTCTAAAACATAGGTTATGACCCCTCATTGAAAAGAGCCCGTTCCAATGAGGGGTCATAACATATGTTTTTGGGACAAAAAATGAAAATAATTAGTTATTCAAGAATGTTTTTTTGCAAGTGTCTTCTGTTTTTCATGATATGTAAAGGGTTAAATTATTTCAAACATTTTTGGGACATAATGTTCGGTCGACCACAGAAACGCACATGGAATGTATGTGCCTGTTATGATAGCCCGTAGAGCTACCGGAAAGGAGTCGTCTATATGATACGGAATCAGAATGAGTCGTCTATATTCAAGAATTCTTTGGGAAGTGTCGTCTGCTTTTCATGTTAGGTAAAGGGTTAAAAAAAACAATGAAGTCCCCATTACACCACGGTAAAGCGTCTTCGTTTGCGCGCACAGGATACATGACACAATTGTTGATTGCATAATTCACTTGTGAAGTTATAGTTTATGATCAAACCCGGAAATCCCAGTAAATCACACTTTGGAAAGTAATAAAATCCGTTATCACGGATTCGACTTTTATAATCCTTGCAATTAGTTTGGACATACTCATCGAGAGGAAACTGTAACGTCATTGTTCTGGTGCATTTCACCCGCGAAGTCGGCGAATAACCGCTGCAACGCGTATTAATGGCAGGGTATATGAAATTAGAAAGACACTTGGTTTTCTCTAACTCATGATACGTACCCAAAATACCGGCCAATCACATGGAAATAGCCTTTGTTAACAGAGGGGACGTAAAAGTTAATACACTCTATATCAGATGGGTTAAAAGTTAACCTAAATCAACTGGGTTGATTAAAGATAAACCCAGTTGGATTCATATTCACTCAACCCGATTAATTTGGGTTGATTTTTTACCCAATTGATTTTAGAGCGAACAGTTTCTCCTCATTAACAAGCGAAGGATGTTGTGTTTACTGGCACTATTCAATTGCGGAAATGTCGGATGAAATCGCAACGAACTATGCTGAATACCTCTTAGTCGGTTCTGCCTTTGAACCTCGCGTTATATGCTATATGCCATGGTACTGACTTCCCCCGTTAAACCTCGCAAGTGGGAATTTTATATACAGTACGTGGAGAGTGTATTGTAACTAAATCACCCGCAGAGTGGAGTTATCGCCCAAACTAATATGAAAATACGTGACACGTAATGGTGCACACCCAATATTGTTAATTTCGGTAAATATTGCAGGCCCCAAGCATGATTTTTCAGGAAAGAGATGGTACATATCGCAGAAATAGCAGCGGTTATGTGAAATATAACAATTTGCCAAAACGTGTTGTACAGTGACATGCAATAAACACAGAACCACGCATGTATGTTCATATGTTACTGTGGCGACAAATATGGCAATCGAGAAATTTTGAAAGATTGCGGAAGGATCAAACTTCAGACAAGCTATAGTAAAACAAACCTTCATTTTTTAAACTGACAAAAGATCATAATTCAATGGCAAATAGGTTCATTAGGGTTTAACAACACTTTCAAAAACCAAGGCTATATTATAAGCGGGATTGTACGTCAATTTCAATAACTAAAGTTATTATATCACGTTGTTAGTTCTCAAGATCCTTCCCATCCTTCAATACCTAGACGAGCAAAATAGTCGTACGTGGAGTCACTCGTTCAGGCAAATACTCTATGGCTCATTTGTTCGGTGGGATTCTGGTGGTTCGAGCAATCTGAGATGGTTAGCAAGCCTGTTCCAGTGCTAGTAATGGTACAAGGCCGCAAGAGTGGAAGAAGACTGCGGGATTTGGGGACTACTGTAAAAGCTAATCATAGGACAGACGATGGCAATATTTGGAAAATCAGTAATAGTGGTGTTCGAGATATGAAGATCACGGAGTGGTCTAGAACTGGGCAGATGCTAGGAGCTAAATTATCATCAGGTATATACAGTACTACATCATCATGTCATCGGTATCCTCCTATACCCCGATGAGCATTAAGAGCCGTAAAAGAAATCGCTCTTTCGATACTCATCTGCTCAATGGGATTTGAGTCGTTCGAGTAGAGACTTTTTCAGTAACTGCTAAAAAGCTTATTTGCTCGATAAGATTCGAGTCGTTCGAATAATACCTAACCCTGCTTGATTGTATTTTGGGTTTGAGGATCATAGAGGACTTCGTTATATACAGGAAAGGCAAAAATAGAGACGGCCAAGACAAAATAGTCTGCTGGGATAGGCAGAAATGGGACCAGTAAAAGGCAAAACAGGCCACGAAATAGGATAAACCACAGAAAATATCGGGATAGATAAAATACCGAGACTACGGTGCACATCCGAAACAAAGTTAATCTTATACAAAGGAATGTGTCTATTGTTGGGCAAAAATAAGAATTCTAGGGGACAACAGATAGAAACCGAATATTTAGTGGGAAATCCGCACTAGTAAAAGAACTGTTTGATTCATTTGGGTAATTTTACAAAGTGTTGTAAAATTTGTTAAGTACTGGGAATAATTATTGCATAAAACACCCATTCAATTTATACCCCTATTGCAGTTCACTGCGTTTTTGCAACACACAGTATTTTCATGTATCGCATATTTCACAATGTTTACAGTACAGTACTATCATCTCCCGGCAAAAATATTTCATCAACTTACATTAATTCATGCATCGTCATGACTCACAACCGTATTCCAGTTATCCATTGGTTCACTATAACTCATGTGCAAACAGTTTGTATGTTGCCAAAGTTTAAATGTTTATATTTATTCCGTTTCATCTCACAGAACGTTAGAATTTCCAGGCACGTCTTGCAATGTTCCAAGCTATTTCTGGAAATACTGGTCGCGTGAGTTGCTGTCCTTGAACCTTAAACGCTCGCGACATTCCAATGTTATTACGTCACGTTAACTCTCTGCATACTATCGTCACGGAGTATAGAATCAACCTCCCTGCTATCGTTCTGTTACAACTATGTTTCTCTTTGGATTTTAATTATATTCTAACCTTTAAGCCAAACTCTAAATTATAATTAAATACCTTATCAATGTTTTTATGGGATAAATTTCAACCTGCAAGTTCCGGGCACGGAGTTTGGAATATTTTATTCATTTTCATATCAATATAGCTTACAGTTTATTCATTACTAGGAATACGTTTTACGAGGTTAGATTGTGAGTTTCGTTCCTATATAAAGCAGCGACGCCACAATCTGACGTCTGAAAGCATCTTCCGAAATCTTAGAATTATCCACGCCACACTTTCAGGTATACACACCCTTTCCCTGGGGTAGGGCTTGGGTGGATACCATCATGAAGTTATCTTAGTATATTATATCATCGGTTATTAGTCCCGCATCTGTATTCAAGGCAGTGTAACGAAATTTATAAGCTTTTAGTGTCCGTTTTTGGACTTAGTGTAGTGGCGCAATGCCAACACTAATTAAATTACGCCTCTATTTCGGACGTCCTAGAACGGCGTAATGCTGTCGCTAAATTATCTGTTAACCCTTTACAGTTTATTAATAGCAGATTCCTAATATTTCCAAATATTTTCCGCCTTGAATACAGATCCAGTCCAACTTAGGGAAACTTTTCGGCTGCTTATATCTAAATTATTTCGGTCCAATTCAGTGAGAGCCTCACACAGTTAACCCTCTATTTTCCGATTCGGTTCATGGCAAATTGCCATCGTTCAGAGATATCTATCCATTCCGAAGGGGCGTAATGCCTCAAGTGTATGAATAAATGTTCCTTAATAATGAATTTCTAAAACTTTTGTAGATTGTGTCAACACTTGCAACAGTATTTTTGGCTATTTTAAATGCTTCAATATCATAATAAATTTGTATAGTGTTGATTCAATCAATTACATTTTACCCCTTTATTCCGTATGCTATTCAAGTGTTGCTTATTTGAAGTGGTGTAATATCACAGCAAATAAGCAAACTCCCGTGTGAGAGTTAGTTTAACCCTTTATGTACCCTGTCCCATTGTCCCCGTGTATTGTGTATTTCTGTCCAATGACAGTATGTGGTGTGGCCACAGATGAAGAATGCAGATTAAAGAATTCAACAGATTTGAATTGTATTTATCTATTAAAAAATAACCCTTTATTTTGTGGCATTCTCCCTTGTGTGTGAAAACCTGAACTCTGTCCTGACATTCTACTACGGGGGTTTTAGCACACAGCATGCTGCTTTTTGGTAATGGTGTCAGTTAATTTATAGCAGCTCTTGGTGGATTCCTGTCCCCAGTCCATAGGGAGTCTTAAGTCATGTTTGTTGGTAATTATCCTAGTGGGTAAAGTCAATGTTCGCCACAACTGGTGTCAGAAGTGGGATCTTCTGTTAGTGGAAAATTCATCTAAAAAGTTAATCGATATTGGGACCCATTGGCTAAATTGAAAGAATGGGACCCTTCCTGCATATTCTTGTAATGAAAATGTCCTTTGAAAATTATTTCAGGTTGTATTATCAGAAGTATTCTTCAGATGTTAACTGCAGATTATTATTTCTCGATATAGTTAACCCTTTCCATTTATGTTTCCAAATGGGATTCACCGCTTTCAGACCTTGGGGCTGTAACAGTTACATGTAAATTACTGAGGGATTGTAATAGTCCCCACAAAACTTCCAAGAGACTGCAATAGTCTCCACAAAAACTTTCGAGAGACTGCAATAGTCTCCATAAAACTTTCGAGAGACTGTAATAGTCTCCACAAAAAAACTTTCGAGAGACTGCAATAGTCCCCATAAAACTTTCGAGAGACTGCAATAGTCTCCACAAAAATTTTCGAGGGATTGTAATAGTCCACATATGATTCCATAGAGGCTGTCATATTCTCCCTTGTACATGTTGAGGATAGAATTAATTTGTATATATCTAAACTGAGTGTTATTGTAATTTTTAGTATTCTTGAGAGGTTTCTTTAATTAAATTTCTTATAATAAACTCAATCAAAAAACTTTGAGAATAATTTAAATAATTATTGCATACTATCATAGAAGCATTAAATAAAATGGAACTTAGATCCAAATTGATGCCTTCAAATTTAGAGGGAGGAGATTCTAATATAGATGAATGCACGTCTTCATTTAATAGAATGGTTGGGGCAACCCCTATACAGACAGATACACATGTAAGTGTAAATCGGTCTCAACCTGATTTGGCATTGATGGATAAAACAGCAAATAAAATACATTTTAGTCACTCAGACACACAAAATGGTGGAGGTATGTTACTTCAACAAGCACACATAGTAAATAGTCAGTCAGTCACCCCTGCTTCAAGCAATTGTTTGGCAAGCTCAGCCAAAAATACCAGGTACACATCTGGAGATCTTAATGAGTCACAAAGCAATGATAAAAATGTAACGGTCCAATCTACACCCAACATAAAAGATTTACAAGGTCAAATTCAACAGTTACAACAGACTGTGTCATCACTAGCTTTTAACAGAGATAATGATATGGCACAAGGACCTCATCAAAATTCGCAGTTGAATGTTAACTTTCAAGGCCCTACTGCACACACATCTAATAACGCGGTAAACGATTTGTCAGTAAATAATAGACGGCAATTTAGTGGCACATACGAGGATTATTCAATAGGTGAAAATAATCAAAGGCTCACACTGGGTGGTATCCAAGGAAATTATTTGGCATTTCATTCTGATCGTCCGAGCAGATATCGGCAAAATAATAATAATAATGACATATATAGAAATTTGCCTTGTAATGAGCCTAAACCTAAAACACCCATTTTTAATGAAAAGAGTGACTGGAACTCTTTTTGGGTACAGTCTCAAGTAATGGCACAGAGGTTTAGCTGGAGTAAAGATGGACAAGGAGAAAGATTGTTGTTCTGTCTGAGAGATGATGCACTAACATTTGCTGCCAATTTGCCACAAGGAACGGGAATGGATGTAAGCACATTTGCTGCTGCCATGAAACAAAGATTTGGTGATCACATGTTAGCAGAAACATACAGAGCTAAACTACAAAATCTCAGAATGCAATCATCTGAGAGCCTGCAAGAATTTGCATCTCGCATATCATTAATGATGTTGAAGGCCTACCCAGGACTAGAGAATTCTAAATTGTTCATAGATTTATCTATAGAACACTTGCTGAATGGGCTACCTGATCAGACAATCTCATACGATGTAATGACAAAGAAACCTCAATCAATAGAACAAGCCATAGAAATGATTGCATGGCATGAATGCTGTAGAGGGGGATTACGCAAGAAATCCTCTGTTAGGAACATGTACCTGGATGGTGATACAGGGGATAACAGTACTGATAGCACATATTCTGTGAATTACAGCCCAGATGAAGCAGACTTACGGAGAGTGAATGGCAAGAGATTTGTCACAGAAGAAAGACTGCATCAGTCTGGTCTAGAACTAAAAGAGTCAATTGTTAAGGAGTTGAAAAAGATCTTAATAGAAGAGTTAAAAGTTGTGATAGCTCAAGAAATTAAGACAGCAACAAGTACTAGTACACGAAAAGAGAGCAATACCAAGGAGTATGACAATAGGACAATTGTTGATAAAGGTAGAAATAGAGAGACAGAGAAAATATTTAGAAGTGCACAGGGTGAGCCTGTCACTTGTTACTCATGTAAGGAAATAGGACATTTCAGTTACGAGTGTCCAAAGAAAAGAAATAGGCCTAATTACCACGGGAATAGATGTTTTAATAGAGCTGCGGCTCAACCAAGGGATGACAAAGTGAATTTAAACTAGAATGGGCTAAATCTGTCGGCCAGTGTTTAGCCTCAAGTTTTGAAGTTGTATATAGTCATGATTTAGGAACAATTATAGAGGAGAATAAGATACCCAGTGACACAGATGATTTGACATGTCTAACCAATAGTAAGGAGAAAAGTCAGAGTACCAAGACACAAGATAGTAATAAGTGTCGAAAGGATCCTAAACCAAATGAAGAAACAATTATTGCCGAGACCAATGATACTGATCACACAGACCGTAGTAATTGTCATAGGTACCATGATGATACGGATGTAGGAGAGGAGAATTATTTGAAGAAAAGTACAGGGTCTACCATTGATTTTGTAAATATGCCCAATCATACCAATCAAAATCTTCAGTTCTGGAGTGAGGAGGATGCAGGAGAGTATCACAAAATCCCAACAGTCGCCACTGCATTAGGGGCCTCAGCAGTGATGACTGTGGGGAATGGGAATCTGATTTGCAGTGAAAACATATCTGGACAAGGGGAGAACTCAACTGATCATCCTCTGAGTGAGAAAGTCTACAGTGTAACAAAAACTAGTATGTTAGAAAGAAGCAATGAAGACACCAATGTTGAGATGTCAAATGGAAAAGCAATATCACCGCTCTCAAAATTCGCTGATCAAGAGGCAAATATGAACAGTAGACCATTAACAATAGTGATTGATCGGGTGAGAGCAGTAACAATGAGTGTACCAATGAAGATTGAGGGGCAATCAGTTACAGCTGTAATAGACACTGGGGCAGAGGTTACAGTAACACTTATAAGCGAAATTGCATATAATAAATTGCCTGAACACTGTAGACCACCTCTTCGGCAGGCCAAGCTGGACTTGGTTGTTGCTGAAGCTGGTAAAAAGATGGAATCACTCGGAACCATAGCAGCCAAAATGAATATTGGTGAAAATTTATTTAATTGGACCCTGTATGTCACTCCAATAAGAGATGAATTGTTGTTGGGATGTGATGTAATAGACATCACAATGAATACCAAATGTGGATTAGAAATAGCAGGTCAATGGATTGACTGTGAGGTTACTCGAAACAAGGTTTCTAGAGTAAAATTAGACAAATCCATAACCATTCCAGCTACATCAGAATTTATATCTAAAGGGTGTATAGAGAAGGCCGAAAATGCTCCCATTGTGGATTGTATGACACTGGAACCAACGGTTGAAGATAATAGGCAAATAATGGTAGCACGAGTTTTCATTGACCCTACCAAGGAGGGAATCCCCGTACGACTAGTAAATACATCAGACACACCCATTAAGCTGAGAAAAGGTTATGTACTAGGAGAGTTACACCAAGTAGAGGAAATTGGTAGGGCAGTAGGAAATGTAAATCCTACTTTACGGGCCCAAATACCGAAAGCAGAAGACAGGAAAAATTTAGGCTGTACACAAAAAGTTAGTAAGAGGAGTAATAAGGAGTGCAGCCTGACTAAGGAATCACATGAAGATGATGTAGGCTAAGAGGGGAGGAGGGCCAAACCTTCCACATTGCCTGTCCATCTTGAGGACTTGTATACCAAATGCTGCAAAAATCTACCACCAGGCGAGGCGAGATTAGAGCTAAAGACTCTACTTATTAAGCATAAACATGCATTTGCAAAGAATAAGGAACTAGGAAACTGTTCATTAATTGAACATGAAATTAATACATCAGGAGCAATGCCCAGCAGACAGCCACTGAGAAGGACACCTCAAAAGTTTGAAAATGAGGAAGAAAAGTATTTGAAGGAGCAACTAGAGAGTGGGGTTGTCCAGCCCTCAACATCAGCATGGGCCTCTCCAGTTGTTTTAATACGCAAAAAAGATGGGTCGGTCAGGTGGTGCATAGATTATCGCAGATTAAATGACGTAACAATTAAGGATGCTTATCCATTACCAAGGATTGACATGTGTTTAGATTGTCTGGCCTCGGCAAAGTACTTCAGCACACTAGATTTACAAAGTGGTTACTGGCAAATCAAGATGAGCGATAAAGACATGGCAAAAACTGCCTTCATAACCAAATATGGTTTGTTTCAGTATACCAAGATGCCTTTCGGATTGGCAACTGCGGCAAATACATTCCAGCGATGCATGGAATTAATTTTTAGAGGCCTTCAGTGGCAAACATTACTGATATATTTGGATGATATAATAGTGATAAGTTCCACAGTGAAAGATCATTTTGAAAGGCTTGATGAAGTATTCAGACGTCTAGAAGAGGCAGGACTAAAGCTTAAGCCCACAAAATGCCAGTTATTCAAGGAAGAAGTCCTATTTTTGGGCCACGTTGTTGGCAAGGAAGGGTTAAAGCCAAACCCAGAATTGATCTCAAAAGTATTAAGCTGGAACCCACCTAAAAATGTGAAGGAAGTCCAACAATTTTTAGGTCTCTGCAATTACTAGAGAAGATACATCTATAAGTTCAGTGAGATTGCATTACCTCTGAGCAGATTAACTAGGAACGATACTATTTTTAAATGGACGAATGAGTGCCAAGATGCATTCCTCAGTCTGAAGGAAAAGCTTTGTAAAGCTCCTGTCCTAGCCTACCCATTACCCACCTGTACTTACATTCTCGATACTGATGCATCAAATGTAGGCATTGGAGCGGTATTGTCACAAGTACAAGATGGTACAGAAAAGGTAATAGCCTATGCATCAAAAAAGCTAGACAGGCCACAACAAAGATATAGTGTCACGAGAAGAGAATTACTGGCAGTAATAACATTTATACACCAATTTAGACACTATCTTTTAGGAAATAAATTTCTTCTGAGGACAGATCATGGATCTTTAAGGTGGCTGTTTGGATTCAAAGATCCACAAGGTCAAGTGGCTCGATGGCTGGAAATACTATCCAGGTACAATTTTGAGATACAGCATTGAGAGGGTAGTAAACATCAAAATGCCGACACATTATCTAGAATGAACCTGGATGACCATGTATGTGAGCAAGATGCTGCACATACTGATCACGTTTGTAAAACGTGTTCAGAGATGCAACAGGATTGGTTAGATTTTAAACATGAAGTTGATGATGTAACTGAACTAGGGTCAAATGGAAAAGGGCCAGCAGAAGAAATTAAAATTTGCTGTAAGGTGCAGACAAGCGATGATGAGTCAAAAATGATGGATAGAAAAGTTAGAGCATTGAGAAAGAGTGAAAGAAAGACAATGAAGAATACTCCCCGACAATTGGTCGGGTGGATAAATAAGTATTCCTACCAAGAAATGGAACATTTACAAAGAGATGACAAGGACTTGAAACCACTACATGACTGGATGGATATAGATAAATGTCCATCATGAGATGCGGTTGCCAAATTAAGTCCAACTACCAGACATTACTGGTTGAACTGGAATAACATAATGAGAGAAAATGGAGTTTTATACCAAAAATGGATTTCCGAAGACAAATCCATTTCGAACAAATTACTGTTGTTAGTACCTAGAGTACTCAGAAATGAAGTACTAAGAGACAGCCATGATGCCTTATATTCGGCTCACTTAGGAGTCAGTAAAACTGTAGAACATGCTAAAAGATATTTTTACTCGTACAAGATGAAAGAAGATGTCAGCACTTACGTTTATCAATGTGCAATTTGTGGCAAGAACAAACCTCCTAGCTCTAAACCAAAAATGCCATTACAAGAATACACAGTTGGGTACCCGCTTGATCATATTGGTATCGATATCTTGGGACCCTTACCCATCACTGAAAATGCAAATAAATACATCTTAGTAATTGGGGATTATTTTACCAGGTGGATGGAAGCCTATCCACTTCCAAGTCAACATGCTGAAGAAGTAGCTAAGAAACTGGTGTATGAGTTTATTTCCCGTTTTGGAACACCGTTGGAAATACATAGTGACCAGGGAAAAAATTTTGAAAGCGAACTAATAGCAGAATTATGTAAATTAATGGGGATTAAGAAAACCCGTACTACGCCATACCACCCTGCATCCAATGGGCTTGTGGAAAGATTTAACCAAACCCTAGCCAAAATGATCCGATCGTTTGTAAATAAGAAGAATCCAGATTGGGACAGAAATATAGGGCTACTACTTGCAGCATATAGAAGTACAAAACACCCAGCAACTGGCTATACTCCAAATAAATTGATGTTTGGGCGAGAGGTGAACTTGCCAGCTCAATTGCTGTTCCCACTCCCAAAACTTGGAACTCCAGGACAAACAAATGACTTCATCACCAATCTAAAAGAAAACATAACTGACTGTTATCACATGGCCCGTGAACATTTACAACATACAGCATCTAGGCAAAAACAAGATTATGACACTAGAATTGTTGAGAATAAATATGAACCTGGAGGGTTAGTTTATCAAAGAAATCCTTGGAGGAAAAAGTTTATGTCTCCCTGGATTGGTCCATACCTTGTAACAGAATGCATTAGTCCATCACTGTATAAAATTGTTAAAAATGGCAAATTAACAATTAGGCATCATGATAGGTTGAAACCGTATACCTCACCCACTGTACCAAATTGGATTAAAGTAGCCAGGAAAAATTTGTTAAAGGAATACCTCAAGAGTACATAAAATACATTAGTGTGGAGGCAACACCACTAAGGTAGCCAGATGGGAAGACTAACAGTTTTTTCCTTTCTTACAGTAATCTTAAAAATGGAGGATAAACAAACCAGAGGCAGGGTTTATGAGTGCACTAAGTGTTTCTACCGCGGTGGAAAGCAAGCTGCTATATGGCATGTGGTGAAAAACCATGCCCCGTTGGAAATGGTGCCTTTTTACTGTCACATGTGCCAATTCCGTGCCTCCAAAAGAACATCCCTGGAGAGACACTGTATGGGTTATATCCCACATTTGAAAAGAAAGCAGGGTGAGAAAAGTAATTTAGCGGACGACGAGTATTTCCGACAAGTGGAGAAACCATACAATGTTACGTGGTTAGGGGAACATTCAGACTTGGTGGTGGTAGGAAAGGAAGAATCAAGACAAGAGTGGCGGAAAAGAGAGAAACAAAAAGACATTGTTAAAATTGCAATGAAAGAGAGTGGGTTGAGCGCTAGTGAGAATGAATGTGTGGATGAAAGACGAGTGGTGTTGGAGGAGCGGAAGAGTGATAAAAATATAAATATAAATAATAATAATAATAATAATGCACATGTAAATACAAGTGTGAATGAAATTGTGCCTGAAGAGTTTGTTGTGCCTGATTATGATGAGTATGTGGATGAGTGTGAGTTGTTGTGTGGGGTGGAGGTGAGTGAAGTGAGTGTTGGTGAGCCAGAAGTGATGGAGGTGAGTGAAGTGAGTGTTAGTGTGCCAGAGGTGATTGAGGAGCAAGTGAAGAGTGTGGGAGTGCAAGTGGAGGATGACAGAGATGAGAGAATCAAGGAGTTAGAGCGGAAAGTGAGGAGTTTAGAAAGGAGTTTGGAAGAGTCACGAAGGAAGTGAGAAAGCTGAGGGAGAAAGAGAACAGAGAGCCAGTGTTTGGTGTGAAGTGTGGTAGTGCACTGGATGGGTTTGATAGTATGTGGAAGGAGGCGAAAGATAGGAGGAAGGATGAGAGAGAGTTGTTTGCGGCACCAAAGTTGAAGAGCGTAGCTGTTAGAGTGAGCGAGCGTGAGAGAATGTGGAGTAAGACGGCGGAAGAGGCACGAAAGAGGTACATAGGGGATGTGAGAAGGAAAGGGTATCGATTTTAAATTTTTATATGTTTCAATAATTAATATTGTTTCATGAAGTTTATATAGTTAATTCTTACAATTTACATGTTGTTGATAAATCAATTCCTACGTCTGCATCCCTGCCCTTCACTCTAATTTAGTAATTAACAAAAAAAAAAAAAAAATCATTATACCATTATCTAATCGGTTCCTTATTTCAATCAAAAATTTCATACTCATAGTCATAGTCCATACAACATTACTCATTACCAGTTTACCACACTCATTATTCCATTGTATAATTCATCTAGTTGATTAATTTGGTCCATCTCTCAAAAAGCGCATTTCGAGGACGAAATGGATTTTTTGAAAGGCGGGGGGGGGGGGCTGTGTTGTAAAATTTGTTAAGTACTGGGAATAATTATTGCATAAAACACCCATTCAATTTATACCCCTATTGCAGTTCACTGCATTTTTGCAACGCACAGTATTTTCTTGTATCGCATATTTCACAATGTTTACAGTACAGTACTATCATCTCCCGGCAAAAATATTTCATCAACTTACATTAATTCATGCATCGTCATGACTCACAATCGTATTCCAGTTATCCATTGGTTCACTATAACTCATGTGCAAACAGTTTGTATGTTGCCAAAGTTTAAATGTTTATATTTATTCCGTTTCATCTCACAGAACGTTAGAATTTCCAGGCACGTCTTGCAATGTTCCAAGCTTTTTCTGGAAATACTTGTCGCGTGAGTTGCTGTCCTTGAACCTTAAACGCTCGCGACATTCCAATGTTATTACGTCACGTTAACTCTCTGCATACTATCGTCACGGAGTATAGAATCAACCTCCCTGCTATCGTTCTGTTACAACTATGTTTCTCTTTGGATTTTACTTATATTCTAACCTTTAAGCCAAACTCTAAATTATAATTAAATACCTTATCAATGTTTTTATGGGATAAATTTCAACCTGCAAGTTCCGGGCACGGAGTTTGGAATATTTTATTCATTTTCATATCAATATAGCTTACAGTTTATTCATTACTAGGAATACGTTTTACGAGGTTAGATTGTGAGTTTCGTTCCTATATAAGACAGCGACGCCACAATCTGACGTCTGAAAGCATCTTCCGAAATCTTAGAATTGTCCACGCCACACTTTCAGGTATACACACCCTTTCCCTGGGGTAGGGCTTGGGTGGATACCATCATGAAGTTATCTTAGTATATTATATCATCGGTTATTAGTCCCGCATCTGTATTCAAGGCAGTGTAACGAAATTTATAAGCTTTTAGTGTCCGTTTTTGGACTTAGTGTAGTGGCGCAATGCCAACACTAATTAAATTACGCCTCTATTTCGGACGTCCTAGAACGGCGTAATGCTGTCGCTAAATTATCTGTTAACCCTTTACAGTTTATTAATAGTAGATTCCTAATATTTCCAAATATTTTCCGCCTTGAATACAGATCCAGTCCAACTTAGGGAAACTTTTCGGCTGCTTATATCTAAATTATTTCGGTCCAATTCAGTGAGAGCCTCAGTTAACCCTCTATTTTCCGATTCGGTTCATGGCAAATTGCCATCGTTCAGAGATATCTATCCATTCCCAAGGGGCGTAATGCCTCAAGTGTTCGAATAAATGTTCCTTAATAATGAATTTCTAAAACTTTTGTAGATTGTGTCAACACTTGCAACAGTATTTTTGGCTATTTTAAATGCTTCAATATCATAATAAATTTGTATAGTGTTGATTCAATCAATTACATTTTACCCCTTTATTCCGTATGCTATTCAAGTGTTGCTTA
The DNA here is from genome assembly GCA_031216915.1 of Pictodentalium vernedei. Lineage (NCBI taxonomy): Eukaryota > Metazoa > Mollusca > Scaphopoda > Dentaliida > Dentaliidae > Pictodentalium > Pictodentalium vernedei. Next base: position 56,843,537 of record CM062297.1, read on the forward strand.
TTTTGAAGTGGTGTAATATCACAGTGAATAAACAAACTCCCGTGTGAGAGTTATTTTAACCCTTTATGTACCCTGTCCCATTGTCCCCGTGTATTGTGTATTTCTGTCCAATGACAGTATGTGGTGTGGCCACAGATGAAGAATGCAGATTAAAGAATTCAACAGATTTGAATTGTATTTATCTATTAAAAAATAACCCTTTATTTTGTGGCATTCTCCCTTGTATGTGAAAACCTGAACTCTGTCCTGACATTCTACTACGGGGGTTTTAGCACACAGCATGCTGCTTTTTGGTAATGGTGTCAGTTAATTTATAGCAGCTCTTGGTGGATTCCTGTCCCCAGTCCATAGGGAGTCTTAAGTCATGTTTGTTGGTAATTATCCTAGTGGGTAAAGTCAATGTTCGCCACAAAAGTATTCGAACAAATACAATTACTCATACCAGGAAACGCACCTTAAAGCACTGTACACTACTCTTTTATGTCCAGTATTGAGGAATCCGTGCCAAATAAAGTTGTTTTGATGGTTTAGAGAGATTGGCTGGATGTTTGTGGTAAATCGATGTACTCTAGTTCACTTCAATGTATCCACATGAGACCTCTCATCATTCATTTAGCACTACGTGCTACTATTATAAACCCTAGGTGGGGGTTTTCTAAGTCCGTCTCGGTAGTTTTGGATTATTAAGAGGGATTGTCGGGTTGTTTGCTGTAATTAAAATTACTCCTATTAAATCGAACACACCCTCCGAACACACCCCTTTCATACTAGAAGGTTTTGGGTCACATAGCAAACATGTGCTACCATAGAAACCAAGATGGCAGCCTCGGATATACAAAATGGACGACGTACACTCGTCTCACCTCAACAAAACGCGCTGCGCATGCACACTAAGACCACGTATCACTATGGGGATGTTGTCACAAGATGGCGCTCACGCACGCTACCATGACAACCAAAAATGAAGTAACTGGGCCATGTGTCTATGACGTCACATGAGATCCGGCCAATGTGGGTCGATCGGGTACATGACCTACTACTAACATCAAGCCGAGAGATACATGGTTCGATCCCCAGCAGGGGTAGCTGCGTTGTGTCATTGGGCAAGGCACTTAATCACGATTGCTCAAGTGGGGGGAACGGTGGCGCAGCCATGGGGGCGTTCAGGGGATACCCCCCCCACAAAACAAAAATAATTCCGATAGGATCACCAATCCAATGTCGAGTTGTGACAGTACAAAAGTGGGTTTAATCATTATCATCCGGAAACTAATTGTTTACAATTTACTATGTGAAGGGTCACTGTGACCTTGACCTTTGACCTCCTGATTTCAAAATAAATAGGTCTCTTTCTTGCAATAATGCCAACCTACCTACGAAGTTTCATGAACGTGGGTGGAACCATTGTCAAATTATCATCTGGAAACCAATTGTTTACGATTTATTATGTTCAATGTCACTGTGACCTTTTTTACCTTTGACCTAGCGAGGCCAAGATAAACAGGTGTCTTCCACTCACCTAGGCCAACCTACCTATGAAGTTTCATGAATGTGGCTTCAACCGTAGTCAAGTTAGCATCCGGAAACCAATTGTTTACAATTTTCTATGTTGAAGGTCACTGTGACCTTGACCTTTCACCTAGCAAGTCCAAAATAAATAGGGTTCTTCATCTCACTGATGCCATCCTACCTATGAAGTGTTATGAACCATTATCAAGTTATCATCCGGAAACCAATTGTTTTGATTTACTATGTTCAGGGTCACTGTGGCCTTGACCTTTGACCTAGTGAGTCCAAAATAATAGGGGTTTTTCCTCTCAGGAATGCCAACCATTACCCACGTGGGGGCACGGCGACGCTGTGTACTAAGGCGTACTGGACGTTGATGGTGCACTGTCTTCAACCAATGCTAACCCTGCTCGTGTGGAGTCAGTAAAATGGGGAGCTGACGGTTGCTTGCCGTTGCTCGATGGTTCTCTCCGGGTACTCCGACTTCCTCCGACCATAAAACTGTCATGGTCATGATTAGCCATTGTGCAGAAATATGTGACCTTAAACACCAATAAATAAATAACTTCCTGACTTCCAAAGTCAGATCCGTGTCACATGAGTCTTAGATTTTTAGAGCTCATACAACAAGCTGAATAGTATATGTAGCCCTTGCAAAAAAAAGAAGAAGCCCTTGAAAAACCCTTGAACTTTGAGAGCAAATTTTTGTATGAACCCTGTTGATGGATGACGGATGGAGAGCGATGAGATTAGCTCAGCATGACTTTGTCAAGATGAGCTAAAAAAGCCAGTTTTCCCAGTTAAGGCACCGAGAGTCATTGGTATAGAACTGACAAAAACATAAAACACTGCTTTTTTCAACAGTATGAACAGTACTGCTCATGTGGTATCTCTTAGCACTGTTAAAATGCCTAAAAACATCCAATATTGATTCTGTGGTGCTGTGCTTGAGCAGCAAGTATCCATTAGGGCACTTTCACAACCTTAGATTTAATCCCCACAAATACCCATTCTGATAAAAAGTGTGAAATTGTGGAAAATATGTCTCCAAGGAGGATGAATGAGATATTTGCTCAAAAAATTTGGGTTTTTTAGTGTTTTGAAAGTCTACACAGAAATAAAAACTGACATACAATGAAAAATTTTGTTAGAAGAGTCAAGACAAGAATGTCAAACAGAAAAAAAACCTCAATGGACCCTGAGTTCTGCAGTACCTAAGCAAATCATAGGAAACTGAGAGAGTATGAGATTGACTTTAGTTTCCAAATACTGTACAGTCTTTCCTATTGTTTCTCATCAACTGAGGCTGCAGTATGGGGGGGGGGGGGGGGGGGTGGGGGGAACTTGATTCAAGGAGAGAACAATATTTCACAGCTGTTACTGTAGTTTTGTGCTGTAACATGGGAACCGTGACAACAACGCTCGATCTGAACAAAATTTGATCGCATCTCTTTAATTTTGGGATTCAAATATCTTTGTCAAGTATAACCCTTCAGAGAACTTTTTCCGACCCCAAAACAGGGGGGCATGCATCAAATAAGAGGGAAAATTTAGTACTAGACTACTTTACTGGTAGCTGTGCACAAATACCATTCACTCACATTTGCAACTTTATTGTGTTATTTTTTCCACTGTACCTCACCCCCAAATTTGTGTTCTAAAATACTCTTTGAATGAAGAAATTATTTTTTAACACTACCTTTTAACCCTTTACCAAATATAACGGTCAAAAGCTGCTGGTGCTATTCACAAGTATTGCCATTCCATGTTCATTATTTTCTCGTTTTTTGTGTCAAACACATAGCTTATGACCCCTCATTGGAATGGGGTCATTCCAATGGTGTAAAAAGTCATTTTTTTGACACAAAAAATTAGTAAGTCAATAAGTTTGTGGGCAAGGGTAATTAGCTTTTCATGTTAAATGTAAGTAAAGGGTTAACAGCATAATTCAGGCAAACATCTAAATGCCAGTAAATAAAAGTGCAACATGGGTTTTCTGGCTGTGGGTTTGAATGGTGATTTGAAAGGGGGTTGGAAGATTGGACTCCCCCTCTGCCCCTAATGCTATGATGGGGAACCATGGTTTAATTACATTTGTTAATACATGTGTACATGTAGGGTAAAATAGGTTGTTATTTGGCATTTGCTGGGGGCTGTAGTGTGCCACTGGAGGCAACACTTGCTCAAGATGTGAATTTGCTTGCAATATATAGCCCTTATTGCTGATGATGACAAAAACATACTTTTCAAAACAATAAAAAAGTATTGTAAGGTGTATTGTACCCCAATAAATTTTTTAATGTGAAATAATCTCTCAAAATAATAATTAAATCAGGTTCGGAAGCCAAATTATGTATTTCCTTAATTAACCCCAGTCCTATCAAAGATACATTTTACCTCTTTCATGTGACAAAAGAGTAATTTCTGCATGAGAATTCAACTTTTGGCTTCCACTGAGTTAAAAACATGGGAAATTTGTTCCTTGAAAGAAAACTGTCCAAACTGTGTCAAATGGCTTAAAAACTGCTGTTGCCTCCAATACATTTTTCTACTCTGTTTTGCCCTGTTACCTAAAGGAATTCATGTAGATTTTTTTGAAAACTAACCCAATCCCCAAATGAAACTAAAATCTGCATCAGCATGTAATACTTTGAGGAAAACATTGTCTCCTTTAACCATACAGCAAGACAAAGAGTGGTGTTCCAACCCCATGAAACCATATAAATGTCAATTTTGATTCAAAAATTGGGGTTGCAACTTTATAATTCACCAATATCAATAGACAGTACCATTTTGTCCTAACAACTGATGTCAAATTTTCTTCTACATACTGATGTGGCAAAATATAGCCCTGAAGGTGTCCCCCTAGTATGGCCCATTTTATCAAAAACTAGGATAAAATTCACAAATTAATTGATGTTGACATATAACAAAACGCTTGTGATATTAAATTTCTCATTTGTGATAATTTCTAAATCACATTCTGGCTTCTGAAGATATTTCACATTGCGCTTGATGAATGTTTTGCCATTCTTGTGAAAAAAGCCTCACTTTCTCAGTTAAGACACCTAGAGTCATTGGTATGGCACTGACACAACATTAAACACTGATTTTTTCCAACAGCATGACCAGCTGAGCACTGCTCCTATATTATAGCATAGCACTGTTAAAATGCCTAAAACCATCAAATATTGATTCTGTAGTGATGAGCATGTCCTACAAGTACATGTACCCACAAGGGCTCATTTACAACCTTGGATTTAATCCCTGCAGGCACCCATTCTGATAAAAAGAGTGAAATTAGGGAAAATTCATGCATGCCTAGTATCCAGTGAGGATGACTCAGATATTTGCTTCAGAAATGTAGTGCTCTTTTATGTTTAATATATTTGTGTATGTGTGTGTATGGGTATGTGTGTGTGTGTGGGGGGGGGGGGGGGGAGGGGGGCAATTGCCAGTTATTGAAAGAACTATTGTAGAACTGTGCAAATGGAAACAAACCAACACTTTGCATGATGGACAGACAGACATGCAATCACATATCTTGAAAGAGACAGTCTACATGTACATAGGAATGGTATAATGGACAGACAGTCATGCAATCACAATTTTGAAAGTGACATTCTACATGTACATAGGAATACTGACTGACATACAATGAAAAATATAGCGAGAAGAGCCAGGACAGGGTTATCAAAACAGAAAAAAACTCAGTGAACCCTGAGTGCTGCAGTACTAAAGCAAATCATAGGAAACTGAGAGTGCATGCTGTTAACTTTCTCATCAGCTGAAGGGTTTAGTATGGGTGGTAGAGGGACAATTGTCAATGCAGTTTTGTGCTATAACATGGGGACCAACAGCACTAGTATCAGACTACTATATTGGTAGCTGTGCACAGAAGCCATTCATTCACATTTGCAACTTTGTTACTTTTCCCACTGTACCCCCACCCCCTTTCCCCAAATTTATGTTCCAAAATACTCTGTGAATGAAAAAATTGTTTTTCAACATTTTTAATCACACACTCAATGTAATGGCCAAAACAGGCAAGCACCATTCACCAAAACAGCCATTCAATGTTCATTATTTTTGCACCAAAAACATAGCTTATGACCCCTCATTGGAATGAGCTCGTTCAGCTCAATCCAGTAGGAGTCATAACTATGTTTTTGACGCAAAAAAATGAAAAGAAATTAGTTATTCAAAAGTGCTATCTTCTTTTCATGTGAGGTAAAGGGTTAACATCATAAAATGGAGAAAGCTTCCATTAATCATCCACTCAATGTAATGGCCAAAACCAAAATTGCCATTCAATATTAATTTTTTTTTGCATTTTTTGGCATCAAAAACATAGTTTATGCCCCCCTTATTGGAATGAGCTTGTTCAACGAATACAAGTGATGTATGGGCGAATACAAGTGACACCCTTATTGGAATGAGCTTGTTCAGCGAATACAAGTAAAGTATGGGTTTTCTGGCTAAATGTTTGGATGGTGATTTGGGAGAGGATTGGAATATAATTGGAATCCCCTCTTTCACAAGTACAATGAGGGGAAAGCATGGTTTCATTAGATGTGTTAATAGGGTAAAAAAGGTGGTTACATGTGTACATGTATTTGTCATTTGCCAGAGGTTATAGTGTGCTTTTAAGTTCTGGATGCCACACTTGCTCAAGATGCATTTAACTGCATTAGTTTTGGCAATATATGGCATTTATTGCCGACTGTGACAAAAATATAACTTTTCCAAAAATAAAACAGTATTATTCAGTCTGTGGTTCTCGAATGAACATTTAAAAGTGAAATATGTGTAATATCCAAAAAAATATAATTAAATCAGTGTTGGAAGCCAAAATAATGTACATTTACAATGTACATGTACTTATTTCCTATAATCAAACCCAAACCTTTCGAAGGGTAACCTACAAAACTTTTCCCTGACAAAAATCCTCCCCCTCCCCCAATCATTTTCACACAATCCGCAAAAATGCCCCCCCCCCCCCAATGTTTTTTTCAGGTAAACAGAAATTCCTCCCTCCATAATTTCTGGTGAACAAACACCCCCCCCCCCCCCCCACCTCCCTAATTTTTTAGAAGTACATGTATATTTAAAGCCATACAAAAATGTCCAAAGCTTTTTACCACTTGAGGCCGAGGCTTCAATCAATGCTAACTTTGCTTGTGTGGAGTTAGCACGTTGAATAATTGCTCACTGTTGCCAGGTGGTTCTCTCAGTGCACTTTAGTTTCCTCCACCCATAAAACTGTCCGACACGAGGTGACACTGGCTGTTGAAAGTGTCCTTAAACTCCAATAACTAAATAACTGTGTTGATAAATAGTTATTGAGGCATGTTTTCTTGTAAATAGTGACGAATGTTTATGTAATTTACAAATTAAATACATAAGTTATTAAATCCTGTTGGACTGCCTTTTAATCTTTTGGTGTAAGAGGCCGGGTGGGGGATTTTTGTACTGCTCTTAAAATAATGTGAGAGAATGTGGTACTACTCAAAAACTGTGGGAGGAATTTTTGCAAAGTGTTTAAAAATGATTGGGGGTATTTTTTGTAGGGGGGATTTTAACCTACATTCTAATCCTTCCAAAGATACATTTTATCTCTTTCATTTGATAAAAGAGTCATTTTTGCATGAGAATTCACTGCTTTCTTTAAAAACTAGCCCAATCCCAAAATAAAACTAAAATTTGCATTAGCAGACAATAGCTTGGGGAAAAATCTGTTTCATTTAACCATACTGCAAGAGAAAGAGTGGTGTTCACCACCCCCCCCCCCCCTCCACTCCACACAAAATGAATGTCAATTTTGATTTAAAAACTGGTTTTGCAGCTATATAAATCACCAATATCAATAGACAGTGCCATTTTATCCTAACAAATTATGTCAAATTTTCTTCTACATATTGATGCGGTAAAATATAGTCCTGAATGTGTTCCCTGGACCCCCAGCATACCTCCTTTCATCACAAATTATGATATAATTCATAAATTAATTGATGTTGACACAAAACAAACCTCTTATATTAAATTTCACATTTCTGATAGTTTTTAAATCACATTCTGGCTTCTTAAGATATTTCACATTGTGTTTGATGAATATTTTGCAATATTTTAACAAAAAAATATTTTTTTTAAAATTTAAATCCCTCACATTTCTTAATTAAGGTACTTTGAGTCATTGGTATGGTATGTCTCTGATAAAACATTACACACTGATTTTTTGAATTTTTTTCCAACAGCATGACAGTGCAGGTCATATGTTATCTCATAGCACCATTAAAATGCCTGAAACCATCAAATATTGATTCTGTAGTGCAGTGCCAAATATTGTTTTGAGGTCAGTTCTGGGGAGGTTGGTATTTAGGCTTTTAAAAAGTGTTTTGCCATTTTTGGAGAAACACACTCAAGACTAAATATCAGAATCCCCACCTCCAGATGTTGGTCATACGAGGAGGGCGACATTGACTACTTTGAGGATGAATTCAGTTCTATTCTGGTTGCAATGCCTAAAGCATCAAGGAATTAAATCATTGTTTACCAAAACACATAGGAAGTGTGCATGTAATTTAAATTGGAGTTCTGAGTGATTCCGGTATTTAGTCTTCAGAAAAACACGTCGGATCACAAAATTAGCTGGACGCTACACTGTAATTCTGGCAGTCTTAAACTGACATTGTATTATATCATTGGTAAAAATAGTTCATAGACTGGATCCTGTGAACTTGTGAAGAAAAATCTAGGAAATAAATGAATAGGTATCGCTGTTCGCGTGCATGTCTGTTTCTGTAAAATTTTACTACAACAAGACTGCATGCCCGTGTTTTGAGAACAAAGATTTCCCCAGAACTTGACTCAACATAACTTGAATTCATCCGAACTCCGTCTGTTTCTGAGGAAATCGCGCTAAGTTCCCCACAAATGACAAAAGGCCCACTAAAAGTGTCAATAAATCACTTGTTTTATTTTTTATTCGTTGTCAACAATTTGTGAAGTGTACGTTCTCAATTAAAATTGAAACTGGGCTTCAAATCTGACGAAACCGGCAACGGACGGCATTGGCACTTCGAACTTTCAAATAATACCTAACTCGCCAACAACTACCTAACTTCGAAAGTCACTTCATTACTTGATTATTTATCATAGTTTCCAGCATTCTGCAACAATATATTTTACATAATGTCCTTTGAAAGGCCCCAAACAATTAAGTATCCGTTACAATGATTCTGGATTTTTTGCCAGTGGGAGAGCCACGCCGCCAGATGGCACCCCAAACTCTGTTGCATGGTATATAGAACAATTATAAAATCATGGACACGTACCCATTACCTATGTGCGCACACGCCACTGCGAGGGTGTGCACTATAATTTTCAAATTTTGTACATATCGACAAAAAATACAAGCAATGTTTCAGCCAATGGACCTCCGGGTTTAACCCGGAGGTCCATTGGCTGAAACTTTGCTTGAGCTTGTTATGCCTTGCAACAAATTTGCAATTTATTGCTTGGGTGGAATCACCACTCAGCGGGTGATTTGGTGATATAACTCTCTATGTACTGTATATGTTTCATCCTGGATTCTTCCCCCTTTCCGATGATAGAGGAAAATGTCGAAATACTTCGACGGCTCCGATGTCCGTTCCTTTTATCGCTGATAGATGTAGTTTGGAACAAGCCAAGACCAATACCGGGACTGGACCTGCGTCGCTGCATGCAATTGAATCGGCAAACAGGAAGTGGCTGCACGGCAGGTCTGAAAATTGCATACACGATACAACTGGTCATTATCAGGCTCCAGACCAAATATAAAATCAATCCCTTGCATAGAAGCCGAGAAAAGTTTGACGAAAAATTTCAATGTTCAGTGGGTACAGTAAAATTTCAAAGTATCGGCAAACAGGAAGTGGCTGCACGGCAGACCTGAAAATTGCTTACACAATACAACTCATCATTATGAAGTAGCAGACCAAATATAAAATCAATCCCTTGCATAGAAGCCGAGAAAACCTTGACGGAAAATTTCAATGTTCAGTGGGTACAGTCAAATTTCAAAGTATTGGCAAACAGGAAGAGGCTGCACGGCAGATCTGAAAATTGCTTACACGATACAACTCATCATTATGAAGCAGCAGACCAAATATAAAATCATTCCCTTTCATAGAAGCCAAGGAAACCTTGACGGAAAAAGTGTTTCGGACAGACTGACGGACGGACGGACGGACTGACGGACGGACGGACGGACGGACGGACGGACGGACGGACGAACGGACGGACGGACGGACTGACGGACGGACGGACGGACGGACTGACGGACGGAGTCGAGCGGCGGTTACTAGACCTGCTCTACCGCTGGCGACGCAGGTAAAAACAGGGCAGAGAATTTCTCATAGAGCTTCCTGACAGTTTATTCGCCACAGAAGCGGATTCGATTATATTCTGATTCGATTTTGATTCGAATATTCGACCCAGTTATGACTGGCAGCAGACACTAAAAGCCATACACCCCGTTTGCTTTCTTTCTTGAATGAGAAATATCAAATATGTTATGCATGTATACAATATCGATAAATGCAGTCAATATTTTTACATTCAAGATTTTTGTGAACAATCGAGGAATTTCGTGACCCTTTTTTGGACATTAATTATTTGACAATGTTTTGAATAAACACATAGTCACTCTGGACATATCTGCTATTTAGGGGATAAGTATGTTCTATATGCATTTTTGGGGCGTAAGCGATGGATTTACTGTCACAAAATGAGTGTTGCCAGCGATGTGTTAGCAGTAAAACCATCGTTTACGGCTCCAAACAATCAAATACAACATTGTTATCACCATTCTAACATAACTTTACTGAAAATGGGGGCAGTTTGTTATCTCCTAACTATAAAATCAACTCCTTGTTGAATACAACAATTTAAATCTAAAAATACAGTCTTCGTGACGTCACGAAATACATTTTACGCTACCACTAAACAAATATTTCCAAACGCTTTACTTATTTTATCTACAACATTTATCATATGACTCGTCCGTTTTGTTCACTTTAATACATTTGATATTTTGTTTTCATATTAATCAGTGATAAATAAAGCCTTCCGTCAATTTCATTGGTCAATTTCAAAACTAGACAATTTGATTGGCTGAACAAAATAAAACTGGGCCACATTTTCAAAATTTGCATAATTAGAGTTGTTAGCTTCCATTGGTCAATTTCAAAACAAAACAAAACAAAATACAACTGGGTCACATTTGCATAATTTCAGTTGGGAGTATTTACGTTATCTGTCCTATTTAGGGTGGGTTATACTGTATTAATCTTTTACCTATAAGAAAAAATGCCATTCATTTTTTTTCATATTTTCACTTTTTGCTTCCAAAACATAGGTTATAACCCCCTCATTGGAACGAGCTCGACGAGCTAGTTCCAATGAGGGGTCATAACCTATGTTTTGGAAGCGAAAAATGAAAATTTTTTAGTTATACGAGGATGTTTTTCCCAAGTGCCGTCTGCAACTTAAGTTCGGTGTTGGGTTAAACAGTCATACTAAGTGGCTAATTTGTGCATGTGTGTGGTGTCATACGATAAATAGAATATGAAATGAGTGTTTTTCTCATATAATATTTATGAAACTCGTCCGAATTTTCCGTTTGGGCTCGCCAGAGGCACGCCAAAACGGAAAATTCTTAGACTCGTTTCATAAATATTATATGAGAAAAACACTCATTCCATATCCTCTATATATTTATATTTATACTTTCGACTTTATCATGTTTAAATGTTTGTGACACCATGAAAATAAAATACGCAGTCTGGTTTCACCGTGCAAAGTTTGGAGTTCACCTTATGTTGTTGTTTCAATGTGAGTCGAGGATTTACAGTTAATGTTGAAAATTATGGGTGCTTGGATTGAAAGCAACAAGATTGAGAGTAACCATTATTATGGTTACAGTTAATCATGTCAAACTGCTTCTGGAAAGTGATGGCTTGTGCAATTACGCTACTGGTATTGGTATAATTGTTGCAGAACAAAGGGTTTACCTCTCTCAATGGTAAACGCGTTGCTGTGGCCGTACATGTTGGTTCCACGAACACAGGTGACAATTCTGAAGATGCGCGGACCGCACTTACGCTTGAAGTCGATGTAATAACATCGCTAGCGCAACGGAGAGTAATATTTTTTCTTGAAGAATTAAAATTATTATTACTAGGTGTCCGGATTTCGGTTTCCGTTTTCCTACATAGCGTCCATAAATTCTTCATCGTCCGACAAATTGCTATATATAATATCACTGACGGGTTCCACACAATTACCGTTACGCTTGTCGGAATCGTTTTTTTCAATTTCTTTCATTTTGTCACTCATCAGTTCTCCAGAATCTCTTCCGCATGGATATTAAAATAAATTTCCAACTTAATCCATATTAATCACAGTTAATTACAGAAAGTCAAAGCGTCCGCAGCGTTTATTTGCGTTGGATACGGTTGTCAAGGACGCCAAATGGAACGAAAATAGAACGCCCGCGAATACATCGTGACTTACCTTAAATAGTTTTCGACAACACAAAATTTCCAACAAGTTTATGAAGATTTTACTGTCGCAGATTTTATTTTGATCAACAATTAAATTTCGATATTTACAGTAATTGTATTACAATATCCCATGATCAACATGAAATAGGTTATTACGGAAAATATTGTCCAGAACACGTCTATTGCGAGAATGACATCAGCGGTCAACGTCGAGGTGGTAAGGTTGTGAGTGAGTTCGTTTATGGGGTAGAATTAAATTAACATTCTCTCATTTTTCATTTACTGTCTATATAATTCAAATAACAGACATTTGCAGAATATATTTTCTGAATAACTAAATATTTTCATTATTTTTCTCAAAAACATAGCTTATGATCCCTCATTGGAACGACCTCGTTGAGCTCATTCCAATCAGGGATCACAAGCTATGTGTTTAGGGTAAAAACTGAAAAAGATAATAAAATTTGGCTTGCGATTTCTGTGAACACCTGTGAACACTGCTAGTCAGCTTTTGTCGTTACGTTAGCTAAAATGTTAAATTACATATCATGTGGTAAAAAGAATATCATATTCGTCACGACTTGACATGAAATTTCTAAACATAATTCGGTAAATTCGATCTGAGCCTCAGTAAATATCGGCAAAATTGATTTTAGTGAACTCGCTACAGACATTTCATACGAAATCGCTACTCCAAAGAGATCTCCTGTATGCACTTATGGGTAAATGTGGATGGTTTGGTCGAACTGTTTAATTTTGTTTATTCCTCGAACTGCTTATATTTTTATACCACTTAAACGGGGAAGTGACCAGACGTTTTGCATGATAGAGAGATAAAGTTCCGACTTGAAAACTAATATCTTGATAGTCCAATCAATCTGATACTTAACCCACAAGAAATTGCTATACAAAAGCTTTTGCTTTTAAACGAAGCATATATGCCTAATAACAATATACTTAAAATCCCCAAAAATTACACAACAGGAAATTATGTTTTTGATGACTTTTTTCTACGCGAGAAAATAAAAAAGGCAAATTATACCCCAACCTCCAAGAAATTGTTATTCAAATGTTTGTATTGTTTTGGGGCAGGAATTAGTATGAAAAATAACATATGAAATATCCCCATTAATCCCATCACGGGAAAATGGTATTCTGGGGTGGAAGCATTGGAAAATTCAATAAAATCAGAGAAAATTGAAATTTGCTCAAAACTCAATAACGAGTTCAAACAACAATTATTCCCGTGGTACTTAGATCACAATAACTGTGTGTAATATTATACTTGAAGTCCTAATTACTGAACACAAGAAAATGTGTAATTTCGGGTGAAAATTGTGAAAAAGTATATAAAATGTACGAAAATTGGAATTGTATCACTGATCGTTCAAATAGTTCCAATCATTTAAACACTGTCATCGTATTATACACTAAATCGGTATGACAAATACATCTCTTAAACTCCAAATGGACGGTAGCAAGAAAAATGTGATTTTGTGGTAAAATGTTTTAAAAAATTACCGTTATATATCAATGTCATATATAAATAATAAGTAGAGAGTAATCAATTTGTTTTGAGCGTTACGGTAAATAATTCATCGAGAGACGGGACGTGAGTAAATCACGAGGGCGTAGCCCGAGTGATTTACGAAACAGTCCCGTCTCGAGATGAATTATTTACCGTAACGCTCAAGACAAATTGATTACTCTGTTTATAACATGACATTTGGAATAAAGAGGTCTTTTACTATAATAATTCAACCCAAACTATTGTCAGATATAATCCAATTCAGTGTAAACACGGAAACATTTCTAAAATTAGCAGGAAGGAAATACGAAATAGTCCTGTCTTGAGGCGAATTATATACCGTAACTTGCCGTAAGAATGGGTCACTCTCTTTAGTGAATGACATTTTAGACCAAAATGTCTTTCATTAAAAATAATTCAACACAAAATATTTGCAAATGCAATTCTGAAATACTTCTGTAATTAGAGCGTATGAATACATCACTTTCTGTGTCAAATCTTCGATTGGAAATGGCCCAGTTTTATTTTTGTGACTTTCGTTCGATATTTTACTATTTTATGTGGCGTTCCAGTCGCATTTGGGGAATGGCATTCAGCCATAAGATAAAACATTTCTATTTGGATTTTGTCAACTGTGCTAACGAACCTGTTCACAGAGGAAAGAAAGGATTTTTAAAAATATTCAGAAGGAAAATTCATTTTAATTAACTGATGTGGGGGCGTGGCTTATATACGTCAGTCGTTCCAAAGTTACTATTGAAGTGACATAATTCACTCGTGACATTACCACTTTTTAATATAACAATAACATGATTTTGAAGGGCATTACAGTGTATTAACGGCTCAACAGAAATGGTTAACAGCCCAAGAGTTTATTAGCGGCCCGCGACGAAGTCGAGGGCCGCTAATAAGCTCAAGGGCTGTTAACCATTTCTGTTGAGCCGTTGATACACTATAATGCCCGACAAAGTCATGTTATTTCTATTATTGCCACTTTCGTACATCGGGTACATTACAATTAAATTATATGGGAAATAAGATAAATAAATGAAGTTTGAAATTAAAAAACAGCGACACTATCGTCTGATTTGTTGACAAACAAACCGGGCAAAATGACTATCATCTGATCAGTCTACGACGAAATTTGGGAAGTTAGATGATGAAATATATCTTCGAAATGCGAACTTTAGGCAAGGAGTTTATTCATCAAAGATGTCATCACTTACTTTGTGCGTATCGCTTACTATATTTGATACATTATCTATCCGTGACACAAAGGGAAACACTTGAAACAAATGTGTTAATTGTGCTTACAAATTAAAAAAATCCGAATTGAATTTCGATCCCAATGGAAATCTGGGAAAAATGTTGTTGATCGGCTGAGAGATGTGATGTCATTGTCTATATTTAGACGTGTCGGGCTGTTATTGGCGTGTTGGGCTGTTATAGTCAATAACGGCCCAACACGTCACATGGCTTGTACTTGTTGAGCATTACGAGGTTTCTACGCCCGGTAAAACATTGTTAATGTGCTAGTAACGCCCGCAAAAGTGGTAATAATGAACATTAAATTCAATGCAAAACGAACTGAGGAATGTAATAAATATAAACAATAGCTGCTGCAATGTCAATGCAGATAATCTGCATTGACATAGCAGCAGTTATTATTTTCCGGACATTTCCCACACATTTGAAGAGGCGACGTCTCGCAACCTGTGAAACAGTTACATCGTATCATCTTTAGAATGGGCTATGGTGCGGTGAAAGACCAGTGGCGAGTGGCACAAACTTTTCACCCCCACTGACAAGCATCTGCACTTCTCTGTGACCACATTTGAATCTGATGGTGTGTTTGAAAACTATGATACTTCACAGCAGACTGTGCTCGGGGTAGGTTTTCCGGCTTCACAAAATATTAAGCCGATGACACTTTATCAACCAGTAGCCAATATCGACAAGTTTGGAGAAGTTCAGATTTTGTCCATCCAAACACCAACACCACAGCTTATCAACCGAAACGTTCAACTTCTCCCAATGCTAATGACAGATGGAGACATTTCCATGGAGTTACAGCGAATTTCAAGTTAATTGCATTTCCGTGGATCGCGCACTTGCTAAAAGTTACGGTCACGTAAAGTTTTGCAAACTCGGCCACTTCAAGATTTGAACATCGTCACTCTTCTCTCAAATAATAATACTAAAATGGTGACATAAAGAAAGAAAGTTTATGCCAATCACCATTGAACTTCCACCTGCACCAAAGACCTTGCTAAAGATGATAAGATGTAATTGTGCCACAGGCTGCGAGACGTCAAGGTGTAGTTGCAAAAGAAAGTCTACCCTGTTCAAATAATAATTATTCAGCCCACCGCTGATTTGCCGCGGTCCTCTGAAGAAGAGGCCTATATTAACCCGCTTCACAGCCAGGATATCCCCTCTCCCACTCTCCCCCTGATCTTCGAGCATTCATTCAAAAATGGTTTTATAATTCCAGGCATCGGCGCTTTCTCAATCTTTCTAACTATAAAATTGACTCTTTCTACTTATCTTTCAGGTTTTCATCCCATTTTCCATTATTAGTATCTATGGAGTCTTGTTCTACTGGGAAAATATTGGAGGCATTCTCGAATGAAATGTTCCAGGGTATGCCTTACTCCTCAATTAACATTTGGTGCACTTTTCCCTCTTCTTTTCCGATTCTCCCCTCAACTTCAGTGACCTCGATCTCACTTTAAACAACTAAGACACCCATAAGATCTATGTAGGTACTTCTCAAAGGCTGGGGCATAGTTTGGGTAAAAACAGTCTAAAGAGCTCTTCGTCCTAATCCCAGCTCATCAGTTTCTATTGCAGTCCTCGAGCACCCTTCCCCTGATAAGGCTACTGCTCTGTTTCAGGCCGCCCTTCTAAATCATTAGTCTCTAAGGAGTAATTCTGTATTAGCTCCCTCACCTGCCCTATCCATCTTGTCTGAATGTATGGTTCCATACATGGTTAAATGTCGTTTTAAACCATATGCTCTTTGGGGAGGGAGGGAGGGGGGTGTCTCCAGATAATTTTGGGAGCATAATTTTCCCATATCTATTCTATCTTTAAACGGAATCCACCCAAGTTCCCCCTTGACTGCTTCCAGCGCAGCTGCGCTGCTTGGTCCGGTTATCCACCGACACGCATCATTTTGTAGAACTTCCAAGTTCCTCACTTCTACTTTATATTGACGGATCGCAGCCGTTCCATATGTTATACATGGTAATCCCACCAACGCCCAAATTGTTTTTCCAACGAACACCTTGTTAACCCTTTACCCAACGTAACGGCAAAACCGGCCAGCGATATTCTCAAAAATCGCCAATTAATTTTCATTATTTTTTTCATTTTTTGTCTCAAAAACATAGGTTATGACCCCTCGTTGGAACGAGCTCGTCGAGCTCGTTCCAACGAGGGGTCATAACCTATGTTTTTGAGACAAAAAATGAAAAAAAATTAGTTATTCAAGAATTATTTTGCAAGTGTCGTCTGCTTTTCAGGTTAGGTAAAGGGTTAAGGCTCTTACTTCCAAATAGTTTTAACTGATTGAGTATGATTTTCCCCTTTATCGTAATTTTATGTGTGTGTTTCTGGCTATGTCTCTACCTGTAACACATACATTCACCTCCAAGTGCTCATATTCTCCCGTTTTCCCCAGTGCTATATCAGTGCTTTCCTCTTCACCAATATATAAATGCATGTGGGAAATGCCAGGAAAATAACTGCTGCAATGTCAATGAAGATAGTGATTTCGCATAGCGGCAGAACCAATTATCTTATCTCCAGTTTATCTTCATTGACATTGCAGCAGTTATTATTTTATATTTATTATTTAAAATTAGTAAACTAAGACGAACAAGAACACACGCACAATTGTGTGAATCAGCGCCGGGTGATAAAATTAGACGGTAAGAGTACAGATTAAGAAGTGATGATTGTGAGAGAATGCTTTACCATCGCCCCATCAAACTTTTAGCGTTTAATTGTGAAGGCATCCAGAAGTAATACTCGGTCATTGGATCCCTACAACGCGGCTCGTTCCGGAAACTGGACTATTGCTTTTTCAATTAGTTTTCCAAATGTGTGTGCTGTGGTGACTTCTAACGTATCTGGGAATTTTCATTGACAACCGTGGAACGTATCTCTCATATCCAAGCCAGCTTTTTGCTGGATTTTGACTCTGATTGGTCCGCAGAATGATTTTGCGATTGCTTTAGCCTTGTAACATGTATTTCCAACTGTCGTGGATGCAAAAGTGGTTTTTTTATATTTACGGCAGTTCTCACTGGGATTTGAGGTTACTGTACTTCGACTCTTATCTACAGCAAAACCCTGGAATAACTTTATTTCAGATTTTGCATTTTCTGCTGAAGTATGAACAGCTCTACCAATGGATGGTTCTTATTTTGAAACATTCCCACTGGAATTCCGAGCGATATGTCTTTTTGTTGAATTCCAACTTTGTTGCCATGGCAACGGAAATTACAAAATGTTTTTCTGGAAAATGTAACTTACGCAGTCGACCCATACTAACATCCATATACATCCACACTTTCAGAGAGCTTGGGTATGTAGTTGTGAATATATCGCTCAAAACGTGGCACTTTAATTTCTGAAATTCAGCCTTGTCCTCAACAAAGTAATGAACAGAGCAATCTGTTTTAAACAGTTCCTCGGAAAAGCAGCCCCCTACAGCCGTTAACTGTAAAGTAAATGAGAGAAGTTTGATTAAAAAGTGGGATTTGGGGATCTTTCAGTCCAGTTTTGCCCTTGAAGTAGGAAGGAAGGATTATCCCCTTTTGATAAAAGAATAGAAACAAAATTTCTACTCACCAGGTTTCAAATGTCTATAGGGATCAACTCAAATGTTACAAAGGGATCCCAGGAACTCCTGATTTTTTTTTTTTCCCTGGTAAGCAGGAAAATAAGGATGAGATCAGTATGAAACATAGCTGGTGACACAAAGAGCAATGTTATTTATATGCGTAGGCTCTCTTCCGTTTTTGAGAACATTCCTTCATTATTAAACTTTTTTTCGGTTCATGCGTTTTCAGATAAAAAATTGGCTCACACGATTCTGTTTTTTCTTTTCATAACTCAATGAATCGAAAAAACACAATTAGGTCCGCCCCCAGCCACGCCCCTAAAATACCAGTCTTCGGAGGTGTCAAATCAGTAAAAGTTATAACTCTGGCACGTTCTAAATGTGAAAAAGAAAAATAAATTTATATTACTAATTTATCACCATGAAATTATTTATAAAATATTTAAATGACCGTGGTGGGTAAATTTTTCTTTTTCTTCACAACTGTTTATTTGACATTTCAATTTTTATGCACACTGGGTGATCGTCTGCGTTCATCGTTTCACCCAAATCGATTGTAAACAATGGCTGGTCACGACGAATACGGCAATTTTGACATTGAATTCAACTAATTTCATGTCATCTGGCTTAAAATCTAACTCCACTTTTACAAACTGTGTTTTTCAGTTCTCGAGAAACGGTCAAAACCAAAATAAAATGTAATACTGATGGCCTACTTCCACCTACCACGGAACGTAACTTTTACGTGAGGTGAACAGTTGAATGGAATTTGAGGGAGGCGTGGCTTATGACGTTTTCTTTGCCTTACGTACTTCATTGGTCAATCAAAAATGTAATGACATAAGTGCATTTGACTTGGAAAGTGTGTCAATTGCTACCTGCATTTCAATAATATGCGCCCTCTTTTATGCCAGAATAATAATATGTCTACCAGTTTTAGTTTTTAAGTGTTTGTTCGTTGAAGTGTAGGACGACTAACACTATTTATTTATTTGGGTCGCGAACGTTTAATTATAAGGAATGATCGTTTCTTTTTGTCTATTTCTTGAGTTATGAACCCCAAAGAAACAAAGTCCAAACTGTGTAAATGGGCTACGCCCATTTACACAGTTTGGACTTTGTTTTTTGAAGTTCATATCTCAAGAAGTAGACAAAAAAAACGATCTTTCCTTAAATAATTTTCAGAATTTATTTTTGAAGAATCGCAAATAATAAGATTATTTATTAAAAAAATTAAAGTGTATACTTAACTTGACCTGTTCCATCTCTCAACTGTAGTACAGTGCCACTCGGAGTGTATAATAATCTAATTGGAGTAATCGAATTTAATTAATTTCTTTATTAATTAATTAATTTGAACGGCCGCTTTAGGATCGCCAAGTCGGGAAAACGGATAACTAATTAATTAATTAAATTAATTAAATTAATTAAATTAATTAAATTAATTAATTAATTAAATTAATTAATTAATTAATTAATTTTAATTAATTAATTAATTTTAATTAATTAATTGATTTTAATTAATTAATTAATTAATTAATTAATTAACCGTTTTCCCATCATGATGATGACCCAAACCGGACGTTTAAATTTATTTTTTCACTTGTTTGCCCCAAAACATAGCTTATGACCTATCGCCGGAACTAGCCATAGGGATCGTTCCAATGAGGAGTCAAAAGCTAGGTTTATGAAGAAAATACTATTTTTATAGTTATTCCATAAATTACTTCTAGTGTCATTTGCTATTAGTTAGTGTTGGATAACTGAATAACTAATGACGCTTTTCCCCGTAGTATGTAATATCCCATCACGTTAAATGCAAACAATCTTACACGTTATAGTGTGCTCACTTGGCGTATACGGTTTTATACAATGCGAAGCAATGGCAATATTATAAGTTACAGGGTGTTTAGTTGGCAGATACAGTGTCATATACGGCGAAGAGAAAACAATATTAGGTGAGGCGAATAACGTATTTGTTATGTACGGCATGCTAAAATGTCATTGGGGAAGTTAACTCAACGAATAGTTAAATGATGCGCATTTCTCGAAAAATGTAAACAAAGCAGACAATGTTTACATACGCAACAAGAGAAGTAATTTTGCTTCCGCATTCTAATAAATCACTCGTGACCTGCTCTACAACCGCCAATGTTTTTGGGCTGGTTTGGCATTTTATTATAACAGTTTCCTTCAATCGAATGCAATGTTTATACGAAAGGGCTATTTTATATGGTGAGTCTTCTGTACGACTGCACTGTAGCATGTACGTACGTGTAAATTAAAAGCTGAGGCGTGTGGATATAATGATAAAACAAAATGGCTGACGGGCACCTAATATTAAATTAATATTGGGTGCTTTTCAGCCATCCTGAACCTAATATTGCGGAGTCTATGTCTCTTGGTAACGTCATTTGATTGGATAAACAAATTTACTAGCATAATAATGGACGAAGCGGTACGGTGAGCCCAATATTGATTTGCTGAGCCTCATATAAAATCTTATCTGTCAACTAAACCTACCATAACGTATTTATTTCACCAGCTTTCAGATTCAGCTTTACAAGTACGCTGCCAGATCGTTCGATTATGATGTGTGTTAAGATTGTACTGTTCACTATTTCTCCGCTATATCTTGTTACGACGAATTTCCGAAACGTTTCATGGTGCAAATGTCCATAAAAAAACGTTTGCTTCGGGTGATGAAATGGCGCTAGATCATTTTTTAAGTTAAACATTATCAATCGGTTCATAAATATCTCAATACTGCATTAAGGGGTGAGATATTTTGACGTCGCTCTCTTGGCGACGTGTATTCCTTGCAGAGCAGGCGAGGATATTTATGGGGAATCTAAAATGGCACCAACTCACCTCATATGGACTCATAAAGGGTGACTTCAACTTCGACATGACAGTGCATGGTTCAGTGTTGAGTGACAAATGCAGTACTTTGATTGGTTAAAGAAGCTTGCAGTTAAAATAATAATGCTTATCCCCAACCAATTAAAGTTTGGCACTCAGGCAAAAAATATAAAACGCCTCTATCGTACAAAGAGTATGGTGGACTCAACTTGTTTACAGACCTGAAGTTTTCACTATGCTTACTAGAATATTTTGCTCTTCAGATCTGAGTGTAAGAGTGAAACTATTCCGACGTTGAGTGATAAAGGTCCAATCTGGATCATACTGTCATACTTCCATTGTACCAATACTTTAGCAAACGACAAAGAAAGAACTGAAAAAATTCGAAAACTACAGTTTGTTCATTATATACCAACCTTCACTTGAAGTACGTTTTCTTTCCTTCCCTTCCATTTGTCGAACGGTAGTTAACTTAGTTCGAAAGTGACCAGACGTGTGAATGCATAGCTATTAAATGGCAAGACATTACAGAGTGGACTTTGAAATCAGTACAGTTGGTAACCAATTAATCAAACAAAGCTGCCACATGGTGTATGGAAATAAACATCTCCTGTGAGTGATGCCACATCTGCTGTAACGCTCGTTTTACCGCGACGATGAGACCAGTGACGTACAAACACCCACTAGTGACGTAAGAATATCCACTGACAAGACCTATTTTGACTACCCACCTCAATCTCATTCAACTGTTGCTACAGCGTCATTTCTATAATTTGTTATAAGACCCACAAATAATTTAATCATTTGCCCCGCCTCTGCGTTTGATTGGTTGAAAGCATACAGCGTGAAAGTCGTCAAAATCGTATAAACCAAATAACGTCATGATTTGGAATGTCTCTACAAGTTCGCACATCCGATCCAACTTTGAAGACTCTGGAAGCCCCGCCCACGCAATCCAATTGTCACCGTGAGGGCGTGGCGGCAGACTGATAGATGGATAACAAGCTTGTGAAAAAAGATCAATGGTCGATTTTTCACCGCCTCCAGTCAGCGAGAATATAATGATAATTTCTCGGGAACAATTGAATTTAATAAAATGTACCGAAGTGGGAGACGAATAAAAGATCATACACCCAAACATGATTTTGGGGGAACTTAAAAAAATGTTTTCAATGATATTGTTACGTGACTTGCAAAATATCTGTCGCCTGCGATCGAAAATCAAAGCAACAAACAATTTGACAATGATTAACGTGACCTGTTTGTGGCACACTTTCCTGAGTTTGACTGTTGTCTTTTGCGAAAATTAAAAGTTTTTCGTTCACGTACACATAGTTTTTATATTTTAATATTACAGCCGGAATAAATTATAAGAACAATAAACCGGAGGAAAACAACAGTTATTTCTTAAATAGAATCTGCAATATAGCATACGCATATTGACTCCCTAATACATTGCGGACACCGTGGATTGTTCACTTTCCACTTGTCTGCGATAATTCCACAGACGCAATAATATTAGATTCCAATCACTAATTATATGAATATTCATCAAACATTTAGTTAATGAAACACCCGGTACAGCCCGGGTACAACCCGGGTACAGACGGGCACTTCATTAATTTAAATTCTGCTGATAGTGATTTCTATTACCTGGTAAATACATGCGTGAACATCACTGCCCACGCGTGAATTATGACCTGCCCACGGCCTCCGTACTGTACAAGGACCACGGAGAAGGACCCAAAAGCAGGACCTCGATAATGACGACATACCGCGATGCATGATGAGTGTAGCGTGGTTGTCCATTATCGCGCATAAGCAGCCATGTTGTGATGTCACTGTCATGGTGTTAGTGTGCATGCGTGGCTTGTGCTATTTACGTAATACGTTTCCGCTGTCAGTTTTGTTAGTCGGAGGTCGCCGTCTTAGTTCCTAAGGTATCGAGTGACCGCTATTACACAGAAAGACTTTAAAAATCACAAGGGTATATTGTAGATGTGCTCGGGTGAACTGGTGTACTATGGACGTTTAGTATGGATGGTCTGTAACTATTCTGGTAACAGGGCAATGCTCATTGTCGCAAATAAAACCTTTTACTGTGCATGTTATTCTATACTATGATGCATATATGACTGTTCTTTGGCGTACATGTACTTCGGTCCGACAGAAGTGCGCTTACATATAAAATAATCCATCGTTCTTAATAGTTTTGCCTTTTTGCCGTTTAGTCTGTCCCGTACAATTGTTCGGGAACTCTTCGGTTCTCAGTTTCCAAAGGTTTGAAATTTCTACCAAAGAACTGGATCGACCAAGTCTTAGTATATTCAGTCAGATCGCCTCATCAACCTTAGCCCACAGACTCCTGTTCTGCGGGTTTCCCTTAACTGGTAGAGTGCTGGAAGCCCATATTTGGGCTTTACTCTGAAGTGTAGGTTCTATATCTTAAATGCTTCATATTTAGTGAATATGCTTCATGTTATCTTTTAACCCTTTACCCAACGTAACGGCCAAAACCGGCCAGCGCTATTCTCAAAAATCGCCAATTAATTTTCATTATTTTTTTCATTTTTTGTCTCAAAAACATAGGTTATGACCCCTCATTGGAACGAGCTCGTCGAGCTCGTTCCAATGAGGGGTCATAACCTATGTTTTTGAGACAAAAAATTAAAAAAATAAGTTATTCAAGAATTTTTTTTGCAAGTGTCGTCTGCTTTTCATGTTAGGTAAAGGGTTAAGTGAAATTATTTTATCTGTATGGATTTTCCTTGTTACAATTTATGGGAGAGTGCCTGTAGGCACTCTCCCATAAATTGTAACAAGGCCAAGACACGTGAACAAATTTTGGTGATCAAAAATAATTTAGCACTCTACCAGTTAACAGATACATGTGTGAATAATAATGACCAGTCAAGTAAAATCAACAATTGTTAGAGAAATTACTCGAAAGAATGACTCTGCAAGATTTGACGAATCATCTGGGTATATACACCTATTCCATCCAGAGCTTCTTGGAATCAAACCAAAACTAGAGAGACCCTTTGTCAAACTACTGTTCACCGGAAATTTGTACATTCATCAGCAAAATATATCTAGAAGAATGTGTGTCATTGTTATGTGTAAAACTTTAACATTTTCGGCTACCTCCAAAGATTCTCAGTTGGAAACTGTTACAACTATGATGCATCCATACTTTGGACTTGTTCACCTGAATAAGGCATGTACGTAATCCAGTAAGGAATTGAACTGATACACGTTTGTATCAAACAATCAAACAGATTTTGGCCTGGAAACCACGAGAAACGGTACGTATCGCATAATGTGTTCCGATTCCGTATGATGAAGACGACTCATTCTGATTCCGTATCATATAGACGACTCGTTTTCGGTAGCGCCGCGGGCTATCATAACATGCACATGGATACATTCTTTGTGCGTTTCGTTGATCGACCGAACATTATGTCCCAAATATGTTTAAAAATAACTTAACCCTTAACCTAACATGAAAAGCAGACGACACTTGCAAAAAAAAAAATTGTTGAATAACTAATTTTTTTCATTTTTTGTCTCAAAAACATAGGTTATGACCACTCATTGGAACGAGCTCGTTCCAACGAGGGGATCATAACCTATGTTTTTGAGACAAAAAATGAAAAAAATAATGAACATTATTTGGCGATTTTTTGAGAATAGCATTGGCTGGTGGTCGTTACGTTGGGTAAAGGGCTAAGATTTAATCTGTTTGTATGACAGAATTGTTAGATAAATGAATTATCATGATAATGTGCATGTCCTGTGATTTGTATCAGATTCTCGGTGGTGTCCAAAAATGGGATCACAACTCCCTAGCAAAGCCGGCTCGTTGAGATCCCATTCTGGACACCACCTCGAATCTGATACAAATCACAGGACATGCACATTATCATGATAATCTGTATTTACCAAAACTCATACCCCAATTAGCCAACAGATATGCATGTATGCCTGTAACATGAGGGGAGTTACGTTATGGGGTACGTTTCTTGAAAACACACTAAGTCGTAATCCTATGATTATTTTTCCAAATCTTAATCCTATACCCAACACAAACAATATCAAAATTTGTTATTTTTTTCAAATTTAAAAAAAAAAGCGACAAAATCATATCAGGTGACCCCCTCACTGGAGCGAGCTCGATCAGCCTTAGCTGGCTATTCCACTATATTTACGAATTATATCAGTTTTGTTATGAAAAAGAGTATACAGGGGGACCTATTTATGGCTATATTTGACCACACCATGAAGTAAAAGAAAATTTCACATCAGTTGCTAGGATAAAATGGCAGAATCATTTCATATGATGACATATATGGCAACCCCAATTTGTGAAACAAAATTAACATTCATTTTCGTGAGGGTTGAGACACTGTTTCGCTTGCTGTGTGGTTAAATGAAAGATCTTTTTTTTCAAAAGGTATTGAGTGCTGATGCAAATTTTACATTTATTTTGGGATCAGGGTAGATTTTAAAGAAAGCTGTGAATTCTTATCCTTCTCAACTGATGTACTAGGTAACAGGCTAGAAAAAACTTTTGGAGGTACAACCAGATTTTAATCCCATTTGACAAACCTTTGACATTTTGCCTTAAAAGAGCAAATTTCCCATGTTTTTGACTCAGCAGAAGTCACAAGTTAAATTATAATGGACACATGACTCTTTTATCTCATGGAAGTTGTAAAATGTCTCTTTTCCAGGGTTGGGGATGATTATAGGAAATATGGTTTCTGGCTTCCAAACGAGATTCAATTAATATTTGTGGGATGATTTCACATTTAAATGTGCATTGGGGGACCATACACCTTACACAACTATTTTATTGTTTTGAAAAGTTAATTTTTGTCACAGTCAGCAATAAAGTCTATATATGACCAAAACTAAGGCTCTTAATGCAAGCAAATGCATATTTTGAGCAAGTGTATTTCCCAGAAGCACACTATAACACCTACCAGCTCCTAACTAACAGTCTGTCTTATCGTCGGCTGAGTGCTAGAATGTTCTATGTCCCATAGAGGACATAGAACATTCTAGCACTCAGGCGCCG
Organism: Pictodentalium vernedei; assembly: GCA_031216915.1. Taxonomy (NCBI): domain Eukaryota; kingdom Metazoa; phylum Mollusca; class Scaphopoda; order Dentaliida; family Dentaliidae; genus Pictodentalium; species Pictodentalium vernedei. The sequence continues at coordinate 56,869,915 of CM062297.1, forward strand.
TTGTTTTTACAATTTTGACACTCAGCAATCAAGGCTATATATTGCCAAAACTAAGGCTGTAAATGCACGCAAATTCACATATTAAGTAAGACTCTTCCCCGGAGCACACTATAACCTCTGGCACCTGCTACCTAACAGCCTATCTTACCTTATTAAAACATTTAACCCACTGTTCCTCCTCATCGTACTAGGGACGGGGAATTCCAATATCCCAAACCCCTCCCAAATCACCATTCAAACAGACAGCCAGAAAACCTATACTGCACTTCCATTCACTGGTATTTAGACTTTTTTCTAGTCCATATTATGCTCTTTAAAATGTTAGAAAATAATCCATTTATTAAAATAGTATTTTGGAACACAAATGTGGTGAGTGGAGTGTAGGGAGCTAACGTGAAAAACTAACATAATAAAGCGATAAATGTGAATGAATTGCATTTGTGCATAACTACCAGTATTGTAGTCTAGTACTAGGGCTCTCATAGTTCCCATGTTACATCACAAATTTACAGAGACAGCTGTAAAGTATTGCTCTCTCCTTGAACCAAGCCCCCCTCCCACCCATACTCAACCATTCTGCTGATGATAAACATTTGGAAAAACTGTACAGTGTGTTTCAGAGGTTGAAGTTAACATCATACACTTTCAGTTTCTTATGATTTACTTTGCGACTGCAGCATTGTCGTCTGAGATTTTTTTTCTATTTGACAACCTTACCCTGGCTATTCCACTATATTTTTCACTGTATGTCATTCAGTACTCTGAATGTGTGACTGCAAGTCTACCTGTCTGTCAGTCTGTCTGTCTCTCCATCAGACAAAATATTTTTTACATTTCGGAACTTCGCCCAGCGTCTGGAGTAAGGAACAATACGGGAGGGAGCAAGCAAACTCCGGCCCGTGTTGTCCCTCTACCCCAACGCGAAAAGCAAAATAAGAAAAGATCAAGGCAAAGCACTTCTCCCTCTTCTTTTCCTTCTACTTCTTCTTTCTCTCAGAGTAAGCGCCTCAATTTGCAAACATCTCCGGTCCATATTGTGACTGAAGATGCTCGTAAATTGAGTAACGCTGTCTCGCCTCGTCTTGCTCCTCTACATCCTACTCCTCCTCAGCCTTTCTTCTCTGGTTCTCCTAGTGCTCTCACTAGAACTCCTCCTCCTCCTTCTGTTTCTTCTCCTGCTTCTGTTTCCTCTCCTGCCTCTGTTTCTTCTCCCCCTTCTCCTGCCTCTAGTGTGGTTCAACCAGGTATATCGTACTCAGAGAAAGTCAAATCACCGAGCCGCAACTCGGGCCGCTCATTTGATTCTAAATTCTCCCTGTTTCGGCATAAAAGCGGAGTTAATTTTGACAAAAGGAATTGGCGCCTCCCCGATGTTTGTAAAAACATCCTTATGATTGGAAGTTCAAATTTAGGACGCATTGATCGAAATCCCCATCCGGACATCCAGGTGGAGTGTTACCCCGGCGCCAAATTCAATCATCTGCGCTCTATGTTTAAAGGGCACAGGGGCCAGTCCAGTCCCCAAAAAATATTATTAAATATTGGCGTGAATTCTCGAAACGATAATTCTGATCTCGTAGTTAAGCAGTTGCGGAATATGCTTAGCGATATCAGGGTCAAGTTTAGATCAGCAAAAATTTATTTCGCTGAACTAAACTTTTCGCAAAAACTCCCTCAGGCTGAGAGGAGAACCCTGAGCATCATCAACGAAACCATTCGGAAAGTGAAGGACGTTAACGTTATACCACAAATTGATGACGCGAAGTTTGATGTTGCTCAGGATTTAATCCATTGGACCACGAGAACCGCCAATATTATGTACGATCACTGGTTGAACCACCTAAATTTAAACTAAGTAAAGGCAAAGGTAACAGCCGCCTAACAGATGTGGGATTAGGAACTAATGTGGTTAACCTGTCTGGCACCAATGACCTAACAACCCAAGAGAAATCTCTTTTAGATCGCGGTTTAACTTTTGTACCAGCACCAAAACCCAAAACTGATAGCCAAACAAATTTACCATCATACAACTGTAATTTTCTTAGGCAAATGAAATTAGCAGACCGCTTTAGAAACTCCAGCGGTCGGAAACTTCCTTTTACAGAATCATCTGGTTGGTCACCTCCAGATAGTGAAGTAGATCCCGAAATTATTGAGGCTAGCAAACGAATCATCCAAAAGGTGTTCAGCATGAACATACTCTCCGATAAAGACAATTTAACAGCTGGTGAACGGAGAGCCCTCACGAAACTCCGAAAAAATAAGAAATTAGTAATTAAACCAGCCGACAAAGGTGGGTCGGTAGTTGTTCTATCTCGGGATAATTATATAAAGGAAGCCATGAGACAACTCAGCAATACTAAACATTATAAGAAAATAGATTCACTTATTTGGCCTAGTAATATCGAAAAATTCAATAAGATCTTAAAATTTCTCCTCGACGAAGGTCACATTACCAAAAAACAATTGAAATATTTAACAGCTAAGCTCAGTGCTCAAACAAGACAATTTTATATCCTACCAAAGATCCACAAGGACCGTTCTTCATGGACGGATGACTTAACTCCGCCCGGGAGGCCAATTGTATCAGATTGTAATTCGGAATCTTATGCGATCTCGGAATTAATTGATTATCATCTGAAACCTATAGCAAATAGACATCCGAGCTATCTAAAAAATACACAGGATTTCCTGTCAAAAATTTCGAAATTGAAAATATCGAAAAATGCAATTCTGGCTACTTTGGATATCGACAGTATGTATACGAATATTGATATTGATAAAGGTGTTAAATCAGTTAAAAATGCATTTGAAAAATATCCGGATGCGAAACGCCCGGATGAACAAATTTTGGATCTTTTAGAGCTGAGCTTAAAAGGTAATGACTTTCAATTCAATGGAGAATATTTTTTACAAATAATGGGTTGTCCTATGGGCAAAAGATTCAGTCCTAATTTTGCAAGCATTTATGTAGCGGAATGGGAGGAAAATGCCTTAAGCAAATGTGCAAAGCATCCTCTCGTATATCTCAGGTATTTAGATGACATTTTTATTATTTGGGAACATTCAAAAGAAGATTTTGATGAATTTTTAGAAATTTTGAACAATCACGATCCAAATATTAAATTGAAAGCTACTATCAGTGAAAATTCTGTTGATTTTCTCGATGTGACCGTGTATAAAGGCAAGCAATTTCAGGCGTCCGGTCATTTAGATTATAAAGTATATTTTAAACCAACTGATTCACATCAATTGTTGCACACAAAATCATTTCATCCTCAACATACATTTAAAGGTATCATCAAATCACAGCTCATTCGTTTCCACCGCAATTCAAGTGATAAGGTAAATTTCAATGAGGCTTGTTCTACTCTATTTGGCGCCCTCAGATCGAGAGGGTACTCGCTGCGCCTTTTGCGTAGCCTGAAATCCCAAACCCTGAAAAAGCTCGAAAGTCCAGCTGAAACTACCGATTTCGAACCACTGAAGATTGAACACAACAGACCGTTGCAAAATGGTAGTGGCGCGGTATTTAATTGCAAAAAGCCTCGTTGTAGACTGCATACTTTTATGCCTGATCAGAAAGAGGAATTTTCCTCCGAACAAACGAAAAATCATTATCAGATCCGTTACCCCCTCCATTGTGATTCACCAAACATTATTTACCTTATCACTTGTAAGCGATGTCGGAAACAGTATGTTGGTCAAAGTCAAAATCCTTTTCGAGAACGTGCTACTAGACACAAACAGGATATAAAACATAATGCTGATGCCCCAGTAGCACAACATTTTAACCTTCCTGGCCATTCTTTGGACGATTTCGAAATCCATCCTATTGAACAACCACCAATTAAAGACACATTAGAAGAAACGGATGAATTTAGAAAAAAACGTGAAGCTTTTTGGATCAATACGCTTCAAACCCTCTGGCCATTTGGTATGAACATATCAGAGGGCGAATGCGAAAGGAGGTCCATCATTCCTTTCACTTTAACGTACAACAGAATGAATATCGAAATAGCAAAAATGTTAAAAGATGAATTCAATTTTACCAATGCTAAATTAAATGAACCTTTGAATCTTCGACCTGTCATCGCCTATAAGAAAAACAAAAGCTTGCGTAACATCCTTGTAAGGACTAAATTAGAGCCCATCAATGAATAACATCAATTTTTGCCAGTCAGTTTAACCAGTTCCTAAGCTCATCACTTAATTTAAATCAATTTTATGTAATTTTTTGTCATGTTTGAAACCCATCAGGGTTCAGTAAATGAAAACAATTTTTCGGCGGCATATTAAAAGAAAAAAACGTTTCAGTAGGAAATGTCTGTGCCAGTGCGATTTTTTAACCTCAAACACACACACACACACACACACACAAATATAATGAACATGAAAGACAACTATATTCTTGAAGCAAGTATCTAATTCATCCTCTTTGAAAACATATTTTCTACCATTTCACTGTGCCTGTCACAATGGATGTCTGTGGGGATTAAAACAAAGGTTGTAAAAGTGCACTTATGGGTACTTGCAGTACAGGGATAGCCCCACAGAATCAACAGTTGATGTTTGTAGGCTTTTTAGAGTGTTATGAGATCCCACACTAGCAGGTACTGGTTATTCTGTTGAAAACAAATCATTGTTTTTTTTTTTGTTTGTTTTGGTTTTGATTGTATGTGCCTTAACTGAGAAAACTGAGGCTTTTTAACAAACATTTCAAAATATTTATCAAACACAATGTAAAATGACTTCAGAAGCCAGAATATGATTTAATTATTATCGAAAATGGGATATTTAATATCACAAGATATTTGTTTTGTATCATGAATTATATCATAGTTTTTGATGAAAAGGGGCATACCGGGTGGCCCTATTTAGGGCTATGTTTGACCACATCAGTAGGTAAAAGAAAATTTCCCACCAGTTGTTAGGATAAAGTGGCGGAGTCCTTTCATATTGATGAAATATACAGCTGCAACTCCAATTTTTGAAACAAAATTTACGTTCATATCGGTCGTGGGGGTTGGGACACTGTTTCACTTGCCGTATGGTTGAATGAGACAGATTTTCTCGAAAAAGTATATAGTGTTATTTTGGGATCTGGGTAGTTTTAAAGAAAGCTTGGAATTCGTATCCCTCTCAGCTAATGTTCTAGGTAAAGGGCTAGACAAATGTTTTGGAGGCAATACCAGTTTTTAACCCTTTACCCAACGCAGACGATATCAAAATTTATTATTTTAAATATCATTTTTTCAATTTTTTCAAAAAATTCAACAAAACCATATCAGGTGACCCCTCGTTGGAACCAGCTCGTCGAGCTCGTTCCAACGAGGGGTCACATGATATGGTTTTGTTGAAATTTGTTGAAAAATAATATTTTTTCAACTGCTGAATTTGCATATTACGCGGGCGGATGCGGCCGATTTGTTGGGTAAAGGGTTAAGCCCATTTAACAAAGTTTCGACACTTTTCCTTAAAAGAGCAAATGTCCATATTTTTGACTCAGCATAAGCCAAAAGTTGAATTATAATGCGGAAATGACTCTTTTATCTCATGGAAGTGATAAAATGTATCTTTGGTAAGGTTGGGGATGATTATAGGTATCAATGGACTAAATATTTGAATTATAGTTACCCACCATATTTGAAATGGTGTACTCGGAAATGATGCAATCTCTAAAAATAAACAGCCTTGGAGAAATATATTAATAAACATTTGAAATAGTCTATTGACATCTTGTGTTATCGTTGAATATGCCAAATAAAGAGGGTGATTTGATGACTTTTGCAGCTAAAAAATGCAATTGACTTTTGGTGTATTTTTATTGGGAATTCCCTGACAAATATATGCACATAACCGGTACTTCCCCTCCTGTCAGTTTTTCTCTCTTATTTGTTGCATGACCCCTTGTTTGCGAGCCAGAAACAGTTGTCCGAAGAGCTGGACGTGAAAAGGATATTTGAAAGCCAAAATTAAAGTGACGTAATTAGATTTTTTTCGCCCGAAGGTTATGATGGTCGCCTTTGGGAAAATATTTAGTTCCGTGATACCTATTGTTATGAGTACAACTTCAACATTTTCAGTTGCTTGAAAAGACTTTCAACCGGAACTTTTCGAATGCGATGTACATTATAAGAATATTTAATTTTGAGATGAAGGGTTGAGCTTGCTATTTGGAACAGTTAGTAAAACAGATCTTCGAGGTATCAAAGAAAATTTGAATCGGGTGACTAAGGATTAGGACATCATTCAGCATGTCCAAAAACAAAGTTCAACCTTGATAAAATTGACTTATGAGGCGGTTCAAGAAAACTGGATTTTTATAATGAATATATCTTGAATGTTGACTATTTTTCCGAATGCTTCTAGACCGCGTATCGAAGGACCACCAAAAACTATTGTTCTTGTTAGTACATTTTACTCATCCATATCACCAACTAGGATTACTTCTGAATCGCAAACGGTTAACGGGACGTCCAACTTAACTTTGTCCAAATTTCAGGTAATTTCTCCAAAGCCCAGAGAAGGTCAGAAATGAATAACCATAAAAAATTATTTATCCATTTTTGGGAACGAAACATAGATTTTGTGAAAACTAATATTTGCCATGGAATCGTTACCATGTGGCTGAACACACTGCCTGAAAGTCTGCTATGGCATAAGTAAGAGATCAGATTTTATACAATAAAATACCTTAAATTTACTGAATAGTTAAATTCTGCAATTTTTCTAGTATCTTTTTTCGCATTCTTGCAAGGAACGGACCGCAAGACTAAATGTAATTTAGGATGTCTAAATTTGACTTGTGTTTGTTTACCTTTTTTGAAGCTCACCAAAGGACAAACCACACAGTTCACAAGAACAAATATGGAGTCATGAGAAAATGCTTCAATGTAAAATAAAGAATGTCCACTGTGGCGTTTATCACCCTGCTGTGACAATACCCCCCCCCCCCCCCACCCCCCCCCCCCCACAATTCTTTGCCATTTTATATGAGATCTATAGCAAATTGGTAACAGAAGATGAGATTGATACACCAAACGTCCTAATTTGGTGTTATCCGTGTCCATTTCTGGGGTTGCGGGAGCAACGACAGCTGCCAATGAGTGTCATTTGATGCTCAGGTGTGGCTAAAACAACGGAAAAGGGATCTGTTATGCATGCAGAATACTTACATCAATCGGCTTCGTTAAGTTAGAAGACATGGCTTCTAATCCGTTTGTGTACATGGTTTGGTATGCTTCATTTGTTTTGAAACTATCGCCCTTCTTTAGCTGATGTTTTGGGGAGGTTTGGCTGTTGCTTACTCGTCAGATTTAAGAACATAAATAACTGACCTGCTTACCAATATTAATTTTATACGCAGTGGGTTACCGGCCTGAACAAGATCGGAATTATGTTGGTAACTAAATTCATTATCTAAAAACGTATGAGACGTCGTGGTCTCATTTCGGTAATTCCTGTGGTGTTTGTCTGCCAAGCGACATCAGGCTATTTTAGTAAACAGATTGTCAGTGCACAAAGATTTTTTGCAGCCTTCTGGTGCCAATAGCAATCAATATCGACATTTATCTAACAATCATATAGATTTAGGCCTGAAAACCACGAGAAACGGTACGTATCACATAGTGTGTTCCGATTCCGTATCATATAGACTACTCATTCTGATTCCGTATGATATAGACGACTCGTTTCCGGTAGCGCTACGGGATATCATAACAGGCAGATGGATACATTCTATGCGCGTTTCAGTGATCGACCAAACATTATGTCTCAATAATGTTTATAAATAATTTAACCCTTTACCTCTGTTCATTTGCTGCCACGGCATCAAATGAATTAATTGCTTGTTAGGCAATGCAGGTATTGAATTTTTGAATCCTTGATCGATTCACGTGATCAAATTCTGCATTTAACTGTAGCTGAACCTGGTGGAGTTTTGATTGTAAGGGGAGGGAATCGATCACGCATTCGGAGCGAAATTTAAATCACTTTTTGAGATATCGTTGAGCAGAACGGACGTTGATTAATTTTTTTTGTTTATATTTTCCGTTGTGCAGTTCACCTCTGTGATGTTGATGTTGAATTTTTCTCGTGATGACTCTCCAGTTTATCAGTAGATGTTTCCATTATTTGATTTAAATTATTTGGTTTTTTTTGGAAACCTGTAGTTAGTTTGGTTGAGATTTGTTTACTGTCGTTGCCATGGCAAGAAATTTGCGAGATGTCGCCAAAATCAATTCCAAAGACATGAATGAAGGCATATTAAGTGATAAACAATCTGTTGACGTTCGTCAAAAAACTACAACTTCATCCCATGTTGGTGGTGAAAATTCCAGATTGGATGATGGTTTGAACGAAAACCCCTCACACTCACAAGCATCACATAATAACGACAATGTTATCAAAACCGATAATAACGACAATGTTATCAAAACCGATCCGGATTCCGACACTTCCGACGAGGAAATTGTTGCTTTGGAAGCTGAACTTGAAAATCTTCGTAAACAAAAGAGCTTTGAAGAGAAAAAATTGAAGAAAGAAAGACTTAAACATGAAATTCAGCAAACCAAGAGTGAACTGGTTAAAATAAAAGGTATTCCTGCAGTTCCTGGTATTGACAAAAATAAACCAAGCAAGAAAAAAGTCAGTGGAACCGAAGAAACTTTCATAACAAATGAATTTGAGTCTAAAATTTTGAATATGAACGATCTCAGACAATTGGAGTTATTAAATGCCCGAGTGAATAAAAAAATGAAAAAAATTGGTATCTTAAATAAGGATAGTGACGACGAGTCTAGTGATGATATATTAAAATCGAAACCAAAAGCTACTGGTCAGCGAAGACAAAAATCTGGACTTACTTCTGGGATTTTGTCTTCATCTGATTATGATTCTGATTCTGAACCTGATGATGATCCTGTTTATCAAAGTCAAAGAAAGACTCGACGTTCACAAAAGTCTGGTTTAAAAAGAGAATCGAGTGAGCGAGTGGTTTCTCCACAGATTTTTCCTCACTCGACTTTGCAATATGATCATGTTAATTCGTCCATTCAATTAAAAGATTTAACTTTCCAGCAATTTATGGCTGGTGAGTTGGAAATTATTACAAGAAACAAGATTTCAGAAATTGAAAAATTTGGCCGGCTGAATCTTTTAAAAAAAATAGCTTACTATAATGTCATTTATGAATGGAAGGCATTGTTAAATGTTTTTGCAGATTGGTTAAGACGAATCGAATTGGGCATTAACACCTGGTCCGATGACTCAAGTATAATTGATATTCCCATTTTGGCCAAATATGTTCGACCAAAGTCTGGTTCCACTTTTAAATCGTTTACATATCCAGAAAAAGCAAATAACGATTCTGTTTGGTTCTGGTCCAACTTTCAACGCAATAAATGCCAGTTAAAGGGGCCACACAGGGCAACGATCAAGGGTGTGATTAGAATGGTTGAACATATTTGTGCCACTTGTTGGCTTAAAAATAAGGAAAAGTTGGGACATCCAGAAAGTTCTTCCTGTTGTGTTTTCCAGAAAACACAATGACTAGATCTCAGTAAATTGTCTCATTTAAACCCTTTAGCTGCTGTTTTTTATCCGGCCTATTTGCTGAACAATGATTCAAATTATTCTTCACTGAACGATTCATCGGAAACTTTGGGTCTTTCTTCTCAAATTGTTTGTTCAGATGGGCAGAATGAATGTCCGGGTAGGACTCATTCTGTTGTCGGAACAAATGATTCTTCTGTGGAACTTTCAGAATTTTCAAATTCTCCACCAAACGAGTCTGTCTTGAATAGCAACTTTGAGATAGTATCGTACAATCTTATTGATTCTAGTTGTTCAATTCGTGAATCAGTACTTGACAATGTTTGTGAAGATTCCGTTGAAAATGATTTTTCTGATGAGGTCTCGCCAAAAGAAATGTTCTTTGATTTTGCAGATAACAGTGTACCAGCAGCAGATGCTTCAGTTTACTGTTTACAGAATCATTTGAACTCTTCACATAATGCTCATTCCACCAAACTGGTACAAGATCATGACATCATTTACAACTCGGGACAATCAAATTTTATGAATTGTCAAATTCCTGTTAATTCTAACATCAACATTCCTTTCTTTCGTAAAAATTTGAATAATTATTCAGATTCTTCACTATGTGATCTCTTAGAATTTGGGTTTCCCATTGGTCACAGTGGGGAAGTACCTAAATCTTCATCACAACTTAAAAATCATAAGGGTGCCAGGGATTTTGAAAAAGATGTGGATGACTACATCAGAAAAGAATTGGATTATAAAGCGATAATTGGGCCTTTTACGGAAAATCCTTTTCAATCAGAAATTAAGATAAGTCCAATTAATACTGTTCCAAAGAAAAATTCTCAGGAACGTCGTGTCATTGTAGATTTAAGTTTTCCTCTTGGGAGTTCGGTTAATGAAGGTGTTTCTCATGATTTTTATCTGGGTGAAAATATTAAACTGAAATACCCCAAAGTTGACAACCTTGTCGATATCATTAAAAATAAAGGGAAAGGCTGTGCATTATTTAAAAGGGATCTTAAAAGAGCTTATCGACAAATACCATTAGATCCAGGTGATATTCACTTATTGGGATATATGTGGAAAAACAAAATTTATTTTGATAATGTTTTGACTATGGGTTTAAGATCAGCAGCTATGATTTGTCAGAGAGTTACCGATGCAGTAGTTTTTATAGCTGCTAAAAATGATGTAGAAGTTATTAATTACTTGGATGATCTGGCAGGTGCAGAATGTCCAAATACTTGTATGAATGCTTTTCATGCTCTGGGCTCCATTTTAGTTGCTTGTAGTTTAGAGGAAGCTCAAAACAAAGTCTGTTCTCCCTCCACAGAAATGGTTTTTCTGGGTATTTTATTTAATACTGAAACCCTAACCTTGAGTATAACCCAAGATAGAGTTGATGAAATTTCTGAGCTGGTTTCAGAATGGCTAACTATTCAGAAGGCTAAACTAAAACAAGTTCAGTCTTTACTTGGAAAGCTTCAGTTTGTTTGTGCCTGTGTTCAACCAGGTAGAATTTTCATCTCCAGAATCTTAAAATGGTTGAGAAGCTTCAAAAATAAACAATATATGGTGCAAAAAATTCAAATTCTAAGTTACATTCAAAAGGATTTGCTTTGGTGGAAATCCTTTTTACCTTTGTATAATGGAGTTTCCATGATGTCCCTGGAAGAGTGGTCCACTCCAGATCAAGTCCTGGCATCAGATGCTTGCTTGACAGGTTGTGGTGGGGTGTGTGGTAATGAATTTTTTCATGCTGAGTTTCCTCGGTTTATCACCTTCAAAAAGCAACATATTAATGAATTGGAATTTTTATCTATAATTGTTTGTTTGAAATTGTGGGCAGACAGACTGAGGGGAAAAAAGATTTTGGTTAACTGTGACAATTTCACCACAGTACCAGTAATCAATAACGGTTCAACAAAAAATGAATTTTTTCAATCTTGTTTGAGAGAAATTGTTTTTATTGCAGCTTTATTTGAATTTGAGATTAAGGCAAATCACATTGAAGGTGGCATTAACAGACTACCAGACTTTCTTTCCAGGTGGAATGATAGTTTGTCAATTCAACAAAAGTTTTTCAATGCCACCGAAAGTATGAATTTGCGAGAAGTTTTTGTTCCGGAAAATTTCTTCTCTTTCGACTGTAACTGGTAACTTTTGATTTCAGGGGCACAGCTGTTAGAATTGAGAAAAGAAGCTCAACAGTCTATTATCTCAGCCTTTGCTACTGGAACGCATAAAAATTTAAGATTACAATGGACATCTTATTTTTTGTTTTGTGATTATTTCAATTTGTTAGATATTCCGACAACTTTTGACACACTAAAATTGTATTTGCAATTTCTAAGCAGAAGCCTCAAATCTCCTCATTCTATTAGATGTTATTTAAGTGGGATCAAAACTTTGCATAAATTCTTGGATCTTGATTGTTCAGTTTTTGATACATATGAATTGAAATTATTGCTCAAGGGTATAGCCAAAAATCTACAGCATTGTATTCGACAAGCTCTTCCAATAACTCCTAATATTCTTTTGGAGTTACATCAACATATTAGCTCAAATGACCCTATTCATGTTTCCTTTTGGAGTCTTTTTCTCTTGGCCTTTTTTCTCATGGTAAGGAAATCAAATTTGGTGACTGTTTCAGCAGCCAATTTTGATGCTTCAAAACAACTAATTAGAGGAGATATACTAGTTGAAGAAAACACTCTTCTAGTTGTATTCAAATGGAGTAAAACTCTGCAATATGGCCAAAAAGTTTTAAAATTACCTCTAATTTCTATACCCAACTCTTGCTTGTGTCCAGTATCAGCCTTTAAGCACATGCTTCAAGTGGTTCCGGGCTCTGATACAGATCCGGCCTTCATGTATAAACAAAATGGAAAATGCATTCCTCTGACTTATGCACAATTACAAAATTTTTTGAAAAAATCATTATTTAAAACGGGTCGAGACCCCGCTCAATATTCGTCTCATAGTTTTCGCAGAGGTGGGGCTTCATGGGCTTTTCTGTCCGGGGTTCCACCTGAGCTTATTCAGTTAACCGGTGATTGGGCCAGCGATGCTTATAAGGCTTATCTTCATTTCACAATGAAAGACAAGTTGGTGGTCATGTCTAAAATGAAAGAAATGATTCTTTCATCAACCTAAATTTTTGTTATTTTTCTTTTCAGCTAAACAACATCGTAAAGTTCTCCTTTTGAGTGATTCGATTTGTAAATACGTGAGAGATATTTTTGATCTGGAAGTCAGGCCCTATCCAGGTTATACTGTGTCAAGAATGACTTATTTGATCAGTGACTGCAAGGCGAGTATACAAAATTTCTCGCACATAATTTTCCATGTAGGAACCAATGACATTGAGAGGAAACCAGTTGATTCAATCATTTCAGCCTTCAATAACCTTATTACCACCACTAAGAGTATTCATTCCTCTGTTAAAATCATCATCTCCTCTATTATTCCTCGACCTAAAGATCATAAACAGTTTGGCAAGAAAGCTCTGGAAGTTAACACTAAACTTAAAAAATTGTGCTTAGATAGAAACATTTTCTGCATTTAACTGTAGCTGAACCTGGTGGAGTTTTGATTGTAAGGGGAGGGAATCGATCACGGATTCGGAGCGAAATTTAAATCACTTTTTTGAGATATCGTTGAGCAGAACGGACGTTGATTAATTTTTTTTTGTTTACCCTCCCACCCACCCCAATAAGTTTTGATTTCCCCTTTTCAATTAAATGGTTTGAACTTCTTCTTTGGAAGCATTTTTTTTGTTTGCATACTCAAAGGTGGGGGTGGTGGTTTTTTTGTCCCAAAAGTATCGCCAAAAACATTCGACGATTGGTATTTAAAGAAAAGAACAACACTTTTGGTTTGGAGGATTTCTTTCTTATAAAATCCGTCTTTATAAGGGATAAAATCTCCCGACAACAGAAATTAAAGCCTTTCAGTTACTTGGCTTTCAGTTAACAGTCATTCATGTGTATGTTCATTTACACATGTTTTGTTCAATATATACACTGACTTATTATTGCCCCTCCTGCATGATTGTTCTGTAGACAGCATGTTTAATATGTGTCAAATAATTGTGCATGTGTTTAATGTTATTTATTTCAATTTGTGAAACTGTTCTTAATGATATCTCAATCCAGCAATAAATTATTAATTTTTGTTTTATTATTATTATTATTATTTTTTTTCCTCCTCTGTATTCCACACAAGCAAGTAACATGAAAAGCAGACGACACTTGCAAAACAAATTCTTGAATAACTATTTTTTTCATTTTTTTGCCTAAAAAACATAGGTTATGACCACTCATTGGAACGAGCTTGTTCCAACGAGGGGGTCATAACCTATGTTTTTGAGACAAAGAATGGAAAAAATAATGAAAATTAATTGGCATTTTTTTTCGGAATAGCATTGGCCGGTTTTGGCCGTTACGTTGGGTAAAGGGTTAAGATTTAATCGTTTTATGTGACAGAAAAGTTAGATAAATGAATTATCATGATAATGTGCATGTCCTGTGATTTGCATCAGATTCTCGGTGGTGTCCAAAAATGGGATCACAACTCGCCGACAAAGCCGGCTCGTTGAGATCCCATTCTGGACACCACCTCGAATCTGATACAAATCACAGGACATGCACATTATCATGATAATCTGTAGTGCTCCACCTTACACATAATGTGGTTCTGCGAGGAAGACATTTAAATTTATGGTGGTACTAAATTTCGCTATATTTGGTGAACAGGAAAAAAACTTTTTGAAAATTCTCCTTGACATTGGTCTTCTTTTTTCTTAGCAGAAGTCTTCTTTACGTCACAAATATAGTTCGGAGTCAGAAAAATTATTTTTTCCTGAATATACAATTGTGAGGACTGCAGTGTACACTTAAAAAAATATAGGTTCTCTTTAGAACCAAAACTGGTTCTAATCTTGTCCCTGAGATGGAACCAGCTCTGTTTAAACAGTATTTATTTCAAGTCAAATAAATGTACCAAGATTACCATTCAATTTTAACAGAATATTACATGAACTGGAGTAGATTCAGCACTAAATTTGGAGCTAGCTCAACGCAGTCGCCAAACATTTTGAAACAAAGGAGATATGAACAGTTGGCATATCGAACCAGTTTTGGTTCTGTATAGAACCAAAACTGGTTCGATGTGCCAACTGTTCATATCCCCTTTGCTTAATAATGATTTGAGACAACCTCGTATGAGCTCTAAACTTACGGCTTAAACCCCCTCATTTTATGTTTAATTCTGTTAATATTTAATGTTAATCTTTATAAATTTATTTGATTTGAAATAAATATTGTTTAAACAGAACTGGTTCCATCTCAGGGACAAGATTAGAACCAGTTTTGGTTCTAAAGAGAACCTATATTTTTTGCAGTGTATGTTGATGTGAATATATTTTTGTTTTCGAATATAATTTTCCGCTTTTATGTTTTGATCGTCGACACCAACCAAATAATAGGAGTTCGAATCATTTGCTGACACTTGCGTAACTTCCTACAGTTTGCGAACTCAACGTGCTACTGAGTACTTTACCTCGCAGTTATCACATTGTCAGTTGAATAATTTAATTGATTGGTTGAAAGCATACAGCGTGAAAGTCGTCAAAATCGTATAAACCAAATCACGTAATGATTTGGAATGTCTACACCCTGGAAGCCCCGCCCACTCAATCCAGTTGTCGCCGTGAGGGCGTGACGGCAGACTAATAGATGGATAACAAGCTTGTAAACAAAGATCGATTTTTCGTCGCCTCCAGTCAGCGAGAATGTAATGATAATTTCTCGGGAACAATTGAATTTAATAAAATATACCGAAGTGGGGGGGTGAATAAAATATCATACATCCAAACATGATTTTGGGGGAACTTAAAAAAAATGTTTTTAATGATATTGTTACGTGACTTGCTAAATATCTGTCATCTGCGATCGAAAATCAAAACAACAAACAATTTGACAATGATTGACGTAACCTGTTTGTGGCACACTTTCCTGAGTTTGACTTGTCTTTTGCGAAAATTAAAAGTTTTTCGTTCACGTACACATAGTTTTTATATTTTAATATTACAGCCGGATTAAATTATACGCGAGTTATGAAGCTTGTGCTGAAAATTTTCAGTTTATATCGCATAAACCGAAGGAAAACAACAGTTATTTCTTAAATATTTTTCCCACGAATGTACATTACATCGCCTCTCAGATTCGAAAACAACAGTGAAATGTTTGAAGATTTCCGATTTTCGGAAATCAAATGGTTTCTCAACTTTGCCCGAAAACCACGTTATCATAACATACATGTAATCCGAAAACAATCTATAGATCGTGGTCATCCATTTGCCTCTGAGCGTTCTCAACACGTTGGTGATGAAATTATAAATATATTTTCTACCGTTTCTCTTTTATTTACAACCCTGACATGCGAATAACCGATCTATTTCCTTGTTTTGTCTGTCGGTTGCTTACGTGGCTGTCAATTTCTTTGTCATCAAAAGCCAAACAAAAAATTTTTTAAATTTGAAAAAGGGATAAATTCAGATTTTGTGTACTTTTGTCATTATTTCGGTATATAACATGTCGTTATTCACCACTTTATTTCATAATTAGGACATTGTGGAAATATTCAAAGCATTGTCTAAAGTTATGTTGGACGACCCCTAAATGTTAATAACGGATAACACACATATTCACGATTTCCATGAAGGAATGGATATGATAGCCGATGGAAACTTATTACCGCGGGTTGTTTACCCTACTCTGCTCATCGCAGTATTGATGGGTATGCAGAACAACCATACCCAACTGCCCTTATATTTAACTACCGAACGTGCTAGATGTGATTGGAAATGGTGAAACTAAAACGTAGAAATACAACAGAGAATTGTCTAGCGGGAGACAAATTTTATTATTGGGAATGCTTGAAAGACACTGTGCAAGCATGTCACGTTCGCTTGTAGTCTGACTGCACTCTGAAACATAGCAGTTTCAGGTAGGAAGGATTTAAAGTTGTCATCAAATTGACCTCAAGCTGTAAGGGAGTAACAAAAGTCAATTTATGTGATAATTGGGTATATTCTCCAAACACTGCGTGATGCCGAATAAGACTAGATAAGTTCACTCCGCCATTGACAGCCACCCGACTAGACAAAAATAGATCCATGGATTAATGTTCAAGTATAGGAACGGATCGGCAGAGGTACCTTTTCGGAAAGAAAATTACTCATACTCCTGACCAACTTAACCCTTTACCTAACGTAACGGCAAAAACCGGCCTGCGCTATTCTCCAAAATCGCCGATTAATTTTCATTATTTTTTTCATTTTTTGTCTCAAAAACATAGGTTATGACCCCTCGTTGGAACGAGCTCGTCGAGCTCGTTCCAACGAGGGGTCATAACCTATGTTTTTGAGACAAAAAATGAAAAAAATTAGTTATTCAAGAATTATTTTTGCAAGTGTCGTCTGCTTTTCAGTTTAGGTAAAGGGTTAACTAACCCTCTGCTCACCAACTTACTTGCTGCCGACTTACTATTTGCAGTCAGCAGAAATGTGAAAGATCAGTCACGTACTATGGTGTATATAACAGCTGCCCGCATGCTTGAGAGCGTGTTCCATCCTGGATTCTTAGCATCCATTTCCTCACGCCATTAGAAATGTCTGGGAAGCAGATATCTTACTGCTCCAGGTGTTCGGTTCGATACCATCACTCCAGATTGATGACTGATTTACTTATCAGCAGTATTGGTGATGTTGAGGTCAGCAATGAATGTATACAGAGAAAGCTACCAGGTGTCAATTTATTACCACCAGTAACCCACAAGCCGGAACACGGAAACTGGACGATCACCGGTTAACCCCAACTATGCCACAACATGCGTGTAACATGAGTAAAGTCACGTTATGGAGTACGCTTCTTGAAAGCGCACTAAACCATAATCATAAGATTATTTCAACAGATCATAATCCTTTAGCCAACACACCTAATATCAAAATTATTATTTTTTCAAAATATTAAAAATAATTCAACAAAATTATATCACGTGGCCCCATCAGTGGAACGCGCTCGTTCCATTGAGGGGGTCACATGATATGCTTTTGTTGGAATGTTGTGGAAATTATGTTTTTGAGCTACTCATTTTGTTGGAATGTTGTGGGAACTATGTTTTTTGAGCTACTCACTTTGTACAGTATAGCCCCCGTGGACTGGTCGTAACCCACGCGTGGGCAGTGATGTCCACACGTGCGATTACCTCTCGATAAATATCATCATCGGCAAAATTTTAATTTATGAAGCACCGGGTTGTACCCGGTACCTCTGTGTTTGAAATATTTAAAGCTCATCCCTATAATCTGATATCATTGCGTGCGTGGAAATGTCACCCAGCTCTGGAACGTGACCGTGGAAAGGGTTAATGGCATTGGTCAAATGTCTCTGGATCATTTGATAACTAAACTTGAAAACTTTTGATAACGCCGAGAACGAATATTTATAATAAGGTTGATCCTCTTTATGATTTCGACTTCAGTTGTGGTAGTATACAGTACGTGGAGAGTGGATTGTAACTAAATCACCCGCGGAGTGGAGTTATCACCCAAACTATGAATTTCAAATTTTGTGTATATCGACTAAAAACAGAAGCAAAGTTTCAGCCAATGGACCTCCGGGTTTCACCCGGAGGTCCATTGACTGAAACTTTGCTTGTGCTTGTTATGATTTGCAACAAATTTGCAATTATTGCGTGGGTGGAATCTCCACTCTGCGGGTGATTTTGTGATAATACACCCTCCACGTACTGTAAATAAGCACATTAAGTTGTTGCAGTTTTAATTATTTTGGAACCGATGGTCAGCCATCAATCAGCGTATACAGTGCAGTCGCCGTGGATGGGTAATGTGTTTACCAGGTAATAAAAATCATCACCAGCAAAACTTTAATTATTGAAATACCGGGCTGTACCCGGTTCTTCATTAATTAATTTTTTGATGATTATTCCTATAATTAGTGTTTGGAATCTAATATTATTGCGACCATGGAAATATTGCCCACCCCGTGGAAAGTGACCAGTCCACGGCGGCCGTACTGTAGTATTGAAGAGCATGGTCGCATTTAAAGAAAATGTGCAGCATATGCGGCAGATCGAGACTGCAAATCGTCCCTTGAGTTCCAATGTTCTCTATGTGCTTGCTGGCACATATAACACATTGGAAATAGAGGGGCGAGATCCAGAAGCGACCAATTCCTCATTGAGCTACTTTATCGACAATGGCAGATACGAGGACGAGAATAGTGTTACCAAACGTTATAGCTTGTATTGAACTCCGAGAAGAATTACGTTTTTGAAAGCTCTGCTACTTATTATATTCTAGACTTGTTTTACTTACAGGAAATTTTAGGATCTTGTTCTTCACAAATATCATCGCCATTATTTCCAGAGAAAGGCAGGATGTACCACTATGTATGCATAGGGTCAATTACGGGAAAATTGTATCAGTGTGAATAACTAGAACATTCGCAGTGTTGTTGTGTATGATCCTCCAGAATGCATAAGTGAGATTCCCGATTATTGGTGTCCAAGCAAATGGTTTGTCATGATTCTTTGTCACGAAGCAACTCACCTTAAATTTTTGCAACTGATTATAACCAACAACTGGATCATTAGATCTGTTCTTGCATTTTCATAAGAATAACTTAGCAAAAATCAACAAAGAATACGCGTTTGTGCAGAAAAGAAACTTTGCATGGTGGCGATGTTAACAGTATCTTTTCTTTCGTACCCTTGACTTATGTTAGAAGTTGGGACTGGCGAGCATGTGGATGATTCGAGCGACACCATGATCAAACACTGTGATCTCCCATTAACAGTGCTGTCTCTCAAATTTTTCACCGGAGTTTAACTATTTTCTTCCCAAATGAAACCTTAATTTTTGGATGGAACGATTTGTTTGTTAGTTCGTACTCTAACTGATATATTTTTAGTAATAATTACTATCACAATCTCTCTAATTCACGGGTTGGACTATTGTCATCCAAACTGAGTTCCAATGAGGAATTGTATGATTTACTAACTAACCGATCTGTTTATAGTGACTCCTTTATCTGCGCTCCAAACTGCATTATTGGTCTCTTTTCAGCAACAAGTCTAAATAACCTCTAACTCTACCGTTAATCAACTTACTTCCTCTTAATAACAAGAGGATTGAACTAGTTTTTTCCAAATTTAACACTACATTTGGAAATATTGTTTCATACGTTCCTACGCTAACTGGTATGTTTACAACAGACCCAATAACATGAGTAGACGGGAGACTTATTTCCGCAGAGACGAGTCTCGGTGTAACATTTATTTCATGCTCACGCAGATCCATACCAACAGCTCAAGCCTTCAGGTTAGTTAGATTTTACAAGCGACTCCATGTGATTCCAGATCAAATATTGCAGTTACAAATTTCGGTTTTATCTGACGCAATATAAGTGAATTTCCATTGGTTTAACAAATTCAGCATTTCATGGATGATTGTAAATACATACCATTGAGTGAAGGAGATCAATGGAGTGATAATTCAAGCCTACATTTTTATCGTATAACAAGTACGTATTATTTTTTATGTCCTCCTTCAAAGACTGTGCTCTAAAATTTCTAAGAGTTACTAAAAGGTAATTGCAATATTTTTCATCCCCTGAACATCGCTCAAGTCCTTTGAGCTACAGTACGTGGAGAGTGTATTATCACTAAATCACCCGCAGAGTGGTGATTCCACCCGAGCAATAATTGCAAATCTATTGCAAAGCATAACCAGCACCAGCTAAGTTTCAGCCAATGGACCTCCGGGTTACACCCGGAGGTCCATTGGCTGAAACATTGCTTGTGTTTTTTGCCGATATACACAAAGGTTGAAAGCTAGGGTGATAACTCCACTCCGCGGGTGATTTAGTTACAATCCACTCTCCATGTACTGTAAACGTTTGCAAGACTAAAACAGATGACATACTAACTTTGCCTACGTTAATATAAAAATACATCTACACTGTTAACTCAGAAAATGCACGCCGAATATTTTCTCAATCATTGAACACTGGAAACGAATTACAGAATAGTTTTTCTATCTACGTGGCTAAACTCTTTGAAAAAGGCAAACAACAAAAACCTGAGATGGAATATAGTAAATAATTGTTTGACAGCTCACAATTGGCTGATAAAGCAGTCCCATTTGGACATTTTTACGGGGGTGTGAGCACACGCTAATGTGTGTTCGTGGATACGTACTTGCATGCGTGTGTACGTGCATACCTAAGTGAGTGTGCGTACGTTCTTCTGCATACATGTGTATTTCTGATACACAAACATGTGTGTGTGTGTGTGCATACGTACTCACCGACTTTCACAACCACTAAAGGAAAAACAAGACAAAACATTTCCCAATATTGTTAGGCCAAACCGACTCAAACGACAACCCCTCCCCCCACCCTCAATAATTGTCTTTACTATTTGCAAAACTCTATGTAAGCACACTCTACTTGCTGGAAACTCTTCAATTCAAAACACCTTTAGAGTAAATATGTGTATGTCTTCCGTAACTTCTGCATCTGTCACTCTGTTCTGAATTTGGGGAGAAAAAGCAAACCATAAAATATAAAAAGAAAAAAATATGTACTGGGTCCGTTTTACCTGGATGCAGCTTATATCAGCGCCTCTGATACATAGGCGGAATTCGATGTGTGTCTGAATCGGTGGGCGTTTTACATAACGAGTTGGAATGGCGAAGTTATATTTCGCGAGAGAGCCGTAAGTATGACTGCGCTATTCCAACGAGTTATGTAAAACACCCACCGATTCAAATATACATCGCGTTTTATGTTTTTTACACACCCCCATGCATTAAAATTCATTTAAATAAACAAATTTTAATTCCAATGTTTAAACCCAAAGGTGAAGAGTCAGTTATTTTTGTTTGAAACGGTACTGATCAATGGATCGATAAAAAATCAATATAGCCTTTATGGAACCAGTCTAAATTACATTGTCCCTGTAACAGTATGCACCGCGTCTTCTGACTGGTCAACGTGCCCGAAACAAATAGCCATGGTATCGGCTATCTTCAAACAGGCGGGTGATTAGAGCGCGCGCCGTTGTTCCCCGTTTGTCACTCGAGAAACATCCAGGTGATACAGATAACCTTTGACCTCGACTGCGACACATCGCTTGCAGAAACTCCTATTAGAACTGTTAATTAAATTGTAACGGGGTAAATCCCGGCCATAAAGTATTTTTTCAATGAGGGGTCACAATTTCAGTGAGGGTTTTGGAGCCAAATTGAGGTAAAAGTAGGAAATCCACGGCGGGCATAAATACGGGCACAGACAGTGGAAGACTTGGTGTCAACAACAAATTAACATTACCAGGGCATTAAATCTCGGCGCACTTCAATTTATTTTGCGGTTTCCTATGGTCAGCGTAGAAATGTATGCTATTAATTCCACCTACCTCTTACAAAATTCAATGACTGCGGCTCAATTCAAAATCTTCAAGTTTAAACCCAAGTGGAGTCTGAAATTGTGAGACATCGTTCCCGAAATTCAAAATGTCACCTTCCATGTTCCATGTCCATGTCATTTTAAGTGAATATTTAAGCTATTCTCCCAAAGACATGAATAAAACATACGGCACAACACATATAACATGCTGAAGCTTGTTCCATAGAAATACAATACACTCTGAAAGGCTGAATTTACACGATTTTAAAACTTTTTCAACAAATTCAAATTCATCAAAGTGAAAAACTTCTCCATGTGCGACCTGGTTTATAAACATCCAATTTATAATATGTTAAAATGGTGGACTATGATAAAGACGATCTCTGTTGTAATCTGAATTTTTATCTTTTTAACATAGTTCGATAAATATCCTCTGACTATCCTTGTTTTTAGGCATGTTCTCACAACATGTGACAGGGTTGTTCAAGCGCAGCGATGAAGAGAGAAATATCAGATTTCCCATCACATTAGCTGTTTTTTACATATTGTTGTACATCTTACACAACAACCTAACCTAGCTGTACAACAATCCCACCCTCCACCCTCCACCCACGCAAAGAAAAACAAATAACTACAATGAGTGAGATCAGTGTGCAAGGTTAACCCTTTACCTAAAATGAAAAGAAGACGACACCAGTAAACAGAATTATTGACTAGCTACATTTTTCATTTTTACGTCAAAAACATAGCTTATGACCCTCATTGGAACGAGCTCAATGAACTCGTTCCAATGAGGGCACATAAACTATGTCTGGCGCAAAATGAAAGAATAATGAAAATTGAATGGCATTGTTGCGAATATAGTTGGCGGGTTTTGACCGCTACGTTGGGTAAAGTGTTAAATATAAAATTCTGACGCGTCGAAATTAACCCGCGAAACACTGATATTAAAATACCTAAATTTCAAACATCAAGTTTCTCCCACAATGCAATTCAGAATTTATTCAAACCAATTGTGCTTGACAGAGCTCAACGAATGGTTTAAATTCGTGGTTGCATTATGAGAAACATTTGCAGATTGAATTTTAATATTTCGACATCAGTGTGCCGGGGATTAAATTTAATGATTATATATATATATATATATATAATATATATATATATATATATTAAAGACTCTGACGCCGATGGGGATCGAACCACTGCCTTGATGAGAGTACACTTCTGCGGCACCAATCGCCTTGGGGCTTGTCGGTAGTCAAGTGGTCTATGGCGCTGGTCCAGTTTCGCTAGGCGATTGGTGCCGCAGAAATGTACTCTCATCAAGGCAGTGATTCGATCCCCATCGGCGTCAGAGTCTTTCATCCTAAAAAATGCATAACAGAAGTGCCGAATTATGTATTCTGTACCTTAAGCAGGAAATTTGAAAAAGAGACTGATTCTCACTGATTTCATCTACATTACATGGTATAATTCATTGTAAACAACTAATTCTGGGGGATACCGAGTAATTTCGTGTGGACTCTGTCAGTTCCATGGACGCTCGACCTGCTAGCATGCCTTTTTTGGGGATTGTCGGTAGTCGAGTGGTCTATGGCGCTGGTCCAGTTTCGCTAGGCGTTTGGTGCCGCAGAAATGTACTCTCATCAAGGCAGTGGTTCAATCCCCATCGGCGTCAGAGTCTTTCATCCTAAAAAAATGCATAACAGAAGTGCCGAATTCTGTATTCTGTACCTTAAGCTGGAAATTTGAAAAAGAGATTGATTCTCACTGATTTCATCTGCATTACATGGTATATATATAAATCTGACATTAGACTGCGTTCAAGTGATTGGTGTATTTGTTCCACATCAAATCAAAGATTTGCGTTGTGACATTGGGCAAGACTCTTAATCTCGATTGCTCACGTGGGGGCACGTTGGCGCTGTGTACCAAGACGTACTACACGATGACGGTACACTGGTCTTCAATCAATTGCACACTGCTTGTGTGGCGTTAGTACGTTGGGGTGTATGACAGTTGCTCGCCGTTGCTCGGTCCTTCTGTCCGGGTACTCCGGCTTCCTCCACCCGTAAAACTGTGCGACACGAAGTGACCCTGTCTGTCGAAAGTGTTAAACTTCAATAAATAAATAAATAAATAAATAAAATATTGTAGCTAAACTTGAAAATAGAGAAGACAAATCCCTTCATTTATAGTTTTCTCTCAACGCACAGAACGCTCGCGTCACATTCCTTGAGTGAAAGTCTTCGATTTTACAAGTATCCCGATTCAATATATCCAAATGGCTGACTCAGGTGAGGGGATTTTGGGATCTTTATTTCATTGCACCGGTGTATCTGTGTGCAAGGCTGCACTAAGCTTAGCGCTTATTAATTTACATTTCAGTGAGAATTTGTAGTTTCCGAAATATAGTTCAATAGTTGTCTTTTCTATGCTACAAATGTCATTCCCTCAACTGTTGTTAAATGTTATGGAGCGTTTCGCGGTGTAATCGAACTGCTATTGTACCAACGTAGTTAATTTTAATTACCTGCTACCTTAAAACAATCAGTCCACACTCAACTGCATAATAAATACAAACATTATTTAGCGAACTAGCCGGTCGTGTCCATAGAACAGCCATATTATTTACTTGTACAATATAGCATGATTCAATTTGTATAAGTATTTACAACAGTTTCAATGGTATACGATCATTAAAATATCATGAAACAATTGCGTGATTTGTCTTTTGACGGAAACCAATACACCCACATCCCCGCACCAAAACCAGAGATAAAACATTACCCATTAGAGTTGAAAAACTCTGGAAAGCGTAAAATGCCACGTGTATATGTTGAAGAGTATGTTTATCCCCGTACACCGATTTCCCGTATTATGCATTTAAAAAATATTACAATATTTTTTGAAAAGTTCTGAGATGATGACTATTCTGAACGACAGTTGAGGCAAGAATGACAAGTCAGACTTACACGTGATCACGGATCACAGCATGAGCAACACCTCTGTGTCTATTGGTCGTCCTGACCAATGCTCCACCTTCTATTCTGCTATGTACCGTTAAGACAATTTTTTCCCGCTAATTCTCCAAAAACGCGGGAAAAATATAATTTCCCTTGTCTCCTAAAATGTGTGTCATTTTTAACAACTGGACAGGTTACCTTTATTATAATGCAAAAATTTAAAATTACAAATTTCGTGAGTCGTTCGGAATATAGCTTTTTCTTGAGTATCCAAAATTACGATCCATCTTTCATGAATATAGAACATTTAGTTGCACAAGCGTTATAAAACAAATGAGTAAAGTAGTATTATTATAATAGAGACAGTTTATTAATTAGACCGAAAAACAGATGTAGCCGGAGTTCACAAGGCTTTTGTGTATTATTGGATCGTACTTGAATTTCTCTGTTCACTTTTTTATACTTTTTGTGTTTTTCCAAATTAATTAATATGTACGTTTAGCATTGGTTTCTTACATAAATGTGAATCAATAACAGTCTCTTTTATATAAAAAAACCTCGCATATAAATGCGTAAATAGTTTCGCCCGCGGTATGTTGAGTTATTTTCTTCTTTAGAATAGTGGTCTCAACTTATTTAAACCCTGTATCTCCGCTCAAATACCGTGCGAATCAAAATAATAGCTTGTGCCTTTTCTTAACTGGTAAGGTGCTGAGTTTTTTTCTGACAACAAATCAAAGCTCATCATATACTGCTCTCTTACATTTAATTGGATAGTGCCTTATAGGCACTATCCAATTAAATGTCAGAGAGCAAGGAATTGTATAAAATAACTCAAATACCGTGCGAAACAAAATAATAGGTTGTGCCTTTTCTTAACTGCTAAAGTGCTGAGTTTGTTTCTGACAACAAATCAAAGCTCATCATATACTGCTCTCTTACATTTAATTGGCTAGTGCCTTATAGGCACTATCCAATTAAATGTCAGAGAGCAAGGTATTGTATAAAATATCTGATTCATATCAGGGACAATAAAGGCTTCCTCAGGCAGAATGCAGCTGCATACAGTTATTGCCTGTAACTTTTAGTAAAGCCCAAAATAGAACTTCCAGCACTCTACCAGTCAAACTGTTGCAACTGGAATAATACTTGATTGATTATATCTTGGAAAAAACATGTATTTTTTATTGAATTTTTTTTTATTAACCCACACGGGTGTAGCAGATTCTTCTTATCGAATCTGAAATCAGTCGACTTTGTTTCACTGTTATCGATGCACAGTTTGTGATCCATCACAGGAATGAACTCGACGAGCTATTGCTGTGTTTATCTACGTCTACGACACAAATGAGCACGCCAGTTCGTCGTTAAAAAGAAAATAAAATGGAACATTTCTACTCATCGGGAACACCTGGTGTCTTTTGTGGAAAAACTGTTGCAAAATAGAAGAAACATTTGTTGATATCTTCGACAAAACATGTTTTCTTAATTTGAATTGTTTACTGTCAACCTGATAGGATGCTAAAAATGTTATTGTTGCGCCTCACTTCTTCCACTGCAGTACTGATATATGCCACTCCTAGCACTTATTTATCACAATACTGTTGCCACTTACCAGGCAAACAAAGTGACCAATAATACCTACACTACTTGTTTCAATACGATGCATATAACTACAGCTGCTGTTATGACGCACTTTTACAAACGACCAAGTAAACCAATACATTAACCGGGAACAACAGTTTGAATGGATCATCAGATTGACAGAATCAGTATTTACGTGCTATTTTGTTGTTTAATCTGTGACAACGTTAACACGCCTTATGCCCCGCAGTGTTCTCACGGAGGTTGTAATCTTAGTTCCACACAATTCATCGAATATTAACGTCCTTCAGATTAACCAGTAAGATTTAGACGCTTAGGAAATTAGCCTCGTGGAATTATATTTTGACGAACACAATCATGTTTTGGAAGAATTTAGAATGTTGGTTGCTGCCCACCCCCCACCCCCTTGCAGGAATCAAATTTACTTCAATTCCGACTGGCAATGAGGAGCCCAACACCTATACCACTAGACAATTGCAAACCAAAATAACAAATGTCTGGGATCTAGCTTTTTAGATGTTCCCCTGATTAATCGGTTCGAAATTGTGAAACGCGTTAGCTACAGTACAACGGAAGTGCTGTAGTGGGCTCCAGACGAAGACTGACACGAGCCTGCGTGTGAATTTGAAGTACACACTCATGTTTTGGAAGAATATAGAATGCTAGTATCAAACTCAAGGCAGCCCACCTGGCCATCAAGAGACCACATCCTAAACCACCAGAGCACTAGACCATTATCCACTGTCACAAACAATGGTTGGGATCCAGCTTTTTTGGTGATGTTCTCATGATTAAATTATATCGTTTCGAAAATGTTCACGTAACCATGTGGCCGCGGATACGATATTTGACTGCAGATGTCGAGCTTGTGAGTCCTGAACACCGCCTAGTGTGAACAGTATGATTTTGACGACATCGTGCCCACAGTTGGATTCATCCTTCTAACGACCAGTCAAATTCCGAAACGAATCTTTATGGCCTGGAAGCAATCTAGTCAATCTAGGTCCCGTCGAATCACCATTTTGCTCTTAAATCCAATAAAGCAAAAGATTCGAAAAAAAAGAAACCTCGAATCGAATCCACTTCCCGATCCACTACAATCGCTGTATGTATTTGTTTATTTATTTGGGGTTTAACGACACTTTCGACAGCCAGGGTCACTTCGTGTCGGAAGCCGAAGTACCCGGACAGAACTACTGAGCAACGCTGATCACCTGTCAGACTCTTCAATGTACTCCCTCCACACAAGCATGGTTAACATTGTTAAAGACAAGACGAGTGCAGTGCGCTTAGTACACGGCGTCACCGTGCCCTCACGCGGACATTCGGGAGCAAGTGCCTTGCCCAAGGACACAACGTACCTACCTCTGACGAGGATCGAACTTTAAAGTCCAATTTCGTAACCAATGAGCAACCGTGCTCCCTTGCGATCGCCGAAATATTGCTGTATATCCCCCACGTGATCTCATTATCAATATGTGTACTAAACTGCTTCACACAACCGAAACGCAAGTGCAAGTAGATGCCATTACCGCTTGGTTTTGAAAGATTGAGCAGTTTATGCATATACAGTACAGTCGTGATGGAAAAGTCAAAATCTACGCGTGGGCAATAATCCCACGCATGCGTTAAAATTGAATCTCCGACATAAAACAATGGAATCGCCCATTTTCAATGTATGTACGACCCGGTGCTTCTTTCATTGAATATTTGCTGAAAACTGCTGATTAGTGATTGGCCAAAGCGCACGTGAGCGAAACTTCCCACGTGTTGAATTTGACCAAAAAATTGTTTCAGTCAGCAGTGCCGGGACATGTTGTTCAATCAATGTACCTTCATTGAGCCATTCAATTTAGGTGAACGACTTCTTAGAATCGTTAGCCTTTTTTATTCTTTTCTGTCTTTTTCTTTTGACGATTTAAGGTACTTTCTCTTATCCATATCTGTACGTATTAAATATACGTTTTTTCCAATTACCCTTAACCTTTTACCCAACATAACGGCCAAAACCGGCCATCGCTATTCACAAAAATCGCCAATTCGTTTTCATTATTTTTTCATTTTTTTGTCTCAAAAACATAGGTTATGACCCCTCTGTTGAACGAGCTCGTCGAGCTCGTTCCAATGAGGGGTCATAACCTATGTTTTTGAGACAAAAACTAAAAAAA
Organism: Pictodentalium vernedei; assembly: GCA_031216915.1. Taxonomy (NCBI): domain Eukaryota; kingdom Metazoa; phylum Mollusca; class Scaphopoda; order Dentaliida; family Dentaliidae; genus Pictodentalium; species Pictodentalium vernedei. The sequence continues at coordinate 56,898,694 of CM062297.1, forward strand.
ATGAGTTATTCAATAATTTTATTTGCAAGTGTCGTCTGCTTTTCAAGTTAGGTAAAGGGTTAATCAATAACATTAAATAGTTGGTCTAAGGGTAATTGGTCTTTCGGGAATTGGCCTAGTGGGAGTTGGTCTGAAGGGAATTGGTCTAGTGTGAAGACACCACAAAAGCGTACGTGAGCGAAACTACGAACGCGTGGATGTTGACTGTTCCACGGCGGCTGTACTGTAGCAACCAAGGTATTCCGTGTAGAAATTGTTGCAGTGAGCAGTGCCTGGAAATGTTGTTCAATATACCTTCATTAAGTCGTTCATTTAAGGTGAACGACTTATTAGAATCGTTAGCCTCTTTTATCTTTTTCTGTCTTTTTCCTTTTGACGATTTAAGGTACTTTCCTTTATCCATACCCATGCAATTTGGCATACTTGTAGATAATGACCATAATAGACCATTTAGGCTTTGGTTTTTACTTTTTCAAAGTAATTTCGCACCCGATGCCAGCGATGACATTTTTTTCTTGATCTTTTACTTTCAATCCCATTTTGAGCCACACCCTTTACAGATGATGGGAATATAACCTCTATAAAAAAGCAATATCTAAAATATGGAGCTGTCCTGGAAAATTCCCAACATGTGACGTCATAAGGGGATCATAAGATCAAGAATGAAAATGCTTCAGATTTTTTTTGAAATATTCGTATGTTGTAGAGCTAAAAATATAGGAGACAGCTTTTTTTTTGTTTGTTTTGTTTTGTGATTTATCGCCATTTTTTTACGTTTATACATGTACGCCACTTCAAGTTTAGGAAGGGGCGGCGGAGCCGGGAGGGGGGGGGGTACTTTTGTCACCAATTATAGGTACCCGGACGGCATTCCTGACATAACGTACACAAACCCTATGGTCACTACACATCACCTATACATATGTGACCACAATGATTGTTAAGATTCAAGATTTTGTTGAATAAAAATAGAAATCTCCAAATGGAACGCATTATTTCAAAGGACGGTTTCAAAGTTATAATTAGCCCTATTGAATCCCAGAATCCGCTTTTCCGACCCTTGAACATAATACTTTATACATCCTTTAGGTAGTATAGCTGGTATGTAAATGTGTGGGGAAGACCAATCAATATTTTCAACGTGCAGCCTCAGGGCTGCACGTTGGCAATATCAATTGGTCTACCCACAAAGAATGAATATTGCCTCTTCCAGTTGCTGCCATTGAATTGATGACATGGTCGCTACCACCAGGGTTGTTATGGTTAAGTGAAAATAAAACACTACAAAACGCCGAGGTTAATGCCTTAATTAAGGTGGGTTCAAGGGGGAGGGGTAGCGTATATAAATTTATATATTTTGCATGAATACATCTTCCAGCCGCCCCCCTTCCAGAAGAAAAAAACATATTTTTCACCCTACACCCTTGCAGTACCTAGAAATGTGTGACCACCCCCACCACTTTTCTGAGCTTCCGCCGCCTCTGAGTTTAAGGGTTATTTGCACATTTCTAATTGAATATGCTGATTGTCAATAATGCACAGCTCCGTATAAATATTACACACAGTTTTTAAATGCACGCACCTTTACTTTCTTGGTGGCTCGTGGCTCTATTAAATGCAGTTGTTATAATTTCAAATTAAAACTTTTATCCCCCCCAAAAATAACGTCAATTTGACTTGTTTCGTGAATGTTTATTATATGCCTATTGTTCGATCCCACAAGGGATAAATGCATTATGTCATTGAGCAAGGCACTTCATCCCGATTCCCCACACAGAGGCATACTGGTGTTCTGTACTAAGGCGTACTGCATTTGGACTGTGCACCTACAGTTAAAAGTAGAAATCCTGTCATGAAATGCGCACAAAATGCACGTCAATTTACACGTTAATCTGCACGTTATGACAATAGTAAGGCTATCAAATTCTGTACATATGGCCTGGGCACAAGCTATGTTTCAGCCAATTGACCTCCGGGTAACCCGCAGGTCCATTGGCAGAAACATTGCCTGTGTTTGCTATGAGGAACCACGAGAACCTGCCGTGCTTTGGATGCTATTCGATATGGCAACTGCGCTCAATTCCCACGCGCAATTAAGCGTAGATAAGCGCACAGTTCGTGACAGGACTTCTAGTTTTAACTGTATCTTGAAACGATGTCAATTCTCCTTGTGTACAGTTAGTACCTTTGGGAGTCTGGCATTTGCTTGCCGTTTATCGGTGGTTCTCTCCGGTTTTCTCCACCCGTAAAGCTGTCCGACACAAGGTGGCCATGGCTGTTAAACTCCAATAAATAAATTAAATAATGTTTGTCCGATTCAAGTGCACATTTAATTTGTTATAGAGCACTAAAAATAAAAAAAATAGCAATTCTTGGATTTTTGGACGTTTCGCCGTCAGTTTACCCCCAGCCCTCACCTCCACCCCCTCCCCCGTCCAATTTTGTCGCACTGCTACATCAACATCGGCAAAATATAGCCCCATGGAAACTCAACACATGGCGCAAGGGATAGTGGGAATGATTTTAGGCACTGCACGAAGTCGAAATCTTTGGACATTTTAGTACTCATGGTCCCAAATACACAACTGAAAACATTTCGAACATTAAACTTCAGATATCGGAGATATGACGTAAACAACGTCGGAGGTACCAGTCTTAAATGTTTGTGTTTATATTATTTTTACAGCCTCCTTTAAGTATTTGCCCTTCGTGAAATTTTAAAAATCACAGTAGGCACAACACCTGGCTATCCTCTCGTCGTTTGCCACCCAAAATAGCGTTTACCGCCTACTCGGCGTTGGCCGTGCTTCGCTGAATTCGCTTTGCAATTGCAAAATCATCGAGTTAACAACCCTTTGAATGCTGGTGGCATCTTCCATGTCAGTTCAATGACAGCAACTGGAAGAATCCACATTCATCATTTAGGAGTAGACTAATTAATATTTTCAACGGGCAGCCTTGGGGCTGCTCGTTGAAAATATTGATTGGTCTACCCCACACACGCACTTAGCACCCATCCTACTTAAAGGAATTATGGCGCAACATGTTCCTTTCGAAAACAGGCCTTTCGCATTAAATGGGTTACGATTAGAACTGCGAGGACAAATGTTTGTGTTTACATTCTTTTCTCAGCCTCCTTTTTAATATTTGCCTTTCGAACTTTTAAAAAAAAATATAACTTTAGGCACCAGACTTGGCCGCCGTCTCGGCGTTTTCCGCCAAACACGGCGTTTACCGACCGATCATCGTTGACCCTGCTTCATTGATTATTTCTGGAAATTCGTTTTGCAATTTCAAAACCATCGAGTTAACATCAGAACCGTGATTACGCGGTTGCGACCTTTTGACATTAAAACTCCATTATATCGCTTTGAACAGGTCAGTTCTACAATGCGACTTGGCATTTTCTGTTCTTAATGTTCTAGGGGTGACAGTTCATCCTGCGTTATCTTAGCATCGGGATTATATTCAACCGACATTTGACCAGGTATCAGCAAGATGATTGCGGGCGCGGTGGCGTCGTGGTATCCGGTTCTCGTCAGATCACCGAAGTTAAGCAACGTCGATCGCGGTTGGTAGTTGGTTGGGTGACAATTTCAGCGACTGATTCGGGCTCCCGCGGTGTGTCCTTGGGCAAGGCACTTAACCCTGGTTGCCTACATGGGGACACGATGACGTTATGTACTTCGGCGTACTGCACGTCGAAGGTGCGCATGTCTTCAACCAATCTAACCCTGCCTGTGCCGCGGTGGAGAGTTCAGAGTTACGATGTTGGAGAGCTGACAGCTGCTCGTCGTTGCTCGGTGGTTCTCTCCAGGTAGTCCGGCTTCCTCTGTCACCGAAATGATATGACCCTGGCTGTTAATGTATCGGTAAACCCTAATAAAAAAAAACCCAAAACAAGATGATTCTTGAAAAAGTCAAAGATTGTATGCAATCAAGATGTGCACAGGAGATTGTTCCACCCTTTAAGGTTTAACGAAACTTAAAAGAAAATCAGTCACTTCTTTCACGAACACTTCAGTTTCTCCTAAGCCTCGACGAGTCTTAATGGATAGCGAATCTAAGAAAATACAGACGCTTTCGATATTCAGTGATCAGTTCGGTTCGGTTTTTCGGTATTACCGTGATGTCGAAATCGGCTCGTTTTTTTGGTATATTTCCCCATCTGGTCAACATGACATCTTTCAGAAGCCGCGTTTTTGTGTTGTTGATTTCTCCTGTTGCAAGTTTTATATCTGTAGTCTTATAGTTTTATTTATTACTCCCCTCAGAATCATCTCAACTATGGGCATCAATATATAGAGGACATGGAATGAGTGTTTTTCTCATATAATATTTATGAAAGGATTTTCCGTTTTGGCGAGCCGCTAGCGAGCCCAAACGGAAAATTCGGACGAGTTTCATAAATATTATATGAGAAAAACACTCATTTCATATTCTATTTATCATATGACACAGACACGCACCAATTCGCCGCTTAGTATGACTTTTTAACACATCACCTAACTTGAGATGCAGACGGCACTTGGAAAAAACATCCTCGTATAACTAAAAATTTTCATTTTTTGCTTCCAAAACATAGGTTATGCCCCCCTCATTGGAACGAGCTCGTTCCAATGAGGGGTCATAACCTAATTTTTGGACCAAAAAGTGAAAATATAAAAAAAATGAATGGCGTTTTTCTTGTAGGTAAAAGATTAATACAATATAGCCCGCCCTAAATAGGACAGATAACGTAAATTCTCCCTACTGAAATTATGCAAATGTGACCATAATAAGTTGTATTTTTTTTGGCAATCAAATTGTCCAGTTTTGAAATTGACCAATGAAAGTGACGGAAGGCTTTATTTATCACTGATTAATATGAAAACAAAATATCAAATGTTTTAAAGTGAACAAAACGGACGAGTCATATGATAAATCAGTTTATTATACGCTACACTATAGATTATCGAACACATTATGGAAATATAGAAATTGTATTCCCCACTATGAAGATATAGCAATTTTCACTTTCACGGTATCAATCAAAATGGCGGCTTTCAAAGCATCACTTCACATTGAATACTAGTCAAATTTTCACTGGGAATGATCAATTTATTCTAACAACGCATAATGAAAAGTAAATCTAGTGTTTTTGAGTGTATACCGATCATTTCTGCCAATAATTCAACATGCATTAATCTTGAACTGATGAATGAAACCCTCTAGTCCAAGCATGGCCTGATAGTCCGTAATATAAGTTTTTGGTTTGGTATGTACTTTTCTTACGGACTTTCAGGCCATGTTTGGACTAGAAACCCGCCAGCTAAACCAGAGTGCAAGACGCTGTCTGTACCGAGTATCGATCAAATCACTTCCGCGTGTCAATGATTCAATGCGCTGTTTACTTTCATGCATCAATTCAAGGTTGAAACGAAAGGAATTAGTAGATTCTTATAAAAAGTGCATAATGAAAAGCAAATCTAGTGTTTTTGAGTGGATACCGAAACTTGTCTCACTTGTGCCCGAGACAAATGGTTACTTTCGCGATAATGTTTCGGCCACTCATGAGATAATTTTCGGCATCCACTCAAAAACACTAGATATGTTAACAAATTTACACGACAACGGGTAAAAGTTTTGTGTCTGTACGTTAATACTTTGTGTAATCAGGATCGCTGTGCACGAACCGACCGGATTGAGTTGGATGCTGCAAACAAGGCCGACACAATATATCTATGCGTTTCAGGCACAACTAGACTTCATGATTCTGGAGAATCATGGCTTTTCCTGATAAGATTCCATGATTTGGCATGACCCCACAGTGTATGATAAATTGCTTTTGACTGTGTCACTGAAGTTCCTTCATTGATGTCATGAAAAAGGTGAGTATAGAAGTCTCATATGGCTCAGTTTGATAAAAAATTGTTTAGGTAAAAACCACCATTAAGGGTGGAGAGGGTTAATATCAATATCGTCGTCAAACAAGTTAATGACCGACAAAAGGAGTTATGTTTGTTTGACACATACCCACTGAGTGCTGTATCGATTTGAAAATGGTCCATTTTATCTCAAATGTATCCAAAATATTGATGTCTGGCAGCTTGTTAAGGGTTAACAAGTGCTAATAGGAATATTTATTCATGCAACTTGTAATTTCACACAATAAACTGTGAATGGCCATTTTTACTTAAAAATCTACGAGATGTTTTCAGAGAAATTCAGGGAGAACATGAATTTTAAGCTGTTGATGGGTATAATTGTTTATCCAGCCCAAAACGGGTTAAGGGTTGTTTTTTAATATGCTTATTGCTTATAAAAAAATAATTCTCAGTGAATTCTACTTCCGCTCATATTGATTTCTCCTCTTAACTTTGGGTGCTGCGGGTATGTAAACACAGCCCACTTTTTCAACATTTTGATGTTTGAGAACCAGCATAGGGTTAACAAATGCTTACTGGAATATTTTGTACATGCAGCTTGTAATTCACACTAAGATCTGAGAATGGCCAATTTTTCTTGAAAATGTACGTGATGTTTTTAGAGAAATCCTCAGATAACATGAATTTTTAACCTTCTGAGGGGTATAACCCTGTAACCAGCTCTAAACGGGTTAATGCTTGGTTTTATGAATACCTTCATTACTTACAAAAATGATCCTCGATGAATCCCACTTCCAATGAAGGTGGTTATGTTCATCTCGCAGGTACACATTTGGTGTAATGGGTGGCCAAGTACAGCCCATTTTCTCAAAATTTGCTGCCTCTGGAGAGTTAACAAACGCTTACCGGAATCTTTTGTTCATGCAACTTGTAATGTCACTCCAAGACCTGCAAATGGTCAATTTCTCTTGAATACTTACTAGATTCTTTGGAGAAATCCACCAAAAAATGTGAATTTTAAGCTTTTAAGGGGTTCATCTCCTTAACCGGGCGAAAATGGGTTAAGACCTCAATTTTTGAATACCCTTACTACTTACTAAAAATTTTCCTATCAGTTTTGCGTCCGGAAAAGAAGTTATGTTTCTCTGCAGCATTCCCATTTGACGTTGTTGGTGTCCAAAACAGACATTTAGCAGCCCATGAGGGTTTAACAAATGCGTATCTGAATATTTTATCCATGCAACTGGTAATGTGACTCTAAGACCTATCAACGGCCATTTTCTCTTGAAACTCTACATGACGTTTGTAATTCAGGGAAAACATGATTTTTTAAGCTTTTGATGGGTATTGCTATTAACCATCCCAAAAGGGGTTAATGCTTGGTTTTTTGAATACCCTTTTTACTAACAAATTTGGTCCACTTCCAACAAAGTAGATTATGTTTATCTCTAGGGTATGCATTGGGTGCTGTTCGCGTCTGAAAACAGCCTATTTCAACAAAATTACGATGCTTAGCAGCCTCCACAGGGTTAATAAATGCTCACCGGAATATTTTGTCCATGCAACTTGTAATGTCACACAATGACCTGCGAATAGTCGATTTGTCCTGAAAACCTACAAGTTGCTTTTAGAGAAATCCACAGAAAATGGGAATTTTAAGCTTTTAAGGGGTATCTCTCTCTAACCAGTCCAAAATGGGTTAAGGCTTCGACTTTTGAATACCCTTACCACTATCAAAAATGTTTCCCCATCAATTTTGCGTCCGATAAAAGAAGGAACCTTTCTCTGTGGTACACCAAGTGGGTGTTGTTGGCGTCCAAAAACAGCCCATTTTATCACAATTTTGACATTTAGCAGGCCGTGGAGGGTTAACAAATGCTCACCGCAGTATTTTGTCCATGCAACTTCTATTGTCACACCAAGGCCTGGGAATGACAAATTTTTCTTGAAAATCTACAAGACACGTTTAGAGAAATCCACGGAAAATACGAATTTTTTTAACGCTTGGTTTTGTGAACACCCTTATTCTGACAAAAATGATCCTCGGTGAATTCCACTCCCAATAAAGGAAGTTATGTTTATCTCATGTATCGTTTGGGTGCTCTGGGGGCCTGAAACCAGCCCATTTCATCAAAATTTCGATGTTTGGCAGCCTGTGGAGGGTTACCATATGCATCGCCTGATATGTCGTGTGTATCAAAGGTCGTGTCACAGACAGGTCTATCAGTGACGAATGTTTAAAAAAAAATCTACAAGACGTGTTTCGAGAAAGTGCCGATAAACCCCAATTTTGACAGTTTTTTGCCAATTCTGACGAAATAAGGGTTAAATCGAAAATTCCGCTTCAGCACATTTTTAGATTGTGTGCCCCTCTATGCGTGTGCAAAATTTCGTGAAAATCGGTTCGAAAATGGCTTCTGAATCGTGCGGACAAAATGTGTGGAAAAAAAAAATAATAATAATAATAATAATCCGTAGAAAAACAATAGACTTTTCCAGAGGGAAAAGCCTAATGTTCTGCTTACAACCAAAATGCATATGGAATATGTTTGTGAGAGTGTAGTTAAATGCGGATATGTTAGTTCGACTATGTGTTTACTTCAATGGAACTGAGGCCACATGTAAAACATTATTTTGTAGATTATTTTAACTTTTGAAGATAGCACCTTCTGAGTTGGTGTAACGCAGTTTCAACAGCACATGTCCCTTCCTTGCTATTTACAGTAAGAAGTTGGCAATTCGATATCATTCATGGGCAAAGATCTAAAATCAATACCCGACAGAGCACATTTAATTCATTTTACACACGACGTGGCTAGCTGGAACGGAAAAGTTTTATTGTGCAAGCTGTGAGAGAGCACTTGTTTCTCCCTGAAACACTAATCTGAAATAAATAACAAATAATCTCTGCATTTTGGATTTTAATGTTTTTCTTTTGTGTATGTCTTACATGTATTACTTTAAAACAAAACACACTCTTGAAAAGCATCTAATTCCAAGTAGGTCTACACTTCATCTCTGTTGCTTTCAGAGAATAATAATGTCCCATCCAGAATTTCCAGTTGATTCCATTAGCAAATGATGCGTGGTTGCCTCCAAGATAACGTCCGTTCAGATTCGAGTTATGGCAATTTGTATACCACCAACCACCCTGGAAATTGAATGCGCAGTTAATAGTTTCGTGTATATCGTTGTCCTTGTCTTTGGTCGAGAATCCATACCCATTGTGTCTTGCGAGGCAGTCACCTGAAGTAAAACAAAAGGAATCAGCATTATTGATTTATTTATTTATTTATTGGTATTTAAGGTCACATATTTCTGCACAATGGCTAACCATGACCGTGACAGATTTACGGGTGTAGGAAGCCGGTGTACCCGCAGAGAACCACCGAGCAATGGCGAGCAACTGTCAGCTCCCCAACATACCAACTCCACACAGGCAGGGTTAACATTGGTTGAAGACAGGTGCATCATCGACGTGCAGTACGCCCTAGTACACAGCGTCACCGTGCCCCACGTGGGAAATGGGGGTGAAGTGTCTTGCCCAAGGACACAACGCGGTTGCCGCAGGTGGGATTCGAACCGAGGACCTCTCGGCTTGCTTGCAGCTCTCCCAACTGAGCCACCGCGCCCCCATCAGCATTATAGAAATGCGCTTTGATACACATGCGTTAAGAACAATTTTATATTGATCAAAAGTTTAACAATATGTGTTTATTTATTATGAAGTATATTAACAAAGGAATATGACACCGACCATTTTATTGATACTTAAATACATATATATCATCACCTTTATGTTTATTTATACCTATTCTACTGTACACTATTCAACAAAGTAGGGGATATTTGATAAAAGTGAGATAAACGAAAAAATATATTTATATTTTCATCAAAACGACAGTTGAGCCATTGCACTGTGACATCTGGTGAATGATTTCAGCGATATGTGGGTGTCTGACAAGCACACATTCCACGCGCGGAGCTGTAGAAGACATGGACGGTCAGTCAGAGAATTTACCACATTCAGTCCAACACCTCAATACCTTGTAAATCCTCCTCTGTGCGCGAGACAAGCGCGGATACGACGTGGCAAACTCCTCACCAAACGTCCAATTTCAGCTTGACTGAAGTTAGTCCATTTTTCCTGCAGTGCAGTGGCGAGTTCCTGGACATTGGTAGAGGATGTTGGCGTTGTCGTAGGCGCCTGAGAATCATATCCCAGACGCGCTCTATTGGTGAAAGGTCTGGACATAGTGCTAGCCAAGGCAGTGTAGTGATGTCCTGCTCCTGGAGGAACTCTGTAGCGACACGGGTCCGGTGTGCGCTTGCAATGTCATCTTGGAAAATGAACCGACGGCCGTGACGTCGCGCAAATGGCACCACATAAGCTGCTAATATGTTGTGACGGTAGTACTGCCCTCTGACACGCCCTTGGATGACATGTAATGCTGTTCTGCTTGTCATGGTTATGCCTCCCCACACCATAACCGATCCACCACCAAAACGATCGTGCTGCCTAACGATTACGTCATGGTATCGTTCGTTCCGACGCCGCCGCCACACTCTGTTTCGTCTGTCATGGAAATCGAGAGTGATCCACCGACGATTGTCCCAGCGCTGTCGTGCTGCACATCAATTACGCTTTGCTGCGATGTGACCTTCAGTCAAACGTGGAATTATTCGAGGTCGTCGAGCGTGCAAATTCCAGCTGTGTAGGCGATTTCTGATAGTCTGACAACTGACTTGCACATCTGTCGCTCGGTGTAGCTGCTGTCCAATTCTGAGGTACTTCGATGGCGGTTGCGTAATGCTGTGGTTCGGATGAAATGATCCTGTTAGCAGTAGGACGACCTGACCGACGTCTGTCATCAAGATTGCCTGTCCGCCGGTAGCCTGACCATAACCTGCTAGTCACCGATTGAGTAACGCTGAGAACTTGAGCCACTGTAGTCTGTCTGTTGCCAACTTCCAACATGCCAACGACACATACACGTTCGTCACGTGTCAGTTTTCGCATACCTCAAAAGTTACGTTTCGACCAGAAACTATTGATGAGCGAGTTTTTATCAAGAAAAGAATGAGACCTCCGAAAAAGCCCGTCTAGTACAAATGACAATTTCAAAACATTGCGCACAGAACGCGCTCGTGCGAAAAACCTGCACGAAGTTTTCGTGGGCCGGTGACATTCACGATCCACACTAAACTTGTTAACATATTGATGTATCCATTCACGCGTATCCAATACCATTATATGACATGAAACGTCGTTAATTTCGACTTAACAACCCATGTGGTATTTCCTGATTATCAACTAGTGTCTAATCGGCGCGCGGTCCCATAGCAGCAGCATTGTATTCTTGTGCGCAGTTCACATGAT